>OX377619.1:57976407-58679627 GCA_947397865.1 Polietes domitor | reverse complement strand
AGAAAACGTGTAATTTTACAAAATTCGAATCAAAAATGCCATTTCCCAATACCGTCCATTTCTGGCACAACTACGCAGGTTTATGCTAGATGCACTCACACAAAAGATAAATATTGTAGCTGTCATTGAACTGAATATATTCGATAATAGGCTTTAACTTCGTATGGAAGGTACCACGCCCTTTTTTCCAATATCGCCCATTTTTTGGGCACAGTTACGCACATTGATGCTAGATGCACTTACACAAAATTTCATTTTTTTATCTGCCATAGAACGGCATATATTCGAAAATGGGCTTTAACTTCGTATGGGAGGTGCCACGCCCACATTTCCATTACCGCCCATTTTTGTCACAACTACGCACATTGATGCTAGATGCACTTACACAAAATTACAGCACAATAGGTGTAATTTTGGTTTTAACTTAATATGGGGGTGCCACGCCCACTTTTGCATTACCGCCCATTTTAGACGCAACTACGCACATTGATGCTAGATGCACTTACACAAAATTTGAGCACTATACGTGTCATAGAACTGACAATATTCAATAATAGGTTTTAACTTCGTATGGGAGGTGCCACGCCCACTTTTCCAATACCGCCCATTTTTGGCACAACTATGCACATTGATGCTAGATGCACTTACACAAAATTTCAGCACTCTAGGTGTCATAGAACTGACAATATTCAATAATAGGTTTTAACTTCGTATGGGAGGTGCTACGCCCACTTTTCCAATACCGCCCATTTTTGGCACAACTATGCACATTGATGCTAGATGCACTTACACAAAATTTCAGCACTCTAGGTGTCATAGAACTGACAATATTCAATAATAGGTTTTAACTTCGTATGGGAGGAGCCACGCCCACTTTTCCAATTCCGCCCATTTTTGGCACAACTATGCACATTGATGCTAGATACACTTACACAAAATTTCAGCACTCTAGGTGTCATAGAACTGACAATATTCAGTAATAGGGTTTAGCTTCGTATGGGAGGTGCCACGCCCACTTTTCCAATACCGCCCATTTTTGGCACAACTATTCACATTGATGCTAGATGCACTTACACAAAATTTCAGCACTCTAGGTGTCATAGAACTGACAATATTCAATAATAGGTTTTAACTTCGTATGGGAGGTGCCACGCCCACTTTTCCAATACCGCCCATTTTTGGCACAACTATGCGAATTGATGCTAGATGCACTTACACAAAATTTCAGCACTCTAGGTGTCATAGAACTGACAATATTCAATAATAGGGTTTAGCTTCGTATGGGAGGTGCCACGCCCACTTTTCCAATACAGCCCATTTTTGGCACAACTATTCACATTGATGCTAGATGCACTTACACAAAATTTCAGCACTCTAGGTGTCATAGAACTGACAATATTCAATAATAGGTTTTAACTTTGTATGGGAGGTGCCACGCCCACTTTTCCAATACCGCCCCTTTTTGACACAACTGTGCAGACTAATAATTAGTGAACCTTCACAAAAATTCAAGACTCTAGCTGCAACAGTATTCTGAATATGCTAATTTATAAAAAACGAATAAATCCCCAAATTGTGTGGGAGGTGCCACGCCCACTGAAAATATCAAAAAATTATATAGCCTATTTTCACCACCGGTTCAGCATGAACATACTGTGAAAATTTCAAGAAGATCGGTTCAGTAGTTTAGGCTGCTATAAGGAACAAACAAACAAACAAACAAACCAACAAACAAACAAACAAACAAACAAACATACAAACACAGATTCATTTTTATATATATAGATAAACATCCAATCATTTATCTCAAAAAATGGTCATTTTCTTTGAATATCTTGTTGGAAAACCCTGTATAAATGAACTTATAAAAACTCACTTCAAATTGTTGAGAAAATTCTTGAATATCAATCTAAGAAGCAATTCTCGTTTATTTCATAAATATTCAAGTATTATTCTAAACAATCACTACGTAGGTGCCTATCTTGCCATCGCAGAAATCATGGAGTAATAGCTCAACTCTTTAAGGTAGAGGTATCATGAAATTTTTGAGAAATATTTCATGTTGCCACAGTATACTAACTTTGTCATTCCGTTTGTAACACCTTGAAATATCGACCTGAGGCCCTATAAAGTATATATATTCTTGATCGTCATAAAATTCTAAGACGATCTAGCCATGTCCGTCCGCCTGACCGTCTGTTGAAAGCACTCTAGCATCTAAACGAAAGGAGCTAGGATGTCCAAATGCCATTCCATAAATGCGTCTTATAGTCGTAGATCGGTTGAGATTAAAACAGGAAACATCGGTCCAAAGGTAAAAATGTTTCCCTCACAAGGACTAAAAATACCCATAACAACCCCTAATATTTTAGAGTACTTAAGCATGTTTTTATACACTCCACGAGAGTATTATGTCTTTGTGCATTTGTTTGTAACACCCAAAAGGAAGAGAGGTAGACCCATTGTTAATTATACCGATCGACTTAGAATCACTTTTTGAATCGATTTAGCAATGTCCGTCTGTCTGTCCCTCCATCTATTCTTGTAATCACGATACAGGTCGCAATAGTAGACAGAACCAAATGAAACTTTGCAGAATGATGTTTTTCGGGATAAGAACGAACGCTATTTAATTTGAAGAAAATCGGTTCAGATTTAGATATAGCCCCCATACGAATTTCACTCCCGATTTGACTCTTTTCACTCTAGAAACCACATATAACCACAGATTTTCTTCAAAATTGGCAAAACATCTTATATTTCAACTAGAAACACCTGTGGTAAAAATCGGTTAGATCGGCTCGGATTTATATATAGCTCCCATACAAATTTCACTCCCGATTTGACTTTTTCCGCTCTAGAAACCACATATTGTATCAAATTGTCTTCAGATTTGGCAAAACATCTTATATTAAAACTAGGAACCTGTGGTGAAAGTAGGTCAGATCGGTTCAGATTTATATATAGCTTCCATTAAAATTTCGCCCCCGATTTGACTTTTTCTGCTCTAAGAACCTCATATTTTAACAGATCCTCTTCAAGATTCGCAAAAAACCTTATATTTCAACTTGAAACACCTGTGGCAAAAATGGGTCACATAGGTTCAGATTTATATATAGCTCCCATACAAATTTCTCTCCCAATTTGAATTTTTCCGCTCTAGAATCCACATATTTTAACAGATTTTCTTCAAAATTGACAAAACATCTTATATTTAAACTCGGAACAACTATGCTAAAAATAAGTCAGTTCGGTTCAGATTTATATATAGCTCCCATTAAAATTTCGCTCCCGATTTAACTTTTTCTGCTCTAGAAACCACATATTTTAAGAGATCTTCGTCAAATTTTGCAAAATATCTTATATTTCAACTAGAAACACCCATGGTGAAAATGGGTCACATCGGTTCAGATTTGCATATAGCTCTCATATAAATTTCGCTTCTGGATTGACTTTTCCCCCACATAAACCGCGTATTTTCAGAGAATTTCTTAAAATTTAGCATAACACGTTATACTTCAACTGGCAGAACTTATTGTGAAAGTTAGTCACTTTATTCCATGTTTGGATATAGCCCCGATACAAATATTCTTCTCGATTTGACAAATTGGACTAGGACATATTAGCCAGTGATTAGGAAACATATAGAAATTTTTGCCGATTTCACTTTTTTACTGAATTGAATTGTATTCCGATAGAAAGTGGAGTCTATCACATAGTCGGCTCCGCCCGACTTTAGCCTTTCCTTATTTCTTTCAATATGTCTACTTGTACTTACATCATATTGGGTATGCGCCCTTATAACAAAAACGTGCACGATAAAGTGATTTTTATTCGGGACAAAAAGGGATAAAAATGGTATCTATCAATCGATAACAGCTAGAAACACAAAAACGGTGTGTATATTCCTCTAATTGAATAGATATCTATATATATAAAAGAGTTGCGTTACTGACTGACTGACTGACTGACTGACTGACTTATCATTGACCAGCCCCCAGACCAAACGGCTGAAGCCAGGGTCATGAAATTTTCAGGGTAGTTCCCAAATATGACGTAGACGTCGACTAAGAAAGGGTTTTACGAAATTCGTACTTTTAGGGGATAAAATGGCCCAAAAAGGGATAAACATCGCACCTTCGTCCTGACTAAACGGCAGTAGCTACAAACATGAAATTCGGTGAGTTCCTTGCAATGACCATGCAGACTTGCTACAAATAGGGATTTTTCGAAATTTGTACTTTTAAGGGCCGAGCGGGACAAAAAGGGATAAAAATGGTACCAACTAAAGTATTACAGCTAGAATCGTGAAATTTGGTATGTAAATTCCTCTGATCATATAGAAACGAAGTAGAATTTGATTTTTTCGAAATGTGTACTTTTAAGAGAAGAGCGGGACAAAAAGGGATAAAAATGGTACCAACTAAAGTATTACAGCTAGAATCGTGAAACTTGGTATGTAAATTCCTCTGACCATATAGAAACGTAGTAAAATTTGATTTTTTCGAAATTTGTACTTTTAAGGGAAGAGAGGGACAAAAAGGGATAAAAATGGTACCAACTAAAGCATTACAGCTAGAAACGTGAAATTTAGTATGTAAATTCCTCTGACCATATAGAAACGAAGTAAAATTGGATTTTTCGAAATATATACTCTTAAGGGCCGAGTGGGACAAAAAGGGATAAAAATGGTACCAACTAAAGTATTAGAGCTAGAATCGTGAAATTTGGTATGTAAATTCCTCTCACCATATAGAAACGAAGTGAAATCGGATTTTTTGAAATTTGTACTTTTAAGGGGCGAGCGGGACAAAAAGGGATAAAAATGGTACAAACTAAAGTATTACAGCTAGAATCGTGAAATTTGGTATGTAAATTCCTCTGACGATACAGAAACGAAGTAAAATTGGATTTTTCGAAATTTGTACTTTTAAGGGGAGACCGGGACAAAAAGGGATAAAAATGGTACCAACTAAAGTATTACAGCTAGAATCGTGAAATTTGGTATGTAAATTCCTCTGACCATATAGAAACGAAGTAAAATTGGATTTTTCGAAATTTGTACTTTTAAGGGGCGAGCGGGACAAAAAGGGATAAAAATGGTACCAACTAAAGTATTACAGCTAGAATCGTGAAATTTGGTATGTAAATCCTTCTGACGATATAGAAACAAAGTAAAATTAGGTTTTTTCGAAATTTCTACTTTAAAGGGCCGAGCGGGACAAAAAGGGATAAAAATGGTACCAACTAAAGTATTACAGCTAGAATCGTGAAATTTGGTATGTATATTCCTCTGACCATATAGAAACGAAGTAAAATTGGATTTTTCGAAATTTGTACTTTTAAGGGGCGAGCGGGACAAAAGGAATGAAAATGTTATGATTTTTTCGAAATTTGTACTTTTAAGGGAAGAGCGGGACAAAAAGGGATAAAAATGGTACCAACTAAAGTATTACAGCTAGAATCGTGAAATTTGGTATGTAAATTCCTCTGACCATATAGAAACGAAGTAAAGATGGATTTTTCGAAATTTGTACTTTTAAGGGAAGAGCGGAATAAAAATGGTACCAACTAAAGTATGACAGCTAGAAGCGTGAAATTTGGTATGTATGTATTTTTCGAAATTTGTACTTTTAAGGGGCGAGCGGGACGAAAAGGGATAAAAATGATACCAACTAAAGTATTACAGCTAGAATCGTGAAATTTGGTATGTAAATTCCTCTGACCATATAGAAACGAATTAAAATTGGATTTTTCGAAATTTGTACTTTTAAGGGAAGAGCGGGAGAAAAAGGGATAAAAATGGTACCAACTAAAGTATTACAGCTAGAAACGTGAATTTTGGTATGTAAATTCCTCTGATCATATAGAAACGAAGTAAAATTGGATTTTTCGAAATTTGTATTTTTAGGGGGAAAGCGGGACAAAAAGGTATAAAAATGGTACCAACTAAAGTATTACAGCTAGAAACGTGAAATTTGGTTTGTAAATTCCTCTGACCATATAGAAACGAAGTAAAATTGGATTTTTCGAAGGGATAAAAATGGTACCAACTAAAGTATTACAGCTGGAAACGTGAATTTTGGTATGTAAATTCCTCTGACCATATAAAAACGAAGTAAAATTGGATTTTTCGAAATTTGTATTTTTAGGGGGAGAGCGGGACAAAAAGGTATAAAAATGGTACCAACTAAAATATTACAGCTAGAAACGTGAAATTTGGTTTGTAAATTCCTCTGACCATATAGAAACGAAGTAAAATTGGATTTTTCGAAGGGATAAAAATGGTACCAACTAAAGTATTACAGCTGGAAACGTGAATTTTGGTATGTAAATTCCTCTGACCATATAAAAACGAAGTAAAATTGGATTCTTCGAAATTTGTACTTTTAAGTGGCGAACGGGACAAAAAGGGGTAAAAAAGTATTACAGCTAGAATCGTGAAATTTGGTATGCAAATTCCTCTGACCATATAGAAACGAATTAAAATTGAATTTTTCGAAATTTGTACTTTTAAGGGAAGAGCGGGACAAAAAGGGATAAAAATGGTACCAACTAAACTATTACAGCTAGAAACGTGAAATTTGGTATGTACATTCCTCTGACCATATAGAAGCGCAGTAGTTTGATTTTTCGAAATTTGTACTTTTAAGGGGTGCGCGGGACGAAAAAGGATAAACATGCTGTACAATCCTTTAATTACGTAAACGCGGAACATAAATGGATATTTCAAAATTTTTACTTAAAAGAGGGATACGGGACAACAAGGAATATATCCACCAAAAGAAAATTAAATAAATACTATCCAAAAACAGAGACGGATAAAATTAACAAATAACTTGCTTTGTCGCGTGCGAAGCAGCGGGTACTGCTAGTATAATATAAAAGTATATTTCACAAATTCGTACTTTTAAGAGATAAAATGGAAAAAGAGGGATAAAAATGGTACCAACGAAACGGCTGCACCTAGAATAATGAAATTCGGTATATACATTTCTGTGATTGCATATACACGTAAAATAAAGAGATTTTTAGAAATTCGTACTTTTTGCGATTGAAACTGGAAAAAGGGGTATAAAAATTGTACCAACCAAATGACCGCACCTAAAGTCATGAAATTCGGAGTGTACATTTCTCTAATTTCGTAGACAAGTAAAAAAAGAGACTTTAGAAATTCGTGCTCTTAAGGGGTAATATGGGAAAATAGAGATGACAATTTGTAGTCAAACTATAAATTTACTTAGTTTTAGGAAAATTCCAAAAAAATAACTTTAGTAAAAATACACTTGTTTTGAGGAAAAACTTACTGCAATTTTCCTCAGTTTGAGTAATTGGTTTGAGGAAAATTGAAGTAGAATAAAGTTCAAAGTAAAAAGTTTGAACTTGATATGAGGATATATTGCTGTAGCGCTACGAAGTTCAAAATTCCTAAATTGTAGTTCGTTTTAACTCAGAAAAAAGTGAACCCTATACACTTTTTTTCAGAGTGCGATACATGAAAATCGAAATTCAATGTATGTGTTAGACAATAAGGAGAAAAAAATTATATTTAGTTCAAGAGCCGAAATTAAGAAATATCACCAGAAAATGAAGTGCTGTGACTCTGTGAAGTAGAAATTTCCTTGATCGTTATAAAATGCCATGTCCGTCCGTCTGTTGAAATCTCTGGCATCATGAAAGCACGCTAGCATCTAAACGAAAGGAGCTAGAACGTTCAAATTTTCCAGAAATGCGTCTTATGGTCGTAGATCGGTTGGGATTGAAACGGGACGAAATCGGCCCAAAGGGAAAAATTGTTCCCTCACAAGGACTAAAACTACCCATAATAATCCCTAATATTTTAGAGTATTTAAGCATATTTTTTCAATATGTCTGCTTGAACTTACTTGATATTGGGTATGCGCATTCCCCCGGACAACAAAAACGTGCACCATAAAGTGATTCTTATTTGTAGGGGGTGAAATGCAGCAAAAAAGGGATAAAAATGGTACATATTGAACGACAACAGCTAGAAACACGAAATTCTGTGTGTACACTCCTCTAATAGAGTAGATACAAAATATAAAAGTATTTTTTCCATATTAGTACTTTTAAGGGGTAAAATGGGAATAGAGGGATACAAATGGTACCAACCAAACGGCTGCCCCTGAACAATCAAATTCGGTGTATACATTCCTATGATTGCATAGACACGCAAAATAAAAAGTTTTTTTTCCAAATTCGTACTCTTTCTTTTACGGCAAAAATTGGTTATTTTTATTATTTTGCACTATGTACGTCTGATAATGGATTTTCAAAATTTGTACTTTTGGAATTAAAATAGAATGGAAATACAACCAACTGTAGCACCCACTATCTACCAATATTTATGGTATGGCCTTGCCTTATAAGCGAGGTTTGAAATAATTAAACTTAACTTAACGCCGTTTTTACTTGTTTGACTTGAGAAGTGTAAATTTCTTTCATTTTGACTGATTCATACAATACAATGTTCATGGATGCTATGTCATATTCTATATCCATTTTCTGTCAATTGCACAACATAGAAATTAAGCCTCTGGAAATGTTATACCCAAAAGGAACACTGCACGTGCGTCTTTTTTAAAAGTCCAAACATTTTTTAATAAAGTCATTACAGTAAAAGTACAATGGCATTGACATTTGCCAAAAAGTCAACACCACCAAAAATATATTTTTAACAAACCGAAACAGGAAGAGACAAATGACACAAACAACAAAAACTTGCTCTTCAAAGGACTTGTAATCAAACAAACAAAAAATGGCAAATAAATGAAAATCATTCGAATCCATATCGACGACTCAGCTCAACTCAATTCCAGTCTAGTCAATACAATTCAATTCAAGTGAGAGTGGTTGGAAATTATAATTGAATGACACAACACCTGAGCCCGGAAGGCATTTTCATGTATGTTGTCGGCTGTCGAATTACTGGCAGCACTCCTCGGCGCGCAGCTGTCTTCTCCTGGTAGTCTTTTGGCAAAAACAGTGGTTAAAAGGAATAATAAGGCATTTAGCGTATGGGTGGGGGTGGGGGTGAAGGCGTGTGACATAACGACGTAATTGAATTTGTTGATGGGTTGTCATTTAAAGATATTGAAAGGGCGTTGCAAAAAGCACTTATGCACGGGCGAATATATTTTCGCTTGCATGAAATTGCAATATTGCCGTAAATGTTAAATGATGAAATATAAATTTAATTTCCATTTCAGTCGTTTCAAATTGAGTGAAAATTAAAAAAAAAAAATACACGATTGATTAGAAGAGAGGGGTTACTGGTATTCTGTCTTGGGGAGGAATTGCGGAGACATCAGCTATAGTATCGATGAGGAACTAAATAAAATAAAGCCGTTTGGTTGGTACCATTTTTATCCCCTTTTTCACCATTTTGGCATTAAACGTATGAATTTATAAAAATGTTTTCTGTGTTTCGCTTCGACTCAGACACTCAGACGAACGAATATATCAAATCTTCATGATATCAATATGGTATCATATCTATATCCTTTGGTCCAGTTTTCTCCCTATTAACCAAATTTCATGATTTAAACTTCAGCAGTTTGGTGGGTATCATTTTACCATCCCCATTTTATCCCATAAAAGTACGAACTTCGAAATATCCATTTGTTTGGAGTGGTATGAATTGTATTCCTTTTTGACCTATGATTTTTATGATTTAGAATATGAGGCTGATATTTATATACCCTTCACCATGAATGGCATTCCTCGTTGGCTGCCGTTTTTTGTAAAAGTGCAGTAACATTACAATATAGCCAAAAATAAAAAATAAAAATATTGAAAAAATAATTTTATAGATAAATATAATATCTGTATTATTTCAAACTACGCTTATATGGCAAGTCTACCAATATGTTTATATATATAAATATAATACTTCAAGTCAATTCAAAAAGTAAATATCCGAAATATTGGTAGATAGTGGGTGCTGCATCCTATTTTAATTGTCCATCATATTTTAATTCCAAAAGTACAAATTTGAAAATCCATTATCTCTCACGTACACACTGCAAGATTGCCTAACTTCATTATTTGACCAATTGCCGTAAAAGTAAAAAAGTACGAATTTGGAAAAATCTTTTTATTTTGCGTGTCAGAGGAATGTATACATCGAATTCCATGATTCTAACTGAGGCCATTTGATTGGTACAATTTTTATCCCCCTTTTCCCATTTTACTTATAAAATCTCGGGACCGGGCTAATCACGTATAACCGAAAATCACGTTTAAAAGAGGTAAAATTTTACATGTATAAATTTTATTATTTTTATTTATTTTTGACAAAAACATGTAAATCTGCGTCTATAAATAACTTATCACATCTCTAGGAATACATACCTTTATTTAAAAAAATCTTTTATGGAAGTCTGTCTTATGCTCTTAGCATTTGATTGTTCTTCCAACAAAACATTTTATCTGGTTCTGAAATACTTGGACAATTAAAGTTTTCTAAAAAACCTAACAAAATACTACTAGCCTCTATTGCCTGAGCCAATGTAGGCGTTTCGTCCGCATTTCCTCCATCTGATTCCTCGGAATTTGAATCAAGCTCATCTTCTTGGCTTTGGGTAACCATGTCTACGATTTCGTCTTCAGATATAATAGCAAACGGAGCGACATCAGAGTCGCACACCATCCACTTTTCGACAGCATCAATCGTACATCCAGACGGTATGGTTATATCTGTTTGTATCTCAACAAGGCTATTTGGAGCATCTTCATTATGAGATAGTAAGTTATTCCAAACTCTTTTTAAAACTTGTGGAGTTACAGAGTCCCACGAAGCTGCGGCTGCCCACAAAGCTGTCTTAATATTCAAAGATTTAACGAACTCACGTCTGTCATTAGCACCAACAAGTTTTTGAACGATCAGTTTACGGTAGTGACATTTGAAGCTCCGAATTACTCCTTGATCCATAGGCTGAATCAAGGACGTGCAATTTGGTGGGAGATATTTTACTGTAACGTTTTCAGATATCATAGCATTTACATCTGGGTGTGCTGGACAGCTGTCTAATAGTAAAAGTATTTTACAGTTATTTTTGAGACCGATGCGCCGTTGATGTTCCTTTGCTTCTGGTACAAAATTTTGATTAAACCACTCCAGAAATAGATGTTGTGTTACCCAAGCTTTCTTATTAGATTTATAAATCACAGGAAGGTGTTCAACGTTTATTAAAGCTCTTGGATGGGCACTTTTTCCTATTATCATCAATTTACACTTGTGAGTTGCTGCAGCATTTGAACAAACTAGCACTGTGATTCTCTCCTTGGATTCCTTGTACCCTTCAATAGAATATTCATTACCACTAGCCTAGGAACTCTGAGGCAAACACTTCCAAAATAGACTGGTTTCGTCTGCGTTGTGGATCTGTTCAGTTGTAAGTTGTTCGTTTTTAATGATTTCATCCAAGTCGTCCACAAACATCGAAGCAGACTCATAATCAGCACACTCCTTTTCTCCCGTAGATTTCAGTCGACGGATTCCATGACGTTTTTTGAATTTATCCAACCAACCAAATGAATAAGTGCACTCTGAATTCATGTTTAACTTCAAATGGAATATTTTTGCCTTTTCGACAATCATTTCGCCTGAAGATCAGAAGCAAATTTCAGTTTAAGTTCATACAATATCTCGATTTCAGTTAACTTACCTGAAATTGGAGTTCCCTTAAATCTTTCTTGTTTTTAGTGTATATCTGTGTTTAAGGTCAAGCATTGAATCAGTATCGGAGCAAAATTTTAAAATCCGATCTTTGTTTTTTTTTAAATCGGATACAGTTTGAATGCCAACTCCATATTTTTCAGACAACATTTTAAAAGGTACTTTACGTTTTGAGTATTCATTAATCAGCTCCATTTTTTCTTTAATTGAAAGAACCTTTCACGGATTTAGTTTTTGGCGGTGGCATGATGTAAGTAAAACACGTCTTCACAGATCAAGTTTCACACTGATGAATGAATATGAAATTTGATATGAAAATTACACTTTCATGAAAAAGGGGAATCACCGATTTTTAATATGATAGATGTGTGTGTATTATACGAAAAAAACAAACAAGCAGTCACATGGACATGTGCATCACGGATAATAGAGGTAAATCACGGTTAATAGAGGTAAAAAATCAACCACTCAGCTTCACGGTTAATAGATAATCACGGTTAATAGAGTCACGGCTAATCGAAGTTCAACTGTATATGCAATTAGAGGGATGTCCACACCGAATTTCAGCATTCTAGCTGTAGCCGTTAAGTTGGTACCATTTTTATACACTCCACGAGAGTATTATGGCTTTGTGCATTTGTTTGTAACACCCAAAAGGAAGCGGGATAGACCCATTGTTAAGCATACCGATCGACTTAGAATCACTTTCTGAGTCGATTTAGCAATGTCCGTCTGTCCGTCTGTCTGTCCGTCTGTCTGTCCGTCTGTCTGTCTGTCTGTCTGTCCATCTATTGTTGTAATCAAACTACAGGTCGCAATTATAGTCCGATCTTAACAAAAATTGGCACAAGTAAGTTTTGTGGATCAAGGACGAACGCTATTTAATTTGAGGTAAATCGGTTGAGATTTAGATATAGCACCCATACAAATGTCGCTCCCGATTTGACATTTTTCGCTCTAGAAACGACATGTTGTGCCTGATTTTCTTTAAATTTGGCACAACATCTTATAATCCAACTATAAACACCTATGCAAAAATTGGGTAAGATCGGTTCAGATTTAGATATAGCCCCCATACAAATGTCGCTCCCGATTTGACATTTTCCGCTCTAGAAACCACATATTGTACCCGATTTTCTCTAAATTTGGCACAACATCTTATAATCCAACTATAAACACCTATGCTAAAATTGGGTAAGATCGGTTCAGATTTAGATATAGCTCCCATGCAAATATCGCTCCCGATTTGACATTTTCCGCTCTAGAAACCATGTATTGTACCCGATTTTCTTTAAATTTGGCACATCATCTTATAATCCAACTATTAACACCATTGCAGAAAGTAGGTAAGATCGGTTCAGATTTAGATATAGCTCCCATACAAATGTCACTCCCGATTTGTCATTTTCCGTTCTAGAAACCACATATTATACTCGATTTTCTTTAAATTTGACACAACATCTTACAATCCAACTAGAAACACCTATGCAAAAATTGGGTAAGATCGGTTCAGATTTAGATATAGCTCCCATGCAAATATCGCTCCCGATTTGACATTTTCCGCTCTAGAAACCATGTATTGTACCCGATTTTCTTTAAATTTGACACAACATCTTATAATCCAACTATTAACACCATTGCAGAAAGTAGGTAAGATCGGTTCAGATTTAGATATAGCACCCATACAAATGTCACTCCCGATTTGTCATTTTCCGTTCTAGAAACCACATATTATACTCGATTTTCTTTAAATTTGGCACAACATCTTATAATCCAACTAGAAACACATATGCAGAAATTAGGTAAGATCGGTTCAGATTTAGATATAGCCCCCATACAAATGTCGCTCCCGATTTGACATTTTCCGCTCTAGAAACCACATATTGTACCCGATTTTCTTTAAATTTGGCACAACATCTTATAATCCAACTAGAAACACCTATGCAAAAATTGGGTAAGATCGGTTCAGATTTAGATATAGCCCCCAAACAAATGTAGCTCCCGATTTGACTTTTGCCGCTTTAGATCGATTTTCTTTAAATTTGGCACAACAGCTTATAATCCAAGTAAAAAACCTATGGTGAAAGTGGCTAAGATCGGTTCAGATTTAGATATAGCGCAAATACAAACGTTGCTCCCAAATGTTTAACCGATTTTGGCCAAACTATACGAATTATATTTCACCAATTTCGTTCCAGATTTCAATATACTCCCATACAAATGTCCTTTCCGATTTAACATTTTTTGTCAAACACACACATTTACAGGATGCAAAAATCCTGCCCGTTTTCACTTTTTCACCGAATTAAATTGTATTCGGATAGAAAGTGGAGTGTATCATAGAGTCGGCCCCGCCCGACTTTAGCCTTTCCTTACTAGTTATATCCTATTGTATCCTTTGAAAGTACGAATGTGGAAATATCTTTTTATTTTTCGTGTCTACGCAGTCTGTGGAATGTATACTCCGAATTTCATGACTCTAGCTGCGGCAATTTGTTTGCTACAATTTTTATCCATTTTAACCCCAAAAAGTACGAATTTCGAAAAATACGTGAAATACCCCATATACTTATTTAAGTTAATTTTTTTTTAATTTCTGCAAAATATGCCAACAAGCGCGCAGAAATTAAAGTCATGGAATCCAGTGTATACTTTCATCTGACTGTGTAGACACGAATTTTAATTTTCTGCAACTAATGGATCTTTTTCGCGAAATGAAAATTTTGCAAATATAAATCTATCGAAAAACCAACATTTTTGAACAAGATCGATCTTCCGAGAATCGTGGACGAATTTTAACACTAGTATTTTTGTTTGTATTGGGTGATTTATTGTGAGGTTTGATTTTCAATAGGCTTTTATGACAGATCACACATGACTCATATCAAACTGCTTTGTAATTTTTGTTCATTGTAGATATGCAAGTAATCATGGAAAAACTCTTACCACAACCGTTACATTATAAATCAAACCTCACGATGAATCACATTTTTAAAGTTGAACTATAATTTTGCTATTTAAGCGTGAAAAGCTTTTTTACAACTTTAGTTTCTTTGGTGACCCACACTAAAATTTTCTGGCAATTTTTTTCGTAGAACATTTTAGTTGACATTTAAGGCCTTTTTGGAAGGACTTTTTTGATTTGCTCGAAAAAAGGAGTCAAATTGACCCATAAAGAGAGAAGGAACAGCGTTAATATCTTCTTAGAAGTACACAATATAAATTTGAGAATAATAATAATTAACTTACAACAGTTTTCTAACTTTGTACAATGCTGCCTTCGACCAAAAAATGAGAACTTTGACCCACTGTGAAGGTAATCTCAGACCAGCTGGACTGTAAGTTTATTCTTCTCAAATGGCCTACACAACATGTAGTTCAAGAAATATATAGCGACCCTATATTTCTTGAACTACATGTTGTGTAGGCCTGTTCCAATCAAAAGGCCTTAATTTGTTGGACAGTGTTATTTACGTGGAAACGTATTTTGTTTACATGGAACTATTTTTATATTTTGGGTACAATTGTTTCTGGGCCGATTTCGGCCATTTTGATTGCCGCTGATGGATGGACTTACACAATCATTGGAATTTAGCTGAAAAATCCAAAATCCAAATCCAAATTCATTATAAAATTTTGAATTTAAAAATGTCAGTTCATTATGTAATTAAAGCGATTTTGGTAATGACAATAACAGATTAAACAGTTCGTTTGACAATGAGACAAATGGTTGTTCTTCGTTATGACTCCTACCGTAGTTTGAATTTAATTAGATTCTATTAGGTAATTGTCCATTATATCCAGACATAAACTGACTCCAATTATACATACATATGTATATATATCCTCTCCTCAAGGAATCGAAAACATCGCAAACAAAACACCGTAATCCCCAGGACGAAGTAGAAATTCCAAATGCTCTGACAAATTCCATGCCTTTTCATTCGGAAAGAACGCAAAAATAATTGAACAATTATGTCCAAATGTCCGAATGCCACTCATTATGATTAAGACAAAGGCGGCAGGCAGACATTCCACCAGCCGGGGAAAAAATACGATTAAGCCAAGTCACCCCCCACACCATTCGGTCTTCAAAAAGGGACACTTTTATAATTACCTCGGGGCAATTGGGGGTTTAGTTTAGCGTGATTTTGTTTTCACTTGTCTTCGTTTGCTGGCTACTCCAAACTCCATCCCACCGAATAGATTATAATTGTGGTGGATGGTGTAATAAGTGTGGTAGTTGAGATCTAGTATATTCCGAGAGCTATTCAAAGATGATGTTGATTATGGGAAATGGAAGAAACTAAAATTTTACCTAATGCAAAAATCATGTAAAACTCTAGGAGAACCTCAGTCATATGGACCAATTTGGCTTCTTGATACGATATGCAAGTATGTGGATAAGATTATAATAGACTACTGACCGCCGTTGGACCTATAAACTGATCCTAAAAGGCATATCGCAGCCACAACAATTTTTAAAGGGCCTCGGAGGATATAGTAGCTACCTACACCGTTTTAGACATGACACCTAACTCAAATCCAGGCGGATGTATGGGGCGTGTCAGATGCGTGCCACCGTGCAAAACAGTTCCATATTATATTCATGGACCCTCCAAATACACACACCTCGAGGATGGGGTACACTAAGTTTGTCATTCCGTTTGTAACGTAAAGTATATATATTCTCGATCTAAGACCATGTCTGTTTATTGAAAGCACGCTAGCATCTAACTAGCTAGATTGTCCAAATTTAACATAAATGTGTTTTATAGTTGTAGGTCGGTTGAGATCGAAAATGGGCTACATCGGTCCACAGGGAAACATTTTTCCCTCACAAGGAATGAAAATACCCCCATATTTAGAACATAGTTAAACCATAGTTAGTTAATATTTAGAGTATTTAATAGTGTTTTTTTGAATATGTCTGCTTATACATATAACCAACTAAAATATTTCACAAGTTTTGATCCCTTTATATACTGATTCTATATTCGAGAAATTATTAGTATTAATTTACTCATTCAACACAAATGCCGTATACAAATAATATAGAGAACAAATCTCAGAATCATGATGTTGTATTCGAATTCGAGAATTTCATTAATTTAAATTTAAAAGTTAAATGCGGTTTCTCAACATCATTACAATATGAACCTTTAATATGGTTTCAGAATAAAAAGAAGCATTTTATTGGACTTTCTCGTGATATGTGGCTTCATCTCATGACGTACAAGGACTACATACAAGTACGTTTAGATCAACATGAATTTTTTGATTCATTCAATTTGATTTTCGTTAAACGGATGGGAGATGTCTTCTACTTCTACGACAAAACGGCAACAAAATCAAAATTGATTCTGAGACATGGAGTTCAATAACTCGAATTGGGATATTTTTGACAACATTCGTTTGCTGGAATAATATATTACAAAAACAAATTTCCTATTTCTATTACAATTTTTATATACCTACATGTGCTAATCTAAAGAAAACGTATATCCAAATTACTGATATAAAAGGATTTTATGAAAAAGAGGTTGAAATTGACTTGACCCGACTATGTTATGAGTTTGGTAAAAAATGGAGAATGTTGTTTTTATAGTATGCTACCCAATGTGTACCTGGTCCTTTATAGAATCTAGATTAACCACGCCACATTCTCTAAGGTGAGGTTTTTTCGGTAGTTGATCTCTCATATAGACACCTCTAAAATATGGGATATATTTAACCACAAATTTTTTTATGTCAATATCAGTCCTCTGCAAAATAAAAAGATTTTTCAAAATTGCATGTTTTCAAGGGATAAAATGGGAGCTTAGGGATAAAAATGGTACCAACCAATCGTCAAAAGTTGGAACGATGAAATTAGCAGTGTACATCACTATAATTGCGTCGACACGTATAATAGAGGAATTATTCCAAATGCATACTTTTAAGGGGCTAAAATGGGAAAAGGATAAAAATGGTACCAACCAAACGGCTGCACCTAGAATAAGGAAATTCGGTGTATAAATTCCTTTGACTGCGTAGATAGGAAAAATAAAAAGTTTTTTTCAAAATTCGTACTTTCAAGGTATTCAATGGGAACTGAGGGATAAAAAATGATACCAACCAAAGGACCGCAGCTAGAATCATGGAATTCGATGACGTCATAAAATATCTGTTAGAAATACTTCAAATTTCATGTTTATGTCTGATTTAGTTTACTATTAACAACTATGTCAAATAAAAGTAAAACACGAATAAAATAAATAAATACTAATATAAAATATATAAATAATAATATAATAATAAATAAAATAAGGACGAAATTTAAATGGTTGGTATTGATAAACTAAGTCAGAAATTTTAAGTATTTTTAACGGTATTCTTCTTTTTCATTTGATACTTATATCGTTGTATGGCTCGCGAAAGTTAGAAAATTAATTATTAACATATCAACATCTCTTGGAAATTAACAGTCCTGTAAAAACGATAAACGATCGCGAAATAAAAAACTGAGCATGTAGTTTTGTTACTGGTGACCTATAGTTCCAGTTCTATATAGTCACGGTCTTAGGAAGTGAAAAAGATGTCATTTGTCGCACGCTGATATACTTCGCAAGCTTCTAATTTATTTTAAAATATTTGTTGTCGATTTATTTTAATATCACTATTTAAAGACTATAATAATACACAGTTGCTGAAATAATAGATAATTGTGGGGTACCCCGGAAAAGGAAATTTCGCGTAGAATATGAATTCTGAGAAGTTGATTTTTCCGATCAATTTGATGATGGTAGTTGGAGAAACTAAATAAATTAAACTATTTGAATACATCTAACTTTTTAAAATATATAACAATATAAAATATTTTGTTATCCAATGAGTGTATTGAAAATTTGCAGTTAAGGATATCTAATCATAGACTAGAATACAAACATTTAACATTTTAAATATTCATAAAAATATGCCCACAATTTTCAATAAGAAAACCAAAATTCCCAAAACCAAAACAAATTTTTTCACAACTTACGCTGTATTTTTGTTATTTATGGATAGGGGGTGGTCAAACTCTGCATACATGTTTAAAACAATATGAAATGTGCATATCTACAATAGAGAAAACGCCCGTGCGTTTTTTCTACTTAACATTTTAATCGATATTTTTTTTTAAATGTCAATGTTCAGCGCAGGCTGTGACCTCCACTGTAGCCGTTTGAAAGTAAGAACTCGAATATTCGCCCTCTACGTTATCCTAGATTTTGGAAAAATATATAAATATTATATATTGCAGTGCATCATATTCCGTTATCGCTAAAAAGTGATGATACAATTTCTCCAAAAAAATGAAAAATTGTGAAATTTTTACAAATTTTGAATTTAAGCATCTGCCATTTTTTACGCTGAATAGATTTTTAACAATTTTTCCACTTCATCTATTGGTCTATTAGCTTTAGGTTTTCTATAGTGTAAAAACATGAAAAAGTCGGGGAAAAATAATAAAAATTTATTGTGAAGCGCTTATCGCCCAAGCTATGAGAGATAATCTGAACAATTTGAAGATGAATACTCACATATACTTTTTGTCGCAATCAGTGTACAAATACAATTTTGGCAAAACGATAAATAATTTATTTTTCCGAAGCACCCCAGTTGGAACCCCCACTGATTAAGACCCATTAGACCTAGGGGGTCCTACCACAGAACTTAAGCTCCTCAACACTTCGATTATGCCTGTATGAAATTTCATCAAATTTTGTTAAGCCGTTTATTTCCCTTTTTTCTCAAATCCTCCACTGTGCGGCTGTAGCTCAAAATGTTCCCAGGGTGTTTAAGCTGTTGCTGTCTTATATTTACTTTTGTGTCCCAGCAAATACTAGGTAATAACACCTCATTAATTTTAGCATTACCTAGTATAGACAGCTCGTTACGCCCTGTATTATTTGAAGTATGAAATAATTACTTCCTTATAATGGTTTAAATAAGTAGTTATTGGTAAGTTAAATTTCATAGAACTTCTGATTTTAAAAATGAATTTTCTACATTTCTGTGGTGAGTCATAGAATAGCAGTGCTGTTTTTATAACAGCTTAGTTATCCAGGCTTAAAGAAAAAACATCCCTAAATTCTGTATTCAGATTGTTAACAAGTCAATACAAAATAAATAATTTAATAAAAATGTTGTTTTCATCACTTATTAAGCCCATTATTGATAATACATTATTTGGCTAGTTATCAATAATGAACTATTTTGTATCTTCCTGAGGCCACTTATTTTACAACTCGTTTAGAAGTACTTATTTATTAACTTTTCGTAAGCGTGCGTGGAAGTACTTATTTTTTACAATCCCTTTATGAAAATAATTAGAAACGGATCCGAAAAATAAGTAGTGAAGGTTTTTGGTTTTGCCTTATTCCCCACATTACTTGGTAATGAGAGTTTTTGCTGGGGTGGTTTAAAATAATTAAAAATTTTATATTTATTTATTATTTCTTCAATTAAAATAACACCCTCGTATTTCGGAATAAAACAACATCCGCAGCATGCGAAAAAAAACCCAACAACCACAATAACCAAGAAAATACCCCAAGAAATGTCACACTTTCCTCCAGACATCCTCATCCACTTGACTGCTCTCTCCATTTGCTCCCTCCTCCTACTCGGCTTCTTCTAATTTTTCTCAGTCCACTCGACGTTCGTTGCTGCTTATCTCAGCTCTGGCCAAAGATCTAATGAAGCTGATATGCCGCAATAACAGAAAAATGAAGCCAGAAAAACAACTTGAAATCCCCATCATTCACCAGGAACAAAGAAATGAATCTTCTCGTCGTCGTCGTCGAAACTAAGACCGTTGTATACAAGTTATTAGCCGCTGTTCGGCTTTGTGCAGAGCACACGTTTATGCCATCATTTTCCATATTCTATCATGTCCCAGCACGAAAGTACTGCCACTGCCTTCCATAGCTCTCGTAAGGGGCAGCTAGCCCAGCCATCCAGCCAACGTCAACCTATGAAAATGCCCTGTCGTCCTTTTTCTTGAAAATTTCTGTTCGTTGTTTTTTCTTGCTTCTTTTTTAGAAAATAAGCAAAAATTTTCCAAATGACTGAAGTTTGTTCTTGCTCCGTGCCTTGGCCAAAGTTGGCGAAAGGGAAGCCGTTTCTTCCGCTCTCGTACATCTATCGTTCATTATGTTTATGGTTGTTTTCGGTTGGTGAAGCGAGCAACCCTATGTTGCAACTATTGGTTGGTTTTTCCTGATTTTCTCCTTTTCGCATTGCTGAAAATTATTGCTTTCGTGATAGTACTGACTTAACAGAAATTAAGAAATTATAAAAATTTTCTTTTCTGGTTGGAACTTCATGCCATCCATTCGACTCCACCCATCCACCCACCGCAACTACGTCTTCGTTGTCGTTCATGGTTGGATGGCGGGAAGGAGGCTGGCGGGCGGGCGGGCAAATGTTTTCGAAAAATCTGTTGTAATTTCATACAGATTATGTGAGTGGCATTCGTAATGCTGGCGTTCATTCTTTTGTGTCTGTGAAATGTAATTAATTCATAAATTACAAAAATGTCTAATGGCGAATAACATGCCAAGTGTGACCATTGGTTACCAGATTACTTTAAGATTACACAGGGAATGAATGAAGACTAACTCCGTTCACATGGATCATCTACAGCATCAGAGAACATGGTGATGGAACCAATAGAGTTTTGCCCTTATTACGTTCACAGACTGAGAAATATTCTTGAATTCGAAATCGCATTTGTATACCCTCCACTTCCAGGATGGATATAATTGATGTAATTCCGTTTGTAACACCTTGAAATATCGACCTGAGACCCTCTAAAGTATATATATTCTTGATCATCATAAAATTCTAAGATGATCTAGCCATGGTCGTCCGTCCGTCTGTTGAAAGCGCGCTAGCATCTAAACGAAAGGAGCTAGGACGTCCAAATTATCCATAAATGCGTCTTATAGTCGTAGATCGACTGGGATTGAAACTGGCCGTAATTGGTGCAAAGGGAAACAAATTTCCCTTACAAGGACTAAAAATACCCATAATAACCCCTAACCCTAACCCTCCGTCCGTCTGTTGAAAGCGAGCTAGCATCTAAACGAAAGGAGCTAGGACGTACAAATTATCCATAAATGTGTCTTATAGTCGTAGATCGACTGGGATTGAAACCCCTAACTGGGATTGAAACTGGGCGTAATTGGTGCAAAGGGAAACAAATTTCCCTTACAAGGACTAAAAATACCCATAATAACCCCTAATATTTTAGAGTTTTAAGCATTTTTTAAATATGTCTGATTGTACTTACTTGATATTGGGATTCCCCCGTGCACCATAAAGTGATTTTTATTCGAATGGGTTGAAATGGGACACAAAGGGATAAAATTGGTACATATCAAACGACAACAGCTAGAAGCACGAAATCCGGTCTGTACATTCCTCTAATTGAGTAGATACATAATATAAAAGTATTTTAGAACTTTCAAAGGATACAATGGAAACAGAGGAATAGCAAGTAAGGAAAGGCTAAAGTCGGGCGGGGCCGACTATATGATACACTCCACTTTCAATCCGAATATAATTTAATTCGGTGATAAAGTGTAAACGGGAAGGAGTTTTATATACTGTAAATGTATGTGTTTGACAAAAAATGTTAAATCGGAAAGGACATTTGTATAGGGGTATATTGAAACCTGGAACGAAATAGGTGAAATATAATATGTATTTGCAAAATCGGTTAAACATTTGGGAGCAACATTTGTATGGGGGCTATATCTAAACCTGAACCGATCTTACCCACTTCACCATAGATGTTTTTAGTTGGATTATAAGATGTTGTGCCCAATTTAAAGAAAATCGGGTACAATACGTGGTTTCCAAAGCGGAAAAAGTCAAACCGGGAGCGACATTTTTATGGGGTCTAAATGTGAACTGATCTAGCCCAGTTTAGTCGCGACATTACCCACTTTCAGCATATCTGTTTCTAGTTAGATTATAAGGTCAAATTTAAAGAAAATCGGGTACAATATGTGTTTTCTAGAGCGGAAAATGTAAAATCGGGACCGACATTTGAATGGGGGCTATATCTAAATCTGAACCGATCTTACCCACTTTCTGCATAGGTGTTCCTAGTTGGATTATAAGACGTTGTACCAAATTTAAAGAAAATCGGGTACAATATGTGTTTTCTAGAGCGGAAAATGTAAAATCGGGACCGACTTTTGTATGGGGGTTACATCTGAATCTGAACCGATATGGTTCAAATTAAATGGCGCTCGTCCTTGATCCACTAAATTTACTTGTGCCAATTTTGTTAAGATCGGACTATAATTGCGACCTGTAATTTGATTAGAACAATAGATGGACAGACGGACAGACAGACGAACATTGCTAAACCGATTCAAAAAGTGAATCTAAGTCGATCGGTATAATTAACAATGGGTCTATCTATCTCCCTTCCTTTTGGGTGTTACAAACAAATGCACAAAGACATAATACTCTCGTGTAGTGTATAAAAATGGTACCAACTAATCGGATGCAGCTAGAATAATTAAATTTTGTGTTCATCCCTCTAATTGTAAAATGGGGATAGAAATGGTACCAACCCAATGGCCGCAGTTAGAATCATGAAATTTGGAGTATACATTCATTTGACTGCATAGATACGCAAAATAAAAAGATTTTTCGAAATTCGTACTTTTTTTATGCTTTTACGACAAAAATGGTTAGACGTGAGAGATACTAGATTTTCAAAATTTATACTTTTGGAATTAAAATAAGATGGAAAAAACGGCTGTAGCTGAAAATGAACCCCAATATTTAGGCAATATAAGCTTTTTTGAAGATTGCTGCGTTGTATTTAGTTTTTGAATTGACTTGAAGTTTTTTTCGATGTATACGGCGTTAAACATAAAATAATTAAAATTTTATATTTATTTATAAAATTATTTTTACAACATTTTAATTTGTTTTGGTTTGGCTAGTTATATTTTTTTGTAAACCTTACAACAGGTTTAGATCTTTCACGGAAACGTCAAGTTGTGTCTTAAGTCAACGTTTTGAATGGAACTAGATAAATACCGTCAACATGGTAATTATGTACAAAGGCTACTTGTTTAATATTCCGATGATTTTCCACTGTTTGCCCTTCATACGATTGAATGCTACAACTGTGGATGGACAGGTCGAACTCCCCCCATTATATCCCATTTGGAAGCTGCTTGCCAATACTTTGTTAAGATCAATTTGTATATATTTCGATTGTGTCCTTTTTCTGTTTTAATTTATTTTGTGCAATACATATTTCAAATATTTATGCATATCACTGCACTTTTAATTAAAAACATATCAATCGAACACACGTTTGTACAAAAATCAATCACAATTGAAATATTTATCAGAGGGGAAAAATCGGATTTTTTTCATTTGTTATGCATATTGAATGGACGAATGGATGGTCGGCTGGTTGGATGAATGGATGGACGGATAAACCCCATTTGCAACCCTTTTGTGTAAATGAAACTTACTTGCAATGCTAACGTAAATATCGACATGGATACGAATATACACATATGCATATACATATATGTATGTAGTATAAGTATGTGTGTAAATATGTAAATATGCACTGGTTGTCTTTTTATCCCGATCAATTCCTCTTTCGATTGTTATTGTACGACTGCGAACGAACGAATATAATGATATGCTCGAATGTTCAATTTTGTATGCCATCATACCCCAATAACATATGGAGGTATGTGCAATACATACATTCACACATACATGTATGTATATGAAAGACTTACATCCAACCAACCGTATGTATGTATTCGTATATGAACCGATATAAAGAATATTTACATTTATTTTATTTTTTATTTTTGGTTATTTCTGACAAAAAATCTTTAATTAAAATTCCAATTAATTTTCTTTCTGTGAGTGTAAATTTCATTTTTCCTCGGTTGTTTTTTGCAACAATAAAATATCGTGGAAAAGCGTTACGTTAAACTGTTTACCACATCACATCACATTGCATCGATTTCTTTTGTTGCCCACCTACCTCAGTTCGACGATACATTCCAGTATGGCATATGTAGCATATTAGAGTGGGTCGCTCAAGAAGATGTTGTTTTGGAAAATTTATAATTTGACACTGTGCTGTCTTCCGCAAAAAAAATTCAAACAAAAATTTTGTTTTTAGAAGTCTTCCAAATGTTATGAAATATGGTGAAAATATTGAATTTTTTTTTAATTTTTTTTCTCAGCAAATAGCTACACTTATATTCTAAACACTCTGTAAATTTCAGATAAGTAGTTTCTGAGATATAGGCAAAACTATAGAAGTACTCATGTTATTTTAGTTTTTTACTTTCTTTTCAAGCCGAAATATACTGCAATTTATTTAAAAAAATCCTATATTAATTCCTTTAATTTTTCTGGGCATATACCTATATTTCACTCATCAAATTTTATCAAAATTGTAAGACCTTCGAAAAATGCTCACTGGAGTTATATGGAATTCCATGCAATATCAACAGGATCCTTTGGATAGATCGCGAGCAATTTATAAAATAAAAGTGTCATGCATAAAAATCATTTTAGTTTAACTCCCGGGAAATGAAAATTTTGCAAAAATATTGAATTTATATTTTTTACTAGCTGACCGACAAAAATTTTCCTGTCCATATTTCAATTAGTTTGTTTGTGATCGTCGTGTGACTTTTATGAAAAGCTGTTTCAAATGTTTAAACAAACCTGGAATGAGAAAAATTTTGTTCTCAGTGATTATTGTATCGTTTAACGTTTGAAGACATAGATATTCAATTTAATGATACGATCATGGACATCTAATTCACATAACGCCAATGGAAGTGTCGGAACGTTCGCTTAACAATGTTTCATGAGTTTGATTTTTCATACGGTGAACTGAAAATCTACGGGGAATATAATGCCCGTCATTTCTAATGCGATTTTGCCGTTGATACTTTCAAGCAAGTGTTTTGAATGTAATTGTGCAGATTCGTCGTTCTGCAACTCGAAACTTTGATAGTACTTAATTTAAATGCCGTGATGTTTTCCACAAAAAGGACGTATTAGAGCATTCATTTAGTTTATTGAGTGGAGTAGTCCATGGAATCACTGGAAGTGTTTGGTAAAAATCACCAAAAAATCATTTTTATCTTTGTATTTTTAATCTATGCAACATATGCAATTTTTTAAATTGATTTTTTTAATATTGATATCATGAGAATCATTTGTGTAGTCGATATTCAACTGTAATCATCCTCTCAAAATATAATTTTGAATAAAAATTGCCTGTCTAGTCATTATTCGGTGTAATTACTCAAAGACTTTATGTGAGACATCGTATCTTCATTCCGAACGATCAATTTACGTTACAGCACAACCATGATCGCCGGCACCGTTCTAATTCAGCGGCAATTTGATTGCTGAATGAGCTGTTCGACCTTTTTCAACAACTGAAGGCGGTAAACTTAAATTCTGCGTGAGAATCGTAGTCAAAATCTACCCGATCAAAATTGTCTAATGGTTCCAACGTGATCGCCCAGAGGATAACAATTCCATCGTTCAAAACTTTCATGAGTGTCGTACGTTAATGTCGTATGTTAATGTCTTCATCTTCGTGCTTTCCTTTAAGAAGCGTTTCTTCAATATGCTATTCGTTGATTTCCCCACTTCCCAGTGTCATTGCAAAAAATAATCTAGTATTAACTGAACATTCTGAGGCGATATTTTGTCAATGGCGGTTGTCAACTTAATTATCTCTCAAAACAGAATCCTCCAATTCAATGTTTTTCGCAGCCAATGTAGCATGTTCTCTTAACGACAGACGACTTGGAGCAACGTATGTATTTTTCACTCCAAATTGGCTTTTCCACGACAAATGATTCTGTTCTTCAGTTGGAGATTGCTGTGGAATCCGTAATGTAAATCGAAAATCACCTTCCAACAGAATCGATGAACCAACAGTGCGCCATAGTACACTCCTCCGGACCGATCAAAACGTTGGCCACCTCAGTGTTTGCACGATGGATTTTCCCTAATTTCCTATTCATCGCAACCTGAGTGCATTTCGGCCGTCTTCAAAGAACGCAGCGAATTTTTGCCAAAATTGGTACTATCAAAAAGGATTTTCCGGTTTCGCCGAGAGCGTCCAAGAAAATCACTATAGTTCAATCGTTCATAAGCCACGTGTTCCGTAAGCATCTTATTGTTTTTGCATTGCATTCCCACTCTTAATTAAATGCTTAGTGCATCGGATAGTGTGGCGCTGTCATTCCTAGTTGGGCTAATATTAAACGCATGTCTTCATTCAATGCCTCCTTGTGAATTTTCAGAAATGTCTTCTTTGTATTTGGTTCACGAATCGTTGAAACTACATGAAATACGTGTATCTGGATTTCTCAGTTTATCTGATGACTGATTACGAATTGGATTTATTAACCAAATAACAATGACTCAACAAAATATGTCGTTTCTATCGCCAGTTCTGACAAAAAGTGCATAAAATAAAAAGATTTTTTTGCATTTTGTCCGAATTTTCTGACGTTTCTTTATAACTATCTGCATTTTTGTGTTCCGAAAACTTACGCAGAATCATAACTAACTTAATGTAAAAGAATTTCGCATATCCTATGCATGAATTGAGACTTATAGCATTGAGTTCATTCAAAAATTCTATAGAAAAAGGCACTTTTAGTTTTTTTAAAATATTCCTATTTTGCGGTCAACTATCCAAAAGTTATTTGATCTTAAAACACAGTTCGGACTACCACGAAGAATTTGTAACAAAGATCAGCCAAATCTGTTCAGCCGTCCTCAAGTGATGCGATTACAACATCATTTCATTGTTATTATATAGATTTAAAGTGCTCGATCTTCCAAAAAGCATGGAAACAAAAGCAAATATGGATGTTAAGTTTCGATTTATTTCTGGCATTTATGCTGAGTTGTGTTGTATTCAAAGACTCTTTTACACAAAAGGGTCCTTGAGGGTTAAAATGTTAAACAAAAATATTCCTCGTAGTGTTTTAAGTAATATTGTTTAAAACACCCTTTTGGGTGTTACAAACAAATACACAAAGGCATGATACTCTCGTGGAGTGTATACATATCGGTTCAGATTTAGTCTCATATAAATTTCGCTCTCCATTTGACTTTTTCCGCTATAGAGACCACATATTTTGCTCGATTTGATTCAGTACCTTATAAAGAGTGATTTTTTTGAGGTTAGGATTTTCATGCATTAGTATTTGACAGATCACGTGGGATTTCAGACATGGTGTCAAAGAGAAAGATGCTCAGTATGCTTTGACATTTCATCATGAATAGACTTACTAACGAGCAACGCTTGCAAATCATTGAATTTTATTATCAAAATGCGTGCTCTGTTAAGAAAGTTCAGAAAGAAAGAAATTGTGTTCAGCGACGAAGCTCATTTTTGGCTCAATGGGTACGTAAATAGGCAGAATTGTCGATTTTGGAGTGAATATCAGCCGGAAGCATTGCAAGAGCTACCAATGCATCCAGAAAAAGTCACAGTTTGGTGCAGTTTATGGGCTGGTGGCATCATTGGACCGTACTTCTTCAAAGATGATGCGAATCGTAACGTAACTGTGAATGGTGAGCGCTACCGTGAGATGATATCCAACTTTTTTTTGCCCAAAATGGAAGAACTGAACTTGGTTGACATGTGGTTTCAACAAGATGGCGCTACATGCCACACAGCTCGCGATTCTATGGCCATTTTGAGGGAAAACTTCGGAGAACAATTCATCTCAAGAAATGGACCGGTAAGTTGGCCACCAAGATCATGCGACTTGACGCCTTTAGACTATTTTTTGTGGGGCTACGTCAAGTCTAAAGTCTACAGAAATAAGCCAGCAACTATTCCAGCTTTGGAAGACAACATTTCCGAAGAAATTCGGGCTAAATGCCGAAATGCTCGAAAAAGTTGCCCAAAATTGGACTTTCCGAATGGACCACCTAAGACGCAGCCGCGGTCAACATTTAAATGAAATTATCTTCAAAAAGTAAATGTCATGGACCAATCTAACGTTTCAAATAAAAAACCGATGAGATTTTGCAAATTTTATGCGTTTTTTTTAAAAAAAGTTATCAAGCTCTTAAAAAATCACCCTTTACCTAAACACCTACGGTAGAAGTAGGGCAGATTTATATATAGCTCCCATACAAGTTTTGCCCCCTATTTCACCTTTTCCGCTCTAAAAACCACACATTTTAACCGATTTTCTTCAAGCTAGGTGGTGCACCGCTGCATTTTAAAATAAATTTGTTCGTTCTGAATAATTAAAACAAAACATTGTTTTCATTCCTATATACTGTCCTCTTTCATATTGACATAAACTGGTGATATTTAAATAAAATTTAACTTAGAAGTCTTGTAAAAGATAGAAATGATCATCAAATGGAAACTTAGTACACGAAATTGTTTTCCATTTCTAGATATTGCCTTCTTTCATTTGATACCCATATAGGGTTTGGGGTCCGGAAATTCCCGGGAAAAAATTTTAAATTTCCCGGGAATACGGGAAATATTAAAAAATATTTTTTTTGTTTATTTTGAGCACTAATTTAGTTTTACTATATAAATGGGAAATAGCAGATATACTTCAAATGCATATATTTAAATTACTGACAATAATAATGGTCATTTGATACTATGGCTGACTCGTTTAACTTGTTTTCCCAGAAAAATCGACGAAATAAAAGGTGAAAATCTTCTCAAAGACGAATTTACTTTACATGTGAAACCATTAAGAAATGATCTAAAAATAGGAACAAAAATAAAATTGACACCTGGAACCTTCCAAGAGAAATCTAATATAAATAGAAATATACCCTACGATATATTTAAATTACACTTTGTAAGAACTTATGACTTCAATGTTTTTATTTTATGATGAATTTATTTAATAAAAATTAACATTTTTTAATGTTTCTATTGCATTCACAATTTAGAATATTTTCCCTCAGTTTCTGTAAAACATTTTCCTCTCTAGAGTCTAGACGAATGAAATTTCTAAATTGAAGACGCCATAACATTCTTTGTTTCTTTAAATATTTATTTTATTTTGAATCTAGTGTTCGTGTCAGTTCACTTGTGATTACAATGTCCAATATTATGACTCCATCAATTCTGACTATTTGTCTAGAGTAAACAATTTGTAAAATGAAAAATAATTCCTGAAATATTTTACCAAAAACATTCGTTTTTAATATGTAATATGTCAGCATTTTAACCCATTAACACTCATTCATTCTTATATTATTATATTATTTTCGTTATAATAACTACAATAATAAAAGATATTTGGTTTTAGATTATTATTATTTCTTCCCGATCACTTGTACCATATAGTTTAATAATCAAGAATTGCATTCATATTGAAAATGATCAAAAAAGTACAAAAAACAATAGTTTACGGTGGGCGTTAATGGGTTAAAAAAGTCACACCTGTTACTAAATGTTGATATTTAAACCATATTGGACATACCTAAAATAAATTATTTTTTCCCGGAAATTCCCGGGATTCCCGGAAATGGAAAAAGTCCGGGAGACCCCAAATCCTATACCCATATAACATAAACTGATGGATAGAAATAATTAAATATTTTTTCTTGAAATTTGTATATCCTTAAAATTTAAAAATAAGAATAGATCACCTAATCAAAACTTGATTACACACTTTATTCTTTATATGATCTCTAGTCTGATGTGTATATTGGCGCTACTACTACTATTGTTAGCTAGTTGTATAGGGCGGGTCATTTAAAATTTTAAATTAGAATCGGCTATAAAAAGTACTAATTATTTTTTCAAATTTCTGGTTTTATGAGAAAAGTAGAAAGTCCACGACTGGCTCGGCAGTACTTGTGGGTTCTCTGAACCCCATATACGGCAATTTTGCTTATTGACATAGCCACCAAGATGAAAATGAGCTTCATGAAGGATGAACTGAAGTCCGATCTCTTCTCGAAAATATTCCACGTACATTTTTTACAGTTTGTTTTAAAGACACACTACTTTGGAAATAAGGCGTATAACGTCCCATTTTGCAAATGTCAAACATAAATCTGAAAATAAAAATGAAAGTTTTTCTACCTTTCAAAGTCAATGTAATCGGTAGTTCAAATTTAAAATGTTAAATGACCCACCCTATACTTTGGCTATAGCATGATAGATTCTACATACTCATAGACAGATACATATACGAATGGCACTCATCTCACCAAAGAATTATAAAACAATAACAACAACTGATAAAATCTCAGTGTCTCATATTTAATCAAAACACGATGGAAAAACTAACATATTGGCCTTCTGAATTTGTCAAATTAAAAACAAACATTGGTAGCTCAAAAAATGTCATTTATGCATTGTTTGTGTGTCAGTCTATTTGTTGTCGGCCGGGTAGGTTGGTCTGCATAATAAACAACGAAGATGACAAGCGTAGCGCACAATTTGAAAAAGTAGCGATTTCCTTTCCAGAAAAAATAGAGACAAATTGAAAATGTTACACCCTTTGCGGGGTTTGTTATTTCAATGTGGCATTACGATGATGATGATAACAATGGTGGTGGTGGTGCTGGTGTTGCCGCGCATTTCACATTTCAAACAAAGAGGGATACTTTGTTTGTAATTTGTAGTAATTTTTTAGGTTATTGAGAGATGACGTCTGGAGTGCCTGGTGTTCGGTTATAGTTTGTGTTTGCCAAATGTCGGTTGGGTTGTTTCATCAGTCCTCCACTCCACTGTCTCTCTGTATGTCTGTTGTTGTTTGTACATATGTCATCGTTTTCCCTTTTGGCGGAGTTGTAATTTTTGTTATTGTTTTCATTTTTTGGGAACGATGTCAATATTTGCTTTGACATACGTTTTTTGTCATCGCCGATGAGTGGCTGTGTCGCCTCGGTTTGATTGTCTGTTCAGCTCAAGGACCAGTTTTGTCACCCTAATTTTTCGCATCTGATCACATCTCTATTTTGTTGTTGTTATTGTAGGGTTTGTGTGTGTGTTCCATTAGTCCGTTGGAAATGCGTGAAATCGAAATGGATGGAACGAGTGATAAGCATAAATGATGCAATTTTAATACGCCTATGAATGATGTCATTTATGATAATATCGCATTGCGAGTTCTATGGGGCAATATCAGATACAGTTTGCAACAATATGCTGCAAATATTAGAAAATTATTTAAAACTGATTGGAAGGGGACCTAAAAATAGCAAAGGTTTGTCTTCAAAACCCACAGTGTTGGAAGAGGGCAAAAAGTATATTATTCACAAATCACAAAATGAAACAAAACTAGAAATGTTGTGTCCGAGACTTAAAAAAATATTTTTTTGTTTGCATCGAGGCATATTGAGTCAACACAAAAAATATGGACATATTTTTTATTTATTTTTTTTGCTGAAATTCCGATTTTTGTCGAAGGTATTCCGATCATACCCGCTGGACGAATTTTACATTTACATAGAAGCAGGAACTGTAAGACCAACTAAGCCAAAATACTATTAAACGTTACCCTCCGGCAAAATTTTTGTTGCATAGTGTTATAAGCCTTTTGTCAATTGGCAATATCATTATACACTCCACGAGAGTATTATGTCTTTGTGCATCTTTTTGTAACACCCAAAATGAAGGGAGATAGACCCATTGTTAATTATACCGATCGACTTAGCATCACTTTTTGAATCGACTTAGCAATGTCCGTCTGTCCTTCTATTTTGTAATCAAAGTTCAGGTCGCAATTGTAGCCAGAACCAAACGAAACTTTGTACAACGAAGTTTTTCGGACGCTATTTAATTTGAAGAAAATCGGTTCAGATTTAGATATAGCCCCCATACGAATTCCACTCCCGATTTGACTCTTTTCACTCTAGATACCACATATTTTAACAGATCTTCTTCAAAATATCTTATATTTCAACTGGAAACACCTGTGTTGAAAATGTGTCAGATCGGTTCCAATTAGCTCCCAAACAAATTTCGCTCCCATTTTTTAACTTGCAAAATATCTTGAAACACCCATGATGAATATGGGTCAGATCGGTTCAGATTTATATACAGCCCAATACAAATTTCTTGACTTTTTCCGCACCAGAAACCACGAATTTTCACCGAATTTCTTCAAATTGAGCATAACACGTTATACTTGAACTGGAAGAACCTATTGTATTGTATTCATTACACGTTTGGATATAGCTTCAATACAAATATTCTTGTCGATTTGACAAATTTTGTCAGGTCATATTGGACTATGATTAGGAAACATACAAAATTCCTTCCCGTATTCACTTTTTGACCGAATTGAATTGTATTCAGATAGAAAGTGGAGCCTTTCCTTACTTGTTTTTAAATGTCAGGGTAATTCCAAAGCACTTGGAACCAATTGTGATGTTCAATTCCCAGCTAAAACAAGTAAGGAAGGTGCAGTCAAGCTGTAACTCACTTTCGCCATACATGTAATATTATATAATGTGCCGAATTAGAAGAAAATCTATTCTAATATGCTATATCTAGAGTGGAAATAATCAATTCGGTGGCGTAATTTGTATTGGAACTATAAATGTATCTGAACCGATCTGGCCCATTTTCATCAGATCTGTTTCTAGTTGAAATATAAGTTGTTTTGCCACATTTGAAGAAAATCTGTTGTAATGTGAGGTTTCTAGAGCGGAAAGAGTAAAATCGGAGGAGGCATTTGTATGAGAGCTACATATATAAATCTGAACCGATCTGGCCTATTTTACCAGAACTGTTTCTAGTTCAAAAATATGGCGTTGTGCCAAATTGGAAGAAAATATGTGGTTTCTAGAGCGGAAAGAGTAAAATCGGGAGCAAATCTGAACCAATGGACCAACTTTGGCCATAGATCTTTCTATTTGAAATATTAGCTGATGTGCCGAATTAGAAGAAACCCTGTTAAAATATGTGGTTTCTAGAGCGGAAAGACACTTTTATGGGAGAAAGACACTTTTATATAGAAATCATCGCTTCAGATTTCTCAGAGGCACTCTGTTTTGAGTTGAAATGTGAACTGGTTTGCCAAATTTGAAGACTATCTGTTCAAATATGCGTTATCTATAGCGGAAATAATTAATTCAGTGGCGAAATTTGTATTGGAGCTATATATATATCTGAACCGATCTGGCCCATTGGCACCAGAGCTGTTTCTAGTTAAAGTTGTTTTACAAAATTAGAAGGAAATATATTAAAATATGTGGTTTCTAGAGCGGAAAAAGTCAAATCGGGAGCAAAATTTGTATGGGAGCTATATATAAATCTGAACCGACTTTCTTCAAATTAAATAGCGTTCGTCCTTATCCCATAAAACTTCGTTCTGTAAAGTTTCATTTAGTTCTAACAACAATTGCGACTTTTATTACAAGAATAGATGGACAGTCGGACGGACGGACATCGCTAAATCGACTCAAAAAGTGATTCTAAGTCGATCGGTATAATAAACTAAACGCGTCTTTCTCGTTTCCTTTTGGGTGTTACCAACAAATGCACAAAGTCATTATACCCTGTGGTGTAGGATACAAAAATTGAAAGTACTTCCGCAGGAAGCACATTTTAATCGCATCTCAAAATCCAAATATGAATTTTTCTCGCTTTTGAAGAAGTTCTTTTAAACAACTTCCAAAAAGTCGATAATATATAACATTTTACGAGTATCATTTCCACAAGTAAAAGGGAACGAATTTTAATATGGGGTCACAGAGGTAAGGTGTCCGCTTTGCACGCAGAAAGTCCCAGTTTCGAATCGTGGCCCGGTAAATTTTTTTTTGTTTTTTTTTATTACTTTTATAAACAAACAATATTTAATTTTGTATATTTTTAGCAACTTAAAAATGTTTGCTTAAAAATACAAATTTATTGCTTTATTGCCGTACTTCAAATATATCATCTTTTTATTAATACTACATAAGTTAAGTTATTTAATTTAATATTAAATTGCGTTATATATTAATTCATACTAATAAATATTTGTCAAGATTCCTATTGTCAGTTGGAACGAAATGGTTTGCTTTAGTTATTCAGCACTTCCAACAGAGGATAGTTGAGATGACAACTAAATGTTGAATTGATTGGTGAAGATCCCAATTTTCACCACTTCCGAATCACAAGATGAATTGATTGATAGCCCTTGACTATTTATATGAGAGTAATTCTTCGGAAAGGCAAAGTACGAAATTCCATTATCTTTCTGGTTCGCAATAGACAATACACAGCCGTTTGCTTGGTGCCAGTTTCATGATTTTACATTTTGATTGGTACCATTTTTAGCCTCCTTTTCTCCGTTTTCCCTAAAATTAAAAATTTCCAAAATATCCTTTATGTAGCGCGTCTCCACAATCAGAGGAATGTACACGCCGAACTTTATGCAGCTCGGCACCAAGTTTATCCCTTTTGACCTAAAAAGTACGAATATCGCATTAAATTTCGAATCTACGCAACCTGAGTGAAATATAGACCGATTTTCATTATTGCAGCTCCAGCTGTTTATCCATTTTCTCACCCATAAGTAAAAATTTTGAAAATTTCCTTGATTTGCACGTCTATGCAGTCATAGGAATGTACATATCAAATTTAGTTATTCTAGCTGCAACCATATGGTAGGTACCTTAAAAGTATTAATTTTGAAAATCAATTTACCGTACGTGTACATGCTATTAGAGGGATGTACACGCCGAATTTCATTATCATAGCTGCAGTCCTTTTGTTCGTACCTTTTTAATTCCTCTATTCCCATTTTACCCACTTAAAAGTACAAATCGGAAAAATAACTTTATTTTACGCACCAAATCAATTAGAGGAATGTACACACCGAATTTTAGTTTAATAGGTACTATTTTAAGCTCTTTTTGCCCCCTTTCACCCCCTACAAATAAGAATTTCATATTTGCGCTATTAGGAGAATCTAAGCGATAGTTTCTGAGTTTCAAGTGGAATTTCTTAAAATCAATATTCACATTCAAATTTAACATCTATCCGTCCCAATTGGAAAACCCTGTCAAAGACATGATTTCTTTTTAGACAATTTTCAGTTCAATACTACTGCTACCATCTATTGACGGAAACTTTACATTATTATCAAAAGAAAAAGGGAACAAGGACACGTTTTATTACCACCCATCCACCCCCATAGGTCTTGCATTAGAAATGACCAGCCTAAATGGAAATGCAACCCCAACTTCCACCCTCGCCACACAGTGACCATTACATAACCAATAACACGATAATAATGAAATCATATACATACATACATATACATATGTATGTATGTATGTTATACTATGCGAAAGGACTCACACATACATTCCATAAAGACTTCTTCCATTTTTAATAGACTCCACCCACTTTTAGAACAAAGTCAGGCCATATGTAATGGAACACAAACGTCTATAATGACTTTGGTCGTTATTGTGTCACGTACATATCTATAAAAAAATAACAAAATGATGTTAAAATATATATGTACATTAGCGTGGGTCGCAGTCCATACAAATAAATGAAGAATTTCAAGTCACTGCACGGAAATAAAGTTTGTATTGGAAATAGATTTCTATTTGCCCAACACAAATATATGGCTGAGGAACATCAATTAACAATTTTTGTTAACCCACATTAATACCCACCTAATGTTGTATACAAACAATAAAAATTGTAGAATACACGACCACTACTACGCAGAGTAGCCCATCCCACAAAAATAAGTGTTTATGACACAATTCACATTTTATATTGTTTATTTTCGGGGTAATAAAAAATATAACAACAATCAAGAATAATAAACAAAATGGCACATTGTGTGTCACCAGCTAAAAAATAAAACAACAGCAACAACGCAACGACCACGACAACATTGTTTATAATCAACAACAATATCAGACAAACAAATTATAAACCAACTGGAAGGAAATGCGAAAATTTCAACTAGAAATGATGTCATATTGAGGTCTTCATAGTTATGTAGATGGTGATTTTTATTTGGGGAGGTGGATTATGCGTAATTTCGGTGTGAGTTGACTTTAAATTTATATTATCTCAAATAAAATCCTCAGTTTATAGCCACAAATATTTAAACTTTTGATGTTAGCAATGATTAATAAATAATTTGATTTATCATTAAAATGAAAACAAAGGATCATCAAGAAACAAATGAGTAAGTCCCAATCGGTCAAACCGAGTTCCCGGCATCTACATGTAAGTTGTAAGGACCTTAATTTTACTTAGGTTCCAATTATTTTTATGGGAGGTTGTGGATGCGACAAAAACTTAAATATTTATTTTCTCAAGTTTAGTATTATAATAAAAATATTTTCAAATCATAAATTGAAACCCATTCGGAAATTATACTTCTTTAGCATAGGATAGCCTCTTGAAAATTTATTAAAAATTACTCCTCGTCAACATGACTGGAAATTGTTCTTAATTCCTGATGTCATTACACTACGCAACAAAAAATTGTCAGATGGCTATGTATAACATTATCTGATATATTTTGGCTTGCTAAACTCGAAAACGATATTAGCAAATTATATAATGGAATTTTCGTCGAAGGTACCTTCAATAGTTGTACTCTTATTTTGGAAATATAGGTCCGATCACACCCATTTATATGTTCAATACAAGATAATTATGTTGACTTCAAATGTTACAAATTTCACATATAAACAGTGATTTAGTAGTAGTCTCAAAAAATGCGAAAAATATTATTTTTTCGGCAAAAAATGTTGTTAACACGAAAAAAAACATTAAAAATCGAGAATTTTTTTTTTACTTTTATTAGCTAAAACTCGAACGAAGAAAGCAATGACAATATATAAAAGTTTTATAGATAAATCTATTAAATTTAAAAAAATAAATATTACATTTACAAATTAGATGACTAATTTAACCGTATGTTCATCTTAGCGAGGAAAACAAGGTCTATTTGAAGAATATCTGTTGATAAATGTAGAAGTTATGGTCCTTCTTTTAGAGGTATATATGTGCCAGTTGGAATGATAGTGGTCTAAGTCAAAAATCAAAAAAAAAAAAACAAGTAAGAAAAGGCTAAAGTCGGGCAGGCCGTCTATATGATACACTCCACTTTCTATCCGAATACAATTCAATTCGGTAAAAAAGTGAAAACGGGAAGAATTTTTGTATGTTTCCTAATCATAGGCTAATATGACCTGGTCCAATTTGTTAAATCGAAAAGAATATTTGTATCGTGGATATATCCAAGCATGGAATGTGACCCACTTAAACAATATGTTCTTCTAGTTCAAGTATAACGTGTTATGCTCAAGTTGCAGAAATTCTCTGAAAATAAGTGGTTTCTGGGTCGGAAAAAGTCAAACCGGGAGCAAAATTTGTATGGAAGCTATGTATAAATCTGAACCGATTTGACCTATTTTCACCACAGGTTTTCTTAGTTTTAATATAAGATGTTTTGCCAAATCTGATGACAATCTGATACAATATGTGGCGGAAAAAGTCAAATTGGGAGCACGGGAGCTATATATAAATCTGAACCGATCTGCACCATTTTCGCCATGGGTCTTCCTAGTGGAAGTATAAGATATTTTAGCAAATTTGTGCTTTTTAGAGCGAAAAAAGTCAAATCGGGAGCGAAATTTGTATGGGAGCTATATATAAATCTGAACCGATGTAACACATTTTCACCACAGATGTTTCAAGTTGAAATGTAAGATATTTCGCTAATTTTGAAGAATATCTGTTAAAAAATGTGGTATCTAGAGTGAAAAGAGTCAAATCTGGAGTGAAATTCGTATGGGGGCTATATCTAAATCTGAAGCGATTTTCATCAAATTAAATAGCGTTCGTCGTTGTGCCGAAAAACTTCGTTGTGCAAACTTTCATTTGGTTCTGTCTACAAGTGCGACCTGTATCGTGATTACAAGAATAGATGGACAGACAGACAGACGGACATTGCTAAATCGATTCAAAACGTGATTCTGAGTCAATCGGTGTAATTAACAATGGGTCTATCTCCTTTCCTTTTGGGTGTTACAAACAAATGCACAAAGACATAATACTCTCGTGGAGTGTATAAAAAGTGAAGCCTATAATGAGTTAAAATGAACTAAGATTTAGAAAAAATAACATTGATATTGAACTTCTTTTTGTCAGAAAAAATACCCTATTCCAGTCTTTGGGTTGTTGTTCTACAGTCCATGATATGTAATCCATCGCGAACTCTACTTGATATTTAATATGTTTAATCAGTTTTATAGCACGAGCGTACACCATAAAATGACCCATACCTTTATGGGGTGAAATGGGGCGAAAGGGGATACAAATTGGTATCAGCCAAACAGCTATAGCTAGTAATGTGAGAATCTCACTAATCGCATAGAGACGTAAAGTAAAGGGATTTTTTCAATTTCTAACTTTTATGGGGTGGGAAAAGGGATAACATTGGTACCTAAGAAATGGCTGCAGCTAGAACCATAAAATTCGTTGCGTGCACATTCCCCTATCTGTATAGACCTTGCAAAATAAAGAAGATTTTCGAAATTTTTACTTTTAGAGAAAAAACGTGGCGAAAGGGAATACAAATTGTACCGATCAAAGGGCTGCGTATAGAAAAAAATGGCGTGTACTTTGCTCTGGCTACGTAGACTACAAAAATACAGAGTTCCTAGCCGAACCATAATTATCGGCGGCGGCGGCTTTCGGCTGATTTACCGGCTCGTCCCCTATTACGAAATTTATTTGTCAATTTTGGGAAAAGTGAAAAAAAAATTTGTATTGTTTTTATACTTTTTCTTTTATTTTTTTGGCAAGTAGTTCAATATTCATTAATATTAGCCATTGTTCCCATAATTTTATATTATTATCTCAATCAATTATTTTTTGGGATTGGGAATCCATTCCCAAAATTTGTATAACATGGATGAATTTAATTTTATTAAATTTTGCTATTACAGCTTTTCATGTGAGACATTATTGACCATATTCCAAATTCGAAGAAAGATCCATATATTTCACAGTGGAAGGTTGTCTAAGTCGACAGTTATATTTTCTTTTGTAATTTTAAGTGGGTTGTCTATTTTGGTAATAAGATTTGACGGAGTTAGATGAAAAATGAAAAAGAAATACGTTTACTTTTTGTCCATATACAATTTTGGCCGAAGCCTATCAGCGAACAAATGCATTACCTATGGTAATTAACTTTGAACTATCGAATCGGCAGAATTTTATACAGGGGCAGATTCAAGTTTCGACTGATATTTCGACACACTTTCTCGGATAGCGGCGATATTCTCTGCCGATCTGACGTTCTTTTAATGATTTTTTAAAGAACCGCTTTTCTCGCCATCACACTTTGAAGCAACACAGCGTTTGTCCCAAGCGAACACTCATTTTCTTAATAAAGTTTTGTCATTTCTACATGCTACTCAATCGTGATATGATTTACTTTCAAGACCAAAATAAAATTATAGCTTTGTTTCTAAATTTTAAACTCCCTTTAAATAAATATAATTTCCTAAGTTGTATCCCCACCTATCCAATCGAAATCCTTGGAAATTATTACACAAAAGTGAAAATCCTTTCCTTAATCCTTTCGATCAAACTAATAGCTTTTCACAAACTCACACAAATACCTCTCTAGAATTATTTTAAATCTCTCTGTATAGTTCTAATTGGATTTTATTGAATCACACACTGTAAAAAAAATCATTGCGACAGCCATTCTAACAGTCTATTAACAATAGTGCCAATAATTTAAATTAATTTTTTGTTCGCTTGAAAATAACTGAAATAGAGAACTGCCATCCATATACTTTCAATGACCATTGTGTGTAGAATCCTTTAAATCAGGATATTTGTCCCTTATGCAGGAGTATATCACGGCTATATTGAACAATATCCGCATATGCATCATTGATTGCAAACAGCAATTTTTACTTTTACTATTATTTTTATTTGTTGCTCGAGCACATTTCACATATTATTTTTTATATGCAGCGGCAGCAGCAGCTCAATTTTGTTGAAGTAGAGGAGCTTTTTCCGGGAATGTGATATTTTCTTTTTTTTTGGTTTTACCCCCCAATCATCCAATAGTCAATAGGTATTGACACGTAACAAATTTTAGTTATATGAATCGAGTCTATTTTCCATAACAAAGTATGTACCTTTGTTTTGTTAATACTCATCTGCCAACTGTGTACGTCGGGCTGGAAAGGTGCCAGTGCATTGACGTGATGAAACAAATGAGAATGAAATTTTGAGGCCATAGAGACATTTTAATAAATTAAGATTAAAAACTTTAAAATTGAACTACCGATTACTTTAACTTTGGTAAATTTGTATACCATTTGTATATCTTTCACCTCCAGAAAATTCATTTTCTATACAATATTGCCAAGATTTCATGAACAACTTTATCGAGTTTGCAATAAATCATATTTATATACATATTTTGGCATTATTATCGCTCTCCTGAAAATTTATGTTTTTGTTCATAGCCACTTTTAAATAAAAGACCTTGATATATATTATTGATCGTCATACAATTCTAAGACGATCTAACCATGTCCGTCTGTCTGTTGAAAGCACGCTAGCATCAAGATAGGAGGTCAACATTTTCCATAAAGGTGTCTTATAGTCGTACATCGGTTGGGATTGGGATTATTCATAGTGGGTGAAATGGGGCAAAAAGGTATAAAAATGGTACCTATGAAACGACAACAACTAGAAACACGAAGTTTTGAATAGATACAAAGTGTAAAATTATTTTTTCCAAATGGTAATAATGAAATTTTGTGTATAAAATAAAGAGATTTTTGGAAATTCGTATTTTTATTGTGTTAAATGGAAAAATGGTATACAAAAATGTACCAAGCAAATGGCCGCAGGTAGAGTCATGAAATTTGGAGTATATATTCCTCTGATTGCGTAGACACGAAAAATAAAAAGGTTTTTCCAAATTCGTATTTTCAAGGGATACAATAGGAACAGAGGAATAAAAATAGTACCAAATAAACGGCGACAACTAGAATGATGAAACTTGGTGTGTATTTGCCTCTAATTGCTTAGACATGTAACATGAACATATCTTCGAAAGTAGTACTTTTAAGGGGGTAAAATGGGATCAAAGAGGAACCAACAAAATAACCTCAGTTAGAATCATAGAATTAGGTTCCTATTTTTTACGGCAAAAATGATGTTAGGTTATCTTGCACTGTGCACTTTTATAATTAAAATAGAATGGAAATAGAACTAACAAATCTGTGGAATATACACACACTATTCCCAATGTTTAGGGTATTTATAAATTTTTGAAGATTGCTGCCTTATATATTTTTATACACACTCCACGAGAGTATTATGGCTTTGTGCATTTGTTTGTAACACCCAAAAGGAAGCGAGATAGACCCATTGTTAAGTATACCGATCGACTTAGAATCACTTCCTGAGTCGATTTCGATACAGGTCGCAATTGTAGCCAGAACCAAACGAAACTTAGCATAACGAAGTTTTTCGGGACAGAGACGAACGCTATTAAATTTGAAGAAAATCGGTTCAGATTTAGATATAGCCCCCATACGAATTTCACTCCCGATTTGACTCTTTTCACTGTATATACCACATATTACCACAGATTTTCTTTAAAATTGGCAAAACACCTGTGGTAAAAATGTGTTAGATCGGTTCAGATTTATATATAGCTCCCATACAAATTTCGCTCCCGATTTGACTTTTTCCGCTCTAGAGACCACATATTTCACTTGATTTGCTTCAACTTACCTTGCATTACCTTGTTATTCTTCTAGAAACTTCTGTGTTAAAAATGGATTAAATCGGTTCAGATTTAGATATAGCCCCCATACAAATTTCGCTCCCGATTTGACTCTTTTTCCGCTCTAGAGACCACATATTTCACTTGATTTGCTTCAAATTACCTTGCATTACCTTGTAATTCTACTGTGTGTTAAAAATGAATTAAATCGGTTCAGATTTAGATATAGCCCCATTACAAATTTCGCTCCCGATTTGACTTTTTCCGCTCTAGAAACCACATATTGTATCAGATTGTCTTCAGATTTGGCAACACATCTTATATTTAAACTAGGAACACCTATGGTGAAAATAGGTCAAATCGGTTCAGATTTATATATAGCTCCCATTAAAATTTCGCTCCCGATTTGACTTTTTCTGCTCCAGAAACCACATATTTTAACAGATCCTCATCAAATTAGGCGAAATATCTTATATTTGTTCTATAAACAGCCATGGCGCAAATGGGTCAGATCGGTTCAGATTTATATATAGCTCCCACACAAATTTCACTCCCGATATCACTTTGTCCACTCTATAAATCACATATTTTAACAGATCTTCTTCAAATCTTTCAAAATATCTCATATTTCAACTGGAAACACCCATGGTGAAAATGGGTCATCGGTTCACATATTGTATCAGATTGTCTTCAGATTTGGCAACACATCTTATATTTAAACTAGGAACACCTATGGTGAAAATAGGTCAAATCGGTTCAGATTTATATATAGCTCCCGATTTGACTTTTTCTGCTCCAGAAACCACATATTTTAACAGATCCTCATCAAATTAGGCGAAATATCTTATATTTGTTCTATAAACAGCCATGGCGCAAATGGGTCAGATCGGTTCAGATTTATATATAGCTCCCACACAAATTTCACTCCCGATATCACTTTGTCCACTCTATAAATCACATATTTTAACAGATCTTCTTCAAATCTTTCAAAATATCTCATATTTCAACTGGAAACACCCATGGTGAAAATGGGTCATCGGTTCAGATTTACATATAGCTCCCATACAAAATTCGCCCCAAAAATTTCCCCTACAAATTTCGGATAGAATTTTTCCGCACTAGAAAGCACGAATTTTCACAAAATGAGCTTAACACGTTATATTTGAACTGGATGAACTTATTGTGAAAGTTAGTCACAATATTCTATGTTTGGATATAGCACCGATATAAATATTTCCGATTTGACAAATTGGACCATGTAATATTAGCCTATGATTAGGAAACATACAAAAATTCTTCCCGTTTTCTCTTTTTTACCGAGTTGAATTGTATTCGGATAGAAAGTGGAGTGTATCATATAGTCGGCCCGCCCGACTTTAGCCTTTCCTTACTTGTTTTAATTGACTTTAAGTATTATTTCGATATATATAGTATAAATATATTGACATCCTTGCCTTATAAGCATAAAATGTGTACTAGACGTGGCACTAACATGTTTTATTTATTTGTGGATTCAAATGAAATCACTGATAATGATTTGTATTAACATATATATTAAAATAAGAAATTTATGAAGTTTTTTTTTCATTTTATGTTACATGGGAGGTAGGCGTGGTTGTGGACGGATTTAAACTAAAACTGATCAGGTTTATGTTTGACATTTGCTATACGCTCGAACAAAATTGGGAAATATTAAAAACTTACTTCCAACGTATTGAGTCTTTAACGCAAACTGTAAGAAATTTACATGCACATTTTTGGAGAAGAAATTGGCCTTCAGTTCAGCCTTCACGAAGCTCATTTTCATCTCGGTGGCTATGCCAGCAAGCAAAATGGCCACATATGGCTTCAGAGAACTCACACGTGATTTTTGAGAAGCCCATGCATCCACAACGAGTCTCTGTGTGGATTTTGGGCTGTACTGAAAAAATGGGTTGATCGGATGAGGTACTGTCGTGCCAGTCGTGGTAGTTATATGATATTGTGTTCCATTATTTAATGACAAAGTTCAACCTAAAGTCCCAATAAAACCAGAAATTAAAAAAAAAAAGTTTTTTTTTAACTGATTTTAATTTAAATTTAAATTTATCCAAATATATATAATTCTGAAAGTAGACACCAAATATACCAGAACTGTGTCCTCAGTTTTCTGGCCGAAAAGGACCTAAATAGAAGCGGACTAAATGAAGGGCGAAATCGGTATCTCGACTTGACTTACCCCAAATAATTTATTTTATTATTATGAAAAATTAACTCGTAATTTGTTGACTGTTATAGGGAATTTAAATTGAAATTTGAGATTGAAATGGAGTTTACTCTAATATATTAATGGTCACGTTCTGTGTAATTCCAAGACTTAAGTCATTCCACAGTAACACCCTACCCTAGGACATGGCATATTTCGTGTATTTTCCCATTGATTTTTTGCACGTTTTTTACCATTGCACAACTATGTGGCACTATAGCAAAAAATCGGATGTTTATTTTGAACAATTTGTGTCTCATATCTGCAGATATAGCATTTTGTAACATTTTAATAAAACAGCATGTTTCAATATTTGTCGATTCAGGATTGGATGGTTTTTTGTTGTTGTTTTTTTGCCAAAGTGCTCTCGCCATGTCGTTGTTCCCATATCCCAGCCCAAAGGATGAACGTATGTATGCATGTATGTATATACCTTAATAACGTATGTATGAATATTGTCTATATTTATTTTAGTAAATGGTTACAAACAGATATAGACAGCAAGCCAGCAACACAGCAACACAAAACAACAGCAGACACGGTTACGATGTGATATTCAATTTGATTTGATTGCGACAATGCCAATTTTTTACTTTTTCATTTCTGCAGTCGTTGTGTCCTCAATATCGCATTCTATTCGAGCAGTCCTACAAATCCATTGCGATTGTATTTTATGTTGTCATATCAATTGTATTGTATACTCGAATGAAGTCTTGAATTGGTAAATTTCTGCAGGTACATATTTGATCAATTTGGTTGTACATATATATGTACGTGTGCTAGAGTTCACACAAATTTCGAATGCATACTTACTTAATCCGAACACATTTTTTTGGGAAAAGAACACGGATCGGATTTAATGAACGTTTTATTATTTGGATTTTTGTAACGCGACATATTTTTACATACGAGTTCCACCATCAAGAGTACCACCATCAATCAAAATACTATGCACGAGATATGTTCAAATATTTCTAACTTTAAGATATAATTTTAAGACATAAGCTTTGGAAGCTCAATATAGAACATCTAGGCTCTTTGGAAATTTTAGAAATTCTTGAAATTGAAGTCAATGATGATGTCCTCTTTAACATTAGATCTAGGACACCTCTTAAGCATAACTTGTGCAGTAATAGACGATCCTAAAATCTTTTCCATTTGTTGAAGCGAAATCCTTTTTTTAACAGAATTATTTTAAACAGAATTAGGATTTCGAGTTACCCGGTCTTTTTTCTTTCTCGGGGAAAATAATTTATTCTAGGTATGTGTAATATGTTTTAAATTACCATATTAGACATTATTTAGTAATTTGTGTGTTTTTTTAAAATACTGACATTACAAATTATAAACGAAAATTTTTGTCAAAATATTTTACATTTTTTTTCATTTTACTACACTAGATTCAAAATTGAAGGGAACAAAAAAACTCATAGACGAAAATATTTTATAGAGACTGGGGGAACACATTGGGGGCATTACAAACATTATAAAAAACGATATTTATTAAATACACTCATTAAAAAATAAAAACATTGAAATAGTCCTGTCAATAAATTTAGTCTAGTCTATTTAGTTCTAGTCCTATTAGATTTCTCTTCTTGAATGCTTCCAGTTTAATTTTAATTTTATCCCTATTTGTCGAACACTTCCTACTGGTTTCATTCTAAAATAAATTCTTCTGAACTGGGATATTGTCCTGGCTCAAGACCACTTTGCTTCTATATTTAATAGAATGCAAATTTATTTACAAATGGCATGGTGACATTTATTACTTGGCTGCAGACTACCACGATCATGATTTCGACCATGTCAAAAGTCTTTTCAAGTGGCTTCGCAGCGACTTTTCAACATCAAACCCGGCCTCTATAAGGAGATGATTCTCACAAACGAACGAGAATCACAACTTACTTGCCGAATTTGCGTTTAAAAAATCGCACCAAGTAATAAAGCACACATGCCATCTTATTGAGTATATGTGTAAATGCAGGTATAGTTACCCAGCAATACTTCTGCCGTGCCAACGCTCATTTGTTTCAGTTTTTTATACCCTACACCACTTCGTGGGCTAGGGTATTATAAGTTAGTTTCGCCCCAAATGTTTGTAACACCAAGAAATAATCGAGCTAGACCCACCTTTAAGTATACCGATCGGCTTAGAATCACCAGCTGAGTTGATTTAACGATGTCTGTCTGTCCGTCCGTCCGTCCGTCCGTCCGTCTGTCCGTCTGTCCGTCTGCTGTCCATCTATGCTTGTTCGCACTCTACAGGTCGCAATTGTTGTCCGATTGTCATGAAACTTGGCAGAAGTTATTTTTTCTGGCCAATGACCATCGGAATTGAATTTGGAGGACATCGGTTCAGATTTAGATATAGCCCCCATACAAATGTCGCTCCCGATTCGACTTTTTCCGCCCTATAAACCACATATAGTACCCGATTTTCTTTAAATTTGGCACAACATCTTATAATCCAACTAGAAACACCTATGCAAAAATTGGGTAAGATCGGTTCAGATTTAGATATAGCCCCCATACAAATGTCGCTCCCTATTTCACTTTTTCCGCTTTAGAAACCACATATTGTACTCGATTTTCTTTAAAATTGGCACAGCATCTTATAATCCAACTAGAAACACCTGTGCAAAAATCGGGTAAGATCGGTTCAGATTTAGATATAGCCCCCATACAAATGTCGCTCCCGATTTGACATTTTCCGCTCTAGAAACGACATATTGTACCCGATTTTCTTTAAATTTGGCAGAACATCTTATAATCCAACTAGAAACACGTACGCAAAAATTGGGTAGGATCGGTTCAGATTTAGATATAGCCCCCATACAAATGTCGCTCCCGATTTGACATTTTCCGCTCTAGAAACGACATATTGTACCCGATTTTCTTTAAATTTTGCAGAACATCTTATAATCCAACTAGAAACACGTATGCAAAAATTGGGTAAGATCGGTTCAGATTTAGATATAGCCCCCATACAAATGTCGCTCCCGATTTCACTTTTTCCGCTTTAGAAACGACATATTGTAACCGATTTTCGTTAAATTTTGCAGAACATCTTATAATCCAACTAGAAACACGTATGCAAAAATTGGGTAAGATCGGTTCAGATTTAGATATAGCCCCCATACAAATGTCGCTCCCGATTTCACTTTTTCCGCTCTAAAATCCACACATTGTACCCGTTTTTCTTTAAAATTGGCACAACATCTTATAATCGAACTAGAAACATCTATGGTGAAAGTGGGTAAGATAGGCTCAGATTTAGATAGAGCCCTCATACAAATGTTGCTCCCGTATGTTTAACCGATTTTGGCCAAATTTTACATATTATATTTCACCAATAAACAGACATGGTGAAAGCGCGTCACATCGTTCCAGGTTTCAATATACCCCCATACAAATGTCCTTTCCGATTTAACATTTTTTGTCAAACACATACATTTACAGGATGCAAAAATCCTTCCCGATTTCACATTTTTACCGAATTGAATTGCAATGAGAATTGTTTGGGTGATGTCCATATGTCCATACTTTGAAATGACTTTGGTATACTACTGTATAATTTGTATTTGTCTGTCGGACAATTAGATCAATTACCATATTATTTACCACACTCGTTAAATTTGACTGAAGATGAATTTATAGCATATAAATTATATGAATATAATTTATATAATTTGTATGAACCACATAAAATTGCTCCCATGAAATACCTGGGTTTAGTAATCAAAGCGAGGTACATACGCAGGGAGTGGTGTAGGGTATTATATAGTCGGCCCCGCCCGACTTTAGCCTTTCCTTACTTGTTTCGTTTGCATTTTTTTGGTCTGTAATCAAACTGGACTGAACAGTTCAAATCAAATATTGATTACAGACCAAAAAAATGCAAACGAAAAAACTGAAATAAATTCGCCTTTTTTTCCTCGATTCTTCTGTGAAAACAAAAAATTTAAAGTTAAACCAGATAACTCGAGGGGTTAAGTATTGACACTATTGCAGTCATAGTATTGCCAGTATGATATATTTGTTACACAATATAGATCATGCAATATTCCTACAGCTGTGTTTCGCAAAAAATGGCGTATTAGCGAATTTAAAAAAAAAACAACTAAGGAAAGGCTAAAGTCGGGCGGGGCCGACTATATAATACCCTACACCACTCCCTGAGTATGTACCTCGCTTTGATTACTAAACCCAGGTATTTCATAGGAGCAATTTTATGTAGTTCATAAAAATTATACTGTTACTATAAATTCATCTTTAGTCATATTTAACGAATATGGTTAATAATATGGTAATTGATCCAATTGTCCGACAGACAAATACAAATTATACAGTAGTATATCAAAGTCATACCAAAGTATGGACATATGGGCATCACCCAAACAATTCTCATTGCAATTCAATTCGGTAAAAAAGTGAAATCGGGAAGGATTTTTGCATTCTGTAAATGTATGTGTTTGACAAAAAATGTTAAATCGGAAAGGACATTTGTATGGGGGTATATTGAAACCTGGAACGATGTGACCCGCTTTCACCGTGTCTGTTTATTGGTGAAATATAATATGTAAAATTTGGCCAAAATCGGTTAAACAGTCGGGAGCAACATTTGTATGAGGGCTATATCTAAATCTGAACCGATCTTACCCACTTTCACCATAGGTTTTTTAGTTGGATTATAAGATGCTGTGCCAATTTTAAAGAAAATCGGGTACAATATGTGGTTTCTAAAGCGGAAAAAGTGAAATCGGGAGCGACATTTGTATGGGGGCTATACCTAAATCTGAACCGATCTTACCCAATTTTTGCATCCGTGTTTCTAGTTGGATTATAAGATGTTCTGCAAAATTTAAAGAAAATCGGGTACAATATGTCGTTTCTAGAGCGGAAAATGTCAAATCGGGCGCGACATTTGTATGGGGGCTATATCTAAATCTGAACCGATCTTACCCAATTTTTGCATACATGTTTCTAGTTGGATTATAAGATGTTCTGCCAAATTTAAAGAAAATCGGGTACAATATGTCGTTTCTAGAGCGGAAAATGTCAAATCGGGAGCGACATTTGTATGGGGGCTATATCTAAATCTGAACCGATTTCCTCCAAATTCTATACCGATGGTCCTTGGCCAGAAAAAATAACTTCTGCCAAGTTTCATGACAATCGGACAACAATTGCGACCTGTAGAGTGCGAACAAGCTTAGATGGACAGCAGACGGACGGACGGACAGACAGACATCGTTAAATCGACTCAGCTGGTGATTCTAAGCCGATCGGTATACTTAAAGGTGGGTCTAGCTCGATTATTTCTTGGTGTTACAAACATTTGGCGCGAAACTAACTTATAATACCCTAGACCACGAAGTGGTGTAGGGTATAAAAATTGGTTGCCATTAATGTAAATATACGAATTTGAAATTAATTTCCCATTTATATAATAAAACTAAATTAGTGATCAAAATAACCAATGAAATTTTTCCCGTATTCCCGGGAAATTTAAAAATTTTCACTGCAATTTCCGCCCAATTTTTTTTTAAATTTCCTAAATGAACAAAGTCTTTTATGAGAAGGGAAATATGTTTGTTTCAAACAGTTTTCTTCGTTTGTCGAAATGTCCATTGTAAACTCCCAAAATATTTAGAAGTAACAGAAAACGTTTCATTTAGCTCCGTTCGAGCAACTGACTGTTATATATTTTAATTTCTATACAAACTATAGTATATAACTTATAACTGTTGATTAGTTCTAACTTTTATGGCGGCATAAATCTGGAATTAATTAAATTCAACTACATTATTATACCTTTTTTTTGGTCTTGGAATCTCACTCACAAAGTAATTTATCGATACTGTTTAGTTTTGTTTTAAAAATAATTCGTAAACATTTGTTTACTTTTCCTTTAAAAGAATTTTATGATGATTTTCGAGTAACGGTAAGAAAAAATGCTAATTTGAGGAAAATGTTGCAACTATCCCAGTAAACGTATGTATCAAAAGAAGTTAAATTGCTTCAAATGGCCCCCAAACGTTTCTTTCGCTGCGAGTAGTAAAAAGTCACTATATTTGGATCATTTTACAACTTTGGTAGAAGAGAATTTATATCGATTAATATCGGAAGTTATTACGCTAGGGTTAGGTACACATTACTCTACCGTATTCTTATTTTTTCGTCTTTTCTATAAGGTAACATATTTTGAGTACTATAACAGTGAGAGTCTTTACATTTTGTGAGAGGTTTTAATTTGGGTATTAATTTACAGAGTTGTGCAAAAAAAAATGTGCTGTATTGGAAAAGTGGTACCTCCCATACGAAATTAAAATCTTTTGTCAACTATATTCACGTCTATGATACAGAGTGCCAGAAAATAGTATATTCGTTAACATGACACCGAGCGTCCTGAAATTGTATGACACACCATTCACTATTAATCTGATCCGGGCATAATTAATCTGCTACGTATAATTATATTGCTAAATATATTAATATATGTTTTTTTAGATCAAAAATAAGTAAAACAAGTAAGAAGGCGTTAAGTTCGGCCGGGCCGAATCTTATATACCCTCCACCACGGAGTGCATTCCCCAGTATTACCAGCAGATTAAATGATGTCGACATAGAAGTGCAGAACCATATTACGAAAATTGTGATATGTTTATGTACATTACTATATTTGATTACTATTTCAAACTATAATGCATACTTATGCGCACTGTTTGACATCTACTACTATAAATAAATACAATGCTGTAATTGTGAAAGTGAACATGGCGAAAATATTAGGCGATTGTCAGTCGCCATTAGGGAGAAGCATTTTCAGATACAGACAAATTGACTGCATTATTTTGAAAAGAAAAGTACAAAGATATCCCCATTCGCCCCATTCTCCGCCCAAATGTACAAATTTGAAAAAAACCTTTTTGTTTCGAGTCTTCATAGTCAGACTACCGAATACACACCGAATTTCATGATATATATGAATGAAAATCAGAAATTTAATTAATAAGCCAATATTTTTATACTAAGTATATATATAATGGAAATAATACTTCAATACATAAAGTAAATATAAGGCAGCAATCATAAATACCCTAAATATTGGGGGATAGAGTGTGTACTTTGAGCTGCAGTCCTTAGGTTGGCTGTATTTCCATCTATTTTAAATTCAAAAGTATACATTTTGAAAATACCTTATCTCTCACGTACGCAGTATAAAACAACTTCATGATTCTACCATTTTTTGTCGTAAAAGCAACAAAATAAAGTACGAATTTGGAAAAAAATATTTTACGTGGCTATGCACTCAGAGGAATGTATATACCCAATTCCATGATACTATCTGCGGCGATTTTGTTGGTACCATTTTTATCCCCTTTTTCGTATTTTACTCCTTAAAAGTACGACTTTCGAAAATTTCATCATTCTAGCTGTAGCCTTTTAGTTGGTACCATTTTTATCCCTCTGCTCCCATTGAATCCCTTGAAAGTACGAATTTGGAAAAACGTTTTTTTCGTGTCACTCAGTCAGAGGAATGTATACCGAGAATTTCTTGGTTCTAGCTGCATCCATTTGTTTGGAACAATTTTTATCCCCTTTTTCCATTTTACACCCTAAAAGTACGAATTTCGAAAATTTCCTTTATTTTATGTGTCTAACCAATCAGAGGAATATATACACCAAATTTCATTATTCTAGGTGCAGCTTTTTGGTTGGTACTATTTTTATCCCTCTATCCCAATTTAACCCCTTAAAAGTACAAAAAAAAAGAAAAAATACTTGTATATTATGTATCTACTCTATTAGAGGTATGTACACGCCAAATTTCGTGTTTCTATCTGTTGTCGTTTGATAGGTACTATTTTTATCCCTTTTTGTCCCATTTCGCCCCCTACAAATAAAAATCACTCTATGGTGCCCTTTTATGCTATAAAGGGAATGCGAATTGCAAATATCAAGTAAATACAAGCTATTATGTTAAAAAACATGCTGAAATACTCTAAATATTAGGGGTATTTTCAGTCCTTGTGAGGGAAAATTTTTTCCCTCTGGCCCGATTTCGCCCACTTTCAATCCCAACCGATCTGCAACCATAAGACACATTTAGGAAAAATTTGAACCTCCTAGCTCATTTCGTTCGGCCGCTATCGTGCTTTCAACAGACAGACGGACATGGCTATATCGTCTTAGAATTTTACCACGACCCAGAATATATATACTTTATGGGGTCTCCGATGAATATTTTAAGGTGTTACAAACGGAATGACAAAGTGAATATACCCCCATCCTGGAGGTGGAGGGTATAAAAACAAGTACGGAAAGTCTAAAGTAATATGATACCCACGCCCTTCGTATATACCTGGTTTTAGATTACTAAACCCATGTGTTTTATGGGGCGATTTTATTAAATGCATCTGTAGTAAAATTTAACGAATATGCCAAAATTGATGAACTACGTTTGCATTATGTTACTATTACATATGATGAGCCTCATACAAAAAATCGCTGTGATCCAATCTCTGCGCCTAGAGAAAAATATAATGATTGTTTCCATCAAGATTGGATGTAATAAGTTGAATCTAGAGAGTTATGTAAACATATCTGAAATCTTTGCGTATTGCTTGACTTTTGCTGTAACTGAAGTATAACGTGATGTAGAAAATACGTCTAAAATAATATCGAAGACCTATTGGGTCTACATGAAAACAGGGACCCATAGTACACTTCAGCAGTCAGTGTTCTTATGTGAAATAATCCATGTTATAGAAAACCTCATCCGGATCCGATGTAATATGAAGCTTTTCAGGCGATAAGAATGAAAATTGGTGGGACAGTTATATCTTAAAACAATGACCCATATGTTCCAATTTTCTGGTAGGTATTCCGAGAGTAAATGTAACATGATCTGCAAAATTTGACCAAGATCCGATAACAAATACAGATTTTAGCGTGGTAATAGGATAAATCGGACGGACATTTGTAGGGGCCCATAACAACACTTGGGAATTGTAAAATAGCATGGACCTATCTAGTTTTCATTTTCGATAGGTATTCCTAGTTAAAATATATAATGATCTGCAAAATTTAATCTAGATACCAAAATATGGACAAATATAGTTGAATTTCTTAGTTGAAATATAACATGAACTGCAAAATTTGATAAACTTAAACGACGTAAAATGAGGGCTCTAGAGGGGTAATAGTAAAAATTGAGGCCCACTTGGAAGGGCTCTGCATTAAAAAGTGGACCTATATATTTAGATCATTTTCGCCGTAGGTATTCTTAGTTGAAATGTAACATGCACAATTTTATCAAGATCGAATGTAAGATATTGGTTCAAGAGCGATAATAGTGTAAACTGGGGCCCATTTGTATGGACCTGACTAGCTGACTTTCTGAGTATATGTCTAAATGTAAAATGGTGTGGGAAATTAGACCAAGACACATGTAGCTGTTTCTAATTCAAATATAAAATGATCCTGCAATTGTTATCAATATCCAATGTAAAATGTGTATTCTAGAGCAGTAATAGTGTAAATTGGAGGGATATTTGTATGGAGGCTATATATAAATATGAACCGATTTCCTCGAAATTCAATAGCGATCTCTTAGAGTTAAAAAATTACTTCTGACACATTTCATGATAATCGGACAACAATTGCGACCTGTAGAGTGCGAACAAACTTAGATGGACAGCAGACGGATGGACGGACAGACAGACATTGATAAACCGACTCAGCTTGTGATTCTAAGCTGATCGGTATATTTAAAGGTGGGTCTAGCTCGAATATTTCTTGGAGTTACAAACCTAATGTTCCAAGTGTGTTGCATGTTTGTTTTACTAAACGTGGCATTAAAAATTTTGCGATTCTCAGTAGAACTAGTCTGATGATATTGCAGTATTTGAAAACTGGAAAAGTATATGTTTGTTATCCAGAAATTGATAATATTATTTTAAATTTGGAGCACAGATTTTAAAGTTTTCCACTAGGTAAAGTAGTTAATTGCTGCTTGATTTGAATGGAGCTTTTGAATTTGTTGATAATTATTATGGATGTTTTTCTTTACGCCTGGATAACAAGTTCATTTTCAATTGTTTATTTCTCAATATAAAATTGTATATTCTCAATTTCAATTTACATTTCAGAATTTAAATTTTTATTTTATTTTTGTTGGACCTGATTCTGAGTTATTCACATTTATACACTACTCAAACGACCCAAGTAATGGTTGATAATGGTTAACAAAATAGTGACACTACCAGTCCAAAAATATTTCACACTAAATCCACTGTACCCTCGTAGAACTTTAAATTTAGTTAACTTGAATAAATTTAAGATAATTGGCCACAACATTTTACACAGAAATTTTGCATAAGGCATGACATTTTTCTCCAGTTGAGCCTTCCGTAAGCCAAATGACCGATTCATGTCATGATAAGCCCCCCTTCTAAACATTAACAATATTTGATAAATGCATTGTAGCAGAGAATGACATGGATGTTTGCCCACAAATACGGAAGAAGATGAACGACGACGATGTTCCGCCGTTCCATGTGCGTGGTGTTACTAAGTATGCATAATATTCAAATCAAATTAAGGATTAGTGATATGACACTTTTTTGCCTTGGCCACCGCCATAAACCCCTTTCCGTGCGAGCAAGCGTCTGTTGTGCTCACACCATTCCTCCCTCTCCAGCGAACCACTGGCAATGAATACATTGTGTCGTGTAACGACTCGTTAGCATTTTCATGCATTAAAGTCTCATTGAATTTCACGATTTCACACACACACACACTCAATTTCCCCATGTTCAGCCGGAGGAGTTCTGGCTGAATATGGATGAAAGCGAGCGTGAGCCTGAACAGGAGCGTGCGTATAAATGTGGAAATTATGCGTATGATTGTCATCATCGTCGTGTAATAATCATAAATGGGTGATGAGGGAGGGAAGAGCGGAAATGTTTAAGGCTGTGATGGCAACCATAAATAGCTGAGCTAAGCAGGGCAGAGCCATTAAAGAGTTGTGTTGTGAAGGGATTAAATATTGTTGTTTCCCCGGTTAATCTGATTAGAAACCGATCGGTAGCGACTGACATCCTGCCTTGTCATCGTCATCGTCATATTCTTCGATATCCGCACATATTATTCGGCGTCGTAATAAGCCCTTTTCGCTTTTGTCGAGATTCGGGTGTCAAGTTATGGAAAAGATTTTTTTTCACAAATATTCGTTTAATGAGTATAAAGGCGCCCGCCATATGCTTCTGCAGTGGGAAATGAGAGACTTTGTAATGTGACACGTTTCGCAGAGCTGACGACGCGGCACGTGTTGCCATTTAGGGATTTTGTAATTACTAATTATTCAATTATAATTCAATTATTAAATTGTTTTATGACAACGGAAATCGTATGAGACCGTATCGGATGTAAACACGTGCAGTTCCACAGAAGTTAAAACGGACCAAAAATGTTTAAAAGAAATTTTAGAAATTTTCATCGTCACAGCTTTTCACCCTAATGTTATCCAGTTCAAATAAGAGAATTTTTCAAATATATTACTCTGTCCGACAGTCCATATTAATCTTGAACCAGATGATATACATCTGAAAATATAAGTGAAATAGAGTTCATTGGCGTGTTTAGTTTATCATTATACCCTCCACCTCCAGGATGGGGTTATACTAACTTTGTCAATCCGTTTGAAATATCCACCTGCGACCTAATAAAGTATATATTCTTGATCGTGATAAAATTCTAAGACGATCTAGTCATGCCCGTCCGTCCGTCTGTTGACATAAATGTGACTTATAGTTGTAGGTCGGTTGGGATTGAAAGTGGACAAAATCGGCCCACAGGGAAAAATGTTTCCCTCACAAGAATTGAAAATACCACCAATAACCATTAATATTTAGAGTATTTCAGCATTTGTTTTGAATATATATATATTATATTTATTTTATATTGGGAATGCGTATTTCCCTGATAACTTAAACGTTCACCATAAAGTGATTCTTGAAATGTGGCAAAAAGGGATAAAAATGGTACCTATCAAACGACAACAGCTAGAGACACGAAATTCGGTGTGTACATCGCTCTAATTGAGTAGATACATAATATAAAAGGATTTTTTTCCAAATTCGTACTTCTACAAATGGACATAAAGGGATAAAAAACAAACGCCTGAACCTAGAATAATGAATACATTCCCGTGACTCCATAGGTACGCTAAATAAAAAGATTTTTCCAAATTTCATACCTCCAAGGGATAAAATGGAAACACAGGGATAAAAGTGGTACCAACCAATAGCCTACAGCTATAACGTAGAAATTAGGTGTGTACATCGCTCTGATCGTCGACACGTATAATTAAAGGATTTATCAAAATGTTGTACATTTAAGGGGCTAAAATGGGAAAAAGGGATCAAAATGGTACCAACCAAATGGCCGCAGATATAATCATGAAATTCGATGCATAGATCCTCTGATTACATAGACGCGTAAAATAGAAAGATTTTTCAAAAGATTTTTTTTCATATTCGTACTTTTAAGAGGTAAAAGACCTAGCGGGATAAACATAGTACCAAGCAAACGGCTACACCTAGAATAATGAAATTCGGTGTATACAATCCTCTAATTGCGTAGACACGTAAAATGAATTTTTGAAATTCGTACTATTAGGGGGGTAAAATGGAAAAAAGGGATAAAAATGGTACCTTTCAAACGACAACAGCTAGAAACACAATATTCGGTGTGTACATATCATTAATTGAGTGGATACATAATATAAAAGTTGTTTATCCCAATTCGTATTTTTAAGGGGTAAAATTGGAATAGAGGGATAAAAATGGTACCAACCAAACTGCTGCACCTAGAATAATGAAATTCGGCGTATACATTCCTCTGATAGCGCTGGCACGTATACAAAGGGATTTTTCGAAATTTGTACGATTAGGGGATAAATTTAAAAAAGTTGATAAAAATTGTACCAACCAAATAGCCGCAGCTAGAGTCATGAAATTCGGAGTATACATTCCCCTGACTGCGTAGACACGAAAAATAAAAGGTTTTTCCAAATCCAAAATGGATATGGGGATAGAAATGGTACCAACCAAATGGCCGCAGTTAGAATATACGAATATATATATAGCTTGGCGTTATAAGCGTGATCAAAAAAAAATTTTATGTTTATTTATAATTTTTTTCAATATTGTTTTAAGTTTTTTCGTTTGTATTTTTTGGTCTGTAATCAATATTTGATTTGAACTGGGATATTGTCCTGGCTCAAGACCATTTTGCATCTATATTTAATAGAATGCAAATTTAATTAATTTTTTTTAATTTTTTTATTTTTTTTTTCAATATTTATACACTCCACGAGAGTATAATGGCTTTGTGCATTTGTTTGTAACACCCAAAAGGAAGCGAGTTAGACCCATTGTTAAGTATACCGATCGACTTAGAATCACTTTCTGAGTCGATTTAGCAATGTCCGTCTGTCCGTCTGTCTGTCTGTCTGTCCGTCTGTCTGTCTGTCCGTCTGTCTGTCCATCTATTGTTGTAATCAAAGTACAGGTCGCAATTATAGTCCGATCTTAACAAAAATTGGCACAAGCAAGTTTTGTGGATCAAGGACGAACGCTATTTAATTTGGGGCAAATCGGTTCAGATTTAGATATAGCCCCCATACAAATGTCGCTCCAGATTTGACATTTTCCGCTCCATAAACCACATATTATACTCGATTTTCTTTAAATTTGGCACAACATCTTATAATCCATCTAGATACACCTATGCAAAAATTGGGTAAGATCGGTTCAGATTTAGATATAGCCCCCAAACAAATGTGGCTTCCGATTTGACTTTTGCCGCTTTAGAAAGCACATATTGTACTCGATTTTCTTTAAATTTGACACAACGTCTTATAATCCAACTAGAAATACCTATGCAGAAATCCGGTAAGATCGGTTCAGATTTTGATATAGCCCCCATACAAATGTCGCTCCCGATTTGACATTTTCCGCTCTAGAAACCACATATTGTACCCGATTTTCTTTAAATTTGGCACAACATCTTACAATCCAACTAGAAATACCTATGCAGAAATCCGGTAAGATCGGTTCAGATTTTGATATAGCCCCCATACAAATGTCGCTCCCGATTTGACATTTTCGGCTGTAGAAACCACATATTGTACCCGATTTTCTTTAAATTTGGCACAACATCTTACAATCCAACTAGAAACACCTATCCAGAAAGTGGGTAAGATCGGTTCAGATTTAGATATAGCCCCCATACAAATGTAGCTCCCGATTTGACATTTTCCGCTCTAGAAACCCCATATTATACTCGATTTTCTTTAAACTTGGCAAAACATCTTACATTTCAACTAGAAACACCTATGGTGAAAATTTGTCAGATCGGTTCAGATTTAGATATAGCCCCCATACAAATGTCGCTCCCGATTTGACATTTTCGGCTGTAGAAACCACATATTGTACCCGATTTTCTTTAAATTTGGCACAACATCTTACAATCCAACTAGAAACATTATGCAGAAAGTGGGTAAGATCGGTTCAGATTTAGATATAGCCTCATACAAATGTCGCTCCCGATTTGACATTTTCCGCTCTAGAAACCCCATATTATACTCGATTTTCTTTAAATTTGGCACAACATCTTATAATCCAACTAGAAACACCTATGAAGAAAGTGGGTAAGATCGGTTCAGATTTAGATATAGCCCCCAAACAAATGTGGCTCCCGAATTGACTTTTGCCGCTTTAGAAACCACATATTGCACTCGATTTTCTTTAAAATTGGCACAACAGCTTATAATCCAAGTAAAAACCTGGTGTAAAAGTGGCTAAGATCGGTTCAGATTTAGATATAGCGCAAATATAAATGTTGCACCCAAATGTTTAACCGATTTTGGCCAAACTATACATATTATATTTCACCTACTTCGTTCCAGATTTCAATATACCCCCATACAAATGTCCTTTCCGATTTAACATTTTTTGTCAAACACATACATTTACAGGATACAAAAATCCTTCCCGTTTTCACTTTTTCACCGAATTAAATAGTATTCGGATTGAAAGTGGAGTGTATCATAGAGTCGGCCCCGCCCGACTTTAGACTTTCCTTACTTGTTTTTTTTGGCTATATTAAAAAATTTAACAATTTCCTGATGTTACTGATCTTCTACAAAAATCGACAGCCTGCCGAAATTAACGCATTTGCCTGTTTTCTCATCCTGTTGCCTCTTAAAAGGACTACAAAGGAAACAATTTTTCAAAAATTATTTTAAATGCTTATTCGCACCCTAAGCCATATCAAAGGAGAGAATATGTGCTAAAAATACTTTAAATTTCAAATTTCAAAATTTCGTATCTGTATTAGTTTAGTATTAACAAATTTGAAATAGATGTAATGCCGAACTAATACCGATATTCTCCTCTTTAATTTAACATCATCATAGGGTGTGAAAAAATGTATAAAATATTTTTTTGAAAAATGATATCCTTTGGAACTTTGTAGGCCTCTGAAGGAGCAACAGGATGGGGAAATGAAAAACTAAAAACGCCAAGTAACTCCAGTTTGCTTATAAAGGGTCCGCCAAATAACTTTTTTTTGAAAATGCTATAAAAAAACTACTGAATATTTTCTCAAATTTCTTTTTTATTTGAATGTACAATCCTTCCGGTTAATAATGGAAAATAATTTCATTCAAATGGCTGCCTCGGCTGGCCATGCAGGTGCCTACACGATCGGTCCAATTTTTAAGCACATTATCGATTGTGTGCAGCAGTATTTCACCAATGGCTTCACGAATATTGTCCTTTAAAGCGTCAATTGTCTCTGGCTTGTCGGCGTAACACTTATCTTTGATGGCACCCCACAAATAATAGTGCAACGGTTAAATAGTTGAAAAAAAACGTTAGATGGCGGACCCAGTAGTTTCATACGGTTCAAGTGTAACGACTTTTTTTAAGAATTGTCGTACGGTGTTGTATCGACAACAGAAAAATCAAATCGATAATCTCCTTTCCCCCCTCTTTACACAACGAGAAGACCGAAAAATAAAAAAATATCCACAAAATTAACTCAGACAAATTACAGCAGAAATTCGTGTAAATACCCATTAATCATTGCCGAACTCTTTTGATTTATGACACTTCACTACCCCCGGGTACCATCTTGTTCTTCGCCACCACCGCCAAGGAACAACTTGGCGCGAAGACACTCAACTTCAACTTTAAGCAAACAAATAGCTGCAATTTATTTATACATCCATCCACACTTTTGACATGATATCATTGAAGAATTATATGCCGCATTATAAGCCATCCCACCAGCCAGTCAGCCAACCAACCAGTCATGCAGCCATCACTCAGCCAGACAGAATCCCGTCATTATGACGGGGAGCTTCAGCACAAAACAAAACTCCACCGAAGAATAATAAGAACCCACCCACTTTAAAACGCGCCATTTCATCGATCAACTGACAAAATAACTTCGGAGCAGGAAAGTTCCAAAAACAACAACAACAACACCAAGCCATCTGAAAAAAATGATGATGATGATACCTAAAAGAAGTTTCGCGTTTTGTTTTTGTTCTTTATTCTTTATTGAATAATATATTTTGGGGTTTTAATGTTTTCCATGTTTCATGCCAGAAAAACACGTCTCTAATGTCTCAACCCAAGGGATGGATGAATGAACGAATGAGTGGTTGGCTGACTGTCTGCCACTCAGAGGGTAGCTGGAATGATAAAATACCGCTTAGCGGGAGAAAATTTTTGAACTTTTGTGAATATGTTTTAACTTTTGCAAAATACTTTCGAAAATGGTGATGATGATTTTGATGGGCTGAATAAATTACAAAGGCAGGGATGTCACCAAAAGCATGATGGAATTTATAATTCATAATTGGCAAAAATGGAGAAGGAAAATTAGAATACTATTATATATATATACATTTAGTGGGGCTGAAGGCAGGTATACAATTTAACAATATGAGAATTCATGGAAAGTCGCGTATCTCTACAGAACGTCATCAAGTCCGAGATGAACTGTGACACACATCCCACATTACTACCATATCCTACCGTAGTCTATCGTCACCATCGCCTTCCTCTGAACACGGTCAAGTAGCTACAATGAAGATCTTGTAGCACCAGACCATATATGGAAGTTGTATTCCATCTTAAGTCTGATGTAGGTAGTATATATATTGAGGCAAGTAAGGAAGGTTAAAGTCGGGCGTGGCCGACTAAATGATACCCTACACCTAGTCAATATACCCTGTGGTGTAGGTTACATGAAGATCGTTACATTTGAACCTGGTATATATATATACTAGAAATTTCATAGTTGTATCTGTATTTGTAAGAAAATTTGAACACAAACTTTGAATGGGAGCTATATATAAATCTGAACAGATCTAACACATTTTTAGAATAGGTTTTCTGAAATATAAGATGCTTTTCCAAATTTGATGAAAATCTGTTAAATATGTGGTTTCTAGAGCGGATAGAATTAAATCGGGGGAGTCATGTATATTGGAGCTATATATAAATCTGAACCGATGTGACCCACTTTCGCCATAGATATTTTTAGTTGAATTATGAGCTCGTTTGCCTAATTTTAAGCAAATCTGTTCAAATATGCTATTTCTAGAGCGGAAAAAATCAATTAAGTGGCGAAATTTGTATTGGAGCTATAAATATGTATATATCTGAACCGATCTGACCGATTTTTATCAGAGCTGTTTCTAATTGAAATATAATTTGTTTTGCCAAATTTGAAGAAGATCTGTTAAAATATGTGGTTTTTTAGAGCGGAAAGAGTCAAATCATAGGAGACATTTGTATGGGAGCTATATATAAATCTGAACCGATCTGGCCTATTTTTAACAGAGCTATCTCTAGTTAAAATATATGACGTTTTGCTAAATTTGAAGAAAATCTGTTGAAATATGTGGTTTCTAGGGCGAAAAAGTAAAATCGGAAGCAAAATTTGTATGGGAGCTATATCTAAATCTGAACGTATTTGCTTCAAATTAAATAGCGTTCGTTCTTATCCCAAAAAACTTCATTTAGTTCTTACAACAATTGCGACCTGGAACAATAGATTGTATCAACCACAGAGGGATATCTACCTAATCTGAGTGATATTCCGAAACTATTTGACAAATTGGTTACAACTCAGTAAGGGTTTATTCTATTCTGAATCCTTGCTCACGTTATTGATGAGTTTTTTTCTGGTTAATACAACTGATACCTAACATCTACACGGTTTTTAGTACAGTCAAACATGAACTATTGTTATATAATTTAGATGGTTAAGAAGCCGTTGCTAATTCAATTTTTCATCCTTATTATAAAAGTTTTGGGAATAGGAATACCGAACTACTACACAAGAATAGTATGGAATAATACCAATGTTCAACAAAATAAGTATTTTTGAATGGAACAGAATAGCCACCCTATAATGTTGAGTATATCATATTTACAGAATAAACTAATAGTCCAGCTGGTCTGAATTTCTTTTACAGTCAAAGATTTTATTTTTTGGTCGTAGGGAGCATTATACTAAGCGAAAAAAGTGTTGTAAGATAATCGCCCTTATTCTATTTGGCGTAGTCAACAGAAGACGACGTCGTTTTTTGTATTTTGTTTCAATTTCGTATTCCCATTGGCAATATTGCCGTATTTCGATGACTGTTAAATTAAGTTTGGTATTCTGTAAGAAAAATTGGCGACGCCGTTGTTTTCAATTGGCTTTGATTTTGGCGTCGGCCATTTTAGTGTTGCCTTCAATGTATTGTTTACGTTAATTTTGATTTCATTAGAAAATTAAATGGAAAAAATTAAAATAACAAATAAGCGCCAGTTCGAGAAGCTAGTGGAAGAGCTTGAAAAGAATCCATCACTAGCCAGAGGATTTCACAAGGGCACTGTTCCTAATAATTTTAATGAACAGTGGGAGAGTATTGCCACTGTGGTAAATTCTCATGGACCCCCAATTAGATCTGGTGCTGGATGGCAAAAGGTAAGGTAAATAGTTTGGTTAAAAACTATGCTGTTTGATGGAATTCTTTCTACAGATTTGGAGGGACCGAAAATTCAAAGTTAAAAGAAAAATGGCCATAAATAAAGCAGAAAGCAAAGCTACTTGAGGTGGTGTATTTAAGCAGCAAATGCTGAGCCCCTTGGAGGAAGCTGTGGCAAATTTGCTGCAGTTCGAAAAAGAAATAAGTCCAGAGTGTATGGTTCAAGGAGTTCCAAACACTGAAGACAGTGTTGATGTGTGCTTATCGGAATTACTTGAATTGGTAAGACATATTTCAGCAATATGTCGACTTACTTGCGGCCCTTTAATATTTTATTATTTACAGGAAACAGCTCCCACCATCGGTAGCAAAGATGCTGCAACAACATCAGTAGCATCAGTACCATCAATAGCATCTCTACCATCAACATCAACTGCTGCAGTACGATCAACACCATCAGTACCATCAACAACAACTGCTGCAGTACGATCAACAACAACCAATTCTCCAAACCCATTAAAAAGAATGGCCAATTCCGCGCTAAAAAAGAATGAAATCCCCGCAAAACGCAATGAATTGCTTGAACAGCATACTACTGACCAAGCCAGAATATTGACAGTAATTTCCAATCGGATAGAAAAAACATTTTTATTTAAACTTTTTTTTACAAACAAACTTTTTCCCACGAAAATAGCACATAACTTACATATATTTCATCAAAAACAAGAAATAAAATGAATCAGCTGACTCTAACATTAGATATGTGTGCTGTATGTTATTGACATTTTCGATAAACAGGCAACGGCGTCGTAATACTCTTACAGAATACCAAATTAGCATAGAATTGATGTTGTCTTCGATTTGAGTTGCTGTTGCCTTGAAATTGCCGTTGATATTGCCGACGCCAAATAGAATAAGGATGAATGTCTAAGGAAATTCGTATTGTCAGAACTATACTGTGGAATTTTATGAGGATCATTTTTGTCAAAGATCTTAATCTAGCTTTTTATGGGTCAATTTGATCTTTTTTTTGGAAAAAAATCAAAAGAAGTAATTGCAAAAAGAGCAACAAAGGACTACGAAAAAAATTGTGTGCTTTATTACTTGGTACGATTTTTTAAACGAAAATTCGGCAAGTGAGTTGTGCTTCTCGTTCGTTTGTGAGAATCTTCTCCTTATAGAGGTCGGGTTTGATGTTGAAAAGTTGCTGCGAAGACACTTGAAAAGACTTTTAACATGGTCGAAATCCTGATCGTGGTAGTCTGCAGCCAAGTAATAAATGTCACCATGTCATTTGTAAATAAATTTGCATTCTATTAAATATAGAAGCAAAATGGTCTTGAGCCAAGACAATATCCCAGTTCAATTAACGGAAAATTTCAGTTGGGTTCACCGAATACACCAATGTTGTTAATAAAGCTCTTCACCCTTAAATAGTAAAATTACACGACCATGTTTTTTGAAAGATCGATATTTTTCGACAAAAAATGTGAGAATTTCGGTAGAGCGCTAATGTATGAATGAATAATGGAAATCAACTGATATTAACAAATTTTGTTTCCTTTCCCAACATTGAATCAAATTAGACGTAGGGGTGCCAATTCTGGACTTTTATTCTCTTATGATTGACCAGAATTTCCTCATTATTTGCTGGGAGATTTATAAACTGGTGTGATATTAATCGCATGGAACGTATTTTGTTGGCTGATTAGTGCTGTCTTTGAAACAAATATTTTTAGTTGTCTTTCTTTTCTTTAGATCTAGAAATCGTAAAAAAAAAACATATTCACCCTTATCACGTAAGTCGTAGTCGAATTTCGACAGCTGTCGTAGTCGTAGTCGAATTTGCATTTCGTCGGTATCATGTAACAAATTCGACGTGACTAGAACATTTTCGTCGTAGTCGATTTTGTTAAAAATTTTTGTTAATTTTTTTTCTTTATATTTGATCTTTCCACTTTTTTATTGTAGATTTTTGTCAAAATTTTCATTTTTCAAATCATTTAACCAATAAAAATACCAAATTCCTTGGGAGTCATAATTTCCATTCTTAAATTACGTATGTAATTCAAGAAATAAAATTATATGTTTTTGCTTTTTATATTAGTTTAATAGAACTAAATCCATTAACTTTTGATTTGATTAATTTTTTCCATTTTTAATTTTTTTTTTTACTCTAGTCACTTGCAAAATATTCAGTGACAGTTTTTGTCGAATTTCACAGTCAAATACGACATACGCGATACCAAAAATGTAAATTTGTGACACGAGTCGAAAATTCGACACGACTACGACTTACATGATGAGGGTGATTGAAAAAATGTGGTTGTCATTATTTTTATTTCGTCACCTTAATTCAAAAAGGTTATCATAACTGACACTCAACGGAAATCAACAGAAAAAGATCCTTCGGAACATTTCCAAAAACGCGGTTATTCCATTCTAAAAACACACTTAACATGCAAATCCAAATGTGAAATTGAACCGACCAATATTCTCTCCTCATCACAATAATATTATTATGCTAATCGATTTGATTCGAGATTTAAATGAAGCCAACTAATTCCTTATAAGTGTGATTAGTTTCGATCACCTTAACCAAATATGTTTTATTTAATTTGTATAATTAATTTTTTTGATTTTAATTACGGGTCGTATGTCCGTATGGGCTCACAGACAGGATGGTGGTAAATTATAAATACATTTGAATTTCATTTTATATTAATTTAAATTTAAGCCTAGAATCGAAATTTACTCATCACCACCACCCTCTTCGTCTTCATCGAATTCGCCCTCTTCATCGGCGGTAGCCTCCTGGTACTGCTGGTACTCTGACACCAGATCGTTCATATTACTCTCGGCTTCGGTAAATTCCATTTCGTCCATGCCTTCGCCGGTATACCAATGCAGGAAAGCTTTGCGTCGAAACATGGCCGTGAATTGTTCCGAGACACGTTTGAAAAGCTCTTGGATGGCGGTGGAATTGCCAATGAACGTTGCTGACATTTTCAGACCTCTGGGTGGTATATCACACACTGCCGTCTTGCAGTTGTTGGGTATCCACTCAACAAAGAAGCTACTGTTCTTATTCTGGATATTCAGCATTTGTTCGTCGACTTCCTTCATGGACATACGACCCCGGAATATTGCCGCCACCGTCAAATAGCGGCCATGGCGGGGATCACAAGCAGCCATCATATTTTTGGCATCGAACATTTGTTGTGTCAACTCGGGCACAGTCAGGGCACGGTACTGTTGCGAGCCACGCGAGGTGAGCGGTGCAAAGCCGGGCATAAAGAAGTGCAAACGTGGAAAGGGTACCATATTCACGGCCAACTTGCGCAAATCGGCATTCAGTTGACCGGGAAAGCGCAAACATGTCGTGACGCCAGACATGGTGGCCGACACCAAATGGTTGAGATCACCATAGGTGGGAGTGGTCAATTTCAAGGTCCTAAAGCATATATCGTACAGTGCTTCGTTGTCTATGCAATAGGTTTCATCGGTATTTTCCACGAGTTGGTGAACACTTAGCGTGGCATTGTAGGGCTCCACAACGGTATCGGATACTTTGGGCGAGGGCACCACGGAAAATGTGTTCATGATACGATCTGGATATTCTTCGCGGATTTTCGAAATCAATAAAGTACCCATGCCGGAGCCAGTTCCGCCACCCAATGAATGTGTTAACTGGAAACCCTGGGGAAGAAATAAATTTAAATTTTCTGTAATTTTAATTTTTTACACAGCAAACCTGCAAACAATCACACCCTTCCGCTTCCTTGCGCACCACATCCAACACGGAATCTACGAGTTCCGCACCTTCGGTATAATGACCCTTTGCCCAATTGTTGCCAGCTCCGGACTGGCCAAACACAAAATTGTCCGGCCTGAAGATTTGTCCGAATGCTCCTGATCGCACCGAATCCATGGTGCCCGGCTCCAGATCTACCAAAATGGCTCGCGGCACATATTTGGCCCCGGTGGCCTCGTTGTAGTAGACATTGATGCGCTCCAGCTGCAAGTCGCTGTCGCCATAATAAGTACCGGTTGCATCTATGCAATGTTCGTCGGATATGACCTCCCAGAATTTGCCGCCAATCTGATTGCCACACTGACCAGCTTGTATATGGACGATTTCACGCATTTCTAATTAATTATTGCGAAATAGATGAGATTTTGGAAATTTTCCGATTTTAGAAGATAATGACAATTTGATTCTTTTGCGCTTAAAATCCTTTCTTTTCTCTCCGATTACAAATTCTAACGAAATATATTTGTTTTGTTGGAAGTGAAGTATTCGAACAATAAGAAATGTATGTGTATTTGAAGCAAAGCTACTTCGATTGAATTATTTTGATTCGTTTCCAAGCAAAGTGTAAATATATAAAGTAGATGAACATTTGTATGTGTTTCCACATCGTAATCCTTGATCCGTTCTTGGCTTATATTCTTCGTAGTTCTTAAGACTTCACCATTTGCACAATATTAGTGTTGCCTTTTTGAAAATTGATTATATTTATATTAAATTGTAAACAAGTTACATCTGTTAAAAACAGTGGAGCTTCAGAAATTAGGTTTTGGTACCACCCACGCACAGTGGTTCTATATCGATTTTTTAATTAATTCTGTAACTTTTGAACGGAAAGAGATATCGTGACGAAATTTTGCATGCATAGAGTAGAGGTGTATTCCAGATGATTTGGATAGTTTTGGGTATGAGGGCTACTAGGCGACCCTCCAAATTTGGTCACCTCGGCCAAGTCAAATTTTGAAATTTTTACCAAAACTACAATTACACTGTCCAACAAATTAAGACTTTTTGATTGGAGCAGAATAGCGAGAATGTTGATTAGATTATTTTTGTAGAATATACATATAGTCCAGCTGGTCTGTGTTTCTTTTTATAGCGGGTCAAAGTTTTAATTTTTTGGTCGAAGGGAGCATTATACTAAACAAACAAAGTGTTGTAACTTAATACTGTTGGACAGTGTTATACTTATGTGTGTACCTCAACTAGTTTAAGAGATGTCTTAGTTACAAAGACAACAAGTAAGAAGGGCTAAAGTCGGTCGGGAGGTCTTTCGAATACCTTTGGATGAAATTTTACAACTGAGAAAATCGAGTGAAGACGTTGCGAATATACATTTGGAAATTTTAATATTCAAATAATATTTTTCCAAACGTGAGAAAATGATTCTCAAATGTTCAATATGTTGCGCCTCGTTTTCACTTGCAATTAAAATATCGTCAATGTATGCGAAAACGAAGTCCAAACCAAAAAGTACTTCGTTGATAAACCGTTGAAACGTTTGAGCACTATTCCGTAAACCAAAAGGCATCCTTAGGAACTCAAACATACCAAATGGAGTGGTAATAGCAGTTTTAGCAATATCTTCCTCGGCTACCGGAATCGGGTGATAAGCCTTAACGAGGTCGAGTTTTGAAAAAAAGGTTTTGAAAATTTATTATTACTTTGAAATTTATACTTTATACACAATTCAGTCTTCTGTAATCCCCACAAGGTCTCCAGTCATTAACATATTTTTTAGGAACAACATGTAATGGAGAAGCAGAAGCAGATGATAAAGGTCTACAAACGCCTATTTTGACTAAATACTCAAATTCTGTTTTAGCAATTTTTAATTTGATTGAATTCATTGCGATGAACTGTGTTATGTTTAGAAAGCTTAGTATAGTCTGGATCGGAAATTAATGATGGGTATTCCTTCAGTAAATCATGATATATGGAATTTGAAATTAAATGGAGTGCTTTCAGTGAATATAAATGGCTCTGTCCTAGAGATGTGTTAGATCTCAATGTGGTCATTGAATCAATTACTTGTCTCTTCTTCGCATCAACAATTATTCCGAAATACTCAAGAAAGTTGAAGCCAATTATAGGTTATCTATATCTGCTATTAGAAAAGGAAAATTAAAGTCTCTGCGAAGACCTAAATCTATTTTGAAAAGTTTGGTTCCATATGTACGGATAATCGATCCGATTGCTGAAGATAATTGAAAGTCGGATCAGCGAGCAACTGATTTGTATTTCCTATATGGAACAACAGAGACAGCTGCGCCTGTATCGATCAGAAAATTCCATTTATTGTTAACGTCGAAAAGGAAAAGGCGGCTAGAAGAAGAATTGTAAGGTCCATCATTCGCCGCTGTCATGATGGATGTTTTTAGTTTAAAGTATTATTTTTAGTCCGGTTCTCTGATGTATTTTTATTAGAAAATTTGCATGGATATACGCACTTTAATGCTCTATTTCCAAACATAAAATGATACCAACATAGACCATCTGTGTTATTAGGAGATGAAGAACGTCCTCGAGAATAACTGCGATATCTATAAGGGGTTCTTCCTTGAGAATGACAACTGTTTTTATACCCTACACCACTTCGTGGGCTAGGGTATTATAAGTTAGTTTCGCCCCAAATGTTTGTAACACCAAGAAATAATCGAGCTAGACCCACCTTTAAGTATACCGATCGGCTTAGAATCACCAGCTGAGTCGATTTAACGATGTCTGTCTGTCTGTCCGTCTGCTGTCCATCTAAGCTTGTTCGCACTCTACAGGTCGCAATTGTTGTCCGATTGTCATGAAACTTGGCAGAAGTTATTTTTTGGAGGAAATCGGTTCAGATTTAGATATAGCCCCCATACAAATGTCGCTCCCGATTTGACTTTTTCCGCCCTATAAAGCACATATAGTACCCGATTTTCTTTAAATTTGGCACAACATCTTATAATCCAACTAGAAACACCTATGGTGAAAGTGGGTAAGATAGGTTCAGATTTAGATATAGACCTCATACAAATGTTGCTCCCGAATGTTTAACCGATTTTGGCCAAATTTTACATATTATATTTCACCAATAATCAGACATGGTGAAAGCGGGTCACATCGTTCCAGGTTTCAATATACCCCCATACAAATGTCCTTTCCTATTTAACATTTTTTGTCAAACACATACATTTACAGGATGCAAAAATCCTTCCCGATTTCACTTTTTTACCGAATTGAATTGCAATGAGAATTGTTTGGGTGATGCCCATATGTCCATACCTTGTATGACTTTGGTATACAACTGTATAATTTGTATTTGTCTGTCGGACAATTGGATCAATTACCATATTCGTTAAATTTGACTAAAGATGAATTTATAGCATATTAATTATATGAATATAATTTATATAATTTGTATGAACTACATAAAATTGCTCCCATGAAATACCTGGGTTTAGTAATCAAAGCGAGGTACATACGCAGGGAGTGGTGTAGGGTATTATATAGTCGGCCCCGCCCGACTTTAGCCTTTCCTTACTTGTTTTAATTCTGCATCTTCCAGGCGGACCTTTTTTAAAGTTTGATAAAGGTTCGATGTTAAATCAGTTAGTTGTCGTATACAATGTTCAATGGGTCCTTCAGAATTATTTTGTATAACAAATATTTGTTGTTTCGAACAAACCTCAAATATTCTATCTGCGATTTCAAGTTTATCTGTAATAAAGAGTGATTTTTTTGAGGTTAGGATTTTCATGCATTAGTATTTGACAGATCACGTGGGATTTCAGACATGGTGTCAAAGAGAAAGATGCTCAGTATGCTTTGACATTTCATCATGAATAGACTTACTAACGAGCAACGCTTGCAAATCATTGAATTTTATTATCAAAATGCGTGCTCTGTTAAGAAAGTTCAGAAAGAAAGAAATTGTGTTCAGCGACGAAGCTCATTTTTGGCTCAATGGGTACGTAAATAGGCAGAATTGTCGATTTTGGAATGAATATCAGCCAGAAGCATTGCAAGAGCTACCAATGCATCCAGAAAAAGTCACAGTTTGGTGCGGTTTATGGGCTGGTGGCATCATTGGACCGTACTTCTTCAAAGATGATGCGAATCGTAACGTAACTGTGAATGGTGAGCGCTACCGTGAGATGATATCCAACTTTTTTTTGCCCAAAATGGAAGAACTGAACTTGGTTGACATGTGGTTTCAACAAGATGGCGCTACATGCCACACAGCTCGCGATTCTATGGCCATTTTGAGGGAAAACTTCGGAGAACAATTCATCTCAAGAAATGGACCGGTAAGTTGGCCACCAAGATCATGCGATTTGACGCCTTTAGACTATTTTTTGTGGGGCTACGTCAAGTCTAAAGTCTACAGAAATAAGCCAGCAACTATTCCAGCTTTGGAAGACAACATTTCCGAAGAAATTCGGGCTATTCCGGCCGAAATGCTCGAAAAAGTTGCCCAAAATTGGACTTTCCGAATGGACCACCTAAGACGCAGCCGCGGTCAACATTTAAATGAAATTATCTTCAAAAAGTAAATGTCATGGACCAATCTAACGTTTCAAATAAAGAACCGATGAGATTTTGCAAATTTTATGCGTTTTTTTTAAAAAAAAAGTTATCAAGCTCTTAGTTTGAGAAGCAAAGGGCCCTAATTTTACCGTTTTTCAAGGTGACTACATTATTTCGCTTGTATTTTTTGCATATAGGTGCCAATTTCAATTATTATCATGAATTATTTTGTTCGATGGACTTCTGCGATAGGTCCTCTCTAAAAGTGTAAATTTTTTCAATAAAAAAAATTTATTTGCAGAAATTCTCAAATCGCAAAGCACCGATTACTTAAAAAGTATACCACTCCCAGCGGTAAATAAAGAAATGGCGACCATTTTAGTAAAAATTTCCAAATTTTGGAACATACATTCCCCACTTTGACAATTTGGGTATTGCTCTGGGGGAAAAACACTTGATAGCCATTATTTTCGCAGACATTTTTTCCACATAATTCCAAAATTTTTTTATGATATCTCAATTGTTTTAGAAACAATGACGCCGCCAGCCCAGAATCCACACCAAATTGTGACTCGTTGTGGATGCGTTGGCCTCTCAATAGTCTAGTGTGGGTTCTCTGAACCACATATGCGGCAATTTTGCTTATTGACTAGCCACCGAGATGAAAATGAGCTTAATGGAGGCTGAACTAAAGGCCGATCTCTTCTTGAATCACGATCTCACTGCTTTGGAAGTAAGATTTTTTCACAATTTTGTTCGAGACTATAGCCTATATATGTTCGAACCATTTTGGAAATGTCAAACAAAAACCTGAAAATAAATACGAATGGTATATTACTTTTTAAAGTTAATGTAATAAAATTTAAAATTTTAACTGGCCCAATATATAACAAAAGAACAAAAAGAAAGACCTGCACCACATTTCATGAAAAATATGACTTTTAGGGCGATAAATTAATTTCAACGGTAAAAATTCATTATATTTCCTACCTTTATTAAGGCATATATAATAAGTTTATACATTTTGGAAAGAGGATTTCATTTAGATAAACGCAGGGAATAGATGACTACAATCGCTCAGCCGGATCACGAGAATATTACCAATTCTCATAAAAGAATAATTTATTTTGGCAATTAATTATCGAAACCGAAACGAAAAAATAAAAACATTATTTTATCTATGGACACAACTGCTAAAAATATTTTTTTGTATTCTGATCCCCGATTAAAATTTACGAATGGAGGTTATTTTCCTAAAAAATCAAATTTTTTGGGATTTATTTTCCCCGTTTTGGTGAATTGTGGGGTTTTTTTACACATCACATATTGTTTGGAAATTCCCATCACCCCAAATCACACCACCGCTTACAAAGATAAATATCTGTTATATATCCATTTTAATGGGGACATTATTTAATCGATCACCGAAAGATTGCATGTTTCGAAAATAATGAAGCGCTATTATTATATGACGTACGAGAAAGTTACAACAGCGGCAGTAGCAGCACCAGACACAAAGTCAATGTTCTTCACATCATGACAATGAAGATGGCGGCGGTCTGACTTTCTGACGGTGGGGAAGGATTGATGGGGGAGGGAGGGTTTCATAATGATACTACTAACTGACACCAGGATACCAACTGTGGGTGCAGGGAATGGGTTTGAGCTAAAGTTTTTTCTCAATTCCATTTTCATTCGTCTTCTTTGCTCTCAAAAAAGGAAAATTGTCGAATCCAAAGTTTAAGGGGGGAGTAAGGCATACTAAAAAGATACATAATATTCGTGCTTTTGTATCCTTAAATGTTATTCAAATTTTGGGTGTCGAATGCCCTACACCATCAGCATCAGAGTAGTCATCATCATTGATGGAAGCAGCAGCATCAGCTCATCATCATCGCTCTCGACGGCATTGTGTTGTTAATAAATGACTGACATCTCATGACACACACCCTTCAGTGTTGTATAAACATGACATTCTTTCATTCATAATGACGAAATGACATGCGAACTTTTTTTCTGATACTGGCACTGGTACTGACGCTGGTACCTTCAGTCTCGAATCAATTGCAACACTTTGGGGGTGTTTCATTTTGACACACAACAATGGCAGCAAAAAATATGTAAATTTCTATCAAATGAAAGAAGAAGAACAATAAAACACTTGATAATATGCGCAGACATTCTTGAATATGATTTCGGTCGATTTTGCACCCGGGAAATTTGTATACCCTGTACCATAGGATGGGAGTATATTAAGTTTGTCATTCCGTTTGTATATATGTATATTTTTGATTGTCATAAAATTCTAAGACGATCTGGCCATGAACGTCCGTCTGTTGCAAGCACGAAAAGAGGCAAAACTTCCAAATACGTCTAATAGTCGTAGATAGGTTTGGAAAATGGGCGAAATCGGTCCAGAAGGAAACAATTTTCCCTAAAAAGCGCATAAAATACCCCCAAAAACCCTCAATATTTCGAGTATTTAACCCATTAACGGCCAAAGAAAACTGTAGTTCAGTTGTTTAACATAAATAGGTGTCCTCATATGGGGACAGAGGGCGGAAATGGGTTAAACATATTTTTGAAAATTTCTGCCTTATAAATTGATTTTTTAAAAGCTATAGGAAAGTTTTTCAAAAAAAAAACATAAAATTCAAAAAAATGCATGAAATCTTTATTTGAATCGATAGTACGGTCCATAAAATTTAATGTTTGAAGATTATTTCATACAAATGTTGACCTTGACTGCTCCTCAAATGGTCCATCCGCTTAGTCCAATTTTGGCATTTCAACGTTTTTGAGTAACAAAGGCCCAAATGCTGCGAACGGCGACGTATCGATAATTGATGGTCATCATTAACACTGGCCGATACAGCTGCGATATTTGTTGTTTAAGCGTGTTGGTGGTTTAATGTCCAACAATGTAAATTCGGTGCGAAATTTAGTCACAATAATCCGAATAGCCGCTTCAGTGGGTCGATTAAACTGACCATAAAATGGAAGCGCGCGATGAACTTTCTTAACAGAGCACGCATTTTGATAATAAAATTCAATAATTTGCAAGCGTTGTTCGTTTGTAAGACGATTCATGGTTAAATTATAGACCAAACTGAAGATGTTTGACAGTGAAACAAAACACGAAACAAGCTGTTTAAACCAGTGTTGCCAAAAAGATAATAGCTAAAAAATCACCCTTTATGTACTTGATATTTCGTATGCGCATTGCCCTTATAGCATAAATATGCACCATAAAGCGATTCTTATTTGTAGGGAGTGAAACGGGGCAAAGCTAGAAACACGAAATTCGGTGTGTAAAGGGGAAATGTTGAAAAAATGATAAAATTGGTACCGACCAAATGGCTCCAGCTATAATAATGAAATTCGGTATGTACATTTTTAAATTTTCGAAATTTTTACTTTTATGGGAAAGCTAGAAGGATTAAAATGGTATCCGTTGAAGCGCTGCTGCTAGAATGATTAAAGTCGGTGTATATTTCGTTCTGGTTGCGTCGACTCAAAATTGAACGTCATCTTTCGATACTCGTACTTGTAGAATCAAAATGGGCTAGAAGGGATAAAATTGGTGCCAACCAAATATGTGGGCGTAGCAAAAGATTTCCGCTGGGGAGGGCTATAACTTCTCCCAGTTTTTATTAAAAAATATAAGTTATATTTAATGAGATTTTTTGTAAGTAAACTCAAAATTTGTCTCTTATTCGTTGTATTTATTCAAGGGGTGAAAATGACAATGAAATGTAAAAAAATTAATCCATATTGAAATCATGATATTGGTAGTGTGCAGCCAAGTAATAAACGTCACCATGCCTAATATTAATATTTATAAATGTAAAAAATTCTAACTGAAATTTCTGCCACCTCATTCCTACGCATATGACCAAATGGTTGGATCTAGAATCATAAAATTCTGAATGTGCTCATCATAAAGTATTTTTTGGAAATATTTACATTTATGGAAAACGGAGCGAAAGGAGATAAAAATGGTAGAATGGTACAGCTAGAATCTTCAAATTAGATTTATACATTTCTCTGTATTCGTAGAAGCGCTTTCTCCACATTCATACAAAATGGGGTAAAAGAGATAAAATTGGTAACAAGCAAACGGCTGCAGCTAGAATCATAAAATAAGGTGTGTACATTCCACTATGAATGACAAAGATAATGGATTTTCGCGATAAAAATGGAACAAAAGCGGGAAAGGTTGGAATTGAAAATGGGCGAAACCGGTCCGAAGGAAAAACTTTCTTCCCCAACTATGAATAATAAAAATATAAATAAAAAACAACGAATGAAAATACCCGCAACAATATCTAATATGTACGGTACATGTACATTTGTTAGAAGATTGCTGCCTTCTTGAAGAATTATTTTGTCATATGTATGTGTATAGTCAAGGACTATCAAGTAATAAATAGCATATTTGTGGACAAGCTTCATAATTGGGCTTAAATAATTTTAATTCTAAATAATAGTAATGAAACTAATATAGTTACTAGAAAAATAATCATAATTTGCCTAATATCGAGGTCTTATACATATTCTAATGTGGCTATGAACCATACTCGAAAAAATCTTTTTGGTGCCAAATTTTTCCCTGATAAATTTGAAGAAAATTTTTTTGTCATGTATGAAAATCATTTTAGGCATATTTGCCGCGAAAATGAAAATTTTCCAATAATATTCAATTTGCATTTTTTGTTTACCGTGTGCTACCGCAATATCCGCTTTTTGTAAAATAATTGGGAAACCAGTAAGGAAAGGCTAAAGTCGGGCGGGGCCGACTCTATGATACACTCCACTTTCTATACGAATACAATTCAATTCGGTGAAAAAGTGAAAACGGGAAGGTTTTTTGTATCCTGTAAATGTATGTGTTTGACAAAAAATTGTATATCGGAAAGGACATTTGTATGAGGATATATTGAAACCTGGAACGAAATAGGTGAAATATAAAATGTATAGTTTGGCCAAAATCAGTTAAACTTATGGGAGCAACATTTGAAATTGGGCTATATTTAAATCTGAACCGATCTTACCCACTTTCACCATAGTTTATTTTAGTTAGATTATAAGATATTGTGCGAAATTTAAAGAAAATCGAGCACAATATGTGGCTTTTAAAGCGGCAAAAGTCAAATCGGGAGCGACATTTGTATGGGGCTATATCTAAATCTGAACCGATCTTACCCAATTTCTGCATAGTGTTTCTAGTTAGATTATAAGATGTTGTGCGAAATTTAAAGAAAATGGAGCACAATATATGGCATTTAAAGCGGAAAAAGTCAAATCAGGAGCGACATTTATATGGGGGCTATATCTAAATCTGAACCGATCTTACCCAATTTTTGCATAGGTGTTTCTAGTAAGATTATAAGATGTTGTGCCAAATTTAAAGAAAATCGAGTACAATATGTGGTTTCTACAGAGGAAAATGTCAAATCGGGAACGACATTTGTATGGGGGCTATATCTAAATCTGAACCGATTTGACCTATTTTCACCATGGATGTTTCTAGTGGAAATATATGATGTTTTACCAAATCTGAAGACAATCTGATACATTATGTGGTTTCTAGAGCGGAAAAAGTCAAATCGGGAGCGAAATTTGTATGGGAGCTATATATAAATCTGAACCGATCTGTCCGATATTCACCATGGGAGTTTCTAGTGGGAATATAAGATGTGTTACCAAATCTGAAGACAATCTGATACAATATGTGGTTTCTAGAGCGGAAAAAGTCAAATCGGGAGCGAAATTTGTATGGGAGCTATATATAAATCTGAACCGATCTAACACATTTTTACCACAGGTGTTTCTAGTTACAATATAAGATGTTTTGCCAATTTTAAAGAAAATCTGTTGTAATATGTGGTATCTAGAGTGAAAAGAGTCAAATCGGGAGTGAAATTCGAATGCGGGCTATATCTAAATCTGAACCGATTTTCTTCAAATTAAATAGCGTTCGTCCTTATCCCGAAAAACGTCGTTGTGCAAAGTTTCATTTGGTTCTGTCTACAATTGCGACCTGTATCGTGATTACAAGAATTGATGGACGGACGGACGGACAGACGGACATTGCTAAATCGATTCAGAAAGTGATTCTAAGACGATCGGTATAATTAACAATAGCTCTATCTCATTTCCTTTTGGGTGTTACAAACAAATGCACAAAGACATAATACTCTCGTGGAGTGTATAAAAAGGGATAATCTTTAAATTCGGCGTATACATTCCAGAAAATGCGTTTTCTACACAACATTGTCAACATTTCATTAAAAACGTTAACGAGTTTGCAATAAATCTTATTTATATATTGGGGCATTAATGGCTAAGTTGAAATATTCAATAGTGCTCAATTTTAAACATGCAAAAGTGGCTATGAACCATAAAATGGTGAATAATGGGAAATTTTAAAAACTTTTTAATCATAGCAATTAGTAATCCTCTTTTGATTAAGCTGCAGAAGAATGAATTACTCTTAAAATAAAGACACGATCCTTATCAAACTGTTGGTCCGTATTTGCATCGCAAACACATTCACACAATGGTTAAGGAAAATTTTTGGGGGAAAGTGCTATAATTTCCGACCTATTTTTATATAATAAGAGAATGATCTCTTCATTTTCTATACAAATATGGTTCTTAGTAGACGACTAATGTAGTACTGATAGCTGCTAATGATTTATAGAAGCAGAATTGTTCGCTTATTTATGGCAGTTTGATTTGTATCAAGTCATGGTTTGTCAAGACTTAATTTGGAAGAAATTTTGAATTTACCCAAATATAAATTTATGATATTTTGGTGAAAATAATTATTGTAACAGCATATTTGTAGTTTCCCTCCCAATTTAACAATTGATAGTTGAAAGGTCAAAATGTCAGATTTTTTGTTGAGTATCAGACCCAACGGATACCTAAGGTTGCAGTATAAATAGCCACTCTCTAATTTTTTAACGAAAAATTAGTAAGCCGTATTTCCGCTGTTTGAGAACTTCTGACCCTATACTAATAATATTTAGTAAATTAGCATCAACTGGGTCGCAGTTCTCAATTCCATGATTTATAATCAAAGACAAATGAACTATTTCACTTTGCCCTACGGCAGATTAAGGGATCTCATAAATTAGCCCCCACTCGCAGTGATAATAAGTTCATAATTTCCATAAAAATATCGTTAACCAAGTGGAAGCCACTTTTACGATTTGGTTTCCGTGCCATTAACATGAACTCCTCCACTTACTTGGCACATACAAAATAAATCCTCCCCAGATTAACTTATATGTCATAAAGGAAAATGAAAATTTTCAAATCATAAAAGACATAAAATTTAGGGAATAAATCAGACGTTTTTGCTTTCACACCGAAAAATGATCTTAAAGGAATTAAGCGAACATAAATAAAAATCAATTGATAATGATCTCTGGACGAGAGAAAAAAAGAAAAAAGACACGTGACTAAAGTGTTAACACACGATAACAACAACGAAACCGAAAATAAAACATAAGTTTCGTGTAAAATAAATCTCATCTCATCTCATCCCATGCCATGGTCACGACACTCTCGCACACACACACACGCTCTGCATGGAAATGACAAATGTTGAAGGTAGAGAATCATAATCCCGAAAACTTGTCTCTTGTTTTCCCAAAACGTTTCGAAATGTCGCGAGAGGGGGTTGTGATATATGTGGACTGAAAGTGAAAAGTGACAAATTTCCCCGTTTCCGTTGTGGTGGTGCTGGCACAGGGGCAAACAAATCGCCCCGTCCCACCTCGCCGCTTGTGTGATGAGACGCGGCGGCCGAGGGGTTTTGTGTTACTTGCATGTGTCTGAGATCATCATAAAAAGGATTAAACCCTGATTTCGGCTACAGATTGCCTGCAAGTGTTGTTCAGCTCCCAGAACATGGCAACGCTCGCTACTCGCCCCGTCACTGACAAGAGGACAAACGGAAAATTAATGAGTAATTTGATGTTAAACATGAAAATTTGATCTTAAACGTGTGCCCAAAGTCAATAAATACCAGAGGAAGATTAATATTTTGCCAAAACAAGCAGCACAACAATGTGAACTCTGTCCGATACGCCAGCAGCTCAAGAAATGTGAGAACATTTTTAGTTTGTCACACAATCTGAGACAATCTTGGATTGTTTTCGTTCTTCCTCCCCGCTTTACATCAGGGTGGTTGTTAGTTATGTGTTAAATCCCGCGGGAGTTTTGAAACTCTTTTTCCCGTATTTTTTACGAAAATATCCTTACAATTTTCTGCTGTTTGTTTGTGCTTTCTCTGCAACAAAGAAAAACTTCATTTATAAAACGTTGAATGCGAAAAATCTCTTTTGATAGTTGTCCCCAGAGTCTTTAATGCCAGTGAATTAAACGCTTCCTGCTTTTTGGACTATCAAAACCGAAAACAATGACATTTGCAACTGTCACATCACCCCCCGGACGGTCACACTTGTTCAGAGCTCGCTTAACAATGGAATGACGCATATCACAGGGCTTCCACACTATAAGGATTAATTAAACGCTTACAATTGTTTTCTGTATCCTGATTTATTTAATATTTATATTTTTGGTATGACTGTAAGGTCCTTTTAAATATACGTATGACTGTAAGGTCCTTTTAGAACATTTTCGAGCATTAGTTGGCTCACATAGGTCACATGAGAAATCGCTCAAAAAATGAAAAATGGACCAAAAATAAAAACAAGTAAGAAGTCGTAAAGATTGTCGGGGATGGTTATGCTTCATTATTTTAATATTAATAGTCCTCTACTATGTAAAACTTCATTAGACAGCAATCTTCAAAAATGTAGGTAGAAACAATATCTCTCAAACCCGATTTTTCCCCATTCAGAGTGGAATACACACCTAATGTAGCTAAATCACTTTTTCCCATTGTGACCCTGAAAGTAGAAAAATTCATACGTCTTATTTTCCGCGTATACGCAGTCAGGCGAGTGCAAATACTGATTTTCTTGTTTCTACACTGAAAGAATTATCTTCATATTATTTATGATTTTGTATTAACCACAGTGAAAATTTTCATTTTAAAAACCGCCAAATAAACTCTTCATAAAATGTATGAAACATTTTTCATAAATCACAAATCAATGAAAAGTGTCATAAAAATTAATGAAACATTTCTTGGAAACTATTCGATGAACTTTTGTTTTTGAAAATGTTCATAGAGTTTTTGAAGAAACTTCATTAATGTTATGTAAAAGTTTCATAAATATTAATAAGTTTCCAATATAAGCAAAAAATGTCTGACTTGTTGACTAACAAATAAACACACACCATCATTGCGAGAGTCTTTGCAATGAATATGTCATACTTATATCAGAGTTAACAGAGTACAAATGAGGTTTGCTAGCATTCAACCGAATAAAGTCGACACTTTAAAAATATAGTTGTATGTTATGAAACATTTCATAAAAAATATGAAATTCTTCATTATATTTATGATATGGTTATGATATATTTCATAATATTTAAGAATTGTTTCTTTAATACTATGAAATCTTTCTTTGATCTTATGAATCTAAGTTTCGCTAATATAACAATTTTGTTTTATGAAATCTGAAATGTTTATGAAAAAATTGTATGAAACATTTAATTTTATTTTTAAATTTTTCATACATATTAAGAAAAATTCACTAAATTTATGAAAAACCCTTTATGAAATCGCTTCATAAATATTATGCTGGAAGTGGAGTGTATAAAAAAAGATTTAGCGAGATGGGACAAAAAGGGATGAAAATGGTACTAATGATACGACAACACGAAATTTGGAATGTACATCCCTCTAATTGCGTAGATACGTAAAATAGAGGGATTTTTCGAAATTCGTACTTTTAAGGGATATAATTGAAAAAGAGGGATAAAAATGGGACCTTCCAAACCGCTGAAGTTGATATCATGAAATTCGGTGTGTATTCTGAGTTCTGACTATGAAGACTCGAAACAAAAAGTTTTTTTTTCGAAATTTGTACATTTGGGCGGAGAATGGGGCGAATGGGGATATCTTTAAAATGTTTACTTTTCTTATCAAAATAATACAGTCACTTTGTCTGTATCTGAAAATGCTTCTCCCTAATGGCGACTGACAATCGCCTAATATTTAGGCATGTTCACTTTCACAATTACACCACTGTATTTATTTATAGTGGTAGATTTTAAACAGTGCGCATTAGTATACATTATAGTTTGAAATAGTAAACAAATATAGTAATGTGCATAAAAATATCACAATTTTCGTAATATGGTACTGTGCTTCCATGTAAAGTCGACATCCTTTAATCTGCTGGTAATACTGTGGAATGCACTCCGTGGTGGAGGGTATATAAGATACGGCCCGGTCGAACTTAACGCCTTCTTACTTGTTTTATATGAAATGATATTAACATCGAATGAAATATCGTTCAAATTGGACAAAAATATATATTTTTTGTTATATCTTATTATATGATATTAAAAATATTATCACACTTTAAAGAATTTGTGATTAAATGAAAGCTGAAAGACTGCTGATGAATCAGATTTTCTTCTGAAAAGAAGAATGTAGAATGTTTTTGGTGAAATAAGCATATCTTGATAAGAAAGTCGTTTTCTCAAACTTAAACAACTTTAAGATACACCTTAGTATATTAACATTCAAGGAAGAAAAAACTGTGGTTTCTTTTAGAAATCAAATTCAGTTAATTTTTATTTCTAGGACCAAACAACAATACCAACAAGTAAGGAAAGGCTAAAGTCGGGCGGGCCGGCTATATTATACCCTCCCCCCAATTCAATTTAATTTGTGGCAAAAGGTGGTATCGGGAACGATAAAAGTATACAAATGTGAAAGAAAAATATAAAATGCTGTGGCAAATTTGAAGAAAATCGGTTAAATTATCTAGTTTCTAGAGCGGAAAAGCCAAATCTGGAGCGAAATTTATATTAGAGCTATATAAATTTGAACAGATCTGACTCACTTACACGATAGATGTTTGTAGTTCAATTATGAGGTACTGTGACAAATTTGACAAAAATCGGTTAACATACCTAGTTTCTAAAGCGGAAAAATTCAAATCCGGACCGAAATATATATGGAAAATATATAGAAATCTGAAACAAGCGGAAAAAGTCAAATCGGGATCGACATTTGTATGGAGGCTATATCTAACTCTGAACCGATTTCCTTCAAATTAAATACCGTTCGTCCCTGACCGGCAGAACTTACTTGTGCCAATTTTTGTTAGGATCGGTCAATAATTGCGATATGTACTTTGATTACAACAATAGATGGACAGGCAGATGTACATGGCTAAATCGACTCAAAATGTGATTCTAAGCCGATCTGTATAATAAATGATTAGGACCCATACAAAAATCCTTCCCGTTATAACTTTTTTACATAATTGAATTGCAATGGGGTAGAAAGTGCAGGGTATCATATAGTCGGCCCCATCCGACTTTAGCCTGTCCTTACTTGTTTTTAAACAAATATTAGTTTATATTGAAAACAGGGCCAGCAACCAGACTCATATTAATAATTTGCTTACCAATGAGTTGAATTTTTCTCGCAATTCTTCCAAGTAAAGGGTGATTTTTTAAGAGCTTGATAACTTTTTAAAAAAAAAAAACGCATAAAATTTGCAAAATCTCATCGGTTCTTTATTCGAAACGTTAGATTGGTCCATGACATTTACTTTTTGAAGATAATTTCATTTAAACGTTGACCGCGGCTGCGTCTTAGGTGGTCCATCCGCTTAGTCCAATTTTGGCATTTCCACGTTTTTGAGTAACAGAGACCCAATTGGTGCGAACGGCGACGAATCGAAAATTGGTGGTCATCATTAACACTGGCCGATACAGCTGCGATATTTTCTTCAGTTCGCACTCTACGTAAGCGTGTTGGTGGTTTAATGTCCAACAATGTAAATTTGGTGCGAAATTTAGTCACAATAGCCCGAATAGCCGCTTCAGTGGGTCGATTAAACTGACCATAAAATGGAAGCGCGCAATGAACTTTCTTAACAGAGCACGCATTTTGATAATAAAATTCAATAATTTGCAAGCGTTGTTCGTTTGTAAGACGATTCATGATGAAATGTCAAAGCATACTGAGCATCTTTCTCTTTGACACCATGTCTGAAATCCCACGTGATCTGTCAAATACTAATGCATGAAAATCCTAACCTCAAAAAAATCACTCTTTAGTTTTGCTTGCTCAAGACGACGAACTGTTTGGAGTCTAACTTCACATCCAATCTCTGCAGAAATAGCCTTTAAAGATTAAAAGGGGCCGAGAAGAGATCGGCCTTCATGCAGCTCATATTCATATCGGTGGTTATGTCACTAAGCAAAATTGCCGCATATGGGGTTCAGAGAATCCACACTTGACTATTAAGAAGCCAATGCATCCACAACGAGTCATCCACAACGATTGGCGTGGATTTTGGGCTGTACTGAAAATTTGGGTTGATCGTGCCAGTCATATGAATGATATTGTGTTTCTTTATAAAATGAAAAATTTCAAACTTTCCAAAAAAAAAACAGAAATTTAAAAAAATAATCAGTATATTCTAATTTAAACTTTTAAATGCCCCACCCTATATGATGAAATTTGGAAACTTGGGACAATACATGTTTATTGTCATATTTTCGACCAACAGTTTTCATTTGGACGTTAATGGGTTAAGTATAACATAATCTGTTAAATTTTATCAAGATCCGATGTCAAAAGTGCATGTTCAAATGTACAACCACTTGTAGTGTAAATCGGAGGAACATTTGTATGGGGACTTTATCAAAACATGGACCCATGCGTTAGCTGTTTTTAGTTCAAATATAACATGATCCTTAAGACTCGATGTAAGATGTGGGTTTGAAAATGATAATAGTGTAAACTGGGGACCCCATTTGTATGGGGGCTATAACAAAACATGGACCCATATAGTTCAGTACATCATGACATTCCAGACATCATTGTTTATATTCTGATAGTATAACTTATTATTTTAGGAAAAATAATAAAACAAATTATTTAAAGAAAAGTATTCTGCTAAACCTAACCTTTCTTGGATCAGTCCAGCAATTAGTTTTATCATTTAATTAATTAAAATCGAACTTTTTTTGATTAGCTGTATCTTTAAGTGTGTCCGTAAAATATATCAAGGAGATATGTAGAAAAATTCTTATTTGTAGGTAATTTTGCCAATTATACCTAAAAATAGTTTGCTTGTGTTAGTCAACACTCACAACAGAGGATATCTGTGACGTAGTAGCAACCAGAAGGTTCGCTGTTCTACTGTATTTTATTTGCCACAACAGAAAAATAACTTTTCTGTTCTTGGTGGTGAATAAATTTTCCCTCTGGATCAATTGAAAAATTCTTGAAAATTTTGGACCACTAGCTGCTTTCGTTTAGATATTAGCGTGCTTTCAAAAGGCGGACGATGGAGAAACATCGTCTTAGAATTTTATGATATCGCCGCTTTTTTGTGGATGCATTGCCGGCTGGATACCTTATTCCAACAAAAATGAATGGCCACCGTGTAAAATGGCTTCACACAAAGCATGTATGTGCATTAAAGTATGAACTTTGGCTTAGCTCTTGTAAACTATAAAAAATCTAGATTTATTTACCACCCCCACCGCCCACCAAAACATTACCACCTTAAGGGCAAAACGTTTTGTGCAACAGTCCCACGGTTAATTGTATGATACGGCCTGAACTTCGTTCATTACAAATGAGAGTGGGGGAGAGAGGGTATGACGAAGAAAAAAGTACGATAAAATGCTGTCAATGAGGAATGTTAATTTACCATTGACAAAGTGTCAAAGTGATTTCTTCCTGTGGTGTTCTCTTGTGTCTGGGCCTGCGGTCCTTTATTCGTATGCACATATGCGTCATTCCATATTAAATTGGCCGCAAAATTATTGCTCAAAATAAAAAATATTTGTTCGCATTCCAAACAGATAAAAGCGATGAAAATATTACTAGCTTTTCCTTTTTTAAAAAAACGAATTCCCAAAGTGTGGAAAATGTGTTCCAAAATTGGAGATTTTTATATTAAAGCGATCGCAAAGTTTTTTTGCAATTTTTATCTATTTTGATAAATTTTATGTATTTTTATTGGACATTAATTCCTAAAATTTTGAGGGATGTGAACTGGAATGACCAAAACTTGTATTTTTGCAAAAATTTGGTATTACTTTTCAATTACTTCAATTACAGAATGATTTTTAAACACAAGCGGCGTTTTTCTACTTATTAAATGTGTTATTTAAATAAGTACACACGTGCTAAGTTACTAAACAAAATAATGTCCAAAAACATTGCCAAAGTTGAAAAATGGCTAATGTTATTTTTATACCCTCCACCTCCAGGATGGGGGTATATTCACTTTGTCATTCCGTTTGTAACACCTTGAAATATTCATCGGAGACCCCATAAAGTATATATATTCAGGGTCGTGGTAAAATTCTAAGACGATATAGCCATGTCCGTCTGTCCGTCTGTCTGTCTGTCTGTCTGTCTGTTGAAAGCACGATAGCGGCCGAACGAAATGAGCTAGGGGGTTCAAATTTTGCCTAAATGTGTCTTATGGTTGTAGATCGGTTGGGATTGAAAGTGGGCGAAATCGGCCCAGAGGGAAAAAATTTTCCCTTACAAGGACTGAAAATACCCCTAATATTTAGAGTATTTCAGCATGTTTTTTGAACATATTAGCTTGTATTTACTTGATATTTGCAATGCGCACTTCCTTTATAGCACAAAAGGGCACCATAGAGTGTTTTTTATTTGTAGGGGGCGAAATGGGACAAAAAGGGATAAAAATGGTACCTATCAAACGACAACAGATAGAAACACGAAATTTGGCGTGTACATTCCTCTAGTAGAGTAGATACATAATATAAAAGTATTTCTTCTAAATTCGTACTTTTAAGGGATAAATGGGGATAGAGGGATAAAAATAGTACCAAATTAACGGCTGCACCTAGAATAATGAAATTCGATGTGTACATTCCTCTGTTTGCGTAGCCACGTAAAATAAAAGAACTTTCCAAAATTCGTACTTTTTGGGGTTCAAATGGAAAAAGGGGATAAAAATAGTACCTACCAAATGACCGCAGCTAGAATAATGAAATTCGGAGTATGCATTCCTCTGACTGAGTAGACACAAAAAATAAAACGTTTTTTCCAAATTCGTACTTTCAAGGGATACAATGGCTACAGGGGATAAAAATAGTACCAACTAAACGAATACAGCTAGAATGATGAAATTCGGTGTGTACATCCCTCTAATTGTGTAGATACGTAAAATAAAGAGATTTTAGATAGTCGTACTCTTGAGGGGGCAAAATTGGAAAAAGGGGATAAAAATGGTACCAACAAAATGGCCGCTGATAGAATCATGGAATTCGGTGTATACATTCCTCTGACTGCATAGCCACGTAAAATATTTTTTTTTCCTAATTCGTACTTTATTTTGTTGCTTTTACGACAAACTGCGTTCGTGAGAGATAAGGTATTTTCAAAATTTATACAACAAACCAAACGAATGTAGCTGAAAATACACTCTCTATCCACCAATATTTAGGGTATTTATGATTGCTCCCTTATATTTACCTTAAGAATTGAAGTATTATTTCCATTATATATATACATAGTATAAAAATATTGGTAGCCTTGGTTTATTAATTATATTTCTGATTTTCATACATTTGAAATTTGTTGCGGACATTCCTCTTGTAGCTTGGAAGCACCACAAAGATATAGTATATAGTACCAATGATACGACAACAGCTAGAATCATGAAATTTGGTGTGTACATCCCTCTAATTGCATAGACACGTAAAATAGAGGGATTTTTCGAAATTCGTACTTTTAAGGGATATAATTAAAAAAGAGGGATAAAAATGGGACCTACCAAACAGCTGAAGTTGAAATCATGATATTCGGTGTATAAATTCTGACTATGCAGACTCGAAAAATGTTTTTTTTTTCGAAATTTGTACATTTGGGCGGAGAATGGGGCGAATATGGATATCTTTAAAATTTATACTTTTCTTATCACTTTGTCTGTATCTGAAAATGCTTCTTTCTAATGGCGACTGACAATCTCCTAATATTTAGACATGTTCACTTTCACAATTGCAGCATTTTATTTATATATAGTAGTCGATTTTAAACAGTGCGCATAAGTATACATTATAGTTTGAAATAGTAAACAAATATAATAATGTGCACAAAAATATCACAATTTTCGTAATATGGTACTGTGCTTCTATGTAAAGTCGACATCCTTTAATCTGCTGGTAATACTGTGGAATGCACTCCGTGGTGGAGGGTATATAAGATTCGGCCCGGCCGAACTTAACGCCTTCTTACTTGTTTTTAATTCGTTTGCTGAACAAAAGCACGCAGATTTCTTAAGTTTCCTTATAAAAGCTATATATCGATCGAAAGCTCAAGGTTTCATCTTTTCAAATCCGTTGAGAAAGTAAAAAAGAAAAGTTGATAACCAACTAAGTTACAGACATATAAGTGTGCAAAGGTACGAAAATACGGTTTCTTTTTGGTAACTCAAGATTTTGGGGGTGCCTGGGAAGTTTTAAATACAGATTCTTGTTCTACTCGACAATACCTAGAAGAAAAACAAGTAAAAACGGCGTTAAGTTCTGCCGGGCCGAACTTTATATACCCTGCACAATGGATTGCATTCCACAGGGACTGTCGAATTTCGTAGAAGTGCAGTAATATTACAGGAAAATATATATTTTTTTAATATAGCCAAACCAAAACAAATACAAATATTGAGAAAAATAATTTTATATATATAAATAATATTTTCATTATTTCAAACCACGCTTATAAGGCAAGGCTACCAATAGGTTTACATATCTAAATAATACTTTAAGTCAATTCAAAAAATAAATATTCTTATATAGGGTCCGCCATCTAACGTTTTTTTTAACTATTCAACCGTAGGACTATTATTTGTGGGGTGCCCTCGGCAGCCATTTGAATAAAATTATTTTCCATTAGTAACCGGAAGGATTGTACTTTCAAATAAAAAAATAAATTTGAGAAAATATTCAGTAGTTTTTTATAGCATTTTCAAAAAAAAAGTTATTTTGCGGACCCTGTATTTATATTTTCAAAAAGCTTAAATACCATAAATATTGGTAGATAGTGTTTGCTACAAGTGGTTGTATTTCCATTCTATATTTTTTCCAAAAGTACAAATTTTGAAAATCCTTTATATCACAAACTTAGTGCAAAATAACCTAACTTCATTATTCAAAAAAATTTTGCCTTGAAAGTAAAAAGTGCGAATTAGACAAAATCTTTTTATTTTGCGTGTCGATGCAGTCCGAGGAATGTATACACCGAATTCCACGATTCTAACTGCGGTCATTTGGTTGGTACCATTTTTATCCACTTTTTCCTATTTTATCCCCTTAAGAGTGCCATTATCTAAAATATCTTTATTTTACGTGTCTATGCAATTAGGAATTACACACCAAAATTCATCATACTGGCCGTTTAGTTGGTACTATCCCACTGTACCCATTGTAACCCTTCAAAGTACTCATTTGGAAAAAAAATGTATCATGGCTCTAGCTGCGGCAATTTAGTTGGTACTATTTTTATCCCTTTTTCCATTTTAACCCCAAAAAGTACGAATTTAGAAAAATCCTTTTATTTTACGTGTCTACGCAATCAGAGTAATGTATACACCGAATTCCATTATTCTAGCTGCAGCCGTTTGGCGGGTACCATTTTTATCCCTCTATTCCCAGTTTACCCTTTAAAAGTACGAATTTAGGAAAAATGTTTTTATATTTTCAATTAGAGGATTGTACACAACAAATTTCGTGTTTCTAGCTGTTGTCGTTTAATATGTACCATTTTTATTCCTTTTTGCCCCATTTCACCCCCTACGAATAAAAGTCACTTTATGGTGCACGTTTTTGTTATATGGGGAATGTGCATACACAACATCAAGTAAGTACAAGCAGACATATTGAAAGAAATGCTTAGAAACTTTAAAATATTACGGGTATTTTTAGTCCTTATGAGGGACATTTTTCCCTTTGGGCCGATATCGCCCAGTTTCAATCCCAACCGATATACGACTATAAGACGCATTTATGGAACATTTTGACGTCCTAGCTCCTTTCGTTTAGATGCTAGCGTGCTTTCAACAGACGGACAGACGGATATGGCTAGATCGTCTTTTTATTTTATGACGATCAAGAATATATATACTTTATAGGGTCTCATGTTGATATTTCAAGGAGTTACAAACGGAATGACCCCCTTCCTGGAGATGGAGGGTATAATAATATCAATACCCAGAGTTTTCTACTTCATTCTTGTTTGTAGCACAGTGATATATTTTCTCAAAACTTTAGAAAATATTTTCAAAGGTAAAATCCAAAATACAAATTTCAGGATCCCACAAATCCACCAGTTTGATGTAGAATGTCTCATATAACAAGCCTGAACAAGTATGTGTGCTTGCGTATGCACTACAAGTAGCAATAAACAATAAATATATGAATGAATGTAAATTCATATGCATGCAGAGCCAGCCAGAAGGACGGGCGGGCTGGCAGGCAGGCAGGAAGACTGCCAGAAATACATACATAATATAAACAAATTATTACAGCAGGACACATAACACTTGCTCCATGCCACTTATAACGTCAGGCACCCCTTGGCAAGGAAGCACAAAACGGCAACAACAACAACACCCAATGGCCAGGAAAGCAGGGTGGATGGATCGACTCAGTGAGTGACTGTGGACAACAAAAAATGACAAGCACTTAATTTAAAATAAAGTGCGTAAAATAATTGAAAAACATAAAAGCGCGTAAAAAATACTCGCAACACTCTGCATCGGGTGAAAATTCGTATAAACAGAGAAATCTCAACATGATAAGGGCTGTTAAGCAAACAAACGGACGGGCAGATGGACGGACGGACGGACGGACAGGACAATTCATTCGTATTGTTGTCCTTATAAAAATGTCAACAGGACGCAAGCACACACACGGACACACAACATCCTCTTCTCGGTGTGAAGGATACGCTACGCCGCTATAGCCGCCGCATGGAAAACAGAGTAGCGGTTGCGTTACAAGGAACGACTTCTCATATGTCCTGTTTGATATAATAAAGCACAAGAGATTTGTTTGTTTGTTTGTTTGCCTGCCATAATAATGAAAATATTGGCTTGTAAGGACGTGTTCTTGGAGTTCGTTGTTGTTCTTGTTGCTTTTTTGGTTGATGGTCGTCATGAACACACAAATATCCCGGCATTTTTCTTCTTATATTTTTTATTATTGCTTCCGACAATGTCAACAATATCCACTTTGTAAAATGTCCTTTTTTACAATGAAATAACAATAATAACAACAAGGAAATGCAATGAGGGAGGCATCATGTTCAACAGTTTAAAGTAATGAAAAATCTTTTTTCAATAGATATTGTGAAAGTGTCACAAAGTGAATTGATTATTTTTACCAATCAACTGAAGATAGTCCTCGACTATACATATCAAAATAATACATAAAGTGTGGCCAAAAATGTGAATACAAGGCTGAAATCTTCAAAAGAAAATTTCCTAACACTTTACATATTAGGGGTTATGTAAGATATACAAGGACATTGTTAAAGAAATTGTTGCCCTCTGGACCTATTTCGCCCATTCGCAATCCCAAGAAAGAAGCTTATACCCCGAATTCCATGATACCAGCTTTAGTAGTTTGCTAGGTGCTTTATTTTCCATTTGGATCCTAAAAATTAGGATTTTGAAAAATCCTTTTATTTTGATTGCCTGCTGCACCGTACAATAATTTTAAATAATGTTTTTACACTTTACTAATACATACATTATTAGGCTTGAAATAATAAAATTGGTTAAAACAATTAAAAACAAGTAAGGAAATGCTGAAGTCGGGCGGGCCGACCATATAATACCCTACACCACTCCCTGCGTATGTACCTCGCTTTGATTACTAAACCCAGTTATTTCATGGGAGCAATTTTATGTAGTTCATATAAATTATAAAGTTACTATAAATTCATCTTTAGTCATATTTAACGAATATGGTTAATAATAGGTAATTGATCCAATTATCCGACAGACAAATACAAATTATACAGTAGTAATAGGACCGACATTTCAAAAAGGAACCTATAACAACATTCTGGGCCTGGTCTAAAACATGGGTTGAAAAATATCATGATCTGCAAAATTTGATTAAGATCCGATGTAAGATGTAGTTTCTATAGCTGTAATAGATCAGAATGGGCCCCATTTGGGTTATACCAAAGTATGGACATATGGGCATCACCCAAACAATTCTCATTGCAATTCAATTCGGTAAAAAAGTGAAATCGGGAAGGACTTTTGCATCCTGTAAATGTATGTGTTTTGACAAAAACCCAACATACCAAATGACTTGAGAATAATATTACAATAAGCTTACCAACACAACCCTCAAGCTTGAAAAAGAGTTGAGAATCCAGTTGAAAATGCTTGTATAACAATTGTAGAAAAATCGAAACGGAACCCTCTTGATAATATTAAATGTGTACGCTTACTATAAGCTTATCCTTGTAATTATAGAATAAGCTTACGAAAATAATATTGTCTTAAACTTATCCTTGTAATTGTAGAATAAGCTTACTTTAAAATTTTGTTTTTTTTTTTGTAATTTTCGTTAATATTAATTAATTTTATTATTTCAGTCCATTTTTGTACATTTCAGTTGTAATTAAAAATTAGTTGTAGAAAAATAAGCCAGGACAATATCCCAGTTCAAATCAACAATTTTAATGTTCATATTCACATTTTGGGTAATTGTTTTGCAGCTTAATACGATTTTTTAGCGAACGTTCGCATGTATTTTATGAACTTGTACTCCGTGTTGCCCACTGATAAAGCTGTATCTATAACATGTAGAAATTTATTGTTTAATATTTCCATTTAATATTTTTAATTGAAATTACTTCTTATAGCAGCACAGCTGGTTATTAGTTTTTACATTAGTTTTTATTATTAAAAAGAAGTTCAATTATTTCTTTTGTTTCTCTTCGAACTTTTTTTGTATTTAGTGTGTATTATTAAATATTTTATTAAAATATTACCAATTTCATAACACAACACTATTACACGTACACTCACTTTGAAATCGAACACTAAACACAAAACAAATTTGTCCAAAAATGAAGCGTGCCTTATTGACACTTTTCACCAAATGAAACACTACAAGAAAGGAAGAAAGTTCGTGTGCGAACTTGAGAAACTGTTGTGTATTATAAGAATTCCTCAAGCATTGTTAAAAACTCGTTGTGAATTCACTATTTTTATAATATTGTTCTCAAGTAGTATTGCGGTTTTATTCCTATTTGGTATGTTAGGAAATGTTAAATCGGAAAGGACATTTGTATGGGTGTATATTGAAACCTGGAACGATGTGACCCGCTTTCACCATGTATGTTTATTGGTGAAATATAATATGTAAAGTTTGGCCAAATTCGATTAAACATTCGGGAACAACATTTGTATGAGGGCTATATCTAAATCTGAATCGATCTTACCCAATTTCTGCATAGGTATTTCTAGTTGGATTATAAGATGTTATGCCAAATTTAAAGAAAATCGGGTACAAGATGTGGTTTCTAGAGCGGAAAATGTCAAATTGGGAGCGACATTTGTATGGGGGCTATATCTAAATCTGAATCGATCTTACCCAATTTCTGCATAGGTATTTCTAGTTGGACAATCGGACACCAATTGCGACCTGTAGAGTGCGAACAAGCTTAGATGGACAGCAGACGGACGGACAGACAGACATCGTTAAATCGACTCAGCTGGGGGTCACCAAAGTCATAAATAAAGCTCTTTACGCTTAATAACAGAATTACACGCCAAATCATGCAACAAAATTACTAGGGTTAAAACTGGTCCATGTTTTTTGGAAGATTGATGTTTAGAAAAAAAAAATGGCTAAAAACGAATTGAGCTAGGAGGTCCAAATTTTCCATAAATACGTCATATAGTCGTAGATCGGTTGGAATTGCAACTGGGCGAAATCGGTCCAAAAGTAAAATATTTCCCCACACAAGGACTAACTAATATTTCTAATAACAACAAATATTTAGAGCATTTACGCATGTTTGTAAATATGTCTGCTTAAATTTACTTGATATTAGGTATGTGCATTCCCCTTATAGCCGAAACGGGTGAAATAGGGCAAAAAGGGGGGAAATGGTACCTTTCAAACGACAGCAACTAGAAATAAAAAATTCGGCGTACAATTCCTTTAATTGATATATAAAAATTATTTTTCGTACTTTTAAGGGGTAAAAAGGGGATAAGGGGGATAAAAATGGTACCAACCGAATGGCTGCACCTAGAATAATGAAAGTCGGTGTATACATTCCTCTGATTGCGTAAACACGTAAAATACAAGGATTTCTCGAAATTCACACTTTGAGGGGATAAAATAAAAAAAACGGATACAAATTGTACCAACCAAATGGCTAAAATTATAAAATTCGGTGTATACATTCCTCCGACTGCGTAGACACGAAAAATAAAAAGGTTTTACCAAATTCGTACGTTCAAGGATTACAATGGGAACAGAGGGATAAAAGTTGTAGCCACTAAACGGATACAGCTAGAATGATGGAATTCGGTGTGTACATCCCTTTAATTGCGTAGAGACGTCAAAAAGAGATCAAAAGTCGCACTTTTAAGAGGGAAGAATGGGAAAAGGGAATAATAATGGCACCAACCAAAAGGCCGCAGTTAGAATCATAAAATTCGGTGTATACATTCCTCTGACTGCATAGACACGCAAAATAAAAATATGTTTCCAAATTCGTTCTATATTTTCTACCTTTATAGTAAGAATGGAGAAAAGTGATAGCGAGCAAATGACTAGACTCATGAAATTTGGTTATCTTGGATTGTGGACGTGAGAGATAAATGATTTTCAAAATCCTTATTTTTTAAACGACTTCGAAATATATAGTCGATGACTATCACGCGGCCTTGGCATATAGGCGTGGTTTAAAGTAATTAAAATTATTATTTATATATATATATTTTTTAATGTTATCAGTTTTGTTTTGGGTATATTAATAAAATAACATTTCGTTCTACGTAAAATCAACAGCCTCTGTGGAATGCAATCCTTGGTGGTGTATATTAGGTTTGGCCCGGCCGAACTTTTGTTTTACTTGTTTTAATTGAAATGGAATACAGATTTTATACCCTACACCACAGGGTATAATGTCTTTGTACATTTGTTTGTAACACATCGTTTATTATACCGAACGACTTAGAATCACTTTTTGAGTCGATTTAGCGATGACCGTCCGTCTGTCCATATATTCGAGCTCGATTTGACTCTTTCCGCTCTAAAAACCACATATTTGACAGATTTTCATCAAATTTGGGAAAGCGTCTTATATTTCAGAAAACCTATGCTAAACATGTGTTAGATCGGTTCCGATTTATATATAGCTCTCATTCAAAGTTTGTGTTCAAATTTTCTTACAAATACAGTAAAAGTACGAAATTTGTAGTATATATATACCAGGTTCAAATGTAACGACCTTCTTATACCCTACACCACAGGGTATATTGACTAGGTGTAGGGTGTCATATACTCGGCCACGCCCGACTTTAACCTTCCTTACTAGTTTTCTATGTATGGAAGCATGAAATTTAAAATATTTTTAGCAGATATTCTCCTCTTTAATTTGACACTTACGTTACGAATATGTATTTAAAATATTTTTGTTTGAAAATTTGTGATCCTTTTAAAAGGCAAAAGGATGATGAAATGAAAAACTCTCAAGTTTGATGATCCACAATATCTACTTTTAGATTGAATTTTGCAAAGAGCATTCTAATTATGCGTATTCTAAAAGATTTTGGCGATATGGTGGGAAAATATTGCTGTGGATGGAATTTAAAGTACATAAAGAATCAAATAGTTGACAAGTTTATTATTTTAGAGATTATTTTATTCGCCGATATCTCGGAAGCCATGAATCGTATTGGAGTATCGTTAAGTTCGATGAATACAATAATAGTGTTCTTTTGTATTAAAAGAGTTTAATTCTGTCGTTTTCCTTTCCAAACAGGGAAATCGCAAGGCCGAACGATTATAGTTGATATACTGTGGTATCGGATAACACAGTACAACACGAAAAAAATTACGGGGTTCTGATAATGGATTCTGAAAGAGGAGACCAAAAAAAAATATACGTATATCGGCGTTTTTAGATCACTACGGAATTTCATTTTATAGACGATTAAAGTTTCCCAACTATGGCCTCTTCTTGCAGCATATCGGTGTATAAAACTAAGTTTTCTTTACATCTGAGACATAGGGTATGTTCAGCAACTTTGTAGATAATGATATGGCGAAAATTTTTGTGGAACATATTAATCCTCTAGCTACGCCCTTTTTTGGGTTTATTCTAACAAATTGTAAAAAACACCCCGAAAAATTTTCTACAAAAATGTTGGCCATAAAATTTTACTATATATGTCAGAACACACCAAAAGCCAAATCTTAACACAAACGCCAAAAATCAATCAAATTCAAGATTGCCCATTAATGGTTAATTTAGTTATTGTTCAGTAGGGGTGGGATAGGGCACGACTTTTGTATTTTGATATGCTAGAACACCCTATTTTGTGAGGTTCGCAAATAAAATTGCATGAGCCAAAAAATGGGGGTGGTGGGGTGAGTGTAAGTGGGTGCTCATCGAGGTCAAAGGTAAGTGGTAACTAGTAAATCAAAAAAAAAAATTTTTTTCAAACCCATGCTTTATGCAAGCAGAATACTATTGGGCCTAGAAATTCTTTTTTAGTTATCTTTTGTAGAAGGAAAAATTACTGCAAAATTTCAGTTTTTTATCTGCCATAGAACGGCATATATTCGAAAATGGGTTTTAACTTCGTATGGGAGGTGCCACGCCCACATTTCCATTACCGCCCATTTTTGTCACAACTACGCACATTAATGCTAGATGCACTTACACAAAATTACAGTAGGTGTAATTTTGGTTTTAACTTCATATGGGAGGTGCCACGCCCACTTTTGCATTACCGCCCATTTTAGGCGCAACTACGCACATTGATGCTAGATGCACTTACACAAAATTTGAGCACTATACGTGTCATAGAACTGACACTATTCGATAATATGTTTTAACTTCGTATGGGAGGTGGTACGCCCACTATTCCAATACCGCCCATTTTTGGCAGAACTACGCACATTGATGGTAGATGCACTTACACAAAATTTCAGCACTATAGGTGTCATAGAACTGACAATATTCAATAATAGGTTTTAACTTCGTATGGGAGGTGCCACGCCCACTTTTCCAATACCGCCCATTTTTGGCACAACTATGCACATTGATGCTAGATGCATTTACACAAAATTACAGCACTCTAGGTGTCATAGAACTGACTATATTCAATAATAGGTTTTAACTTCGTATGGGAGGTGCCACGCCACTTTTCCAATACCGCCCATTTTTGGCACAACTATGCGAATTGATGCTAGATGCACTTACACAAAATTTCAGCACTCTAGGTGTCATAGAACTGACAATATTCAATAATAGGTTTTAACTTCGTATGGGAGGTGCCACGCCCACTTTTCCAATACCGCCCCTTTTTGGCACAACTATGCGAATTGATGCTAGATGCACTTACACAAAATTTCAGCACTCTAGGTGTCATAGAACTGACAATATTCAATAATAGGTTTTAACTTGGTATGGGAGATGCCACGCCCACTTTTCCAATACCGCCCATTTTTGGCACAACTATGCGAATTGATGCTAGATGCACTTACACAAAATTTCAGCACTCTAGGTGTCATAGAACTGACAATATTCAATAATAGGTTTTAACTTCGTATGGGAGGTGCCACGCCCACTTTTCCAATACCGCCTATTTTTGGCACAACTATGCACATTGATGCTAGATGCACTTACACAAAATTACAGCACTCTAGGTGTCATAGAACTGACTATATTCAATAATAGGTTTTAACTTCGTATGGGAGGTGCCACGCCCACTTTTCCAATACCTCCCATTTTTGGCACAACTATGCGAATTGATGCTAGATGCACTTACACAAAATTTCAGCACTCTAGGTGTCATAGAACTGACAATATTCAATAATAGGTTTTAACTTCGTATGGGAGGTGCCACGCCCACTTTTCCAATACCGCCCATTTTTGGCACAACTATGCACATTGATGCTACGCCCACTTTTCCAATACCGCCCATTTTTGGCACAACTATGCGAATTGATGCTAGATGCACTTGCACAAAATTTCAGCACTCTAGGTGTCATAGAACTGACAATATTCAATAATAGGTTTTAACTTCGTATGGGAGGTGCCACGCCCACTTTTCCAATACCGCCCATTTTTGGCACAACCATGCACATTGATGCTAGATGCACTTACACAAAATTACAGCACTCTAGGTGTCATAGAACTGACAATATTCAATAATAGGTTTTAACTTCGTATGGGAGGTGCCACGCCCACTTTTCCAATACCGCCCATTTTTGGCACAACTATGCGAATTGATGCTAGATGCACTTACACAAAATTTCAGCACTCTAGGTGTCATAGAACTGACAATATTCAATAATAGGTTTTAACTTCGTATGGGAGGTGCCACGCCCACTTTTCCAATACCGCCCTTTTTGGCACAACTATGCGAATTGATGCTAGATGCACTTACACAAAATTTCAGCACTCTAGGTGTCATAGAACTGACAATATTCAATAATAGGTTTTAACTTCGAATGGGAGGTGCCACGCCCCTTTGTCCAATTGGTCAAATTTTTCCATTTCCTTGTATTGTCATCGAAAATGATTAAGTGTGCAAAATTTGAGCAAAATTGGTTGAGAAAAAAGCTTTCAAAAATTGATTTCAAATTTTGTGGCACACAAACATATATAGAAAGTAACCTTATATAAAGCATGGAAAAATACAGGAAAAGTCCCAAAACTGCCTCGGAGTCGCCCCAGAGGGGTCAAATGTAAGACCGACCCCATTTATTTTCCCTCCCCAACATTTATTTCGAACACACATACCCTCTATCCCCACTCGTTAACGGGGCTCCCATATAAAAAATATTTTTTATAAAATTTGTGCCCACCGCTTTTACTGGCCCCAGTAGACCGCTAGTGGGCTCAAATGTAAGACCCACCCCCTATATTTTTTCAGCCCCAATATTTTTCCAGAACACACCTACCCTCCATCTGCAACCCGTAAGGGGGCCCCCATACATTTGCCTATTTTTTATATTTTTTATGAAAGAAAGACCCAAAATTGCCCAGCAGTAGACCCTAGAGGGGAGAAGTGTAGGTATGTTTAGGGACAATGTTGAGGATGCAAAATTATATATTATAAAATATTATCGGTTCAGATTTATATATAGCTCCCATTCAAACTTCGCACTTGATTTGACTTTTTCCGCTCTAGAGACCACATATTTAAATATATTTTCTTAAAATTTGGCACAGTACCTTCTAATCCAATTAGAAACATCTATGGAGAAAGTGGGTGAGATCATTTTAGATTTAGGTATAGCTCCCATACTAATTTCGCTCTAATTCTGACTTTTTCCGCTCTATAGACCGCATATATGGTACCCATACAAAAATCGTTCCCGATATCAGATAAACAATTTTTTGTTGCATAGTGTAGGAGCTATTTAATATGTATATTATATGTATAATAATAAAAATAAATAAGTCAATACAAATATTTGTTCGTAACTTTATCAATAAATATAATGAAAATATCTTTGGTAGGCCAACAACATCCTGTGCTGAACCCACTCCAGTTTTTTTATCTGAAATATGTTTTCCTGAAATCATTTCCATCAGTAGCTTTGTCAACCCTTTTGCTGCGTTCTTGACATTGTCAGGCAGTGTCGGGCTAATAACCATTACGACACCACCATCACCACCACCGCCACCAATGGTGAGGAAGTCAGTGACAGAAGCGTCATCGTGCGCATGCAAAGGAAATTAACCCCTCCGGAGTTGTGTGTCCTCGGCCGTATGGTGTGGCGGAAACGTATGTGGTGACAAGAACACCAACAGCGACAGCAGTCGTTAGCATAAGAAGGATATTCAGACCCCGGTCGAGGAAACCCGAGAGACACAATAAATGCCAAATTATGGTTTTTAAATTTTTCAAAAATGAAAAACAACAAATTTTATCACAAATTCAATTTGGGTCGTCACTGTTAGTGTCAGCTATAGACGATACTGTTGGCATATCATCCCCCTCCCAGGGTGATGACACCTCGGGGGGTGCTCGCTCAAAAGTTCACAAAAAGGGGTTTCGTGGCAGCAAATTGAAATTTCACACAAACGATTTGTTCATATTTTTCTGCCAACACACATTTTACATACTTTTAACATTGTTGTTGTCGTTGTTTTTTAATAGTTCTTTATTAAATCATTAAAGGACTCCCTACGGCGTTGGCAGGATTCGTTTGCGCAAAAAAAGAACACAAAATGTGTCATTTTTAATTTCATTTTATAGAAAATTGGATTAGAGTGTTATTGATTGATTTATTATTTTCAATTAAATTCGAACAACGACGAATTAGAAGTTAAGCTCAAGCTCAATGTGTAATGTTTTATGCAAAACAATTTTGTTTTCAGGGACAGGACGGGACACGAAAGGCGGACGGACGGACGGACGAACAACGCCAAGTGCTTCGCCAGCAATGCTGTGGCCCCCTCCCTAAGGCAATATGTTTGTTGTAGTTCTCCTTTTCTTTGTAAAGGACTGTTGTTTCTCGTTTCATATAAAATTAAGAATAACATCGACATAAATCCTTAAATATCCTTGTCTTCGTAACGAAAACGCAAATAAGATTACACCGACAAGACTACATAAATTGGAAACCTGCTGGGGGGGTCGCTGTGGAGCAACACAAATATTTGTGAAAATAGTGGCGAAAGTGAACTGCAGGAAAATGCCAATAGAATTTAAGAAATTTGTCGTGTTTTCTCTTCTATTTTTTCAGAAAAATATTGCATACATCTGGGGAGTAGTATTTTTCACAAGTGAAAACTTTGACCTTTCACTGCGAAAACTTAGTAAAAATTGGACACATAGCAAGGTGCGTTTTGGGAGTTTTTAGGAAGGCACCTCTGCTCTAAGCATGCGAAATTTCGTCACTATATCTCTTTCCGTTCAAACGTTACATAATCAATTCGCAAAAAACTATTTGGCAATAGTAGGGTAGGGCCTACAAAGTTATATAATTTTTATCGTTTCCCAGAATTTCTGAAAATTTTCGAAAAACAATTAAAAGCGGCGTTAAGTTCGGCTATACCCTCCACCATGGATTGCATTCCACAGAGGCTTTCGATTTTCGTAGAAGTGCAATAAAATTTCAGGTAACTATACCTACATATACACATACTTACACATGCAACTCAATGAGATGCTTTATTACTTGGTGCGATTTTTTAAACGCATATTCGGCCAGTGAGTTGTGCTTCTCGTTCGTTTGTGAGAATCATTTACTTAAAGAGGCCGGGTATGATGTTGAAAAGTCGCTGCGAAGCCACCTGTGGAAACCTTTGACAGGGTGGAAATCATGTTAGTGGTAGTCTGCAGACAAGTAACAAATATCACTATGCCATTTGTAAATATATTTGCATTCTATTAAATATAGATGCTAAATATAATTTCTTAATTATTTTAAACAATACTTATAAGGTTATTTTTATACTATATATCGAAATAATACTCCAAGACAATTCAAACCTATATAAAACCAGTAAGGAAAGGCTAAAGTCGGGCGGTGCCGACTCTATGATACACTCCACTTTCAATCCGAATACAATTCAATTCGGTGAAAAAGTGAAAACGGGAAGATTTTTTGTATCCTGTAAATGTATGTGTTTGACAAAAAATTTTATATCGGAAAGGACATTTGTTTGAGGATATATTGAAACCTGGAACGAAATAGGTGAAATATAAAATGTGTAGTTTGGCCAAAATCGGTTAAACTTATGGGATCAACATTTGAATTTGGGCTATATTTAAATCTGAACCGATCTTACCCACTTTCACCATAGTTTTGTTTAGTTAGATTATAAGATGTTGTGCGAAATTTAAAGACAATCGAGCACAATATGTGGCTTTTAAAGCGGCAAAAGTCAAATCGGGAGCGACATTTATATGGGGGCTATATCTAAATCTGAACAGATCTTACCCAATTTCTGCATAGGTGTTTCTAGTAAGATTATAAGATGTTGTGCCAAATTTAAAGAAAATCAAGTACAATATGTGGTTTCTACAGAGGAAAATGTAAAATCGGGAACGACATTTGTATGGGGGCTATATCTAAATCTGAACCGATTTTCACCATAGATGTTCTTAGTTTAAATATAAGATGTTTTGCCAAATCTGAAGACAATCTGATACAATATGTGGTTTCTAGAGCGGAAAAAGTCGAATCGGGAGCGAAATTTGTATGGGAGCTATATAAATCTGAACCGATCTGACCGATATTCACCATGGGTGTTTCTAGTGGAAATATAAGATGTTTTACCAAATCTGAAGACAATCTGATACATTATGTGGTTTCTAGAGCGGAAAAAGTCAAATCGGGAGCGAAATTTGTATGGGAGCTATATATAAATCTGAACCGATCTGACCGATATTCACCATGGGTGTTTCTAGTGGAAATATAAGATGTTTTACCAAATCTGAAGACAATCTGATACATTATGTGGTCTCTAGAGCGGAAAAAGTAAAATCGGGAGAGAAATTTGTATGGGAGCTATATATAAATCTGAACCGATCTAACACATTTTTACCACAGGTGTTTCTGGTTACAATATAAGATGTTTTGCCAATTTTGAAGAAAATCTGTTGTAATATGTGGTATCTAGAGTGAAAAGAGTCAAATCGGGAGTGAAATTCGTATGAGGGCTATATCTAAATCTGAACCGACTAAATCGACTCAGAAAGTGATTCTAAGACGATCGGTATAATTAACAATGGGTCTATCTCGTTTCCTTTTGGGTGTTACAAACAAATGCACAAAGACATAATACTCTCGTGGAGTGTATACAAATGAAATGATGTTCGTTGGTAATCGCATCAATTGAGAACGACTGAACAGATGTGGCTGATATTTATTACAAAATATTCCTGGTAGTCCGAACAAAACAATTGGTGGACATTTCCTCTAGAAAAATTCTGTTGATATTGTGAATGTTGATATTTAGATTTTTTCAGTTCATGTTCCCATACGTTGCTCCAAATCGTGTGTCGTTGAGCGATATATATGACTGCGAAAAACATTGAATTGGAAGATTCTGTTTCTAGAGAAAATTATGTCGACAACCGCAGACTATCGTCTCAGAATCTTCCTTTAATACCACATTATTTTTTGCACTAACACTGGGAAGTGGGGAAATTAACGAATATCATATTGAAGAAACGCTTCCTAAAGGAAAGCACGAAGATAAAGACATTTTGAGAGTACACTCCGCTGTTAAATCGGCAATTAACGTACGACACTCATGAAACTTTTGAACGATGGAATTGTAGTGATTATCCTCTGGACGAACACGTCGGAACCATAAGACTATTTTGATCGAGTAGATTTTGGCTACGATTCTCTCGCAGAATTTAATGTTACCGCCGACATATGAAATTGCAGCTAAGTTGCCGAAAAAAGTCGAACAGCTCATTCAGCAATCAAATTGCTTGAAAACTGTAGAAGAACTGTGCCGGTGATCATGGTTGTGCAGTAACGTAAATTGATAGCTCGATATGAATATACGATGTCTACCGTAAAGTCTTTGAAGAAATTAGGCCGAATAATGACTAGACATGCGATTTTTATGCAAAAGTATATTTTGAGAGGATGGTTATAATTGAATGACACAAATGATTCTCATGATCTCAATATAAAAAAATCGATATAACCAATATTATGTTAGCATATGTTGCATAGATTAAAAATGCAATGATAAAAAATATAATTTGCATAAAAATATGCTGTTTATTAATGATTTTTTGGTGATTTTTACCAAACACCTTCAGTGACTCCACGGCCTACTCCACCCAATAAACCAAATTAATGCTCGAATACGTCAATTTTGTGGAAAACATCACGACATTTTGATTAAGTACTATATATTTAAAACACTAGCTTGAAAGTGTCAATGGCAAAATCGTCTTTAAAATGTCGACCTTATTTGTATTTTCCAGGTCACCGTATGAAAAATCTAACTCACTTTCTCATTCCAGGTTTGCTTAAACATTGGAAATCGTTACAGCCATTTGGTTGGTAGTATTTCCATCCAATTTTAATTCCAAAAGTACGAATTGTGAAAATCCACTATCTCTCACGTACACAGTGCAAGACAACCTAACTCCATGAGTTTACCCATTTTTGCCGTAAAAGTAAAAAAGTACGACTTTGGAACAATCTTATTATTTTATGAGTCTATGCAGTCAGATGAATGCTTACACCGAATTCTATCTGCGGCCATTTGGTTGTTACCAAATGGTATGACTTTCGAAAATCTAATTACGCGTTTGCGCAATTAGACGGATATAAACACCAAATTTCATCATTGGTACCATATAGCCTAAACGGCTCGGTATCATTTTTATCTCTCTATTCCCATTGTATCCCTTGAAAGTATGAATTTGGAAAAACCTTTTTATTTTTCGCGTCTACGCTGTCAGCGGAATGTATACTCCGAATTTCATGTGACTAGCTGTGGCCATTTGGTTGGTACAATTTGTATCTACTTTTTCCATTTTACCTCTCTAAACGTACGAATTTCTAAAAATCCCTTTATTTTATGTGTCTACGGAGGAATCTATACACAGAATTTCATTATTCTATGTGCAGCCGTTTGGTTGGTACCATTTTTATCCCTCTATTCCTAAATTACCCCTTAAAAGTACGAAATTGGAAAAAATATTTTTATAATGTATCTGCTAAATTGGAGTTGTTGTTGTTTGATAGGTGCCATTTTTATCCCTTTTTGCCCCATTTCACTTCATTTCATAGAATCACTTTATGGTGCACGTTTATAAGGGAGATGGTCATATCCAATATCAAGTAAATATAAGCAGATATATTGCAAAAAATGCTTAAATACTCTATTATTAGAGATATTTCCAATGCTTGTCAGGAAAAGATGTTTCCCTTTGGACCGATTTCTCCCAGTTGCAATTCCAACGACTGTAATGGCTCCTTTCGTTTGGATTCTAGCGTGCTTTCAACAGACGTACGGGAGGGCATGTCTAGATCGTCTGATAACACAGTGCAACACGAAAAAAAATAACCATATCGGGACACCGCTACATGATAAAAGACCCGTGTTTTTTTTTCCCCCCCAAAGTCATGCACTTTTTTTTTATGGGCCCCCAGAGATTTGAGGCCTCGGTGTAATTTTTGGAAAAAAGTGATCATATTCTCAGGCTCATATCTTGCAAACCGTTCGGAATTTTGATTTACTCTCTGAGGCAAAGTTCTAGCTCTTGTCATAAAGAACAAAAATTGTGAACATATAAAATTTATCTTCAAGGTCAAAAAACTTAAAAAAATTCGATTTTTTTTAACCTTTTTTCTCCTGTTCAGGTCCATAGGTAGCAAACCGTTGAAAATTCAGGGAAACAATCAACTACAAAAATGTACCTAAGATCTCAATAAACAACTTTCTAGAACATATGAACTTCCTAGGAATTATTCTTAACACCGTTTAGGTAGCGCTTAGGTAGCCGCAAAAGTGAAAAATTTTCCAAAAATTAGATTTTTTTCCTTCTCAATAAACAACTTTCTTGAACATATGAACTTCCTAGGAATTATTCTTAACACCGTTTAGGTAGCGCTTAGGTAGCCGCAAAAGTGAAAAATTTTCCAAAAATTTTTTAAGTTTTTTGCGATTTTGACCTTGAAGATGAAGTTTTTTTGATTTTATATGTTCACAATTTTTGTTCTTTATGACAAGAGCTAGAACTTTGCCTCAGAGAGTAAATCAAAATTCCGAACGGTTTGCAAGATATGAGCCTGAGAATATGATCACTTTTTTCCAAAAATTACACCGAGGCCTCAAATCTCTGGGGGCCCATAAAAAAAAAGTGCATGACTTTGGGGGGGAAAAAAAAACACGGGTCTTTTTTTTTTGGTCTTTTATCATGTAGCGGTGTCCGTATATGGTTATTTTTTTTCGTGTTGCACTGTGAAAGGAAAAAAATCTAATTTTTGGAAAATTTTTCACTTTTGCGGCTACCTAAGCGCTACCTAAACGGTGTTAAGAATAATTCCTAGGAAGTTCATATGTTCTAGAAAGTTGTTTATTGAGATCTTAGGTACATTTTTGTAGTTGATTGTTTCCCTGAATTTTCAACGGTTTGCTACCTATGGACCTGAACAGGGGAAAAAAGGTTAAAAAAATCGAATTTTTTTAAGTTTTTTGCGATTTTGACCTTGAAGATGAAGTTTTTTGATTTTATATGTTCACAATTTTTGTTCTTTATGACAAGAGCTACAACTTTGCCTCAGAGAGTAAATCAAAATTCCGAACGGTTTGCAAGATATGAGCCTGAGAATATGATCACTTTTTTCCAAAAATTACACCGAGGCCTCAAATCTCTGGGGGTCCATAAAAAAAAGTGCATGACTTTGGGGGAAAAAAAAACACGGGTCTTTTTTTTTGGTCTTTTATCATGTAGCGGTGTCCGTATATGGTTATTTTGAAATGACTTTATTTTATTTATTTATGCATTTTAATTTTCTCCTTGCGAAAGCCGCGTTTTAAATGCATTTTTCATTGTCTATTCAATTTTGCTAGAGACGATTGTAAATTTAGACCAAGAAATCTCACCCAAGTGTCGAATATTTGAATTGAAAGAAAATCATTTCTCGTATTCTATAACTGATTGTCTACCTTCATTCTTCTATTTTCCTTCGATAACCTTTTTTGTAACCCAATGTCAATAATATTGTCAAATATTGCAAGTATCTACTCAATTCCCCAAGGCGCAATGTGGCCATCCGTACATACAGCCATACATATACATATAACTATATCTATAACCGATTATTGCATAGATGTCAATAAACATTTTCAACGCAGGGTCACAGATGTTTTCATTTTCCACTCACTTGGTGGCTGTGCGTGCAACACTGCCGCAGCGACTTGTGAACATGTCCATAAATTGCAATTTGACAAACTGCCAACTGCTCACATCGAATACACTCCACCACTCACTCCACTCAACTCTACTCTGCTCTACTCTCCACACAAGTACTCGATGCAATATAGTTACACACATGATTGGTCATAGACACTTAACCCAAACGGACGAAATGAAATTGAAACGCCGATATTGTTAAAATATTTGAACGCACAAACATACATAAAAACTCCCTTAGTGCTTGACTTCATCCCCCTCCCCCCTTTGCACTTTTGCGTTAGACAAAGAAAAACATAAAAATAATTGTAATTTTACGTGTTTTTAACCCAAAAACTATATAAAACTTGACCCTTAGCTAAAAGCTGACATATACGAGAATCGTGCCAAAAGGTGAATTAGTGAGGGAGTCGTTTACACTTGAACTTTTAAAGGACATACGAGGGCGGTGCCGGAACTACACGACATATTAAAGGAGAAACAAGCAATTTCAGTGAAAATCTCATTATTTCTCAGTCTACATATATTTTAGAACGATACACTTTTTCCAGCAATAGTCATCAGCCGCTGATCCTCTTCATACTTAGCGAAAATTTTATAAAATCTCCTTGGAAAGAGAAACAGAGGCAGTGAGGAAGCAATCCTAACTTTATATCATTATTACACAAACAAAAATTTTGTATAACATGTTCTGATTTACTTTGGTTTTCTAAACTCAAAACGATATTAAGAAGCTTATTAATTTTTCTTCATTTTTTTACTAAAATTCTAATTTTTACCAAAAGTACCTTTAATGTTTGACTTTCGCATTAATTTAGGAGAATATCTGAGAAAAATTGATTTTTTCTAAGTCATTTTTTAAAAATGTGAAATATATCTATATCGTCGGTTAATTTTCAGAAATTCCTCTCATAATAACGAAAGAAATAATTAAAATACTGTAGGTAGCATTTTTCACGAATAATTAGCCTAGAGAAATCAAATGCGGATATTTTAAACAGGTTTCTGCTTCCAATCAGTTTATTGCCTACAAAAAATACAAACCCTACAAAACGCAACTATTATGAGTGATAATAGTTCTCATGGTGTTCAAAGTGCCGATGAAAAGTAATGATTAATATATTACGGAATTAGAGGGTTATGACTTTTGCGGCAACAATAAATAAACTAAATTAAAGTTTATGGAAAACCAGCTTCAGATAAGTGAAAATAATTTTTTCAGACAATACAACCACGAATTCCAAGAAATTAATATAATAATAATTAATGAAGAAGTATTGTTTCTGCATTTTTAATTAGAATCGGCTATAAAAAAGTACTGATTATTTTTTCGAATTTCTGGTTTTATTGGAAAGGTTGAACTTTCTCATTTAATAATGGAACATAATATCATTCGTGGTATTCATGATCATACAATCAACCCAATTTTTCAGTGCAGCCCAAAATCTACACTAACCAGTGACTCGTTTTGGATGCATTGTCTTCTCCATAGTCACGTGTGGTTTCTCTGAACCCCATATGCGGCAATTTTGCTTATTGTTGACATAGCCACCGAGATGAAAATGAGCTTCATGAAGGCCGATCTGTTCTCGAAAAAATTCCACGTAAATTTCTTACAGTTTACGTTAAATACACTGCTTTGGAAGTAAGTTTTTAATATTTCCCAATTTTGTTCGAGAGTATAGCGTTCCATTTGGCAAATGTCAAACATAAACCTGAAAATAAAAATGAATGTTATTCTACTTTTCAAAGTCAAAGTAATCGGTAATTCAAAATTTAAATTTTAAATGATCCACCCTATACAATTAGAGCTATCGAAGTGTACTACTTTCTAGCAGACAATGGTTTAAGGGCGTATTGAGCAGTCCGTAAGACACACCATAGCCGTCTCAGGCCGCTGCACATTTCTGCTAATTTATTTTCCAGCATATCAACTGTCTTCTCCATAGGAGAGCTGGCAGGCTAGCTGAGGGGCTGGCCCTAATGTAACACAAGTCGTTATTAATCTTTTAATGGAATTAAGGTGTATTACATAAGAACAGCAACATTTGCTATATGCGGACACACGCACAAACACCCACACAGCTTTTTCCAAATATCGTAAAGCGCTGCATTTACTGGGTGTAGGGGTGGGTCTAGCTGTACGGTGAGGAGGTGGGGAAAGGGTGAGTGGAGAGGGGGTGGAGTACAGTTACCATAAAAACTAGTTACATTGGCCACATTATAAATGTTCATATGTTAATGTTAAATATTGTAATTGTAAATTTATTAGTCACCGGGGACCTATTTGCAATCTTCGTATGTCTGAAAATACATACGTACATACATACTCGTACATGCTCGTACTGACACAAAACATTTTTGTTTTCTTTTTTTTTGGCTGCCACCTCTAAATTATGTTGCCAACGGCACAGGGTGTTTGCGGAAGAGGATGATGGGGAATATGGGAAGTGTTATAATACAGAAATATGTACCAAAAATTATGCCGATATCTTTCTAAAGTCGAACACGACATTAAAAATTCAATAATGGACCCAATTAAAAAATGTTTCAAAATATTCTAATTTGCGTCGTAGGTACTTTCAATATTTGTAGAATCATTTTGGAATTATAAATACGATAAAACTATATTATACGTCCAATTAAAGGTGATTGTGATATCACTTTCATATAGAAAAATTAAGAAAAATATCAAAAAAATAGTTTGTTTTATTTTTTAGTAACAAAGGCTCTTCTTGTTAAATCTGTGTTTCTCTGAAATGACCACTTATCTTGCAAAAATCGAAATGTTCATGAGATCCGAAATAGGCTTCCACACCATTTTAAGTTCATAATGAGAAAATCAAAATATGAAAATGTACATGTGAAATGAAAATTCATAATACGAACATATAAATTAAATTCGAAAAATTTAAATTCATAATGAGAAATGTTAATTCATATTTATAATTCATAATAGGAACATACACATTCATAATGAGAAATTTAAATTCAAAATAAGAAAATATATATTCATAATTCGTAATGAGAAAGAGTAAAATTTCGATAGAAAAATATTTCTCATTATGAATTTATTTAATTTGATGAAAATCGGTTCAGATTTAGATATAGCCCCCATAGGAATTTCACTCCCGATTTGACCCTTTTCACTCTAGATACCAAATATGAACAACAGATTTTCTTCAAAATTGGCAAAACATCTTATATTTCAACTAAAAACACCTGTGTTAAAAATGTGTTAGATCGGTTCAGATTTATATATAGCTCCCATACAAAGTTCGCTCCCGATTCGACTTTTGTCGCTCTAGAAACCACATATTATATTAGACTGCCTTCAGATTTGGCAAAACATCTTATATTCAAACTAGGAACACCTATGGTGAAAATAAGTCAGATCGGTTCAGATTTAGATATAGCCCCCATACGAATTTCATTCAAGATTTGACTCTTTTCACTCTAGATGCCACATATTACAACAGATATATTTCAACTAAAAACACTGGAAGAACTTATTGTGAAAGTTAGTCACTTTATTCCATGTTTTGATATATCTATGATACAAATATTCTTTTCGATTTGACAAATTGGACCAAGTCATATTAGCCTATGATTAGGAAACATATAAAAATTCTTCCCGTTTTCACTTTTTTACCGAGATGAATTGTATTCGAATAGAAAGTGGAGTGTATCATATAGTCGGCCCCGCCCGACTTTATCCTTTCCTTACTTGTTATATGCAGCTAAGATTAAAAAGAATATTTTCAAAGAATTTAGGCAGACAACGCCTGTATCAATGAATACGTATGCATTGAAATCTCAAATTCGAAAATATTTCATATAAGCGATTATTACCGAAAACCACGTAAATAAAACTTGAACATGTAGTAGCCGAATTCAATGAAATATTTGAAAAGCGTTAACTACATTAAAATAAATTGTTGAAGATCAATCTCTGCTGATATACGCATCAGGAAATAACATCACATCGACATACAGATGGCGTGGAAACGTGTTCACTGACTCATAAAAAATTAATAAGCGTTAAAATCGTAAATAGCCGAAATATTTTGGGACGACACCATAAACAAACCATAGAAAAAAATGTTGACGGGAATATGCACAACATTTTGAAGACTGCTTAAAGTAATTGGTATTAATTATTTCTATTAAATATATTTCATTTCGACTGCAGTCACGTTTATATTTATTGTACAATAAATACCAAGAATTCCATCATGAAACTTATGGAGCGTCTTGCTGACACTATTAGCTAAACCAATTATATTTTTGTCTCTTATTACACCTACACCTTTTCAACACTATAATCAGAAGATTCAACTTAATATTGAGAAATGTAAACACATAGTAGGAACATATACATTCAAAATAGGTAATGTAAATTTATAATGGGAATTAGAAAATCAAAGTTCATAATGAGAAAATATATTTTCATATTCAGAATATATAAATTTATAATGAGAACATTGATCAAATATTTGGTTTCAGATTGATATAGAAAAATTTAATGAAAAATAATATGAATTCTGAACAAGAGAAACATAGTGGTAAGGTATTTATTTTAAAAATTATTGTATTATTCTCCCACATTCATATAATTTACAAATAGTACCTCTGAGTGAAATGTTCTTGCATGTCTCCTCTAGATTTGTCTCATCCACAACGTTCTCGAGGTTCTGATTATGAAGGATTGTGATTATGAATTAAAATGTTCCTATTAATAATTTACGTATCCTGATTATAAATTACATTTTATCATTAAAAACGTGAAAATGTGTAGTATCGACAATTTTATCTTTTTTAAAAAACGTGAAATGCAGTTCTATTTCCCTTATTCAGAAGTAGAAATTTGCAAACCTTCATTAAAATCGGAGAACCTAAACAAAAACATTTCTGATCCGTTTCTAACGTCAAATATTTCTTGAATGCATCCAAATGTTTAAAAACGTATCACCTCAAAAATGCGCCTCCTTTATATATAAAATGCTGTAGTATCCTTGAAATGTATGTAATCACCCTACATACACTTCCCAGTATTTTATATGTATGTGTTTATTCTTCTATTATAAAAGTTTTGAATTAATGTTTTATTTGCTTCATCTTCTGTTTGTTTGTAGGTTTTTTTCATGTACATTCCAGAGATTATTTATATTCGAAAAATGGTTCCGGCTAATCAAAGGGCGGAGGTTAAATAACGACATTATGCCGAATATATGGACATGTGGATATATATGTACACTAGGTAGTATGTATATTAAAGTGTCCCGTAAAACATATGAGGATAGGAAAACATTTTTATTAAGCTATTCCTGCTAGCCGAAGAACATGAGTAAAACGGGAAAGCAAATTTAAAAATATATACAAAAAACGAATTATTAAATTCTATTAAAAATTATCCATTTCAATTAAATTGAATTTGAACCATGTTTCAATTAATACAATTGAATTTTAATGAAATACATTATTTTTTGAATATCTAGACCCCTTTTTTCTGCGTATATTCGTTTTAATTCATAAAATACTATTTAGGGATTTGAAAAAATATGCTGGATTTTAATACAATTTGTTTTGGAAAATTTGCTGATTTTTAGTACAAATTGTCCAGTTTCTTACGTGTGCAAGGGTATATATTTATAGTAAATAATAAATAAATAAATAAGGCAATTTTTACAATAAAGTAATTTTTGAATGTAATACATTCGAATTCCAGCTATTTCGATCATTCTTACGAAGAAAGTTGTTTGTATTTTAGTGGGACGTTTAATATACTGTGCCACATTTTATATTTCAGGACACCTTAATACATGCATATGTGTATGAAATAAATGCTGATGTTCGAGTAAAATGTAATTACACAAAGAATTAGTAATTTATTGGTGCAAAAGATAATTAACGACTTTATGGGCCAAGAATGAATCTAACTTTGATATACGACCTCCACAACGAAATGTTTAATCGATAGAGAGCAAGTGTCGTATTGTCTTACTTAATTAGTAGTGAACTATGTGTAGAGTCGACACCTTTTTTCATTTAAATATAAATATGTTATAAAATCCAAGCTACGGCACTCTAACCACCTTAGCTATCCTCTGTAGTGAGTGATGTATAACTAAAACAAATCATTTAGTTCTGTAAAACCGACAATTGGGAACTTAACAAAATATTTGTTTAATATGAACTAATATATAACGCAAATAAATACTAATTAAATTTAGTATTAAATAAATTGACACTACTTAATTTTACTGATATTATGCCGTACCAATAATTAGTAAAAATATGAAATATTTTAAGTATATTAAAAATTTTTATTTTTAAACAAAAAATTTTAAATTGTCAAAAAATTGTCAAATACAAAATTAAACATTGTTTATTTATAAAAATATTAAAAAAATATAAAAAAGTTTTTTCCCGAGCCATGATACGAACCAGAGACCTTCTGGGTGCAAAGTGGACACCTTACCTTTGTGACACCGTACTAAAAAGTCGTTCCCATTCAGTTGTGAAAATGTTGTTCATAAAATGTTACGGAATATTAACATATTATCGACTTTTTGACGTTGTTTAAAAGTACTTTCTCAAAAGCAGGAAAAATGCTAATTTGGATTTTGAGATACGATTAAAATGTGCTTCCTACGGAAGTACTTCCAATTTTTTTGCTGGGTAGTTAGCAGTCATCATGGTTAAAGCAGAGGCGAAAAAACAATGAAAATGTTTACTGTTCATTAATTTTTCTTTTTGTCAGGCATAATTTCGCTATTCTGACTATATTTAGAGATAGTATCGGATATTAAATGTCGGGTATGATCACAGGCTATAAATATTCCAAGTAGTCGTGTGGCTGCAGATGGCAAATCTCAAATAGGATTTGCCATCTGCAGGTTTTACTATACCCTCCACCGTAGTATGGTGGTATAATAAGTTTGCCATGCCGTTTGTAGCACCTTGAAATATAGATGTGAGAGTATATGTATACATATATTATTGAGCTTCATAAAATTCTAAAAATGGCCGGAATCGGTGCAATCATCAGTCGTTATTCGGATCAGTTCCGAATAGCCACTTTTTTGGCCAAAAACCAAAATTGTATTTCTTATTTTTATTGACGACGATTTTTTAGCAAATTAAAAAAATGCTTAAGAAAATATGTTTAATAATGTTGAGTACTTTATTTAAAAAATCTGAAGTATGAAACAAAGGTTGCAGTATATATCAAAATACAGTCTTTTTCTTATAATCTTAAAATCATAAATTAGTACTTTTTTACAAATTACATTATATGAGAAAACAAAAAATGGCCGACAGATACAGATCGTTGCCGGTTTATAAGAAATACTTCCGTCTATCAGGCAACTTTTGCTTCAAATTTGATGGTACATTTGTATGGGGGCTATATATTAGGTCCACTTTCCGAAACAAAAAATACACTTTTTAAGTTTTTTTATCAAAAGTAAAAAGGGGTTCGTCAGACCTATGTGCAAGGATTAGAAATACCCCCAACCATTCCTAATATTCCGATTATTTAAAACATGTTATGAAGATTTTGTGTCTACTTGATATTCAATCCCTTTAAAGCGCGAACACGTACCATAAAATGATCCATACATTTAGGAGGTAAAATGGTTCGAAAAGGGATAGGATGACCAAATGTTACCAATCAAACGACAACAACGGAAATTCTGTGTGTACATCTCTCCAATCGCTTACCTATATCAAAAGCAAAAATGATTCCGAAACTAGTACTGTTAAAGTGAGAAATGTGTGAAAAGGGGATTAAATTGGTACCGACCAAATGGCAGCAACAATCATAAAATTCGATGTGTAGGGGAATCTACACATCAAATTTTAGACAATAGAGACGTGCAAACTAAGGACATTTTTCCAAATTTGGGATAAAATTGAATTGATTTTTTAGTGAAAAGGGATAAAAATGGTACCAATCAAATATATAAACATTTCTCTGATTATGTAGATGCCCAAAATAAAAATACTTTTCGAAATTTGTACTTTTAAGGACGAAATGGTGTACCAAGATAAACTGGTACCAAACAAAGGTCTGTAACTAGGATAGTTGGTTGTGTACATTCCACTGTAAACGATAAATTAAATGGATTTTCGGAGTTCGTACTTTAGAAAGAAAAGGAACTTATCAATTGTATGTAGTTGGAACCACGAAATTCTATGTGAATGCTTCTCTGATTGTGTGGAAATTTAAAATTGAAAATCAATCCAGAGGGATAAAGTCAATCCCTAACTTCGAAAGAAAATACCGCCATTAATCTGTAATATTTAGGTTATTTAAATATTTTTTTGAAAATTGCTGCCCTTTAAATTAATTAATTAATTTATTTTAATTAAAAATATAATAGTGAAACATCACAGTTAATTTAACAAATATCGCAATTAGAATAAAAATATTATAACTTTCCTAATATTTCTTGTCTAGTAATTCATGAATATAAGATTCGGTCTGGCCGAACTCAACGCGTTTTTACTTGTTATTATTATTTGATTTTTATAGGAAGCATTATAATGGATTTATTTTCAAAGCAGTGCTACAGTAGTTCAAGTACAATTGACAAAAAATGTTTTTACTACAACAAAAATCGGATTCCGAAACTTTTGTTTTAAGAACAATTGTATGAGAAACGTCCTTTTTGTGCATACATTTTTTTTTGGAGAGGTAAGAATATAATGTATGGTTTAATAATTGAAAATACAAGTTATGATGATATTGTAGATATTTTCTAAGGACATTTTTGCGATTTTTTAGGCTTTTTTCAACGTATGTATGTTTGCATACAATGTCATAATTCCACTTTGGTTATTTCCGACAACAATTAGCGGCTTAAAAAGTAATGTAGCCTAAATAAATGGCATGCCGTAAATGGTCGCCCAAAATACTTTAGTCCCATATGGATAACCTGTATTTGTTTGGAAATCAAAGATCTCCCGTGCGTACAACCGGGAGAGCATCGGTAACTCACCGTGACACCAGAGCGCGGACACCAGCAGCAAAAACTGGCTCGACGATGGACGGACGGGCCAGACATGTCTTGTATTATACGCTCATATGGAAATCATAAACATTCCTCTTGCCGTTGGCAACTTGACATCTGAGCAACGAATATGCATTTTAATAAAATATCTTAAAAGCCATATAAATCACAAAGAACCAAACAAACAAGGCAAAGCAATGTAATGAAATGAAATGGAGATGATACAAAATGAAAACGAAGAAGCCGAAAAGCAAACGGTACGGGAGGCATTTTTTCTTGAAATATACGAGGAAGTAAATTTGTTCATAGTCACCAACTTCTGAAGTAAAAAAGAGAAAAGGTAGTTGACTTTTTGAGGGGATGCAAGCAAAAATGGGATAGAATTTGGCGTGCAGCAACAATGGAGTAAAAAATAATTACCGAGTTCAAATTATGTTATGAGCAAAAATGGGATAGACTAACGTTCAGAGCAAAATCGGGTTAATCGTCAAACACTAGTACTCCGAAGACCAATACGATACATTTACGAATAACACTGGTCCAATCCAAAAAGACAGTGAATAGCCATTATTATATTTGATGCATCATGACCATCTAAGTACGAAATAGAATGCAAATTTATTTACAAATGACATGGTGACATTTATTACTTGGCTGCATGATTTCGACCATGTCAAAAGTCTTTTCAAGTGGCTTCGCAGATGATTCTCACAAACGAAATTTGCATTCTATTAAATATAGATGCAAAATGGTCCTGAGCCAGGTCAATATCCCAGTTCAGATCAAATATTGATTACAGACCAAAAAATACAAACGAAAAAACTAAAACAAATGAGCGCTGGCACGGCAGAAGTATTGCTGGGTAACTATACCTGCATATATATGCATATATGCAACTCAATGAGATGCTTTTAAGATGGCATGTGTACTTTATTACTTGGTGCGATTTTTTTAAACGCAAATTCGGCAAGTGAGTTGTGCTTCCCGTTCGTTTGTGAGAATCATCTCCTTATAGAGGCCGGGTTTGATGTTAAAAAGTCGCTGCGAAGCCACTTGAAAAGACTTTTGACATGGTCGAAATCATGATCGTGGTAGTCTGCAGCCAAGTAATAAATGTCACCACGCCATTTGTAAATAAATTTGCACTCTATTAAATATAGATGCAAAATGGTCTTGAGCCAGGACAATATCCCAGTTAAAATTAAATTTTTAAATAATTTTTAAGTAAAATTTTAATTTTTTCAGACTTTATATATGAGTCATTCCATGTCAAGTGGTTCGATTTTTGACCTCGACAACTTGGATTGTTTCGAAAAGTTGTGTATATATTCTTCTCATAAAAATTGTTTGGAAAAATACAGTCCAACTTCCATAACTCGAACTTCCATAAGTCGAATTTTCTTTAAGTCGAAACACTGTGACAGAAGCACTATGTAGGCAAATTCGCTTAAATTCTTCTTTTATAACTCGAACTTCCATAACTTGAATTTCTCTCGAAGAAAAACAATGGCACCAACTTTCATAAGTCGAACTTTTCGGGGAAATACAGAATTTGAAAGTAAGTTGGTTGTTTTACCGACCAAAATAACTCTCAGAAGTAGAAAGAAATGGGACGTAAGTAATGACGCTTTGCGTTTGAGCGTCATTTAGGTTGGTCGTTTATGACTTTAAAATTGATTTTGTTATTATAGCTCGGGTAAGTCCCGAAGTTTAACTCGGGACTTACCCGATGACATGGTGACAAGAGAGTCACCATGTCATCGAAGCGTGTTTTGAAAAGTTTGTCATTTCAAGAAAAGAGGTGGAAAATAGATCAAAGAAAAAATATGGAGAAATATGGTATTTCGGCCAGTACGGTTTCCACAATTTTAATAAATAAGTGGACTATTATTATCGCTGTTAAATCCGGTTCTTCTTCTGAAGGAAGTAAAAGAATGAAAAACCAACGCACGAGAAAGTTAACAAAGCGGTACTCGAATTATTTACCGCAACAAGAGCCCAAAATATGCCAATATCTGGAAGAATATTAAAGGGTAAGGCCTTGGAGTTCGCAAAGAGATTTGAAGAAGATGATTTCAAGGCAAGCACTGATTGGCTTGATAAATGGAAGCAAAGGTACTATGTCACCTGCATACTGTTGTTCAAATTAAAAGTTTCCTAAACCGTGTTATTCATATTTATAGGCATGGTGTAAGTCACAAAAAGGCTTGTGTTGAAAGTAATGACGTTTGTGAAGAGGACTGCAAAAAATGGAAAACTGATATTCTACCTGTTCTATTAGAAACATACAGTGAAAGCGATATTTTTAACGCGGATGAAACAGGACTGTTTTTCAAATGTCTACCAGAAAAACTTAAAATTCTTTTGATTGGAAGAAGTAACAAACCTCGTTGCTTTCGTGGCGTTAAGTGGTTACCAGTCGAATATAAAAGTAAGAAAAATGCTTGGATGACAGGACAGTTATTTTAAGAATGGATGCTGAAATTAGATCAGCAATTTTTGAAAGCAGGGCGAAAAATAGTATTCTTTGTTGATAATTGTCCAGCACATCCAAAAGACTTACAGAGTAAACTGAAATCCATTGAATTGATTTTTTTTCCCCCAAATATGACATCAAAATTACAACCACTTGATCAGGGAATAATTAACTGTTTGAAGAGCCATTATAGAAAACATTATTATATAGAAACAGAATCTTGAAGGATGCTTTAAAGCGTATAGATGAAAAAAATAAACACGATATTGCACTATTGGATGTCATTAGTCATATAACCAAGGCATGGGACATTGATGTCACTAGTCAAACGATCGCAAATTGCTTTAAGAAAGCTGGATTTGGTCAGCATTCAGTATGGGAAGAAGAAGATGACATACCTTTGATATTTTTAAGAGATGTTGATGTCCTTGGAATCTGCCTATGAAACCTGGATGCGTTTGAATAATATAACATCCTATAGTACTCTTCAGGATTACATTGACGTTGATAATGAACTTATTGTATCAGACCTACGGATGACGATATTGTTGAACATTGTGCCTCCGCATCAGCTACTTACCCAGAAAGCACAATAAGTGATGACCATCTAACAAAGTCTTAGAAGAATCCTTAAAAATATAAGTTTGTTTCTGCACACAAATGAAAGCACGACTGATGAGCATTACAAAGCCCTAAACAAATTGGAGTTACTTCTTATTCACAACAAAAAAGAAAAAATCAAACCAAAAATTACACAGTATTTCAAGTAATTAGAACTGTATACAATAAAAATGGATAAATTCGAATAAATGTACTTGTTTTTTAATGTGCAAAAAATTATAAGTAATTTCATAACTCGAAGTCACCATAAGTCGAAGTTTTTTTCGGGATAAAGATGGTTCGAGTTATGGAAGTTCGACTGTATAGAATTTTTTTGCAGGAAAACTGTGGTGACATTACGATTTTTTCGAAGACCGATTTTTACAATCCAACTAGAAACACCTATGCAAAAATTGGGTAAGATCGGTTCAGATTTAGATATAGCTCCCATACAAATGTCGCTCCCGATTTGACATTTTCCGCTCTAGAAACGACATATTGTACCTGATTTTCTTTAAATTTGACACAACGTCTCACAATCCAACTAGAAACACCTATGCAAAAATTGGGTAAGATCGGTTCAGATTTAGATATAGCTCCCATACAAATGTCGCTCCCGATTTGACATTTTCCGCTCTAGAAACGACATATTGTACCCGATTTTCTTTAAATTTGGCACAACATCTTATAATCCAACTACAAACACCTATGCAAAAATTGGGTAAGATCGGTTCAGATTTAGATATAGCTCACATACAAATGTCGCTCCCGATTTGACATTTTCCGCTCTAGAAACGACATATTGTACCTGATTTTCTTTAAATTTGTCACAACGTCTTATAATCCAACTATAAACACCATTGCAGAAAGTAGGTAAGATCGGTTCAGATTTAGATATAGCTCCCATACAAATGTCGCTCCCGATTTGACATTTTCCGCTCTAGAAACGACATATTGTACCCGATTTTCTTTAAATTTGACTCAACATCTTACAATCCAACCACAAACACCTATGAAAAAATTGGGTAAGATCGGTTCAGATTTAGATATAGCTCCCATGCAAATGTCGCTCCCGATTTAATATTTTCCGCTCTAGAAACCACACATTGTACCCGATTTTCTTTAAATTTGGCACAACATCTTATAATCCAACTATAAACACATATGCAAAAATTGGGTAAGATCGGTTCAGATTTAGATATAGCTCCCATACAAATGTCGCTCCCGATTTGACATTTTCCGCTCTAGAAACGACATATTGTACCCGCTTTTCTTTAAATTTGGCACAACATCTTATAATCCAACTACAAACACCTATGCAAAAATTGGGTAAGATCGGTTCAGATTTAGATATAGCTCCCATACAAATGTCGCTCCCGATTTGACATTTTCCGCTCTAGAAACGACATATTGTACCTGATTTTCTTTAAATTTGTCACAACGTCTCACAATCCAACTAGAAACACCTGTGCAAAAATTGGGTAAGATCGGTTCAGATTTAGATATAGCTCCCATACAAATGTCGCTCCCGATTTGACATTTTCCGCTCTAGAAACGACATATTGTACCCGATTTTCTTTAAATTTGACTCAACATCTTACAATCCAACTACAAACACCTATGAAAAAATTGGGTAAGATCGGTTCAGATTTAGATATAGCTCCCATGCAAATGTCGCTCCCGATTTAATATTTTCCGCTCTAGAAACCACACATTGTACCCGATTTTCTTTAAATTTGGCACAACATCTTATAATCCAACTACAAACACTTATGTAAAAATTGGGAAAGATCGGTTCAGATTTAGATATAGCTCCCATACAAATGTCGCTCCCGATTTGACATTTTCCGCTCTAGAAACGACATATTGTACCCGATTTTCTTTAAATTTGACTCAACATCTTACAATCAAATTACAAACACCTATGCAAAAATTGGGTAAGATCGGTTTAGATTTAGATATAGCCCCCATACAAATGTCGCTCCCGATTTGACATTTTCCGCTCTAGAAACCACATATTGTACCCGATTTTCTTTAAATTTGGCACAACATCTTATAATCCAACTACAAACACTTATGCAAAAATTGGGTAAGATCGGTTCAGATTTAGATATAGCTCCCATACAAATGTCGCTCCCGATTTGACATTTTCCGCTCTAGAAACGACATATTGTACCCGATTTTCTTTAAATTTGACTCAACATCTTACAATCCAACTACAAACACCTATGAAAAAATTGGGTAAGATCGGTTCAGATTTAGATATAGCTCCCATGCAAATGTCGCTCCCGATTTAATATTTTCCGCTCTAGAAACCACACATTGTACCCGATTTTCTTTAAATTTGGCACAACATCTTATAATCCAACTACAAACACTTATGTAAAAATTGGGAAAGATCGGTTCAGATTTAGATATAGCTCCCATACAAATGTCGCTCCCGATTTGACATTTTCCGCTCTAGAAACGACATATTGTACCCGATTTTCTTTAAATTTGACTCAACATCTTACAATCAAATTACAAACACCTATGCAAAAATTGGGTAAGATCGGTTTAGATTTAGATATAGCCCCCATACAAATGTCGCTCCCGATTTGACATTTTCCGCTCTAGAAACCACATATTGTACCCGATTTTCTTTAAATTTGGCACAACATCTTATAATCCAACTACAAACACTTATGCAAAAATTGGGTAAGATCGGTTCAGATTTAGATATAGCTCCCATACAAATGTCGCTCCCGATTTGACATTTTCCGCTCTAGAAACGACATATTGTACCCGATTTTCTTTAAATTTGACAAAACGTCTCACAATCCAACTAGAAACACCTATGCAAAAATTGGGTAAGATCGGTTCAGATTTAGATATAGCTCCCATACAAATGTCGCTCCCGATTTGACATTTTCCGCTCTAGAAACGACATATTGTACCCGATTTTCTTTAAATTTGACTCAACATCTTACAATCCAACTATAAACACCTATGAAAAAATTGGGTAAGATCGGTTCAGATTTAGATATAGCTCCCATGCAAATGCCGCTCCCGATTTAATATTTTCCGCTCTAGAAACCACACATTGTACCCGATTTTCTTTAAATTTGGCCCAACATCTTATAATCCAACTATAAACACCATTGCAGAAAGTAGGTAAGATCGGTTCAGATTTAGATATAGCCTCCAAACAAATGTAGCTCCCGATTTGACTTTTGCCGCTTTAGATCGATTTTCTTTAAATTTGGCACAACAGCTTATAATCCAAGTAAAAAACCTATGGTGAAAGTGGCTAAGATCGGTTCAGATTTAGATATAGCGCAAATACAAATGTTCCTCCCAAATGTTTAACCGATTTTGGCCTAACTATACGAATTATATTTCACCTATTTCGTTCCAGATTTCAATATACTCCCATACAAATGTCCTTTCCGATTTAACATTTTTTGTCAAACACACACATTTACAGGATGCAAAAATCCTGCCCGTTTTCACTTTTTCACCGAATTAAATTGTATTCGGATAGAAAGTGGAGTGTATCATAGAGTCGGTCCCGCCCGACTTTAACCTTTCCTTACTTGTTTTTATTTCATCTCATTTCAAAGGTAAAATAATATATTAAATATATTTATATAAAATATAATATGAAAAAGCGAACATATATTGCATCTTTTTTATATAAATAAATTCGATTTTTCCCTTTTTATTAATTTTAGTTTATTTCAATGAAAAAATGAATTGTGTAAACATTCTCGATAATTTCGAGTTATCGATCTCAATATAATAAAATTGAAAATAATAAAAAAATCGATTACAATCTTAGTTATCGGAATTGAAAAACCCTGATTTTTCCTTTTCTTGTAATTTATTTGAGCTCATTTCAATAAAAAATTTTAATAAAATTTGATCCCACCGCCCAAGGAGGCGCCTGAGGAGCCGGAATATACCTGACTTCTATCAATAACTTTTAAGGTGGTCCCCATACGTGTTATTTATTTTTATAATTATGATTTCAACAGACTGAAGGACAGACGAACATGGCTAGATCATCTTAGAATTTTATGACGATCAAGAATATATAAACTTTATAGGGTTTCAGGTCGATATTTTAGGTGTTACAAACGGAATGACAAAGTTAGTATACCTACATTAGGATGTAGGTAGGATATTGTGGAGGTTATAAAAATTAGTTTTATATTCGTACTCTACAAATCAAATATTTTATAAACCGGAAACGGTTATATGAAAAGGTTAGACATGGAATGATCAATATGGATGAAGATCAGTTCGGATGTCACAATTGTACAGCCTTAAAATATGCTACGATTTTTTAAACAATATACACGTCTAAATGATTATTTAAGCTCGAGATCTCAATGTGGTTTCAAATTTAGCAACTATTGAAAATAATTAAAAACCAAGTTCGATAATTAAAAACTAATCTCGAGCGTAAATAATCATTTAATTAATTAAAAATAAAAACAAATATAATTAATATGATAACCGTCTTTCAGTGTCAGTAGCGCTGTCACTCGTCCCATGAATTGGTCGTCGTTGTGCCGGGAGGAGCACATTCGTGGGGAAGCTAATTTTATGATTGTAACCTCGATGAACGATAAGCCCGCACATACATGTGTAGATATGCGTCATGGCCACATATATGTATACTTCTTCTTCTTCTACTTATCCTTATTTATTTAAATTTTATTCATAAAAATAAATACAATACGCAAAAGCCACTCACATGCACGCCAGCTCACACATCCATGCATACATATCTCCAGATAGGCTTGCAAATCTCGCAAATACGATAAAGTCCTAGATATAAATGTGGAATCCCATTTAAGCCGCGTCATAAGCAATAATGTGCCGTTGTCGTTTTTGGTTTCGTTTTTTCTTTCCATGCTCTTCTTTCCCCCGAAAGAAGGAAGGACTAAGATTGCATTTCCTTTTTTATGTGTTACGAGCATTTTTATCTCTTAAATATGGCTCCTGCTCCTGCTGTTGGTTGGGTGCTTCACTGTTATGTGTTCGGTTGTTGGTTGAATGTTTGCATGTGTTCGGTTTGGTTTAATGCTTGACGATGATTTTTTCCATCAGATATAAATGAAAACAGACAAAAAATTTCCATAAGATTTGCTTATTGTTATAACCAAAATGGAAAGCAGCAACGAAACATGAAGAAGGAAATGAGAGGGAGAGAGAGAAAAAATCGCAGGAATGGAAAATTGGATTTCGTTTTTGCGAGAAATATGTTTTTTTATTCGTTCGTTTGTGTGTATCTGTGAGCTTATGTGTGTGTCTGAGTGTGCATGAGAATATAAGTGAACATAAATGTTTATGGCAACTCATATCTGAAAGATATAAAAATGCTAAAGACACAGAGCACACAAACATATGGAAACATGCAGTGATGATAACTAGAATAGCATACGTAAATATATACTGTACTTTGTAACTAAGCCATGTTTAGGGTCAAGAGTATGATATCCCAGGCCCACGATCATTTATAGATAGAGAAAGCAACAATGTTATCGGTTGTTAAAATTTAAAAAAAAATGCATTTATTTTATATAAATGAGTTCATTTTTAAAAATAGAACAGACATAAAAATCGATAACTATCTTAGTTATCGGAATTGAACAAGTCGATTTTTATTCGAGCCCATTTCAATGAAAAAGCGCAAATAAATATTAAAAATTCTCGAGTTATCGAACTAAATATCGCAAAATAGAAATTAATGAAAAATCGATTAGTTATCGGAATTGAAAAAATCGATTTTTCCTTTATTAATTTGAGATCATTTAAACACAAAAGCGAAAAAACTGTGTAAACATTCTCGACAACTTTCGAGTAAACGATACTAAAATATCGGGAAAACCATCATTTGTAGAAGTTGAGTTGGACTCAATATCAAAAAATAGAAAAAAACAATAACTCTTTTTTTGATAATTGATAGAAAAAATTTTTTTTAATTTCATCTCATTTGAATGGAAAGTTTAAATATCGGCGTATATCTGATGTTAATATATGAAAAAAAAACGAACATATATTGCATCTTTTTTAACCCTCCACCTCCAGGATGGGGGTACTAACTTTGTCATTCCGCTTGTAAAACCTTGAAATATCGATCTGAGACCCTATAAAGTATATATATTCTTGATCGTCATAAAATTCTAAGACGATCTAGCCATGTCCGTCCGTCCGTCTGTCCGTCTGTTGAAAGCACGCTAGCATCTAAACGAAAGGAGCTAGAACGTTCAAGTTTTCATAAATGCGTCTTATAGTCGTAGATCGGTTGGGATTGAAACGGAGCGAATTCGACCCAAAGGGAAAAATTTTTCCCTCACAAGGACTAAAAATACCCATTATAATCCCTAATATTTTAGCGTATTTAAGCATGTTTTTTGAATATGTCTGTTTATATTTGCTTCATATTTGGTATCTGCTTTCCCTTTATAGCAGAAACGTGGACCATAAAGTGATTCTTATTTGTAGGGGGTGAAATGGGGCAAATAAGGGATAAAAATGGTACATATTAAACGATAAAAGCTAGAAACACGAAATTCGGTTTGTACATTCCTCTAATTGAGTAGACACATAATATAAAATATTTTTTCCAAATTCGTACTTTTATGGGGTAAAATAGAAAAAGGGGATAAAAATAGTACCAATCAAATGACCGAAGCTAGAGTCATGAAATTGGGAGTATACATTCCTTTGACTACGTAGATATGAAAAAAAAAGTTTTTTTCCAAATTCGTACTTTTAAGGTATACAATGGGTACAGAGGGATAAAAATGGTACCAATCAAATTCGGACTGCGTAGACACGGAAAATAGACGAATTTTTCAAAATTCGTACTTTTTGGTGTTAAAATTAAAAAAGGGGATACAAATAGTACCAACCAAACGACCGCAGCTAGAGTCTGAAAATATACAGTCTGAACGTAGACACTGAAAATAAACGGATTATTCGAAATTCGTACTTTCAAGGGATACAATGGTACAGAGGGAAAAAATTAGTACCAACTAAATGACTACAGCTAGAATGATGAAATTCTAATTGCGTAGAAACGGCAAGGGGGTAAAAATGGTACTAATCAAATGGTCACAGCTGGAATCATGGAATTCGGTGTATACATTCCTCTGACTGCATAGACACGCAAAATAAAAAGTTTTTTTTTCCAAATTCGTACTTTTCTTTTACGACAAAAATTGGTTGAATCATGAAGTTAGGTTATTTTGCACTATGTACGTCTGATAATGGATTTTCAAAATTTGTACTTTTGGAACTAAAATAGAATGGAAATAAAACCAACTGTAGCCTATCAGTTGGTTTTATCAATATTTATGGTATTTAGGCTTTTTGAAAATATAAATATAATAATATCTAAATATATATATTTTGTTGATTTGTTTGAAATAATTAAAATATTATATTTGTTTATAAAATTATTTTTTCAATATTTGTATTTGTTTTGGTTTGGCTATATAATTAATTTTTTTCATTTTATTAATTTTAGCTTATTTCAATGAAAAATCGAAAAAAGGTACACATTATTGATAACTTTCGGGTTTCGAGGTCAATATCAAAAATATAAAAAAAAACGATAACTAACTTAGTTTTTGGAATTGAAATAATAGATTTTCTTTTCATTAATTTTACCTCATTTCAATGAAAAATCGAAAAAAATGGGTTAATAATCTTGATAACTTTCGATACTAAAAATAACGGGATAGCTTTTATAGAAAACTTAAAACAGTTAGAAAAAGTGTTTGTCAATATTAAAAAATAGAAAAAGTCAATAACTTTCTTAGTTTGAAAAAAATATTTTTTATTAATTTCAGTTCATTTAGATGAAAAGGCGAATATATATATATACAACAACCCGAAAATTTGCTAAAAAGATGCGAAAAGCCTTGAGCCATGACTATATCCTAATTCAAATCAATTATCGAAATTGTCCTTCGATTTTTATAGGATGGATATTGGTATACTATGTTTATCATTCAGTTTGTAACGATATGAAATCCTATAAATTATATATATTCTTAATTGTCATACAATTCTAAGACTATTTAGCCACTTCCGTCTGTTGAAAGCATGCTAGCAAATAAACGTCCAATTTTTTAATTTAAAAACTTTTTGTTAAGATTTCTGCCTTTGATTTACTTGATATTTGGTAAATTCCATCCTTTTATACCGTAAACGAGCACCATAAAGTGATCCAAAATTATTTACAAGTATTTGAGCAATATCTGGAATATCGGCTGTCCCGTAGGTGACCAGGAATCCACAAAATGCACTATTTGGAATAAACTTATTTTTGAGTTCTGAAATTATTCTGATTTCATGTTGACCATTGTTACAAATATTATGGCAAAATGAATGTACAACAGCTACTGCTTTGTCCACAACTGTACACATGTGCTCATATATAAAACGAAATAATCGAAATCATAGAAACAAAAGAAATTCGAAAACATGAATGCCATTTTGTAAATACCCCCATATAACTGAAAATGGGTAAAAGGAACAAGGATACCATCATCATACATAGCACACAGTGCTGTGAGATATATCTGCAGAGACACAGAGGAGTAGACATTCATATGATTATAGCACCGACAACAAAATGGAGGAATGAAGTTTATTCCTAACAATATTTAAGGATCTTTTTATGGTTATTTTATACAAAAAAATACATATATGTATGTATATGTACATATAACAAAACTTGTGTTACCCAAACATTTACACATTCATACATATGCATATGTACGAGTATGTGTGGACTATAAAGATTTTTGGATTGGAGGGGTAGTTTCATTTTGAGATAGATGTACAGCCAAATTTCCATATCAAAATGAAAGATCTCTAAACATTGGGCTTAGACATGCATGTACATTACACGATGTACATACATATTAGACCGGTCCTTATTTCTTTTTATTTTATTCTTGAATTCGTATGACGGCAAGCGCTAAAACTACTCTATTTGAACCTAAAAAAACACAAAAAAAATTTGAGCTTGATTGGACAATTTTTAGGCGTGTCATTAAAGTTAGTTACTATCATATAGGGGAAATTATCACCTTTGGTGCTCTTTTTTTGACATAACCCGAGAACCACTAGTCCGATTTTGTTTAAATAAATTGAAAAATAATTAAGAATTAGAATTCCTTTAAAATGTGTATATATAGCGTTTTTCTATATAATCAACAGTTTAGCGGGTAAAAATAAATGTATGAAAAAAATAAATATTTTTTGCCTAAAATATTAATATTTTTTATTTTTTAAATTCATAGAAAATCCAAAACGAACAAATACATTTTAAAATTAAAAATCTAAAGCGATGACAACCAAAAGACTTCGATCGGATGATGACATTATGTTAATTGGCGTAATGGACCACCAAATTACTGGAGCTAAATTACCAGGAAGAAAACAAGTGCTACAAGTTTTATTTTATAATTTAAGAATAGTTGGCTTAAATTTAAGAGAAAGTTCTAGAATAGTTGTTGCTGAGGTCAGCACGTTTTGGCAAAAAGCACGAATTCCAACACACCATGAAAAACACTGCATTGAGAAGCTGGAAAAATTATACAACAAGTGGAGAGATATTACAAAGCATCATGGTCGAAAAACAGAATGTCAAAACAGGAAAGAAACTGAATTTCAAGATAAATTAGATGATTTATTCGATATCGCACATGCAAACGCGTTTGAATTAATTAAAATACAAGAAGACAAAGAGTTCTTAAAAAAGCAACGAGAAAAAGGAAGACCAGGTTGTATGCTAGGAACGGATAAAATTGTAATGCAGAAAGAAAAGTGAAAGGCAGTCCAGAAAGAACAAGAAAACCAGCGTCGAATAAAAGAAGATGGACGAAAAGAGTTATATGAACAACAGATTCAAAGATACAATTAAATATATATTCTATATATTCTATCTATACAATTAAATATTCTATCTTTTAAGCAAATCAGAATTATTGTTGTAAAACAGGTATGATTGACATTGACGACGAAAACGATATTGAAGTTGTAGCATCAACATCTGTATCAAATCCAAATCCAGGTATATCAGGTATCTCCAGAGGTAAAACAAATTTTTTTACACCAAGACTGCTTTCAACTTTGGATAAGTGGAAAATCACTGATGGTGCTGCAGTTCATATCCTAAGCGCAACTGCTGACGCGTTGGGCTATGATATCGAAGATCTTATACTAAATAGATCATCAATTCGTCGAATGCGTCAGAAGCATCGTGCAACAACAGCACAAAACATTGCAGCAAACTTTGATGTAAGTACTGTAATGTGGGTTTTCCCTATGCTTCTTTTTTTATGTTTTGAGTATAAATTAAGAAACTTGAGTTTTTATTTCCAGATTCCACGTAGTTTTGTTTTGCACTGGGATGGTACAATGTTACCAGAAATTAGTGGCAGGGAAAAAGTTGACCGCTTGCCAATCATAGTCTCATCTCAAGGTATCGATAAACTACTTGGCATTCCAAAGTTAAAATCTTCGAGTGGAAAGAAATATCAGATGCCGTGTTTAATTCAATAAATGAATATGAAATGCTTGATCTAGTTCAAATAATCTGCTTCGACACAACTGCTCATAATACAGGAGTTCAAAGCGGTGCTGATGCTCTGCTTGAAGGAAAACTAGGTCGCGATTTATTATATTTTCCCTGCAGACACCATATTTACGAGTTGTTGATCCGTAAAGTGTCCAGCCGGTCCAGAAGTGCTAATTTTTAATCGCTTTAGCAAATACTGGATTAATATTGACAAATTAAATTACAAGAGTTGTTTAGAAGATGAACACATTATTACAGTATTGACTGCTGAAGAACGTGGAACAATTTTAAATTACTGTCTAGATAACTTAAAACAAGCTCATAGCAGACGCGACTACAAAGAATTATTGCAATTAGTTGTCACTTTTCTTGGTGGTACGGTGCCGAATTTTAACACCTTTCGTATACCTGGTGCAACTTCTCATGCTCGATGGATGTCAAAATGTATTTATGCACTTAAAATGTATTTGTTTCGTAATGAATTCAATGTGACCAACCAAGAGTTAAACGGTATACGTAGTGTCTGTCTGTTCGTAGTTCGTATTTATGTGAAAGCCTGGTTTGGATGCACTAAAGCAATTGAAGCACCAAATCAAGACTTAAATTCAATTAAACATATTATGGCTTATCCTGAAAGGGATATAGCTCTTGCTTTGCTACAAAAAATTAGCAATCATTTGTGGTATTTGTCGGAAGAAGCAGTCGGTCTTTCATTCTTCGATCCTAATGTAAGTGTTGCAATTAAAAAAAAATGGTTCAGGCAATTAATGTTGAAGCAAATACAGAAAAATGCAAGCGAATAATAACTAATCCAACAAATATCGGCACATTTGCGCAAAAAGATTTAAGCGATTTTGTAAATTCCAATACACACGCATTCTTTGATCGTTTAGAAATTTCAAAAGAATTTTTGCAAGTCGATCCATCGGATTGGAATGAAAGATTTGACTACGCTCACGGATCACAAATTTGTAAAAACCTATCTGTAGTGAATGATGCAGCTGAAAGAGGCGCCAAATTCATTACAGATTATAATAATAAATTAACCCACAACGAAGAGGAGAAACAATTCCTTTTTCAGGTGGTTAAAGAATATAACATGAATTATCCCACTTTTAAAAAGACTTCACTATTAAATTAAAATAATATTAATGTTACTATGAGTATGTAATTAATAAAAATATTTAAGTTTATTCTTAATTTTCAAATAAATGTAAATAAAATAAAAAATATATATTTTTTTCCTTATTTTTCATAATAAAAACAAAAAGGTGCTTTTTTTATGCTTTTTGGGACTAAAACGAATATTTTTAGCGCTTGCCGTAACATATATTCGAGAAAATAAATTTGTCCATATAAATAAGGACCGGTCTAATACATATGGAGATAAATATTTGTGTTCGAGACTGGATCGGGAAAGTGTGTTACTACACACAACATAGATTTACTAATCTATCCTGCTCGCTTCAGCCAAGTCCTTCCCTATCCGATCTCACCTCGCATTCAGCCCCCCATCTGCTGACATGTGCCATAACTTTGCAAAACAACATTTTTGCCATCATCTCTACCACCTCTCCCCGTTGCGGACGCATTCATTGTGCAAAAGATGCCTCAGTTTTGTTTTATTGCAACAAATTTTTTATCTTCTACTCGTGCGGGTGGTATCATGAGAAAATTTGTTTTGGTTGGTTGGTTCGTTGACTTAACTAGATATTCGTTACATACATGGATACAAATGTATGTATATGTATTTGTATATATTCTGTACGTTGCGTATGTGATTCTGATGAAAATTCCTTTTATTATTGGCAAAAGCAGAATCCTATTTAAAAATATGTTCATTTCATTATTGCATATGTTTGTTTTAAAGTGTGACGTGATGAAGGCAGCATCTTCCAGGGTAGAGGAACTTATGAAGTTTGCTATGAATTGCTGCAAATTAAAAACTCATTCCATTACAATTAGATTGTCGAATTTCAAATTTCTTATATCCCGCTATATGTCACTTAGAACATCGGTCCATAATTTTATATGGCCCCTTTTCAGATGCACTTCCGGTATGACTCTCACCGGGATGTATCGGATGTAGTACATCGGCCTAAGTTTATACTAACTATTACACTGTGCTACAAAAAAGAATGAAATAGAAAACTCTAGAAAGTGATATTATGTTTCTTATATGTATTTATTTTCGAGTAGAACAAGAATCTTTATTTGAAATTCGCCAGACACTACAGAATCTCTTATAAGCCTGTCAACCGATTTTCGCTCTCATCGAATTTGAAAAGAAGAAAGTTAGAGCTTTCGATGGGTAAAAAATCCGTTAGTCATTATTTTACGAATTAAAGTCCAATATAAATATATAAAATCCATCAAAATGGATAAAAAATAGTAAATAGGCATTTAAAAAATCCCAATTTTGGAACACAATTTCCCCACTTTGGGAATTCGGTTATTTTTTTGGGAAAAAATGGAAAATCTAGTAATTTTTTTATAGTTTTTATAGTCATTCCGTTTGTACCACCTTGAAATATCAACCTGCGACCCTATAAAGTATATACAGTTGCGGTCAAAATAATAGCAGCGCACCACAGCTTAACATACATATTCATATATTTATTTGTGTGATAATTTTTTTAAAGCCACTTCTGCATTAAGTGCTGTGTTACGAGGTTACAAACACAACATAATTGTTTATTTGGTGATATGATTTAAATTACTTAAGAAATTTCACATTTATTGGATTATTCCATATTATGGACCGGTCAAAATAATAGCAGTGTTCAAAAAATCTCAAGAAAAAGGAATTTTATCTCAATTTTTCAATTCGATTTGATGTTATAAGTAAGATATTATGAAATTTACACTACTTCTGAAATGTAATTTATTTATTTTTCTTCATAAGTAGGGCGAGGAAAGCATTGTGGAGAAGAAAATCGAGTTGATATAAAACGGTTGAAATCTGAGGGAAAATCATATAGTTAAGTTCGACTTTTATTCCAGTGTTCTATTAAAATGATAAGATAATCGATATTAAAAGAAGAAAAATCAAAAACATGTGAAAAAAAAATCCGTTTATATCACCTGCAACCATTCGCCGAATAATAATGTCTAGTACAAAAACCCCACTTACGCCCGCCACCGAAATAAAAAAACAAAGTCTGTCCATCTTTGAGAGTTTAAAATGTTCATAGAATACTAAGAAAACATAATCTGTAAGCTAGAAGTCCGAAAAAAGTCCCACTTAAAAATAAAAGATATGGCACAAAAAAATTGCATTTCCAAAAAACACACCTGGTGTAGCCAATTAAGAAGTGGGTGCACGTTTTATGGTCAATTGAATCAAAAATTGTTTTGTATGGTGGGATAGTCCCTCGTTAAGTGTGATGACTAATATGAGGTCTCACTAACAATACTGAAAAACAATAACGATGTTTGACACGTAATTATAGAGGCATGGTCAAAAATACCACATGAAAGGGGCAAAATACTAGTCGATTCCAATAAACGATGTCATGAAGCAGTAATAATCAATAAAGTCAGTGCAACTAAGTGTTAAATTCAAGAAAATATCGTTATTTAAAAAATTATTCAAAATAGTATTCAATTAAAGTGAATTGAAACAAAATATATTTAGTTTTGATTAGCGCTGCTATTTTTTGACTGCTCTCATTTTTGACATAAATGCTTCTAAAGGCCTAATCTCAAAATTACAAAAACTTATTTTTTATTTAAGACCAGATTAAGAATGGCACAATACCACCATTCAATCACCGTAAAAACTTTTAGGATTTTCGAAGTAGAACTGATATTTTTCTTTGTCGACATTTTTTTATCTCGTCGCTGCTATTTTTTTTTTGACCGCAGCTGTATATTCTTGATAGTGATAAAATGACGATCTAGCCATGTCCGTCCGTATGTTGAAAGCACGCTAGCATATAAACGAAAAGAGCTAGTGTGTCCAAAATTTCCATAAATGCGTTATAGTTGTAGATAAGTTGGGATTGAAACTGGGCGAAATCGGCCCAAAGGGAAACAAATTTCCCTCACAAGGACTAAAAATACCCATAATATACCCTAATATTTTAGAGTATTTAATCATTTGTTCAATGTATCTGCTTGATATTGAGTATGTGCATTCCCCTATAACAAAAACGTGCACCATCAAGTGATTTTTTCTAGGGGTGAAATGGGGCAAAAAGGGATAAAAATGGTACATTTTAAACGACAACAGCGAAATCGGCCCAAAGGGAAAAATTTTTCACTCACAAAGACTAAAAATACCCATAATACACCCAAATATTTTAGAGTATTTAATCATTTGTTCAATGTATCTGCTAGATATTGGGTATGCGCATTCCCCTATAACAAAAACGTGCACCATAAAGTGATTTTTTCTAGGGGGTGAAATGGGGGAAAAAGGGATAAAAATGGTACATATTAAACGACAACAGCTAGAACAAGTAAAAAGGCGTTAAGTTCGGCTGTGCCGAATCTTATATACCTTCCACCACGGAGTGCATTCCATAGAATTATCAGTAGATTAACGCCTGTCGACACATTTAATTTCATTATTCTAGGTACATCCGTTTGCTTGGTACCACTTTTAGCATTTTTTAAAATGTTGACCTTAATGTGCGATTTGGGAGAAATACTCATATTGTGCGTGTCTACAAAGACAGGCGAGTATAACCACTGAATTTCTTGATTTTAACTACAATTTTATCCCGCTTTGATCCTAAAGGTACGAATATCGAAAGATACCTTTATTTTTCGTGTCTACGCAGTCACTGTAATGTAGTGTAATTTCACTATTCTAACTGCAACCGTTTAATTGGTACCATTTTTATCCCTTTTGCCCCATTTTCCTCCTAACAGTAAAATTTTTTAAAAAATCCTTTATGTTTCACCTCTACACAGTCAGCTAAATGCATACACCGAATTTCATGATTTTATCTTCTGCGGTTGGGTTGGTACCATTTTTATCCCCCTTTTCCAATTGTATCCCTTAAAAGTACAAATTTTGAAAAATCTCTCTATTTTACTTGTCTACGTAATTATAGGAACGTACACACCGAATTTCATGTTTCTAGCTGTTGTCGTATCAAAGGTACCAGAGGGAAAAATTTTTCCCTCTCTGCCGATTTCGCCCGGATTCAATCTCAACCGATCTGCAACCATAAGACACATTTACGGAAAAATTCAACCTCCCAGCTCATTTCGTTCGGAATAACTTCCATGCTTTCAACAGACAGACGGACATGGCTAAATCGTCTTAGAATTTATATACCTTATGGGGTATTCAAGGTGTTACATCCTGTAGGTGGAGGGTATCAAAATGAAATTCGTTGTGCACATTCCTCTAATTGAGTGGATACATAATATAAAAGTATTTTTTCCAAATTCGTACTTTTAATGGGTAAATGGGAATAGAGGGATAAAAATGGTACCAACCAAACGGCTCCACCTAGAATAATGAAATTCGGTGTATAAAGTCTCTGATTGCGTAGACACGTAAAATAAACGTATTATTCGAAATTCGTAATTTTGGGGGTTAAAATGGAAAAAGGGGATAAAAATAGTACCAACCAAATGACAACAGCTATAGTCATGAAATTCGGAGGATACATTCCTCTGACTGCGTAGACACGAAAAATATAAGTTTTTTTCCAAATTTGTACTTTCAAGTGATACAATGGGTACAGAGGGATAAAAATAGTATCAACTAAACGACTACAGCTAGAATGATGAAATTCGGTGTGTACCTCCCTCTTATTGCGTAGACACGTAAAATAAAGAGATTTTAGAAAGTCGTACTCTTAAGAGGGTAAAATGGGAAAAAGGGGATCAAAATGGTACCAACCAAATGACCGCAGCTAGAATCATGGAATTCAGTGTATACATTCCTCTGACTGCATAGACACGCAAAATAAAAAGATTTTTCCAAGTCGTACTTTTACGGCAAAAAATTTTGAATCATGAAGCACTGTGTACGTAATATAGTGGATTTTCAAAATTGGTATTTTTTGGAATTAAAACAGAATGGAAATACAACCAACTGTAGCACCCTTTATCTATCTACCAATATTTATGGTATTTAAGCTTTTTTGAAGATTTCACTCTTATATTTACTTTTTGAATTGATTTAAAGTATTATTTCTATAAATATAGTATAAACGTATTGGTAGCCTTGCCTTATAAGTTTGGTTTGAAATAATAAATGTCAACATGCCATTTGTAAATAAATTTGCAGTCTATTAAATATAGATGCAAAATGGTCTTGAGCCAGGACAATATCCCAGTTCAAATCAAATATTTATTACAGACCAAAAAAAATACAAATGAAAAAACTAAAAAAATATATATTTATTTATAAAATTATTTTTTCAATATTTGCATTCGTTTTAAATATTAAAAAAATTACATTTTCCTGTAATATTACTGCACTTCTACGAAAATCGTCATCCTCTGTGGAATGCAATCCATGGTGGAGGGTATGTAAAGTTCGGCCCGGCCGAACTTAACGCCGTTTTTACTTGTTATACTTTACTATATTGTTGAAATCTCATTCAACAGGAAAATAATTTTCGTTAAAAACAAAAAATAAAGAACAAATCATAATTCAAAAATTTTTTAGACTTCATAAAATAAAATTGTTAAATTAGTCAAACAAAAAGGTTAAAGAAAAATTTAATAAATATTATGCAATGTGTTATAACCATTTAAGTAATAAAATATTTTCATAAATATATATTTTTTGTATTTATGAAACGTTTCATAATTTTTATATAGATTTTTGGTGTGTCAACTTTATTTGGTTGAATTCTCTACTACTAGCCATTCTCATTTCGCCTTAATTAATTCTGACATAAGTAAGGGTACATACTTATTTAGGTCAAAAATATAGTCATATGGCATATAAAGATTCTCACTACGGAGGCGAATATCAACTAATTTCCTGCAACTAAACAAGTCAGACTTTTCAGTAGAAATTATTACTATTTATGAAACTTTTTCATGAAACTAATGAAGTTTCATTATATCTATGAAAAAATTCATAAATTATATTATGAAACATAAAGAACTTGTATGACAAAAGTTTATTGAATGAGGATCTGCATTTCATAGTATATAAACACGGATTCAGAAATTCTATAACACTTTTCATCGATTTCTGTTTTATGAATCTTGTTTCATATATTTTATGAAATGCTTCTTTGGCGACTTTTTAATACAAATTTTCTTTAAGATGATGATAAAATCATATATTATTATGAAGTTAATTCCTTCAAGTGTGGTATTAATAAATTTAATAATAATTTAATTTAAATATTAAATTTATATATTTTATAATTTTCAGCTTTTCAAAGTTGAAGAAATATTATTTTTTTTTATTAGATCAAATATCTCTCTCATAGTTTGGTAGATTTTGCACTCTTTATTATTAAGCATTTTGAGAATTCTTCAGTCATTACGACTCCGATCATGGCACTGTTTTTGTGCACCCTACAAAATAATTTCTGGAACTTCCATTTACTTACGTGGACACATATTTGTTTTACAAGTAAGAATTTTTATATTTGGGTACAATAAATAACGAATCCATATAACACTATTTTTTTCCACCGTGTGATATAATTTTGCAGAAAATAATAAATTCTTGAAAATTTCTATAACAACGATTTGATTGGCTCTGAAGAGAAAACAATTATTATTCGCGTATTAGCATCATTTGTCACATCAAGGACAATTAAAGACAAATTGAAAAAGTTTTACACCCAGGCCTCGCAGACATCATATTGTAATATACGCATGTATATATTCATACATATGTTGATACTGCGCCTCTCCTGCTCCACGATTACAGTACAGCCTCACCATTGAAAGTCATAAAAATACATTAAATGATGGCACCCAAAGATATCAAATGGAACGAACAAGAAAAACAAACACGTCACAAGTGAAATAGAATAAACGTTTTTAGACATTTATGCCACCCTCGAAAATGCTTGACAAGCATAACAACATAACAACATACACCATATCCTAGAGTGAGACACCCCTCCCCCTTCCCCACAACCAATTCCCACTGAACGATTCATTCCAAGCCGAGTGGAGAAAAAAATGAAATTTTCGGTATGAAAAAGAAAAATAACATTTTATTAACAATATTCTCTAACAACCAAAGACACCACCACCACCCCCTCCAAACCAACCAACTGTCCTTCCATTTCTCCTTCGGCGCGTACAAAGGATCCTTTTCACACACACACACAAATATGGCGCTTAAATTTGTCGAGCTGGATGTGGGATTTTGGGGGCAGGGAGATTTGAAAAGAATATTCATTTTTTCCTTTTTTTCATAAAACAGAAAATAAAAAAACTCTTGCGAAAGTTTGTTGCCTTTACGAAATTGCTTCAGCCTCCCCCAACCGCCCCACAACAACCGAAAAAAGATGGGAATGAAAGAAAATAAATAAATACAGACGTTTTTTCGGTAAGCACCCACTGATATTCGATGTTGATATCCCTCTTGTTGTTGCTGCTGCTGCCACGGTTGCTCCTTGTGTGCACAGGACATACCTACATACATACATCCCTTGCTCTTTGCGCCCGTTTATGTTTTGTTATTTTATTTATTTACATTTTTATTTTCAAATACCAATATTGCTTAAGTACGTGTTGGTATGCCATAAATACAAAGTATAAATGTTATATTTTCCTTTTTATTTGTATGGATGTCTTTTCACGGCCGGGGGGCCTCTCAACAGTTTCCAAAAATCATTGTTGGCGACCGTTTATACTAGTAGCTTTATGAAAACAACTGGAGAAAATAGTCGTCGCCTTTTGAAGTTCGAAGGAAATTATTAAACTTTGTGGAGCTATCATAGCCTTAGTGAACCTTGTACACGGAAAAATAAATTATTGTAATTGTTGTTTGCATGGGAAAATTTAATATTTTTGCATTTTGCATAAAAAAATTGTTATAAATTCAATTCGGTGAAGATTTGGGGATGTGTCATATAACATGCACCGATTACACCCACTTTCACAAACCGACTTATATATAAACAATTAAAAAAAAAGTTTTTATCTAAAAAAACATTGTGAATTTGTTTTTTCAATATTTTTTCTGAAAAGTACTTAAAAAAAAAACAAAAATATTAAAAAAAGAATTATATATTCGGACCATTTTTGAAGAAGTTATGAACAAAGCACTGCAAAAAGGACTTCCATCAATAATCAGAAAAAACTCAATGTATACAAGGAGGTGTTTTTAATGAGTACTAAAAAATATAAAAACAAGTAAAAACGGCTTAAGTTCGGACTTTATCCTCTCATATACACCCTCCAACATGGATTGCATTCCACTGTCGATTTTCGTAGAAGTGCAGTAACATTACATGTCAATTTTTTTTAATAAATACAAATATTGAAAAACTAATTTTATAAATAAATATAAAATTTTTATTATTTCAAAGCACGCTTACCAAAACTACCAATACGTTCATAATATATATCAAAATAATACTTCAATTCAAAAAGTAAATATAAGACAGCAATCTTCAATAAAACTTAAACACTACAGTTGGTTGTATTTCCATCCATTTTAATTCCAAAAGTATAAATTTTGAAAATTCATTATTTCTCACGTACACAGTGCAAGATAACCTCACTCCATGATTCAAAAAAAAATCAAAAATACGAATTTGGAAAAATATTTTTATTTTGCTTGTCTATGCAGTCAGACGAATGTGTTCACCGAATTCCGTCATTCTAGCTGCGGCCATTTGGTTGGTGCCATTTTTATCCCTTTTTCCCATTTTACCCCCTTTAAAGTACGGCTTTCTCAAAATTCCTTTATTTTACTTGTCTACGCAATTAGAGGCATGTACACGCCAAATATCATCATTCTAGCTGTAGCCGTTTTGTTGGTACCATTTTTATCCCTCCGTACCCATTGTATCCCTTGAAAGTACGAATTTTGAAAAACCTTTTTATTTTTCGTCTCTACGCAGTCAGAGGAATGTATACTCCGAATTTCACGACTCTAGCTGCTGTCATTTGGTTGGTACTATTTTTATCACCTTTTTCCATTTTAACCCCAAAAAAGTACAAATTTCGAAAAATCTCTTTATTTTACGTGTCAACACAATCGGAGGAATGTATACACCGAATTTTATTATTTTAGGTGCAGCCGCTTGGTCGGTACTATTTTTATCCTTTTACCGTTTTAACCCCAAAAAGTACAAACTTCGAAAAATCTCTTTATTTTACGTGTTTACAAAATCAGAGGAATGTATACACCGAATTTCATTTTTTAGGTGCAGCCGTTTGGTTGGTACCATTTGTATCCCTCTTTTCCCATTTTACCCTTAAAAGTACTATTTTGGAAAATATACATTTATATTTTATACCTACTCTATTAGAGGAACGTACATACCAAATTTCGTATTTCTAGCTGTTGTCGTTTGATAGGTACCATTTTTATCCCTTTTTACCCCTATTTCACCCTTACGAATGAGAAGCACTTTATGGTACGCCTATTTGTTATAGCGGGAATGGGCATACCTAATATCAAGTAAGTACAAGCAGATATATTAAAAAAACATGCCTAAATACTGTAAAATATAAGGGATTATTATGGGTATTTTTAGTCCTTGTGAGGGAAAAATTTTTCCCTTTTGAGCCAATTTCGCCCAGTTTCAATCCCAACCGATCTACGACTATAAGACGCATTAATGTAAAACTTGGACGTCCTAGCTCCTTTCGTTTAGATGATAGCGTGCTTTCAACAGACGGACGGACGGACATGGCTAGATCGTCTTAGAATTTTATGACGATCAAGAATATATATACTTTATAGGGTCTCAGGTCGATATTTCAAGGTGTTACAAACAGAATGACAAAGTTAGTATACCCCCATCCTGAAGGTGGAGGGTATAAAAATGAAGGAAATATTTTTTTAATCCAAATTTCATTAAGTAAAGATATTCAAGGATAAAAGATATTTTTACATTTTGAACATCGTTGTTCCACCAGACCATGGAATATGTACAATATCGTTTTAAAACAGTTGTCTAGAGCTTTCCGCTGATATCTTAGCTTTTATAATCCGATGATGCATGCGGACAATAATTCAACTTAAGGTAGTGGATATATTTCTAGAAACACTGTAAATGTTGTACATATATATATATATAAAGGGTCCGCCATCTAACGTTTTTTTCAACTATTCAACCGTTATACTATTATTTGTGGGGTGCCGAGGCAGCCATTTGAATGAAATTATTTTCCATTATTAACCGGAAGGATTGTACTTTCTAATAAAAAAAGAAATTTGAGAAAATATTCAGTAGTTTTTTTATAGCATTTTCAAAAAAAGTTATTTGGCGGACACTTTATATATATATATGAATAAATATTTAGTATTTTCTCAATTTCGCATCTATTTTAATTATTGAACAATACTTACATTTTATTTACACTGTGGTATATCCCTATCGACCTATCTCAGGATATGTTCTTTTATAGCAATATTTGTTTCCGATTTTTTCTATTTTTAGACCAACCACCACAGAATGAGGGTCTTTCCGTTTCTAACGCCTCGAAATATCCACCTGAGACACTATAAAGTATATATATTCATGACCATCATTAAATTCTAAGACGATCTAGCCATGTCCGTCTGTCCGTCCGTCCGTCTATTGAAAATACGGTAACATCTAAACGGAAGGAGCTAGGAGGTCCAAATTTTCCATAAATGATAACTGCGCACAATCCAAAATTTTGCCAATTATGCCAAATCTCCCATTTTTTCTCTGATATAAGAAATAAAAGGTACCGATATTTTTGGTAGCAGCAAGTTCTCTAAACTTTGGTTATGCCTCTCGTCTGAACTTTGTTGTACATGTGTATCGGCGAGCATATCTTGTCGTTGTGGGTGTTGTTGTTGTTATTCTATACATACAGCACCCAGGCTACCTAACTTCTAGCCCGTACCCGTGGAAGTGGCAGTAGCAATAGCTGATAATGGTGATGGTATGTGGTAACAATTTATTTACATTTTTTCCGTACAACATTTGAAATAACCTCCCCCATTTGTGCTTCTTGTGGCACAATCATAAAAATCCTGCAACACAGAAAAGAAAAAAGTATATTTTTTCCATTTAATACCACCACAAAACGAAATAAATAAGATATGCAAACACAGACACTGATAGCACAACCAAATACACGCACTCTGGGGCATGGGGCATGGTGATATGGGGTGGCTGGAAGGGGGCTCCGAACAAAATCAAATTAGAAATGTCTACAATTCATTCAATACATTGGATACATACTTAAGTAAGTAAGTATGTATGTAAGTATGTTTGTACCTAAGCAAACGAGATGTATGTATTTACATTGTGCCATAATTCAATTGAAAACGATACTTTTTTCACACCGAAACGCGCCAAAATTTCCTCTTCAAACAGTCTAATGCAGAGCAATCCATCGCAGATTGAATTAGATGGAACGTAATTTAAAATGAATGAATGAAATATTTTCTTCGGGGCATGTTTAAACGACATTGTCTATGTCGTATTTCAAAAATTCAGCATATCTGGCTGGGTACAATTGCCGTCATCCATTGTGACCCAGGACATCTATTCATATAATGAATTGTCGAATTTATCCTTATATTGCACAGCTTGCATTATATGCTTATGTAAAACACTAGCAAATACCCGCTACTTCGCGGTGTAAGGATATACCTTTCAGGGAAAATCGCTTGTAAACGCTCACATAATTTGAAAAATCGCTTTATGTTGCACAACTACGTATTAGCCGGAGAAATTTATACCCCCCTTGTACAAATTAAAAAATCCTAATACCCTAAGTATGTCCTAAATGTCCATCTGCCTGGCTGGTGTCCACCATAACTCTGGAAAGCAGTTAAGGAATTTCAATTCAATTCAATATTCAATTTAATTCATTTTTATTTATAATCTGTAAGCCTAATAGGCCAAAATGATTACATAGTATTAATTAATTAATTACATGACACGGAATTTCAGTAAACTAACTTAAATAACTGATCTTAAAAAATAATGCTAGATATAACTAAAGATTCATTAACAATCGCTCGAACATAATCAAACAACCCTAATTTTAAAACCTCCCATTAGCACTTTGTTAACAAAGTCATACGTGGGCAAGAAGTAAAGATTTGAATGTAGCTTGGGAATAGGAAAAGTTTCTCTGATTGTATTGTATAATGGAATTCCATAATCTACAAACGCGGACTATAAACGAATTTTGCATAATGAGTGTTGAAAACCGAGGACAGATTAATGAATGTGTTCGGGTAGAACTGGAAAAGGTAAAATTAGATATAAGGTAACGAGGAACTCCACTCTTCATTGCCCTATAAAAAAGCATTAACAACCTTATCTTAACAAAATCCTCGAACAAGCAACCTTAGAAATCCAATATTGAAGGCGAAACGTGATCGTGAATATGCAATCCATAGACAAAACGAATAATTCTGTGAAAGCATGATTTAATTTTATTAAAATGTAAACCTATTGTACCCGAAAAAAGCTCCACTCCATAAATCACTAGTGGCATTAAAATTGAATGTGCTATACGCTTGCGAATCTTTAAAGGGAATTTAGAGCCAATACAGTAAAACCTTTTTAACATAAAAGATACTCTGGATATAACAAAATTAATGTGATTCTCAAAGGTTAAATGTTTGTCAATGTAAAATCCAAGAGTTTTAATATATGATGTATATGAAATAGTTACACCATGAAGACTGAAATCAGATTCTCTGACTCCAGATCTACTAAATAGCATTATTTTTGTCTTCGAAGAGTTTAAAATGATAAAATTTGCGGTACACCATTATTTTATGTTGTCAATGTTATCCCGTAAAATATTTAACAGATTGTCATGACTATCTACGTCTGACGAAGCAAGCAGTTGTAAGTCATCCGCATATAAATATCACCGAGCTCCAATTAGGACATCAAAAATGTCGTTCATATATATATTAAATAATAGGGGGCCTAAAATTGAACCTTGTGGAACACCTCTAAATATATTGTTCACTGCCGATACATTATCACCCAGTTTAACAAATTGTTGTCGACCTTGAAGAAATGATTGTAATAAAGTACAAGATTGGCTTGATAATGAATATAATGAAAACAACTTATTTAGAAGGACTTCGTGGCATACAGAATCGAAGGCTCTGCTGAAATCAAGAGTCATCAATATTGTGGGATTCTTATGCTCCATTTTATTCCTAATTTCATTAACCAGTTTAATCATTAGTGTTGTGCCCTTTAATGAAACCAGACTGAAATTCAGAAATTTTGTTGCGTGAGTTCAGGTAAAGGGATATTTGGTCTCTGATTATTCTTTCGAATATCTTTATTCTTTCGAATTTATTTATACTCTGAACAAAGTATTATTTAGTAAGTATATTAGTTTAAATTCGGAGATGGATGAAATTTTATACGCCTCTTGGCACGAAAAAATGAAATTTTTATACGCCACTTGGCACGCCCACACATATTCCTAGTAAAATATTCGGAAGCAGTTATATTTTGATATTTGATAAAGCTTTTCAAAGTGATTGAACGTACGATATATGGAGGATTTGCCGCGCCACTTTTGTACCTTCCACGCAAATCACCGTAACATACGTATAATTAAACCAATTATCTGAATACTATGAAAATTTATTTTTGGCAATATTTTCATATATGCTGCAAAACCAGTATATATGAACGATATTGTCACACCCCTTCTGGTACCTCCCACAAAAGTTGGCATAAGCTTTGGTTAAAAGAAAACTGATATAACTTCCATACGGATAGTCGAAATCGGTTGCAATTTTAGATTTAACAAGTAAAAAAGGCGTTAAGTTCGGCTGGGCCGAACTTTATATGGATTGCATTCCACAGAGGCTGTCGAGTTTCGCAGAAGTGCAGTAATAGTACAGGAAAATAATTTTAATAATAACCAATACGTTTACATATCGAAATAATACTTAAAGTCAATTCAAAAAGTAAATATTCTTACAAATATTTATATTTTCAAAAAAGCTTAAATACCACAAATATTGGTAGATAGTGGGTGCTACAGTTGCTTGCATTTCCATTCTATTTTAATTACAAAAGTACAAATTTTGAAAATCCATTATCTCAGTTATATAGTGCAAAATAACCTAACTTCATAATTTAACCATTTTTGCCGTAAAAGTAAAAAGTACGAATTTGGAAAAATCTTTTTATTCCGCGTGTCTATGCAGCCAGAGGAATGTATACACCAAATTCCATGATTCTAGCTGCAGTCATTTGGTTGGTACCGTTTTTATCGCATTTTTTTCAATTTTACCCCCTTATGAGTACGACTTTCTAAAATCTCTTTATTTTACGTGTCTACGCAATTGAAGGAATGTACACACCTAATTTCACCATTCTAGCTGTAGCCGTTTAGTTGGTACTATTTTTATCCCTCTGTACCCATTATATCTCTTGAAAGTACGAATTTGAAAAAAACTTTTATTTTTCGTATCTACGCAGTCAGAGTATGTATACTCTGAATTTCACGAATCTAGCTGTTGTCATTTGGTTGGTACTATTTTTATCCCCTTTTTTCATTTTAACCCCAAAAAGTACGAATTTCCAAAAATCCGCTTATTTTACGTGTCTACGCAATCAGACGAATGTATACACCGAATTTCATTATTCTAGATGCAGCCGTTTGGTTGGTACCATTTTTATCCCTCTATTCCCATTTCACCCCTTAAAAGTACGAATTTGGAAAAAATACTTTTACATTATGTATCTTCTCAATTAGATGAATGTACACACCAAATTTCGTGTTTCTGGCTGTTATCGTTTAATATGTACCATTTTTATCCCTTTTTGCCCTATTTCGTCACTTTATGGTGCGCTTTTATGCTATAAGGGGAATGTTCATTCCAAATATCAAGTAAATACAAGCAGACATACACAAAAAGCAGGCTGAAATACTCTAAATATTAGGGGTATTTTCAGTCCTTGTGAGGGAAAAATTTTTCCCTCTGGGCCGATTTCGGCCACTTTCAATCCCAATCTATCTGCAACCATAAGACACATTTAGGGAAAATTTGAACCTTCTAGCTCATTCCGTTCGGAAGCTAGCGTGCTTTCAACAGACAGACAGAAGGACATGGCTATATCGTCTTAGAATTTTACCACGACCCAGAATATATATACTTTATGGGGTCTCCGATGAATATTTTAAGGTGTTACAAACGGAATGACAAAGTGAATATACCACCATCCTGGAGGTGGAGGGTATAAAAATGTTTTTATAATCACTTTAAACCTACAAAATATCCTTCTTGTCTACAATTTCTAAAAAATAATTTTCACACCTTTTTGTGCCGCCTTTCGGAGAAATATACACACCGAATTTCTAATAGCCTTTTCAGATTCTAACTGAAATTGATCCAAATTAAACCAAATTGATCTTTATCCATTTTAATCCCTTAAAAGTACAAAATTCCTTCTTATCTCGCATCTACGCTATAAGACTCCGAACGTCATGATTATAGCGTTAGCTGTTTTATTGGTACCTTTTTTATCACCCTTTTCTTGTTTACCCTTTAAAAGTACGAATTTCGAAAAATTCCTTCAATTTGTGTTTCTATGCATTATGAGGAATGAACATGCCAAATTTAATGATTCCTGCTCCGTCTGTTTGATTGGCACCATTTTTATCCCTTTTTACCCGATTTCACCGCCAAAAAGTACGTATTTTGAAAAAAATATTTTCTTTGGAGCGCGTTGAAGCTATAAGAGGAATTTGCCTAAGATTATAGGCCCAATCGTTTGGTCATTGCGGTGGTACCATTTTTATCTTTTTCAATCCCATTTTACCCTTAAAAGTACGAATTACGAAAAAAATTCTTCATATCTGATCTTTATACTGTAAGAGAAATGTACACATGAAATTTCATGATTCTAGCTTCAGCTGTGTTGTTGCTACCATTTTTGTCCCATTTAACCACCCAAATGTACGAATTTTTCAAATGCCTCTTTTAGGGTTGCTGCAAAAGGAATGTCCATACCATACCGTTTGGTCATTGCTTACTATTTTTATGCCATTTTACACCTTAAAAGTGCGATTTTCGAAAAATCCTTATCACACCTCTACACTGTAATATACACACCAAATTTCATTATTCTAGCTAGCCGTTTGGTTTAGGGAGAGATGAGTCAGTCACTACATCATGCAACTCTTTTATATATAGATTATGAGGAACATTTCTGTAGAACATATTAATCGTCTAAGTCTTTAATTAACCTGCCAACTAAAACTTTAAAGAGTTAGAGGATTATAATGTTCCACAAAAATTTCCTTAGTAATCTATATAAAAGAGTTGCGTTACTGACTGACTTATCATTAATCAGCGCCCAGACCAAATGGCTGAAGATAAGATCATGAAATGTTCAGGGTAATTCCCAAATATGACGGATACTCGAACTAAGAAAGGGTTTTACGAAATTCGTACTTTTAGGAGGTGAAATGAGACAAAAAGAAGGAATAAAGGATAAACATCGAGCATTCGACCAGACTAAACGGAAGTAGTTAGAAACATGAAATTCGGTGTGTGACTTGTACTTACCATGCAGACGAACTATTTACAAAAATGGATTTTTCGAAATTTGTACTTTTAAGGGATAAAATGGTACCAATTTAAGAAATACAGCTATCTTCGTGAAAATCGGTATTTATATTTCTCCGTCAACGTAGACTTGCAACATAAATTGATTTTTTGGAATTTGTACTTTTAAGGAGTGAGCGGGACACAAAGGGATAAAAATGGTAACTATCAAACGACAACAGATAGAAACACGAAATTTGGCGTGTACATTCCTCTAGATACATAATATAAAAGTATTTTTTCTAAATTCGTACTTTTAAGGGGTTAAATGGGGATAGAGGGATAAAAATAGTACCAACTTAACGGCTGCACCTAGAATAATGAAATTTGATATATACATTCCTCTGATTGCGTAGACACGTAAAATAAAAGAACTTTCCAAATTTCGTACTTTTTGGGGTTCAAATGGAAAAAGGGGATAAAAATAGTACCTACCAAATGACAGCAGCTAGAATCATGAAATTCGGAGTAGACATTCCTCTGACTGCGTAGACACGAAAAATAAAACGTTTTTACCAAATTCGTACTTTCAAGGGATACAATGGCTACAGGGGATAAAAATAGTACCAACTAAACCAATACAGCTAGAATGATGAAATTCAGTGTGTACATCCCTCTAATTGTGTAGATACGTAAAATAAATAGATTTTAGATAGTCGTACTCTTGAGGGGGCAAAATTGGAAAAAGGGGATACATTTATGATCGCTCCCTTATATTTACTTTATGAATTGAAGTATTATATCCATTATATTTATAGTATACAAATATTGGTAGCCTTGGCTTATTAATTAAATTTCTTATTTTCATACAGTTAAAATTTGTTGCGGACATTCCTCTTGTAGCTTGGAAGCACCACAAAAAAATAAAAGTTTTAGCGGGCGAAATGGGACAAAAAGGGATAAAATATGGTACCAATGATACGACAACAGCTAGAATCATGAAATTCGGTGTGTACATCCCTCTAATTGCATAGACACGTCAAATAGAGGGATTTTTCGAAATTCGTACTATTAAGGGATATAATTAAAAAGAGGGATAAAAATGGGACCAACCAAACCGCTGAAGTTGAAATCATGAAATTCGGTGTATACATTCTGACTATGAATACTAGAAAAAGGGTTTTTTCAAAATTTGTACATTTGGGCGGGGAATGGGGCGAATGGGGATATCTTTAAAATTTATACTTTTCTTATCACTTTGTCTGTATCTGAAAATGCTTCTTTCTAATGGCGACTGATTGTCGATTTTAAACAGTGCGCATAAGTATACATTATAGTTTGAAATAGTAAACAAATATAGTAATGTTCATAAAAAATATCACAATTTTCGTAATATGGTACTGTACTTCTATGTAAAGTCGACATCCTTTAATCTGCTGGTAATACTGTGGAATGCACTCCGTGGTGGTGGGTATATAAGATTCGGCCCGGCCGAACTTAACGCCTTCTTACTTGTTATCCCTCTGCTCCCATAGAATCCCTTGAAAGTACGAATTTGGAAAAACGTTTTTTTTCGTGTCACTCAGTCAGAGGAATGTATACCGCGAATTTCATGGTTCTATCTGCATCCATATGTGTGGTACACTTTTTATCCCCTTTTTCCATTTTACCCTTTAAAAGTACGAATTTTGAAAATTTCCTTTATTTTATGTGTGTACGCAATCAAAGGAATATATACACCGCATTTCATTATTCTAGGTGCAGTCGTTTGGCTGATACTATTTTTATCCCTCTATCCCCATTTAACCCCTTAAAAGTACAAATTTAGAAAAAATACTTGTATATTATGTATCTACTATATTAGAGGTATGTACACGTGATACTATCTGTTGTCGTTTGATAGGTACTATTTTTATCCCTTTTCGTCCCATTTCGCCCCCTACAAATAAAAATCACTCTATGGTGTCCTTTTATGCTATAAAGGGAATGCGAATTGCAAATATCAAGTAAATACAAGCTATTATGTTCAAAAAAACATGCTGAAATACTCTAAATATTAGGGGTATTTTCAGTCCTTGTGAGGGAAAATTTTTTCCCTCTGGGCCGATTTCGCCCACTTTCAATCCCAACCGATCTGCAACCATAAGACACATTTAAGAAAAATTTGAACCTCCTAGCTCATTTCGTTCGGCCGCTATCGTGCTTTCAACAGACAGATAGACAGACGGATATGGCTATATCGTCTTAGAATTTTATCACGAACCAGAATATATATACTTTATGGGGTCTCCGATGAATATTTTAAGGTGTTACAAACGGAATGACAAAGTGAATATACCCCCATCCTGGAGGTGGAGGGTATAAAAAAGGGATTAAAATTGTACCAACTAAAGTATTGTAGCTAGAATCGTGAAATTTCTCCGTGTACATTTCTCCGACCATGAAGAAGTTCAGTTAAATTTTATTTTTCGAAATTTGTACTTTAAGGTGAGCGCGGGACAAAGGGTTAAAAAGTTAAAAAATGGCCGGCTGCCTCTAGAAACATGAGATCGAGAATATAAAAGGCTCTTCGGTTGTAATTCTCTGTTCGAAACTGGGTAGAAAATGATAACAATGATACATACGAAGGGAGTTCAGCTAAAATAGTGCAACTCGACAAACACATTCCTTTGACTGTGTTGGAGTGCTATATAAGAAAAGGTTTCCAAATAACTATTTTAGATTTATCTATATCCACCAAATGAAACTTCAATTAATACTATCCAAAAATGGATAAAACTGATAACAACTAACTGGCTTTTCCGCGTGCGAAGTAGCGAGCACTGCTAGTGTTTTATATAAATGTGTAGAACACATCCTATACCTTAAATGTGAGGATAACGTAGTTCCCATGCCATAAGAATGAGCAAAACGGATGCAACATGAATATATACGCTTTGCTAGTCCACTCTACCGGAATCCGTTGGCAATATCAGTCAAGTCATTTCTTCTTACGAATGAAATGTTAGTTTTGGTAATAGAAAGGAAGAGAACCTAACTTAGAAAGACAGATGTGGCTCGTACGAACAAAATATAACAACAAAAAACTGGCACATGTGTTCGCTTTTGTCCCCCACTGTTCATACTGCCGGCAATTCACGTATCTCATTTCAGATTCAGTTTAAGCCAAGCCACTACCAAGTCCTGCTTATACAGAACACCCAGAGCATATTTAAACTGTCAAAACAAAATTCGTGTGATTTGAGAGTGTCAAAGTTTAAAGTTATAATTTGATGTCTATAAAATTAAAATCAAAAATTAAGTTTCGATTTAATATTTTAGTTTTAAATTGCCCCACAAGAAAGAGAGGAAACAACAAATTATGCTGATCATGTGCGTTTGACAAGGGTTCCAAGGCATAAGACACTGACCACTGAGCTGCTGCGGTGCTGATGTTTTGTGGTGTGTGTATGTGCAAGAATGATGATTCCATGTCTGATGACCCAGCATCGTCGTCATCATCATCGCCATGTCCATTCATACTCGTAGTCCAAATTAAAACAATTTTAGTTGTCATCTGTCATAATAAAGGTATCAACATTAAAACCATTTCGAAACGAATACATTTTCGTGTTATTTTATTTTATTTTTTTCCATTTCAGTTGTTGGCAATCAAAACCATCTCTTTTTGCAAAATAATTACAGGTGTTGCGGTGGACTGCCATGAAGCCTTTTGGCCTTTTTAGTCTAGACTTTGGGATTTAAAGCTGAAGTGTTATGATGATAATGATGACACATTGATGGGCCGGCAAAACTGATGTTTTGTGCAGACGATAAAGGAATAGCCACCCTTTGGATTTATAACAGATAAACTTTAAATTGAAGCCTGTCTCCGCAAGATGTTCATTTCATTTGCTGTGTGCTGGATATTTGAATTGTTCTTTTTCTTTTTCAAATATTGAAATATTTATTACATTTAATTGTTTGTTATCTATGCTATCTTATGTTCGTCCTTGCAACATTTGATTGCAGGTAAATATTAACAATTCTCCTAAAAAGCCACAATATTTTCTTAAAATGTTCTTCAATATTTTCCATGTAAACAATTTGTAGTTGTCAGTCACTAAATGTGCAAAAATGAGAGTTGTCTGTTCTTAGAAGACAAATAAGCAAGACATTGATTAGTTCTACATAAGTATGTTTGCACGTACATTAAAGTGGGCCGTGATCTGATCTGAACGTGATTATATAAAAAATATTTTGCATTTATAAAAAGGGCCATAACAAGATATAACAAGTATGTAAGCTTCAGTCGGCAAAACGACTTATATATAACATCACTCTCTGAGAACATATATACGGAAGTTATAAGGAATTAATTTTAACGTAGGGTAATATAATTTGTGTGGAAGGTACTAGAAGGTTTGTAACACATGGTCCCAGCTTTCACATTTGTAAAATAGTCGTAAAACCCGCCATATTTTTTACACTTAAACTGATTATAAAAGCTTTATCAAATACCAAAACATAGCTGATTCCGAATATCCGTGTGGAAGTTACATTGGATTTAGTTTAACATAGAAATATGAGTTATTTGTCTTGGAACTTCAACTAAGTTTGGGAAAAATACTACCTTTCAGTGCAAAGTTTGTCAAAGATGGACGGACGAACGGACATGGCTCAAACAACTTAAAAAGTCGTGAAACGGATTTGCTACAAACATACTTAGGGTCTTAAGTAAGGTTTGCATCCTGGGATTTCCCGCGGGAAAATTCCTGGGAATTCACATATTTTTCATTTCCCGTATCCCGGGAAATTCGTACAGAATCCCGCGGGAATTCAACAGAAATTTTTACATATTTATTCGCATATTTTTTTCCATTATTTCCTCAATGAAAATGTTGTACACTAATTTAGCTCATGTTGATTTTAATTAGGTATGTCAAATATTTCAGTTCGATGAAAAAATATTTTTTTTTATATTTTATATTTCTTATATTTTTACGCCCAAAATTCACTTTTTCGAGGTTTGCCTGTCAAACTCCATATGAAAAAAATGTAAAAACCCGGAAAAAGTCTATTTTGGACGTGTATCCGAACGCCCAAGTAAATAAAGTCAGTCGTTTGAAAATATTTTAAATAATCTATGTATATATATATATATATATAAAAGAGTTGCGTTACTGACTGACTGACTGACTTATCATTGACCAGCCCCCAGACCAAACGGCTGAAGCCAGGGTCATGAAATTTGCAGGGTAGTTCCCAAATATGACGTAGACGTCGACTAAGAAAGGGTTTTACGAAATTCGTACTTTTAGGGGGTAAAATGGTCCAAAAAGGGATAAACATCGAATCTTCGTCCTGACTAAACGGCAGTAGCTATAAACATGAAATTCGGTGAGTTTCTTGCAATGACCATGCAGACTATAAGGATTTTTCGAAATTTGTACTTTTAAGGGAGGAAAGAGACAAAAAGGGATAAAAATGGTACCAATTTAAGAATTTCAGCTAGAATCGTGAAAATCGGTATTTACATTCCTCTGACAACGTAGACTTGCAACATAAATTGATTTTTCGAAATTTGAGGTGAGCGGGACAAAAAGGGATAAAAATGGTACCCACAAAAGTATTACACCTAGAAAAGCGAAGTAAAATTGGATTTTTCGAAATTTGTACTTTTAAGGGGGGATCGGAACAAAAAGGGATAAAAATGGTACCAACTAAAGTATTACACCTAGAAGCGTGAAATTTGGTATGTAACTTCCTCTGACCATATAAAAGCGAATTAAAATTGGATTTTTCGAAATTTATACTTTCAAGGAGTGCGCGGGGCAGAAATGGATACATGTTGTACAAATTTAAGTATTGCAGCTATAGTCGTGAAATTTGGTATATAAATTCTACTGACAACGTAGTAGCGCAAATCTAAATGGATTTTTCGAATTTTTTTACTTATTAGGGGTGAGTGGGATAAAAAGGGATAAAAATTGTACCAACTAAAGTATTGTAGCTACAATCTTGAAATTTGGAGTGTAAATTCCTCTAGCAACGGATAAAAGTAGTACCAACTAAAGTATTGGATCTATAGTCGTGAAAAGTGGTGTGTAAGTTCCTCTGACAATTTAGAAGCGCTAATCTAAATGAATTTTTCGAAATTTGTACTTAAAAACGGTGAGCGGGATAAAAATAGTAAAAACTAAAATATTGCAGCTACAGTTGTGAAATTTGGAGTGTTAATTCCCTGACAACGTAGAAGCGCAAACTAAATTCTAAACTAAATATTTATTTTACTGGGAAACTCTCCTGGCTCAAGACCATTTTCCTATATTTTATAGAATGCAAATAGCATTTATTATTTGGCTGTGCATCGACTTTTGAACAACATGCCCGGACTCTTTAAGTAAACGATTTTCACAAACGAACTAGAAGTACAACTGACTTGCCGAATATTCGTTCAAAATATCGCACCAAGTAATAAAGCACACGTGCCACCTTAATAAAATGTGAATGTTGTATTGGAAAAAATAACCTTAACTCTCAAATGATATACACCTTCCTACTCTGTAGAGTGAGGGTATAAAATATAATTCAAATTTCGAGTTTAGAAAGAAACTATTATATATTGCCCTTCGGCAAAATTGTTGTGGCATAGTGTAATTTAAGAGAAATCCTAACAAAGCTATGTAATCACACAACTTATGGCAAATTTCTACTGATATATAATCAGAAGAGTTTAGTGGAATCCTCCACATTTAAAAAAACTTCTTTTGCTACCCTGTCTAATGTATGTATGCACTCACATTCACCTACATACAAATAACTATATGCACTTGATATCGAACATGTACTACTCATTCACTTGTTAATATTTGAAACATCCCAGAGAAATTCTAAAGAAAATCCTAAGAGTTTTACTCGAATTTATAAAAAAACACAATCATCAGCACATCAATATCTAAAAGAAATGTTGTATTAAAGGTCTCGAAAAAAAATCTCACTACATTACAGAATAATATTGCATGATTTATTGCGAATTTTAAATGTGTTTGGCGACTTTATTTTCGATTTGGCGACATGGCGATTTATAAAATAGTTGGCGATTTTCTTGGCTAATATTAGAAAATTTTAAGTCTGTCATCCGATTATATTATATTGGCGTTACTTTGTAGAGAAATATATTACAATTTGTATGATAGCATAGATATGCGATCATGTCAAACCGAACACTTTTTAAATTTCCATTTCCGATTTCTTTGCAACTTAGTAGGATAACTGCACTCTATAAAATATTTAATTTATAGAGGACGAAAAAAAGATTTTTTTAAAAGATAAAAGGATTGAGTTGGAACATTGAAAATCGTGAAAACATGTAGGTACGATTCAAAGAATGAAGGCTTAATTTAAAGATAATTATATTTTGTTATCTTTTGTGGTTTTCCTAAAAAGTCAAAAAATAGGCGTATTCCCTTCGATTATAAACAAACCATGTACATTTTAGAATAGAGAAATACAGTACGAGCTCGATGATCGCAACTAATTACTGCACAGACCAAGCGATTGGGCCTAGCAATTGGATAAAATGGTACCAATCAAACAGACGATGATGAAATTCGGCGTGTACATCCCTGAAAAAAAATTTGAAATGCAAAATGAAGGAATTGTTCGAAATTCGTACTTTTAAAGTGTAAACGAGAAAAGGTACCAATAACACGGTTGACGCTGCAATCATGACATTCGGTGTGTATGTTCGTCTTACAGTGTAGATGAGCGATAACAAAGAATTTTCCGAAATTTGTACTTTTAATAGATTAAATGGGTTAAAAATTGTACCATAGCCCTGACCAAAGACCCGGCCTAGAATCTTAAAATTTGGAACGCATATTACCCTTATAGCACGAATGTGACCAAGAAAATATTTTTCGTACTTTTCGAGGGCGAACTCGGGTAAAAAGGGATACAAATTAAACCAATCAAGCAGACGTAGCTGGAATCTTGAAATTCGGCGGGTACATACCTCAAAATGCTTACAAACGCAAAATGAAGAAATTTTCCGAAATTTGTACTTTTAAGGGATTAAATGGGTTAAGTCACTCCTTCAATGCGTTACACTTTTATCTATTGCAAATGATATATAAGCTGCTACTCTGGAGAGTGAGGGTATAATTATCCCATCTTAGGAGAGAAACGGGCAATAATTTTCTACTTTATATAACTTTTTTGTAAGAAAATTGTTTAAATTTTTGTAATTACTTAAATTAAACTATTGGATGACACAGTATAAAATATTTTTTTAATTTGTGCAAGGGGGACAAAAATCAATTCGGAGAATAAATTCCTCCGGCTAAGTAGGATCTGGAATCGAGAATTTGGTGTGAATATACCTCTGAATACGTAGCTGCGCAACATTAATCGATATTTCAAATTTTGTGAGCATTTACAAGCGATTTTCCCTGAAAGGGATATCCTTACACCGCGTACGAAGTAGCGAGTATTTGTTAGTAAATTATAAAATACTGAATAATCGGAGTTCATTTGTAGGATCTATGCCAAAATAAACCCGTTTCCGCCAAATGTTTGTAACACAAATAAATAATCGACCTAGACCCACCTTTAAGTATACGGATCGGCTTAGAATCACCAGCTGATTCGATTTACCGATGTCTGTCTGTCCGTCCGTCTGCTGTCCATCTAAGCTTGTTGTCGAATATCATGAAATTTGGCAAAAGTTACTTTTTTGGCCAAGGACGATCGGTGTTGAATTTGTAGGAAATCGGTTCAGATTTAGATATAGGCTCCATACAAATGTCGCTCCCGATTTGACTTTTTCCGCTCTAGAAACCACATATTGTACCCGATTTTCTATAAAATTGCACAACATCTTATAATCCAACTAAAAACGCCTATGGTGAAAGTGGGTAAGATCGGTTCAGATTTACATATAGCCCCAATATAGCCCTAATATATAGCCCAATGTTGCTCCCGAATCTTTAACCGATTTTGGCCAAACTTTACATATTATATTTCAACAATAAACAGACAAGGTGAAAGCGGGTCACATCGTTCCATGTTTCAATATACCCCCATACAGTTGTCATTTCCGATTTAACATTTTTTGTCAAACACATACATTTATAGTATTCAAAAATCCTTCCCAATTTCACTTTTTTACCGAATTGAATTTTAATGAGATAAAAAGTGGGGTGTATCATATAGAGGCTCCGTCCGTCGTTAGCCTTTCCAGACTTGATGGGGGTATGCCCATATGTCCATACTTTGGTATAACCCAAATGGGACGCATTCTGCTCTATTACAGCTCTAGAAACTACATCTTACATCTTCATCAAATTTTGCAGATCATTATATGTTTCAACTAGGAATACCTACCGTGAATGATAAATATATAGACGTATGTTTTGGTACAGGCCTCAAGTGTTGTTATAGACCCCTTCAATGTCCGTCCGATTCATCCTATTGCCGCTAAATACAGATTATAGTGGGAAATTTAATCATTAAATTTGACTAAAGATGAATTTATAGTAACTGTATAACTTATATGAACTACATAAAATTGCTCCCATGAAATACCCGGGTTTAGTAATTAAAGCGAGGTATATACGCAGGGAGTGGTGTAGGGTATTATATAGTCGGCCCCGCCCGACTTTAGCCTTTCCTTACTTGTTTTTTATTTCGGTCTGTATTCAATATTTAATTTGAACTGGGATATTGTCCTGGCACCAAAACTTTTTGAAAAACTTTTATTGACAAATGGCATGGTAACATTTATTACTTTGCAGCACACACATACACACCTGGCCGGTGACGACCTCCGTCAGAAGGCTACGCAGCGATTTAAAACAAGTACCCGTACTCCTTAAGTAAATAATTCTCTCAAACGAACGAGAAGAATAACTCGCTTTCCGAATATCAGTCAAAAAAAATCGCACCAAACCACTCGTACTTTTCCACAATCCCATAAGAATGTGATCTGATTTACAAATTCGTTCAAACATTTTGCTGAAAAAACTAAAATCTTTCAATCCGAAGCCGTGATAAAAAATTTCGAACCCGCACAAAGCCGGCTACAGTATGTTATATATAGTGTAATATATTGACGTTTCGACCCGATCAAAGTACATTCCGAACCTACATGTTTCGAGTGTAAGCTTTTCAATTTAGGCATTTATTTGCCAACAAACGTTTTTGTTTAATATTTGTCTCAAGATTGTGGCCAAAAACGAAAGTAAATATGCAGATAAAGATGTATAAAGATATCTATGTATATATGTATGTAAACCCATAGTTATAGCTTGTCAGTGGCCATTGTAATAAACGTAGTTATCGTCAATAATCTGCCAGACATGATATGAAAAGGAAATGTTGTTGGTCGCTTAATTGGAAAATTGTTGTATTGTTTTCTTTCCCTATATATATGGACTTGTACATACATATAGATAAACTTTACGAGTACTTATATACATACATCAGTATGTGTGTGTATGTACAAGTGTGTCTGTTGAGTTTCTGGAAAAGACAAATTGATTGATGTCTTATAGTTTGTTTGCGTTAAGGATGATTGGTTGTTGCTGGCCGCTCGAGTGTTTGTTTAACAAGAAAGAAATAATTTTGAGGTATTTTAACAATAATGTTTATCATCTCCGACACACGAACGGTGATGCTGCTGATGATGATGGAAAGTTATTGACAAACAACAACCATAAAATCAATCATGTTCTGCTCAAAGACATCTCACGTTGGGGGAGAGTCTTTATTGAAAACAAAGACAAAAATAACAATATACTCTGTGGTTTTTGCCTGAAACCACCCTCAATAAACCGAGCGGACGGTGGCAGTTCATATGCCTCCATAACTTTTTATAACATGCGCAGTTTTCCCCGTGTGGGTGTTTGTTATTCAGGAGGGTTGCATAAAGTTATGATAGCCTCCCGCACATAAAATAATTCATAATCATATTTTGCTGTTGCTGTCAAAAATCACCCACAAGCTCCTCCTCTTCTCGTCAACCCACAATGTGGCTGTATAAAATGGCGTTTAACAATTTTCTTAGGAAATATGCACCCTTAAAGAGAAGTACTCAGTATTTTATATTCAAAAGAAATAATGAAACTCCTTAAAAATGTGACCTTATTTAAGTTCATTTCACCCGGAAATGTTTTTTATCTGAACTGAATCTACCATCCTGTGTCGTTACTTCTCAACACTTGGTATACCAAGTACAAGTATAAATACTTACTTTTGTTGGAAATAGTTCTGAGCAGCCCAGACCGACAATAGAAATTTCTCCTACACCACTCACTCCATTTTTAATGGAAAATTTGCCAGTTTTCGCCATAACCTTATTCAGAACGTTTTGTCAAGTTTTTGACCTGGACATCTTAGGTATGTCTCCCCACATGTATTTATGTTTTTGCTTAAACGCACACATTTAGAGACATTGAACCCACTTTCATTGTAGAAGAACATACATACTATTCATACAAATAGAAAACTTAAAATTATTTATATACGAGTTTAGGAAGAAAAAAGTCAAAACCGCAAAAGATTTGAGGACAAAATCTCTGTCTGTTCCTAACAAACATTTATTTGCCAATTGTTTCCCTTAAAAATCTCCATTCAGCCAAGTCATCAGCAAGAAGAAGAAGAAAAAAAAAACAAACAAATAATGAAAGCTTAAAATCGTGCGGGATAGATCGATTATCAATGTATATTAGTGGGGGTTGGGAAAAGAAGAATAGAGACTAGCATTTCTTATATAAAACAAGTAAGGAAAGGCTAAAGTCGGGCTGGGCTGACTATATGATACACTCCACTTTCTATCCGAATAAAATTCAATTGGGTAAAAAAGTGAAAACGGAAAGGATTTTTGTTTGTTTCCTAATCATTGGCTAATATAACCTGATCCAATTTATCAAATCGAGAAGAATATTTGTTTCGGGACTATATCCAAACATGGAATAAAGTGACCAACTGGCACAATAGATTATTCCAGTTCAAGTAAAACGTGTTAATTTGACGAAATTCGGTGCTATATATAAATCTGAACCGATCTGACCCATTTTCACTATGGGTGTTTCTATTTTACAAGATTTGAAGAAGATATGTTTAAATATGTGGTTTATAGAGTGGAAAAAGTCAAATTTTCGTGGGAGCTATATATAAATCTGAATCGATCTGACCCATTTTCACCACAGGTCTTCCTAGTTTAAATATAAGATGTTCTGTCAAATTTGAAGACAATCTGATAAAATATGTGGTTTCTAGAGCGGAAAAGTCAAATTGGGAGCGAAATTTGAATGGGAGCAATATATAAATCTGAATCGATCTGACCCATTTTCACCACAGGTCTTCCTAGTTTAAATATAAGATGTTCTGTCAAATTTGAAGACAATCTGATAAAATATGTGATTTCTAGAGCAGAAAAAGTCAAATCGGGAGTGAAATTCTAAATTCTATCTAAATCTGAACCGATTTTCTTCAAATTAAAGAGCGTTCGTATTTACCTTGAAAAACTTCGGTGTGCAAAGTTTCATTGGGTTCTGGCTACAATTGCGACCTGTACTCTGATTACAAGACAGACGGACATTGCTAAATTGATTCAAAAATTGATTCCAAGTTGATTGGTATAATTAACAATGGGTCTCGCTACCTTTTGGGTGTTATAAACAAATGCACAAAGACATAATACTCTCGTGGAGTGTATAAAAATTTAAATCTTTGTACCTTAATCATCTACACACAAATACGTGCATCTGGAAAGTTTAACCGAAAAAGTTGTTAGATATTGTCCTTACTCAAGACCATTTTGCAGCTATCTTTAATAGAATGCAAATTTATTTACAAATGGCATGGTGACATTTATTACTTGGCTGCAGACTACCCTGACAAAAGTTTCCTCAGGTGGCTTCGCAGCGACTTTTCAACTTCTCTTTAAGGCCTCTTTAAGTAAATGATTCTCACAAACGAACGAGAAGCACAACTCACTTGCCGAATATTCGTATAAACAGTCTTAAGAACTTTGTCAACTTTAAAAACAATTTAAATATTTGAATCAAACCATCCATTGACATTTTCTAATTACTAAAAATTAAAATTAGACAGAGACATTTTTGTATTTTTATATGTTTGTCTGCAAAAAACTCTGCAAATAAAACAAGTAAGAAAAGGCTAAAATCGAGCGGTGCCGACTATATAATACACTCCACTTTCTATACAATTCAATTTGGTTAAAAAGTGAAAACGGGAATAATTTTTGTATCCTGTAAATGTCTGTGTTTAACAAAAAATGTTAAATCGGAAAGGACATTTGTATGGAGTATATTGAAACCTGGAACGAAACAGGTGATATAATACGTATAGTTTGGCAAAAATCGGTTAAACATTTGGGAGCAACAGTTGTATTTGGGTTATATCTAAATCTGAACCGATCTTACCCACTTTCAGCATAGGCGTTTCTAGTTGGATTATAAGATGTTTTGCTAAATTTAAAGAATATCGAGTTCAATATGTGGTTTCTAGAGCGAAAAATGTCAAATCGGGAGCGACTTTTGTATGGGGGCTATCCGTCTGGATGGTATACGCGAAAGGAGCTAAGGAATCAATTCAAACTTTGCACATGGTAATATTTTTCCCTAACTTAGTTTGAGTTCGAAGATGGGCGAAATTGTCACGCCCCTTCCAGTACCTCCCACACAAATGGGACGGACATGTCTCAAACAGCTTAAAAAGTCATGAAACTGATTTGGTCCAAACATACTTAGGGTTTTAAGTCACTCCTTCAATGCGTTACACTATTTGTCTGTCCCAAATGATATATACCCTCCTACTCTGTAGAGTGAGGGTATAAAAACTCATTTTTTTCGATTTACTCTATTACCTCTCTAGAAAACACACATTACAGCAGGCCTTGGACTTTTTTTCCTCAATATGTTATATTTCTTGGACGATTCCGTCAAGTCATAGCACTAATTTTCAAATTATTCTCTTTTATAATTCTAATTTCTGGAAGTGAATGGACTATAATTTATCAATTGAAACATGACAAAAATTTATCAATTTAAGGGATTAAATTTGGGTAATCAACTACAATACATTCCCCTCGTACAAATGCAACAAGCCAAGAAATTGTACATACACACACACATTCAATCCACAGAAATGTCAATGTATGCACATAAGTATGTAATACAATCATTAGACACCGACACACACACACAAGGCATCATGGTCAAAAGGATATTTGGTACTACCAACGCCACCACCCAGAGCACACATACAAGTACGAGTACTCGCACAGCAACAATAATAACAAAGGCCAAAGGATATAAACACCCCACAAAGAAATAATCCGTTATTAAAAGCATCACGCGAAAGCCCGAAGACAATCGCACAACAATTGCTCAAATAAGGATCATTCCAGTCATGCGAATAAATGATTTGTTGTACTTTTGTGCTCCCTGTTTCCCCGCCTTCCACCGCTAGACGACTTGAGATGATGGTGCAGAGGATGATGATGTTGGCAGTGGTGGTGGTTCGAGCTGGCAGACGTTGTTTGGAAGATGCTTTGGCTGATGCGCTCATTGTCTGCCTGCAATTTAGTGGGTGTCATTATCCTGCTTTTCGGGTGTTGTCTTTTTGATGACAACGGGTGCTTTTTTCCCTTCGTTTCTTTCACTTTCAGTCATTGTTTGATTACAAGTACGAGTACGATTATTTTATATGGATGTCTATCTATTTGTCTGTCTGTCGCTGTACTACAGATACACTTGTATTCACGTATGTTCGCACATATGTCAGTATTTTGCAAGCGAAGACTATCATTTACAATAGAAATATGTTCGAGCTTAAAACAATGTGAACCGAAATTGACCTCATGTCTGGTGGTAATGAGACAAAAGGCTCAAATTGCCAAATTTAGCAATTCTTCAACGTGAAATATTCGCCCAACCAGACTTAGCTGACATATTTTTTCCTTATCCTCAAAGCGGTAAATAGAAAAGCACAGTAGATCCACAATTAAAAGTGTTTTTATTAAAAAAATCAACCAAAATTCCATCTATTTTGTTGTTAAAGAATAAAGTGTAATATTTTTTTTTCAAAAGTATTTCGAACATATCGGGAAAACCACCAAAATATTATTTTGCAAAATAGAAATGAAAATTTTCTGTTCCCATTTAAATACCCGGCGTTGAGAAGAAATCTGCACAACTGGTAATGTACTGTGGAACTAGATATAACCGTTTCTGAATATTGATTCCCGGTGAATATAAAAGTATAAGAATAATTATATCTGTAGCAAATATTTCTGTCAGAATCCTGCAAATTGAGAGAACCGGTGCACCGTGATATCTTCTTGGATCTCTATATATTTTACAAACAAAATCAAAATAAAGGTCATCCCTCCTATGACAACTTCATGTTTCAAGTCATTAGTGAAGATGCCAATTTTGGAGTGGGGCACGATAAATAGGCTCCATTTAAATCTTAGGAAGTGTTTTCATAGTTCATTTTATAGAGCAATTTTCAAAATAGGTAGTGATATTTTGCAAACGACTACATCAGTACGTGATCTTGGGGTTATTTTCGATTCTTCTATGTGGTTTTTATCGCTCGTGAATTACATTCTCCCGAAAGCTTACAAAATGCTTGCATTTCTAAAAAGAAATTGTTTAGATTTTTTAGATCCTAATACTTTGAAATTGGTTTGTACAGCTTTTGTCAGATCAAAATTGGAATATGCATCATTAATTTGGAATCCACATTGTGACAAACATATAGCTCGTATTGAGAGAGTTATTTGTTAAATTTGCTCTTAGGTCATTCATATTTCCAGATCATGTTTATTGTTATGTTTGCAGACTTTCGAGTATCGGGAAATATTTCAAGCTGCTTTATTATTTTTGTTTTCTTCTTATAAATAATATTATTGATTGTCCAGATTTGGTTTCTCTAATTCCGTTCTATGCCCCTCCAAGAAATCTAAGGTTTGTTGATGTTTTAATGTCTCACTACATCGTACTAATTATGCTCTTAAAAGTTCCTTAACCATAAGGTGACCATCCATCACGCGGGACTAACCCGCTTTTTGCTGCCCAGTCACGCTAAAAATTTCCATCCCGCATAATCCCACTTTTTGACAAAAAGTCCCGCATTTTACATTATTTTTGGGACAATATCGATTAAAAATTGTCACTTAAAAAATAGTTGGTAACCGTTAAAAGTCCAAAATTTCGAAAATATTTAATAATACGCCCTTATTCTAAATTTTGACTCTAGTTTTAAGGGAACATTTAAGATCATTAATAGTAATTTAATCTATACTTTGATAAAACGTAATTTAATGCTACGTTGTTCAATTGATTAATTTAAAACATATATTAAGAAGACCCGACAATGAATGACAAATAGTTTATGAAAAGAAACCACAATGATACTAGCTTGTATAAAAATCAATTTCAATAATATAGTTGTTTGTTTGATAGATTTACAAGCACCTGTAGAATGCTTTTTCTGCTATTAACAAAATATGGACCCGTAGAAATTATAGCTCCTTAAAAAACATTGTTAAATACAAATTATGTGTAGATTTACATTTTGAAGATCGCATCCAACACTATGAAAAATTGATAAAGGTAAAAGAGAGTTATGTTGGGTCACACCTAATTTTATATAAATTATAAATCAATTGTAATGTTTCTTTGGTTATATATTAGAATTTTTTAAACAATTTTAAAGAACACTCCGGCAGCAATTTTAAAAAAAGTACTTAAATACCCTAAATATTATTTATTTATTTTGTTTTGTATACCCTACACCACTTCGTGGACTAGGGTATTATAAGTTAGTTTCGCGCCAAATGTTTATAACACCAAGAAATAATTTAACTAGACTTACCTTTAAATATACGGATCGGCTTAGAATCACCAGCTGAATCGATTTAACGATGTCTGTCTGTCTGTCCGTCCGTCTGCTGTTCATATAAGCTTGTTCGCACTCTACAGATCGCAATTGTGGTCCGATTGTCATGAAATTTGGCAGAAGTTACTTTTTTAGGCCGAGGACAATTGGTATTGAATTTGGAGAAAATCGGTTCAGATTTAGATATAGCCTCCATACAAATATCCCTATAATTTACACTATTACTGCTCTATAATACACATTTTACATGGGATCATGACTAAATTTTTAGAATCGTGTTATATTTGAACTAGGAACAACTCAGGGGAAAGTGGACCACATGGGTCTATGTTTTGATATAGCCCCCATACAAATGTATATCCGATTTACAATATTACTGGTCTAAAATGGACATTTTACATCGGATCTTGATCAAATTTTCCACACAATGTTACATTTATACTAGAAACACGTATTTTGAAAGCAAGCTATATAAGTCAATGTTTTGGAATAGCCCCCATACAAATGACCCCCCGGTTTACATTATTATCGCACACACCAACCCACCAACCCACATCTTACATTGGATCTTGATCAAATTTTGCAGATCATGTTATATTTCAATAAAGAATACCTACTTTGAATTATTTGAATTATTACCTCGCTAGGACCCACATTTTACATCGGAAGTTTTTCAAATTTTGCAGATGATATTATGTATTTCTTACTGAGAATACCTACTTTGAAAGTGATCTATATGGCCCACTTTTTAATGTAGAGCCCTTACAAATGGCCCCCATTTTTATTATTACCCCTCTAGGACCCACAATTTACATCGGAAGTTGATCAACTCTTGCATTTTGTATTATATTTCAACTACAAAGTCAAATATATGGGTCCATAATTAGGAATAACCAAAATGGGGCCCCATTCTACTCTAATACAGCTCTAGAAACTACATCTTACATCGGATCATGATATATTTCAACTATGAATACCTACCGTGAATGAGAAATATATAGGCCCATGTTTTGGCCCAGGCCCCAAGTGTTGTTATAGGCCCCCTTTCAAATGTCGGTCCGATTCATCCTATTTCTTCTGTATAACCGCCGGAAAATTAGATCAATTATTTACCATATTCGTTAAATATGACTAAAGATGAATTTATAATTATAATTTATATGAACAACATAAATTTGCTCCCATGAAACACCTGGGTTTAGTATTAAAAGCGAGGTATATACGCAGGCAGTGGTGTAGGGTATTATATAGTCGACCCGCCCGACTTTAGCCTTTCCTTACTTGTTTTTTCCAGCCCTTGTTAGGGAAAAATTTGATGACTCTCGGCCAATTTTTACTATTTACAAGCCTAACAGTCTACAGCCTGAAGTTCATGATTCTTGATATAGGCGTTTGATTGGTACCATGTGTCTCCTTTTCCCATCGTGAACCTAAAAGTACGAATTTTGAAAAATTCGTTTTTGTTTTTTTTGCACGCCATTTTAATTTAGTTTTTTATGTTAGATTTTCACGATCCCGCTTTTTTCTACAAAATCACTCCAAATCCCGCTTTTTGCCCAATATGAGATGGTCACGTTACTTAACCCGCACATTTCTTCATCTAAATTCAATTAACCAAAGTCTTCCATATAGTTTTTGCACATCAAAAATAACTTGTGACAATAAATAAATTAAATATACATAATTATATTTACTATGTAATATTTTTAATCAGAGTCTGTGAGGAATTTTACTTCTATTGACTGAATAAATGAAATGAGTTTTCACTACATCCGAATCACAAGATGAGCATCTTTTTCACTTTCTATCTCTGCCTTAAATTTAACGCCAGTTTTACTTATTGTATTTATCTGGAATGTTTTTAAATTTAGATTTATCTGGGCTACAGCCAGTTAAACTAAAAATCATATTAAGGCTGTTTTTCTTTAAGACTGGATAACTAAGCTGCGATAACAAAAATCTAAATAAAATATTAAAATTTCACTGAAAATAAAATTTTTTTTTTTAAATTGTCGCCAAAAGCAATATCAATGTGTGTGTGAAAGCAAATATTGAAAAAATAATTTTGTGTTAAAAATTTTTGACTTAGCCTGGATAATTTCCAGTGTAAGTCAAAATTATGGTTATCGAGGCTAAGTCCAATAAAGTCAACACACAATATTTTTTTGAAAATTTGTTTTGACACATATATTTATATTGCAGTTGGCGACAATGTGCAAAAAGAATTTTTTATTTTGAGCAAAAAAATAAATTTGTATTAACGTTTTTGTTATCGCAGCTTGTTATCCCGGCTTAAAGAAAAACAGCCCTATTATTGAACTTTTTAAATATGCAATTATTCATTATTGACAAATATTCGAGCAGTAATTAAGTACTTTAACAATGAAAGTAAATATTTCACCAGAAACTTCTTGACACGATGATAAAAATAAACACGCTTTCCTTAAGCGAGTTACATTTCGAACAACGATTAGATCAAAGATAACGACTGATTACAAACTATTCACGCGAATGGAAAACAAAAATGAATGTCTTTCTCCACCACTCTAGCTGAACGTTCAGTTGGCAGAATGAAAAGTGGCATGAATGTGTCGACGACGGTGTGTTCTGTGATGAAAACAAACTCTCGTTAAGAGTCATAATAGTATGTATCTCCAGTTTCAAATTCAATTTCACCCAGTGGGCCACTGCACCAAATGCGCTTGTGTGCATCGTTCAATTTAGCCAACGATGTTTTTATTTATTTTTATGGCATTTTCCTTCTAAGCCACCCGACTGACTATATTTTCAGTTTCTGCCACATTTAACGGCGGCAGAAAAAAAGTAAATAAATAAAAGTGCCAAAGAGAGAAGAAAGAGTAGATCAGAAAATTGAACAAATATTTTCTTTAACACGCATTACGTGTTAACGTAGTTTCGTAGAGTAATGCCTTTCCAGTGTACGTACGTACGAGTATTCGTAGCAGGTACTCGAGTTAATAAACTCGTTTGTGGTTAAAACAAAATTAAATTTTGCAAATAATTTCAAAATCCCTCATTGATTCATTGACCGATCGCATGAATTGATGATGCTCAAGTTCATCGCTTTTAAATACAAGTACACACGTACATACATATGTAGTTGGGGTGTCGTTTTCTTACTTTAATTTCTGTGGCACATCAAAACTTCATTGGAACTACAGTGAAAACCCCGGCAAAGACCCGTGAAGAAAGGGCCACCACAGAACCTGTATAAATAAGTGACACGGGCTTTAATTTCAGCCGTTTTCAGCAGGTTAGTAAGGGATATATACAGTATGCTTACTAACCTGACTTTTGTGAGGATGTCTCTAATGAGAGCAACTACTTGAATACAATAATGACATGTCTAGTTTAAAAAGAAGGAAAATGACGCTAAATTCGGCCGGCAAGAATCTTGTATGACATGGATTACATATAAAATGGATTTATTGTCGGAAGAACAGAAACTGTCGACTTCACATATGAGTGCAATAAAATATTAGGAAAATTATGATTTTTTGCTTATAGCGATATTTGTTAAATAAATTGTGATGTTTCATTATTATAATTTTCAAATAAAATTAATTAATTAATTTAAAGACTACGCCTACTTATAGGCTACGAATATGTTTTTTATTGTCATTGTTTTGTATAAGTAATTACTATATCCCTGCACCGTCATCCTTCGTCAAAATGACGACGCGCAGTGTACAAACGTTAGTGTACAAAAAATAAGGATGACTTTCTAGGGATATATAAGTATCAAAGTAATTCTTCAGAAAGGCAAAGTACTAATTTTGAAATTACATTATCTTTCGGTTTCACAATGGAATGTATACACCTAATTTTACGATACTAGCTACAGCCGGTTGTTTGGTACCAGTTTTGTCCCATTTTATCCCAAAAAGTTAGAGAAATACTTTTGTTTTGCCCGTCTACGAAATCAGAAATATTTATAAATAGAATTTCATGATTCTAGTAGCAGCCGTTTGATTGGTACCATTTTTATCCCCTTTGCTCCGTTTTCCCTAAAAGTACAAGTTTCCAAAAAATGGCGCGTTTATACACTAAGAGGAATGTGTACACATAACTTTATGATTATCAATCTGTAGCCAGCACCATTTTTATCCCTTTTTGGTCTAAAAAGTTCGAGTATCGAAAGATCACATTTTTTCAGATATACGCAACAACTCTGAGCGAAATATACACCGATTTTCATTATTCTAGCTGTAACCGTTTAATTGGTACCAATTTTATCCCTTTTCTCACCGTTTCACCATAAAAGTAAACAAGTAAGGAAAGGCTAAAGTCGGGCGGGGCCGAGTCTATGATACACTCCACTTTCTATCCGAATACAATTCAATTCGGTGAATCCTGTAAATGTATGTGTTTGACAAAAAATGTTAAATCGGAAAGGACATTTGTATGAGGATATATTGAAACCTGGAACGAAATATATGACATATAAAGTGTATAGTTTGGCCAAAATCGATTAAACTTTTGGGAGCAACATTTGTATTTGAGCTATATTTAAATCTGAACCGATCTTACCCACTTTCACCATAGGATTGTTTAGTTGGACTATAAGATGTTGTGCCAATTTCGGGTACAATATATGGTTTCTATAGCACAAAAGTAAAATCGGGAGCGACATTTGTATGGGGCCTATATCTAAATCTGAACCGATCTAGCCCGCTTTAGCCACAGGTGTTTCTAGTTAGATTATAAGATGTTGTGCCAAATTTAAAGAAAATCGAGTACAATATGTGGCTTTTAAAGCGGCAAAAGTCAAACCGGGAGCGTCATGTGCATGGGGGCTATATCTAAATCTGAACCGATCTTATCCAATTTCAGCATAGGTGTTTCTAGTAAGATTATAAGATGTTGTGGCAAATTTAAAGAAAATCGAGTACAATATGTGGTTTCTAGAGCGGAAAATGTCAAATCGGGAGCGTCATGTGCATGGGGGCTATATCTAAATCTGAACCGATCTTACCCAATTTCTGCATAATTGTTTCTAGTTAGATTATAAGATGTTGTGCCAAATTTAAAGAAAATAGAGTACAATATGTGGTTTCTAGAGCGGAAAATGTCAAATCGGGAGCGACATTTGTATGGGGGCTATATCTAAATCTGAACCGATTTGACCTATTTTCACCATAGATGTTCCTAGTTTAAATATAAGGTATTTTGTTAAATCTGAAGACAATCTGATACAATATGTGGTCTCTAGAGCGAAAAAAAGTCAAATCGGTAGCGAAATTTGTATGGGAGCTATATATAAATCTGAACCGATCTAACACATTTTTACCACAGGTGTTTCTAGTTGAAATATAAGATGTTTTGACAATTTTAAAGAAAATCTGTTGTAATATGTGGTGTCTAGAGTGAAAAGGGTCAAATCGGGACCGATATTTGTTTGGGGGCTATATCTAAATCTGAACCGATTTTCTTCACATTAAATAGCGTTCGTCCTTGTCCCGAAAAACTTCATTGTGCAAAGTTTCATTTAGTAGACTTACAATTGTGACCTGTATTGTGATTACAAGAATAGATGGACAGACGGACGGACGGACATTGCTAAATCGACTCAAAAAGTGATTCTAAGTCGATCGGTATAATTAACAATGGGTCTATCTCGTTTCCTTTTGGGTGTTACAAACAAATGCACAAAGACATAATACTCTCGTGGAGTGTATACAAATTTGAAAATTTTGTTGTTTGGCACGTCCATACATCCGAATTTCATTAGTCTAGTCGCAACCATTTGGTCGGTATCAATTTTATCCCTTTTTCCATATTTCTCCCCTTAAAAGTACAAATTTTGAAAATCACTTTATTTTACGTCAACATGATTTTAGAGGGATGTACACACCGAATTTCATTATTCTGACTGCAGTCGTTTTGTTGGTACCTCTATTCCCATTTTATCCCCTTAAAAGTACAAATTTGAAAAAAACATTTACTTTATGTGTTTACTCAGTTAGTGGAATGAACTCACCGAATTTTGTGTTTGTAGCTTCGTTTGGTACCATTTTATCCCTTTTTGCCCCTTTTCCCTTACAAATAAAAATCGCTTTATTTACGCTATAAGGGGAATGTACATACCAAATACAGGGTGGCTGATGAATACTGCTACCATGCTACTTAATGCTGTTGTTAAAGGACTTATTCTTTGCAGAACTGCATCGAAAGTGAATCCCTTTCAACACTGTGTGGTTTCAACAGGATGATGCGACTTTGTCACATAGCCAGGTCCTGCTATGAGAGAGAATTGCTGCGAAAGTTCCCCAAGAAGGTGATTTCTAGACACTCGACATTTCGTAGGCCCCCAAAGTCTCGTGACCTCACTGCACCTATCTTTTTCTTGTGGGGTTATTTCATCTGGAAGTTTACAAACCAAATCAAAAAAATGGATGATTTAAAGCCATGCATTCGAACAACAATTGAGACAATTCTTACTGCAACTCTGCAGGATGTAATGAATAATGAATTTTGCACATACGTCACCGGCTATCGTCATGTCATTTAAATTCTTTTATTTAAACCCGTTAAAAAGGTTTAATAAAAATGTATCGGTTGTCAAATGAACAAAGAAAAAGTAATTTACATGAATTAAACAAAAAGTTATTTTAGTTTCTTAATGTAGTGTCATTCATCAGCCACCAAGTAAATATAAGCAAACATATTCCCTGTTAGGGAAATTTTTTCCCTCTGGACCGATTTCGCCCATTTTCAATCCCAACCGATCTACACGATCAAATGTTAGACGTATTTTTGTAAAATTTGGATGTCCTAGCTCCTTTCGTTTAGATGCTAGCGTGCTTTCAACAGACGGGCGGATATGGCTAGATTGTCTTAGAATTTTGTGACGATCAAGAATATATATAATTTATAGGGTCTCAGGTCGATATTCAATGGAGCCATGTAGATGTGAGTACAAATGTACTTAAAGTATGGCATTCATAATAGTTTCCTTCACACAATATTTAAAATTCGGTTGGCCTCAATCCACCCAATACAAGTGCAGCCCATCGAAAATTTAATTTCTTTTCACTCCAAATAGTATCCAGCTCAAACTGATCCAGTTTTTCTGATTTTCTCTAGCTTCTCATTAGTCAGTCTATTGGCCACATGCATTGTCTTACGCATAGTACGACTCTAGTAGGCACCTCAGCATTGTTCTAGATTACGATACATATATTAATTCATTCAAAAACTTACTGGTTCCTGCCCATTCGCTTTAATCATCATAACTATCCAGCAAGAACTGGCTGCTGGTAGCAATTATGTTGTAAAACTGAACGTATGTATGTGTTGTATATGTACATATGTACGTTAGACCATAAACCATTATTTATTAAGAAAACAAAAACAAAAAGTTTAAAGAAAGTGCAAACAAACTAGCAACAACCGAAACATTTAACTTTTTTCCATTTATCAGAGGAAAATGTGAAAAAGAACAGCAGCAACGGACGAAGAAAAGGTAATCAACAAACCCACGAATGCATCGGAACATGTCAGCCCAATGAAAATGTGTTTTTAATAACACCTGCTTTGGTTTTCCAACAGCTTGGCATGGCTGGTCAACCTGAGGTCCCTGTTAGGATATGAAATAAACATAAACAATTGAGGAGATTCTCACTTTTTATACCCTCCACCATAGGATGAGAGGCATACTAAGTTTGCCATTCCATTTGTAACACCTTAAAATGATTAAAATATAAAATATGCTGAAAGTACGCAAGCAACTAAACATAAAGAGTTATATATTTATAGTATTTAAGCCAATTTTCTGCCATAAACTGATTAATACAAGACAGATGGATACCAATTAAACAACAACATCAAGAAGTACTAGAGTCCAACCGAAGCAGATATTTCAGGGCGTAGCCGAAGCTAAATAGATATTTGGCCCACATTTTTATATTCGGCCGAAAGGTATTTCCTTGTGGATTTATAAAAATTAATTTAGCTCTGAAAAATATTCTTATTTGACAATAAAAACAATAATATATGTATTTAATTTTTTATGAACTAATGTAAATAATTTTAATTATTTAGAAAATATAGTGTGAAATCCCACGAATTTGTTGAAGTTGAACGCAAACATATGCCGCAAACATATATTAGTTCAAAAATATAAAATATATTATTTAAAATAGTTTATATACATAGATCGTCTCAAAATCACTTTTTGAGACGATTTAGCAATCTTCATCTGTCTGTCTGTCTATCTATTGTTGCCAAGTACAAGTCGCAATTATTGTGCGCTCCTAACGAAAATTGACACAGGTAAGTTTTGCCGACCAAGGACGAACGCTACTTAATTTGAAGAAAATCGATTCAGATTTAGATATAGCTCCCAACAAATGTCGCTCCCGATTTAACTTTGTACACTCTATAAACCACATATTTTAAACGTACTTCTTCAAATTTGACGCAACACCTTATATTTCAATAAGAAACATCTATGGTGAAAGTGAGTCAGATTGGTTCAGATTTAGATACAGCAAATTTCGAACTCGATTTGACTCTATCCGCTCTAGAGACCACATATTTTAACCGATTTCCTTCAACACATTATATTTCAACTAGAAACACCTGTAGTGAAAGTGGGTATGATCGGTTCATATTTAGATATTTAGATGTAGCTCCCATACTAATTTCGCTCTAAATTTGACTTTTTCCGCTCTGTAGACCACATATATAAATAGTACACATACAAAAATCGTTCCCGATATCACTTTATAGTCCTATGGTAAATAAAAACCAATGTAACTTCCAAAAGGATATCCGGAATCAGGTATTGGTAACGTTTTTATAATCACTTTAAGCTTGCAAAATATGGCGGGTATTGCCACTCCCCTTCTAGTACCTCACACATAAATCATCATAACCTACTTAAATTAAAGATGATCTGAATACTCTGAAATTTGTCTTTTGGCCTCGTGGAGTATCATGGAGTACCTGTGGGTTGGAAGCACTCCATACTCGTCAATTTGGTTTGTTTATGTTGCCGTTTAAATCGAAATGGGCCTCGTCAGACATAAAAAGTCAGTTCAACATTTTTCCATCCTCTTCCACCATTTGAAACATCTTCTGACAAAATTCCAAGCGAATCGGCAAGTCTGCTGCGTTCAGTTTGTTGGCCATTTGAATTTTATATAAGAATAAGTCCAAATCATTGTGCATAATTGACTGCAATACCCATTTGAGCAGATAAGCTTCTTGTCGAATCTCTTGGATTGTTTTGTATTGCAACAGCTACAGCAGCCGAACTAGAGTGACCAAAAACCCGGTTTTTCTGCAATATCGGGCTTTCGGGTTGTTCGAAACCCGTGATTTCAAAAAACCGGGTTGCCCTGTTTTCTTTTTATAAAAAACCGGTCGGACCGGGTTTTTCGGGTTTTTCTTGAAATAGTAAAAAATGGGAAAATTATTCATTATAGAGCAACTCCACAAGATACATACTCGTTCTTGGGAATAAGTCAATTCTGATGTCAAAATCACATTCACTGAAATCTTTCGAAAATGACTCCAAACATTCCTATAAGATCATTTGACGATTTTTTAATTATATATCAACCCATCATTACTTTTCGTCCTACATCTATTACTCCCAAAGTATGTGTTTAGAACAGGTGTGAACACCGTAAACCCCACCGTAAACACCAATCACCCCATTCTGCGATTCAGATATCTTGTAGAGAATAAAACAAGATAAAATAAGAAAATAAATCTTATGTTTGACATGAAGCACAAAGATTATGCGTATTTTTGATTCTATGAAATACAAATACACCTTTCACTTTTTTCTTGTAATCGCAAAGTTCATCAGCCTCATATTACCTACAAGTACAAATATTGCTGCGGTAACCGCCTTAAATTAAATCTAGTTTATTTAATGATGATCTGCAAAATATTTCGTCCTTTGGTCAAACCGTCTGTGAGCTAAACGCTCTTGAAAACACCTCTAAAAATATTCACAAATATTCTTATGTGTATGGCTGGTCGACATCCGCAGCGGCAAATGGTCAACGTCGTCGATTTTTCTTATGCCCATAAGAAATTCATGTGAAACCTAGGACGAACATCGCCACATTAGACTCACAGTGTTGCTGTGTTCGTAATTTTTTAGTCAATTTGCGGTCCCTAATAAAAAACGTTCTATAATGCTTGTGATAATATAAACAGTGGCATATTATAAAAAATAGCACCGAAAAAGAGTCTTTTTTGCAATATGAAAAACCGGTTGAGACCGACATAAAAAACCCGGGTTTCCCGGTTTTCCATAAACCGCGATTTTAAAAAGCCCGACGGTCAGACTCAGATGAAAAACCCGGTTGACCCGGTTTTCGGTTTTGGGTTTGATCACTCTAGTCCGAACAGAAGGGTTTCGTGGTAAGGTCTCCCATGCTCGGCAAAATAGTTAACAAGTCTCATTATGGTCAATCTGTTCGGAGGATATAGGGAGTGGGTATATTCATTTTGACATTCCGTTTGTCACACCTTGAAATATTCATCGAAGACTCCATAAAGTATAGCGATGTCCGTCTATCCGTTGAAAGCACGTTATCCTCCGAACGAAAAGAGCTAGGAGGGTCAAATTTTCCCTAAATGTGTCTTATGGTTGCAGGTTGGGATTGAAAGTGGGCGAAATCGGTCCAGAGAGAAAGCATATTTTTGTAAAGTTCTGTTTTATATGTACTTGAAATTTGTTGTAAACATTCCTCTTGTAGCTTGAAAACGCCAAAAAGTAAATAAAAGTTTTAGCGGGCGAAATGGGACAAAAAGGGATAAAAATGGTACCAATGATACTACAACAGCTAGAATCATGAAATTCGGTATGTAGATCACTGTAATTACACATACACGTAAAATAGAGGGATTTTTCGATGTTCGTACTTTTGGGAGAATACAATTGAAAAAGAGGGATAAAAATGGTACCAACCAAACCGTTGAAGTTAAAATCATGAAAATCGGTATATACATTCATCTGACTATATAGACGCGAGACATAAAGGAATTTTTCGAAATTTTTACTTTTAGGCGAAAAATGGGGCGAATTGGGATAAAAATGGTACCAACATAAAAATGGCTACAGCTAAAATAGTGAAATTAGATGCGAAAAAAATGTTTCGATATTCGTACTTTCAGGATCTAAATAGGATTACATTTTGCACCAATCAAGCGGATGTAGCTTGAATCAATGAAATTCTACTGACTGTGTAGACGCGGAAAGTAGGAGGACTTTTTCCAACTCCATACTTTTAGTGTCAAAATAAAAAAATAATAAAACTGGTGTCAAGCAAACGACTGTTGCTAAAATCGTGAAAATAGATGTGTACATTCTACTGTGAGCACGATACATATTGGATCTTTAACATTAGCACTTTTTCTATCAAAATGGTAAAGACATTTGGGAAGTAACTGGAATTAAGAAATTGCAAATTGGATAATCGTCCCTGAGGGAAATTGTTTCTACATTATAACGAATGACAATGCATCTGATAATTAGGACAAACTTTTGAAGATATTTATATAGCAGAGGACTATTATTATTATAATAATGAAGCCTAACTATTTATTTAAAACAAATAGTGTGATGTGCATACAAAATTTCACAATTTTCCTTATATGATAGTGCACTTCTATGTAAAGTTGACAGCCTCTAATCGGCCGGTAATACTGTGGAATGTACTCTGTGGTGGAGGGTATAAAAGATTAGGCACGGCCGAACTTAACGCCTTTTTACTTGTTACGAACTAGAGGATTACAAAATATCCCTCGTAGGTTTTTAGCAATATTGCTGAACACACGCTATATTTAAAATGTAAAGATCGCATAGTTTCCTATGCCCTTTGATCATAAGTATGTGCTAAAGGGCGAAATATTGACTCCCCTCTACAATGATCTCCATACGTAAACTTTCAAAACGCCGATACACATCGTTACACCTGTCTACAGTCTTTTTAGTTGGGACATGCCTGCATTAGCTCCACGGCAAATAAATCAAACTAATTAAACGTCTACTAAGAAGCATTATAAACATGAAACTCTGCATTTCAATGGATGGAAAATTATGAAGAAATAGAAAACATTTTGGTTTGTTTTCATTTCATTTCATTGGATAGATATTTTGTTAGCTTAAAAGCATATTTAAGATGCTCAAGAAACACGCCAACATTTTCCATATCATTGATTTGCACGGCGCAGGAGAAATTGTCTAATTAATAAAAGCCGGTGGCATCTCAACACCCAGTTGCAGTTGCATTTAGAAATCACCATCAGCTGGAGTAGAGCTGAGAGTTGGGTTGGATAGATTGTGAAGTGAAAAAAGGAAAAGAAGGAAGACATATTTTTAAAAATCGATAATAAAACGAAAGGATAGGTTGAAAGTGGATAAGAACAAAACGAAAAACACATAAACAGGGATCTAACAATGTCATGTAATAGGCGACTGAAGTGCTTGCTATTCGTAGCCTGCTGTGTGGTTACAAATTTCAACATAGCCCGAGCCCATCAAAGGACACACAGAACAGCATCATCGACAGCCAATGCCAATGCCAAGACAAATGCCCGCACACAAGCGACGACAACGGCCACCTCCTGGTTGGGGCCCGAATTTCAAATAATTCGGCATGTCTATGACGATTGTCAGGCCAAGGATGATTTCATGAGTTGTCTCAAGCAAAAGGCCTTGAATGGCCTAGGTCGAGCCATCGAACAGGACTCCATTAAGATCGTCGAGGGCGTAGTCTTGGAGAAGCAAAACCACACCGAAAAGGAAAGTATCATTGGTGTGCTGGCCGATGCCAGAGCTTTGAATGGTTTGGCGCCCTTGGATCGGGCTCTACTCTCCCGAATTGACAAGCTGGTGCGCACTCATGCCCTCAAGGTGGACATGAGCGTAGCCCGCTATGGCGGTGATGACGATAAAGGTCACAAAGAGAAGCACAAGAAGAAGGAGGATGGTGGTCACATAAAATATGTCATTGCAGCTCTACTCACGGCTATGGGCATTGCGGGGCCTATAGGTCTGAAGGCTTTGGCCGCCATTGCGGGCAAGGCTTTAGTCATAAGTAAGGTGGCTCTGACCATAGCTAGCATAATAGCCCTGAAGAAACTCTTCTCGCACGATCATCACGAGGAGACCAGTTTTCAGGTCCATGCCGGAGATCATAATAGGTAAACTAGTATATTTGTGTTCGATTTGAATGTCTCTTGTTGACCCTTATCTCATTTCTGTTCTGTTTCAGACGCAGTACATATGTCGTACGTCCTGTACCGAAAACGGGTGGCATACCCGCTGCAGCTGGCGAGTCACCAGTTGTAGATCCCTATCGTTACTATTATGAGTATCACTGATCATCATCATCATCGTTAAGTTCAACCGTTCCGACTGTTATTCGTCCTGTTTAGCCGAGTCTTTTATAGTTTATGTCTTAAGTTTTACAACAGTAATGCAAATTAAAATATTCCAATTGAAATGAAAACAGCTAAAGTACCAAAGATCGACAACACTACATATATATAAAATGCTAAATGCTTGGGCATATATATGTAAAACAGTACCTACGTTTAATAAAAAATGAGATAATTTTGTTCTTGAAAACAAAGATCGAAAGTAATTTATCACAGTTTGACATCCGCCAGCAACCAGGAAGCTTTAATATGGTTACAGGAAGTGGGAATAATAAAAGGTAAAATGAATAAAAACAAGTAAGGAAAGGCTAAAGTCGGGCGGGACCGACTATATAATACCCTACACCACTCCCTGCGTATGTACCTCGCTTTGATTACTAAACCCAGGTATTTCATGGGAGCAATTTATATGCTATAAATTCATCTTTAGTCAAACTTAACGAATATGGTAAATAATAAGGTAATTGATCCAATTGTCCGACAGACAAATACAAATTATACAGTAGCATACCATAGTATGGACATATGGGCATCACCCAAACAATTCTCATTGCAATTCAATTCGGTAAAAAATTGAAATCGGGAAGGATTTTTGCATCCTGTCAATGTATGTGTTTGACAAAAAATGTTAAATCGGAAAGGACATTTGTACCTGGAACGATGTGACCCGCTTTCACCATGTCTGTTTATGGGTGAAATATAATATGTAAAATTTGGCCAAAATCGGTTAAACATTCGGGAGGAACATTTGTATCAGGGCTATATCTAAATCTGAACCGATCTTACTCACTTTCACCATAGGTTTTTTAGTTGGATTCTAAGATGTTGTACCAATTTTAAAGAAAAACGGGTACACTATGTGGATTTTAGAGCGGAAAAAGTCAAATCGGAAGCGACATTTGTATGGGGGCTATATCTAAGTCTGAACCGATCTTACCCAATTTTTGCATAGGTGTTTCTAGTTGGATTATAAGATGTTCTGCAAAATTTAAAGAAAATCGGGTACAATATGACGTTTCTAGAGCGGAAAATGTCAAATTGGGAGCGACATTTGTATGGGGGCTATATCTAAATCTGAACCGATCTTACCCAATTTTTGCACATGTGTTTCTGGTTGGATTATAAGATGTTCTGCAAAATTTAAAGAAAATCGGGTACGATATGTCGTTTCTAGAGCGGAAAATGTCAAATCGGGAGCGACATTTGTATGGGGGCTATATCTAAATCTGAACCGATTTCCTCCAATACCGATGGTCCTTGGCCAGAAAAAATAAATTCTGCCAAGTTTCATGACAATCGGACAACAATTGCGACCTGTAGAGTGCGAACAAGCTTAGATGGACAGCCGATCGGTATACTTAAAGGTGGGTCTAGCTCGATTATTTCTTGGTGTTACAAACATTTGGCGCGAAACTAACTTATAATACCCTAGACCACGAAGTGGTGTATAAAAAATATTAAAAAACTAATTCTTTAAAATATACAAGGAAAGGAATTTGTCAGTAAAAGAAAGCAGAAAGTATGCTGAAAGAATAGATTTTCTGCTGAAAGAGAGAAATCAAATTGTGTATGTGCTGAAATAGCAAACAGATGTTTGCTCTTTTTAGTAACAGAGAAAAAACGCTATATTGAAATTCACTTAAGCATATGTACTGAACAGTTGAATATACATATTAACAACATATTTTATATTAAATTTGTCATTCCGTTTGTAACACCTTGAAATATCGACCTGAGACCCTATAAAGCATATATATTCTTGATCGTCATAAAATTCTAAGACGATCTAGCTATGTCCGTCCGTCCGTCTGTTGAAAGCACGCAAGCATCTAAACGAAAGGAATTAGGACATCCAAAATTTCCCTAAATGCGTCTTATAGTCGTAGATCGGTTGGGACTGTAACTGGGCGAAATCGGTCCACAGGGAAAATTTTTATCCTCGCATGGACTGAAAATACCCCTAATAGTTTATAGTTTTTTCAATATGTCTGCCTGTACATACTTGATATTGGGTATGCGCATTCCCCTTACAATAAACACGAGCACCATAAAGTGGTTCTTATTCGTAGAGGGTGAAATGGGACAAAAGGGATTAAAATGGTACCTATCAAACGACAACAGCTAGAAACACGAAATTCGGTGTGTACATTAGGGCGTACCTCAAAAAAAAAAAGTTCGCCGTACACCTTCGAATATGAAGTATTATTGAAAGGTAGTTTCAAAAAAAAAATTATTTTTTTATGCCGAACGTAGGGGTCGCGCTTTTACATTTTTCTATATAACTTCTGCATTTATAAACGGATTTAAAAGTGTGATACATCGATGTTTTTGTCTCGACGAGGCCGATTTTTTTGTCTTTGAAGTCATTGAGCTCAAGCATGATTCATGATTTTATGCGAGCTTTAATTTTCTGATATTAGAGTGGTACATTAGGGTAGTAGCAACTGAGATATGATGGGTAAGTACCAGAAGGGGGTGCTTGAGCTCAATGACTTCAAAGACAAAAAAATCGGCCTCATCGAGACAAAAACATCGATGTTTCACACTTTAAAATCCGTTTATAAATGCAGAAGTTATATAGAAAAATGTAAAAGCGCGACCCCTACGTTCGGCATAAAAAAATAAAAAAAAAATTTTTTGAAACTACCTTTCAATAATACTTCATATTCGAAGGTGTACGGCGAACTTTTTTTTTGAGGTACGCCCTAATGTACACCCCTCTTATTGCGTTGACATGTAAAATAAAGAGATTTTAGAAAGTCGAACACTTAGGGGGCTAAACTAGGAAAAAGGGGATAAAAATGGTACCAACCAAATGGCCGCAGCTAGAATCATGGTGTATACATTCGGTGTATACTCTGACTGCATAGACACGCATAACAAAAAAGGTTTTTTCCACATTCGTACTTTTTACTTTTGAATTGGTTGAATCATGAATCTTGCATTGTGTACGTGAGATAATGGATTTTCAAATTTTTTACTTTGAAATAGAATGAAAATACAACCAACTGTAGCACCCACTATCTACCAACATTTATGGTATTTAAGCTTTTTTTTTGAAAATATATGTATAAGAATATTTATTTTTTGAATTTACTTGAAGTATTATTTATAGTGTAACGTATTGGTATCCTTGCCTTGTAAGCGTGGTTTGAAATAATAAAAATATACTTTATAAAATTATTTTTTCAATATTTGTATTTGTTTTGGATTGGTATTTATGGTATTTAAGCTTTTTTTGAAAATATATATATAAGATATATATATTTTTTGAATTTACTTGAAGTATTATTTATAGTATAGTGTAAACGTATTGGTAGCCTTGCCTTGTAAGAGTGGTTTGAAATAATAAAAATATACTTTATAAAATTATTTTTTCAATATTTGTATTTGTTTTGATTTGGCTATATTAAAACAATTATATTTTCCTGTAATATTACTGCACATCTACGAAAATCGACAGCCTCTGTGGAATGTAATCCATGGTGGAGGGTATATAATGTTCGGCCCGGCCGATGGTTGGTATATGGTCATGAACAAGACCAAATAAAAAGTGTAATATTGTCTCACAGTGTGCTTTATTGGTTTTCCTTGATGTTTTCATGACTATTATGCCGATGAAATGTAACAGCTGTTGATAGCAAGAAATACATCGCCTACTAGAAGACAATAGTAACATTAAACATACTCAAAGACAATATATAACAAGATAATCCTACTGATGTTTACCTACTTTGCATAAGAGGGCGGTAGCATATGGAAAATTCAAAGACCTAGAAAATTCCAAAGACCTAAAAGCATAGACATTAAAAATGAAATGTAGATGGCACAACATTTGTAAACATACACCATCTTTGATGGCTGAAAATACCAGTAATACTTTGGCGACATCTATTGCATACGTTTTCATTTTCCCATATGCTCAGTCTTTATGGTTCTAGGTCAGTGATCGGCGTTCACTTGTCGTGCGCCCCGAACTACTTCGACTTTTACTCGCAAAAAAATCGCAGCAAATAGTAAAAGAACGACTAATTTCACTCAGTTCATTGCAAAACAACCACCACCATCCACCACACCAAAACAATACATTCTCATTTGACATGCTCTCTGTGCTTCTCTTTGTGCAGAACACTGTTCTAGGCCATTGAAAAAAAAAATGTCGAAATACTCAATTATCCGAATATAGACAAATTTGTTCATGATAAGAAACGAACAATATGAATTTAAGTTTTTTTTTTATTAATTAGCATTTGACTGCACAGAGCTATACGCCAGCGACATCTGCAGATTGAAGACAACGTGAAAGAGGTTAAATTCCGACCATATTATCAACAATTTAAGTTTTCTCGCCATAACTATATATTGGTGTTGCAGCACAGACCAAAACCAATCGCCTTGCCAGCTTATTACGAATATCAACATATAAAGATACGGCAACCCCATATTTAGATTAAAGACCACCAGATGGCAGAAATACAAAGATTTCGCATGCGGTCTTAAAAGGCCATAAGTTCGATTTTCAAACGGGATATGACATTTGTAAATCGACCTTATGTCATTTCAGTTAGATTTATGCTATAATAACCTTTTTCACAAAGTCTGGTTATTCTGTTGTCTGTTCTAACTGTCTGTTTGTGTGGAGTTTAACATATAATACTGTTGGTTATCTCTAATCGGAGGTGGTGAAAATAAAAATTCATTCAGTAATTCCTAATATCATGTGAAATCGAAATCGCCTTTTCAGACAGCATGCGAAATCAATCGATTTCAGCTTGAAATGACATAAGGCCTGTTCGATTGAGCTTACTAGCTTAATATTTGTATGGGATTTACTCGCTTAACAAGAAAGTATCTTACTGCTCTCTTAGTTACCAAGTAAGGTGATGCCAAATATTTATCTCTTATTTATTTAAATAAAACCAATGGATAAAAATGTTGCCACCTTTCTCATCAATACAAGCACCTTATGCCATTTCAAGCTGAAATCGATGCAGTATGTGAAGGCATTGGCGTAGGACTAGTGGTCCGGGGGGTGGCTAAGCCCACCCCAGAAAAATTTTAGCCCCCCAAATTTTAAATTATTATAATGCAATTTTAAGTACTTAAATTTGGAAAAATTAAAAATCATTGTCAACACTAAAACAAAAAATATGAGTTTTCAAATTGAACGTGAAAAAAGGGTTGGATTTAATTAAAGTTGTTACATCAGATCTTATAATTTCGCAAATAATTGTTTATTTACCAAAATTTTATTAGGCCTGTTCGATTGGGCTTACTAGCTTAATATTTGTATTGAATTTACTCTCTTAAGAAGAAAATAAAATACCGAGTAAGGTGGTGCCAGATTTTTATCTCTGATTTATTTAAATAAAAATGTTGCCACCTCGTTAAGTTTCTAATTATAAGCTAGTAAGCCCAATCGAACAGGTCTATCATCTAGCTCTGTGTGAATAAATAAATACAAAACGTATTCATGTGTAAACACCCCTAATGTTCTAAATCGTTGTAGGAGCATTCGTTAATATTTAGTAGTGATTTCTTTAACTGTAGTATTAACACAAACAACTTAAAACCGTTTTCAGTGTACTGAACAGAACAGGGGTACAATGTTATAAAGGGTGATTTTTTAAGAGCTTGATAACTTTTTTTTTAAAAAAAAACGCATAAAATTTGCAAAATCTCATCGGTTCTTTATTTGAAACGTTAGATTGGTCCATGACATTTACTTTTTGAAGATAATTTCATTTAAATGTTGACCGCGGCTGCGTCTTAGGTGGTCCATTCGGAAAGTCCAATTTTGGGCAACTTTTTCGAGCATTTCGGCCGGAATAGCCCGAATTTCTTCGGAAATGTTGTCTTCCAAAGCTGGAATAGTTGCTGGCTTATTTCTGTAGACTTTAGACTTGACGTAGCCCCACAAAAAATAGTCTAAAGGCGTCAAATCGCATGATCTTGGTGGCCAACTTACCGGTCCATTTCTTGAGATGAATTGTTCTCCGAAGTTTTCCCTCAAAATGGCCATAGAATCGCGAGCTGTGTGGCATGTAGCGCCATCTTGTTGAAACCACATGTCAACCAAGTTCAGTTCTTCCATTTTGGGCAAAAAAAAGTTGGATATCATCTCACGGTAGCGCTCACCATTCACAGTTACGTTACGATTCGCATCATCTTTGAAGAAGTACGGTCCAATGATGCCACCAGCCCATAAACCGCAGCAAACTGTGACTTTTTCTGGATGCATTGGTAGCTCTTGCAATGCTTCTGGCTGATATTCACTCCAAAATCGACAATTCTGCCTATTTACGTACCCATTGAGCCAAAAATGAGCTTCGTCGCTGAACACAATTTCTTTCTTTCTGAACTTTCTTAACAGAGCACGCATTTTGATAATAAAATTCAATGATTTGCAAGCGTTGCTCGTTAGTAAGTCTATTCATGATGAAATGTCAAAGCATACTGAGCATCTTTCTCTTTGACACCATGTCTGAAATCCCACGTGATCTGTCAAATACTAATGCATGAAAATCCTAACCTCAAAAAAATCACTCTTTATTAGTGCTATTTTTCTTTAAGCCGGGATAACAAGCTGCAATAACAAAAACGTTAATAAAAATTAAATTTTTGCTCAAAATAAAAAAATAATTTTTCACATTGTCGCCAACTACAATATAAATATTTGTTTTAAAACAAATTTTCAAAAAAAATATTTTGTGTAGATTTTTTTGGACTTATCATCGATAACCATATATTTAACTTACACTGGATAATTAGCCAGGCTAAGTTCGAGATTGTTTTTTCAAAATTTGTTTTCATAAAAAGAAATTTTTATTTTGAGTGAAATTTTAACATTTTATTTATATTTTTGTTATTGCAGCTTAGTTTTTCAGTCTTAAAGAAAAACAGCCACAATATTACTGTTGGCGGAAATTTAAAAATATTTTTTTTTTTTATTTTGAGTGAAATTTTAACATTTTGTTTAAATTTTTGTTACCGCAGCTTAGTTATCCAGTCTTAAAGAAAAACAACCCTATTATACGTGGGCTATAAATATTTTTTGACTTTTTAATAAAAACAAAATTTGGTTGAGGGCTATAGACCCCCCAGAAAAATGTTCCTCCTACGACAATAGTTATAAGGTCAATTTACAAATGTTAGATTTGAGATTTGTAAATCGAACTTCGGCTAAATTCGCTTTATTTCTCATGTAATCTGAAAAGGAAATAAGTTGATAATACTTTAGGCATAGAAAAGTAATTAATTTATTTTCTGGCGTATTAAATTAGCGATTATTACGGCTGTTATTCTTTAAAACTGGATAACTAAGCTGCGATAACAAAAATCTAAATAAAATGTTAAAATTTCACCCAAAATAAAAAAATCTTTTTTAAAACTGTCGCCAAAAGCAATATCAATGTGTGTGTGAAAACAAATTTTGAAAAAATAATTTTGTGTTGAAAATTTTTGACTTAGCCTGGATAATTATCCAGTGTAAGTCAAAATTACAAATCACAAAATATTTTTTTTTGAAAATATCTTTTGATACATATATTTATATTGTAGTAGGCGACAATGTGAAAAAATATTTTTTTTTATTTTGAGCAAAAAATTAAATTTTTATTAACGTTTTTGTTATCGCAGCTTGTTACCCCGGCTTAAAGAAAAACAGCCCTATTATTAGGGATGTGCAATTTGGCATTCCACGTCAAAAAAAATCTGGCAACCCTGTTTGGGCTTGACAAGAATGACATGTTGCATCTTCGTCCTCCAATGTTTTTGGAAAACGTGTGAGATTTGTTTGTTTACATTTTTATGAAGAGATTTATATTTTAAAATATTTTACCATGGATTTTCGCAATAAAGGCAAGTTTTTTGATTTTCGGTGTTGTATGTGTCTGCTATCGAGAACCGACAAAGCAAATATCTGCGTAAACTGTTAAAAATATGCGTGAATATATTTCAATTACATGAAGTGCACAGAGACGATCGAAAACAGTGTCTTAAGGCACAACTTCACGCTCCCGTGGGTTTCCACGTAAACTACCACACAGACGGATTCAAAACATTACCAGATATAAAAAAACTAGGATCCATTTTGAAGGGTTGTCTCTGATCATAATTTCTTGCTGCTTCTCTATTACGATATTAATGTTTATATTTTGTTTGTTTTTATATACTTCAAGATCCTGGGGCTGTGCAATATGGAAACTTCATTAATTACTACCAATTTAACTCAGCTGAAGAGCGTCTAAAACTTCTGCCGGCAGAACATTGGGATACTACCGATGATCATTCCATAAATGAATCTTATTTCGTTCTAGATGTGGGCTGCAATTCTGGAGTATTCACTAGCCTTTTACATAAATACCTCAGCGATTTACTACCCGAACGTAAAGTCTTCATATATGGTGTGGACATCGATGATGCGCTCATTAAGAGAGCAAAAGCAGAAAATGTATGTGATACCATTTCATATGATTGTGTAGATGTTATGGACGCGAGTGCTTTTGAGAAGGTAACACAATATTTAGCCACACAACAACGAACCCAATTCGATGCCATTTGCTGTTTTTCCATAACTATGTGGATACACTTGAACCATCATGATGCTGGTCTGCAGGAGTTTCTGCGTAAGTTAGCTACATTGGCCAAATTGTTTGTGGTCGAACCTCAACCATGGAAATGCTATCAGACAGCAGAGCGAAGACTGAAGAAGTCGGGCGAAGTTTTTCCCTTATTTCTGGAATTGAAGTGGAGATCTCAGGTCGAAGATGAAATACAAAATTACCTTGAAACGGTAGTGCAAAGGAGAAAAGTTTACGAATCATGTCCCACAAAGTGGAAAAGGAAGATTTGTTTTTATAGATAATAAAGGAAAAAAATCGAACTTTTTGTATTTTTCATAGTTAAATTAAGGCCTTGCCACAGACTTAAATTCTGTTCGGTAGTAGAATGAATGAATTCTATAGAAAATATAAAAATACATTTTGGAATGAAACCACTTTCAATTTACAATTTACTGTCGAAGTGATGTTGGAAGGCAATAAAAACGTTAAAAATCAGGAGTAAATAATGAGGGAAAATGTTTTCGTAGGGAAATTTCATTCAAGATAGACGAGAAATAAAATTCAATCGGAATTAAAATTGACGTCGTGTTTGACACAAGGAAAACACAATACGACCTTTTCATATAGGAATTGGTGCTCAATTCCGAGAAATGAGCATTTTCGAATTGGATTCAACCGACTTTTTTGCAGATTTTAATTCCGATTCGGAAAACAATCGAATTCTAGAACCCCTTGTATGAAAACGTGGCTATCTGGGGACCCTGAACGATAAAACTAGGCGAAAGATGAAATCGATTCACATTTAAAGTCAGAATCAAATCCGTTATTGTGGACTTGGCACTTTCTCGTTTTTTGTCATACATATTTTCAAAAAAAAAAACAGTTTCAATTATAATTTTATTTTTGTTTTGTTTTTTATTAATTTGTACATTTTTATACACTAATTAAAGACCCTAAAACACATTTTCTCTTATTTGTTACCATCTCTTGTTAAAAGTATTTAATTATCATTTCTCTTATATAACTTTTATTTAATTTCTTTCATTAAAAATTTAACTTTTTTAAAGATTTGCTGTTGTGAACTCACCTCGAGACACAATAAAGAGATGTTAAAATAAATGGGAAATGGGGAAACTAAAAATAGAATTCAGATTTTGTAAAATGATTTAAATTAAACATAAATCCTAAGAAATAATAAAAATGTAATTGTAGAACATGTTTTTCTTGTTTTTTTTTTGTTTAAAGTATTACTTCATACTTTATGAGAACAATTTTAAGAAATATTAACATTTTTAATTGTTGTTTTTTTTTGGAAAATGGGAAGCAGTTTGAGTTTGGGAAGTTTGTCAAAATGAAGTATGAGAGCGAACATGGAGGAGTGGGGGAGGGGGGCAAAGGTTAGGGATTGGTGGTATATAATTTAAAAATAGAAATCTTCATCGATAACATCTGTAGGATGACAGTTAGCTTCTTCTTCTGTAACATTATGTTGCATAACATTAGCTAATTCTAAATTAGCCGAGGATGATGATAAATGACGTCCTGGTTGTATTTGTATATGGTGTCGCGGTTGTGCTGAAGCCGCTGGTGATTGCTGGAGCGATGACATTACTGGGGATTGTATGGGCGGCGATCTTGTAGGTCGCCTATTTGTCACTCTTATGTGGTCTTTTGTGGTAAAATTTCACCCGGCCACCTCCTCGCCAGCAAAGTCCAACTTAACAACATCGGCTGGCAAGCACTCCTCCACATCAACTTCATGCTCTGCGGTGTTGATGCGATTCAAGGTCATTGTAACATCTGGCCCCGATTTCAATGCTACCGATGTGGCTGTTGGCGGCGGCGCTAAGGTGGTGGGGACTACTGCACTTCCGGGCGATACTATTGTGGATGATTGTGTTACCATAGCACTTGTGTTTGTAAGGATGCTGGCATTTGTTACCAAGTTATTGGTAACGGCTGTCACTGTCGATATTGCATTTGAGTTGTTCGTGGTTGCAACTAGGTTGGTCGAATTTGCCGACACTGAGGGACCACTAACCACTTGGGCAGTGTTCGGTTGTTGCAAAACTATATTCTCTGTTACAGTTACTGTGGCAGGTGAGGTTTGTAATGCTGATGATAAATTAGTGTTGATTGCAGTTGTCGGTGTTGCCGCCACAATTGTGGAGGCGTTTGATGCTGAAGTTACTGTTGCTGCGGCAGCGGCGGCGGCTGCTTGTTGTTGGGCTAATAAGGCTTTTTGGGCTTGCATTTGTTGGAATTGATGCAGTGTCACGGTTGTTGTAGTGGTGGTCGTGTGGGTCGGCTGCAGTATGTGTGTTTGCTGTTGCTGATGCTGTTGATGTTGCTGTTGTTGCTGATGCTGTGCTTGGGCTTGCTGCAACTGTTGCAGCTGCTGAGGCTGCAAGTGCACAATTTGTGGCTGCGTCAGCTGGGGTGATGTTGCCGCCACGATGTTGGCCGTCGTTGTTGCATTACTGAGCGACACAATACCTCCACCACAGGATGATGAGGCGCTATGCGGCGATGCCTGGATTATGATTTGTTTGGGCGTTGTTTGCATGATGGGTGTGGCTGTTGCGATATTGGATGATTGTTGTTGCTGTAATATTTGCTGCAAGGGTGCAATATGTTGAACATTTTGTATGTGCACCGTTTGTTGTTGTGTCGTCTGATGATGTTGTTGTTGGGGCTGTTGTTGTTGGTGGTGATGGTGTTGTTGCTGTGTATTTAATACACCTGTGGCAATAACGGTTTGATGTTGCTGCTGCTGCTGCGGCTGTTGTTGTTGCTGTACAATATGATGTTTCAATATCTGATGAGTCTGTTGTTGCTGCTGCTGTTGCTGGTGGTGGTGCTGAGTTTGCTGATGCTGTTGTTGATGGTGCTGTTGCGTCGTTTGTGGTATTTGTTGCACGGTTTGTACGACATGCTGCACTTGTTGCACTGGCACTTGCTTTGCTGGTATGCCGGCATCTTCGAAAGCCTTCTTTTTCAATGCTTGTCTAATTTGCGTCCTGGTAATGGGAGAAAAGAAAAATGAACATTAGTCAGACGAACGGAATTATCAAGTGTTTGCCGCCCTCTCGCTATATCCCTGTGAGAGGTTGTGGAACTTCAACTTACACTGTTCTATTCTTTATGCTTAAACTGATTTTATTTAAATCATCTGAGAATCGTATTATTGATGCATGTAACATATCAATTTCTTCATCTGTCCATTTCCTGCAATATTTTGAGTTTTTTTATATGATTCATTGTTCGTGGTTTTGGTATAGATGGACGGACATAGCGAGAGAACAGAAAAAACAAATTACAATTAGTTTTATTGATTTTTTATTTAGTTTTATTGATTGTTTTTTTTTTTCTAAATCTATACTTCCATTTAGTTTCTACTATATTTTTTTATTATTATCTGAAATATGTTCACCTAAAAAGAACGAAATTGTTACATATCATGAAATGATCAATCGAAAGATGCTAATCATTCGATTATCGGTTTGTGGTCGTGTGGCAAATGTAGTTTAGACGTAGAAGGAAGACATTTCAAAAGGGATTTGGAAAATTTAGTATTTTTAAGAAATTGAACAAATATATAAATACGATAACAGCCAATTTTAACAAAAGGTATCGAAAATTAATAATAAAAAACGTTGCAGTTTTTATACACATAAAAATAGATTTTTGCCAGAAATGCCAACTTGTTGGGAGACAGCCACACATCAAAGTGTTAAAATATTAATGGAAACACGTGTTAAGAATAAAACTAGATGATCGTTAACAATGTTTTTTGTACACGCCTTCCATTTTTATAATTATTGATGAAAAGATCCGCAAAATATTGATATATGCCGATACTCTTATCTCATCAAACAAGAGTTCAGCAAAAATATTTGAATACAGTCTTATATTTAGTTTATCTGTATCCCTCAGGGACTGTGAGAAACAATAAGTTAAAAAAACTCGTCTGAGTTTTCATGTGAGCAATTTTCTATTGTATATAATATTCGCAGAGTGCAACGAAATGTTACTAGTGTATAATACAGAATTGACTACACAGGTCTGCAAAATCTTTTTCTCATTGGGATTGATTAAGATAGTTTTTATGTTCATTTTAAAAACATCTTACAGGAAAAATTGACACAATAATTACATGGATTTTTTCTTATCTCTATTATTGGTATTATTATTATATTTTTTTTAATTGCGATTCCGAAAACAATTGGATTCTATGACACCCTGATAACCTCGCTTATGTCTAGAGATCTTAGATTAGATAAACTAGGGCTATATCTGTTTTTCTAGTCTGATTACTCCTTTCTGATTGTGCTATCTCTCCTTCTCTAAAAGGAATAATCACAATTGTTTAATTGGTTTCCGAGTGGAAGAGCAACATATCAACAACATATCTTTAATCCAACCTAGGACTTGAAGCTTTAATAAAAACAATTAAAAAGTTGTTAAGTTTGCCCGGGCCGAATCCAATTTTATGATTTTTTATCGGTAGAATTTTGATAATTTATTTCCGGAAATGTCCAATTGACCATCACATCCATATTTGTAAAGATTTATTTTTGATTCTACTTTAATTTTGTTTCAACAAATTAACAAAATCACTTTTTTTGTATATTATAAAAAAGAATATTTATAATTAATATTGGAATACAAGGCTAAATAAAATACGATTTTGTTAATGTTTTGTTTTCATATGGAAAAGAATAAAGGAAGCTTTTGTTCATAATTGATTTATTTTAAATCAAAGAACTACGAATTACTATAAATGCTAAACCTAACTTAAAAACGGCCGTTTTTAGATGTTCTTTTCAACATTCCTGACAGGTAGTACTACTAAGAGTGTAATCATTGATATTTGCAATCATTACTCATCATTATGATTATCATTATTTTATAATAACACTAGTGAAAAACTCGATATTATAATTAAATTAAATTAAGTTAAATTTTACTTATCAACTAAAAATTAAAATTTTTCAAATTGAGAATGCAAGTGTCATTTACATCAAACCAAACGTCCACACACACAAAAACTTTCGCAGAAAATCTAAAGTGTTTTACACCACTTGGAAACAACACTTTCTTTTTTTGTATTAGAGAGACAGAAACAACAGGGTTTGTGTTTTCTTTTAGAGGTCTTAATGAAAATTTAGCGTTTTAAAAATCCTTTAAGTGCTATTCCTTTTTAGGATTGCGTAGGATTGTGTGTTAAGTAGGTTGGGGGTTGGGTTGGTTTGACTTAATTAATGATTTTGACTTCAGCTGTCGTCCCGTTTTTATCCCTCTTTTTTTCCTTTTTATGATTTTCGAGATATTCACATGTTTTAGAAGAGAGATAGAGATATTTATAAACCGAATTTCATGTTTCTATCTTTGCTTGATACCATTTGCATCCCTTTTTGTCCCATTCCACCACCTAAAGGAATAAATTTTGCAAAATTATCTTTTTGGTTCGCGTTCTCTACATACATTTGAATATAAGGTAGAGATTTTTAAAAATAATGTTTAAATAACCTAAATATTAGGGGGAATTTTCAGTCCTTGTTGGGGAAATCATTTTCTCTCCGGACTGATTTCGCCCATTTTCATTCCCCCACCGATCTGCAACCATTAGACACACATGTGGAAAATTTAATCCCATTAGCTCATTTCCTTGGGAAGCTAGCGTGCTTTAAACAGCCAAATGGACTTGGCTATATCATATCGCCTTAGAATTTTACAACGTCTCAGAACATATATATATATATATATATATATATATATATATATATATATATATATATATATATATATATATATATAGGTATCCGATGAATATTGTAAAGTGTAGCAAACGGAATGACGGAATGCAGTCGTCAGTAGTTTAAGGGCGATCGCAACAAGTTGGAGTAATTAAATAACGTAATTCTAGGTAATAGGCCACATTTTTCATGGATTGATGATTTAATATCAGGACATATAAAGAAACAATTTTGAAAAAGGATTTAATGATGCATTTTTCTCATTCGATTTCATGTTGCTCCGTTAAATTGAGCTGACCATTTATTATATATGCGTGGAAATTGATAAATAATACAGCATGTTAATTTTTTTTTTATTCGAAATATATATATTTATTCTCGTCGTTCCATTGTGGAACATATTATTTCAAAAAAAAAAACGAGTTAGAAGTGACCAGTTCACTTCACACATTAATGTGAAATCAACTTGAAGAGAAGACTTTTCCAAATGGATCATTATTTAGGAAAATGCACTTACAGACTGTAGATGATCGAGTAAAACTGGTCACTATACTATAATTACAATAACTCATGTATTGATTTGATCAGAGCCCATGTTCGTTCCTTCCTATATATATGTAGATGATCATTTTTATTTGTGATATTCGAGCTTCGCTATATTTTCGAATAAATAGCGCTCAAGGTTAGAAGCAAAATTTATTTATAAATAAAAAAATAATAAAATTTGAATTTTGCAAAATTTAAAAAATGGTTTTTGTATGTGCAGATATAGTTGTGTGTGTTCGAAAGAAATATACATACATTAAGACTAACAAAATTACACTTAACCTGCGAATTTGCAACAAGTATTATAAACTACATACTAACTTAATGTAACATATTTTTGGATATATTTCAGATATATTAGATGTAGTGATATTTTACATATCGTCGGTATTCTGTACAAATTAACCAAGTCTATTTCTGTGAATTGTGAGTCGTAAACTTTCAGCTAATATTTAAGTTAATATTTATTCGAAATGGTCTTGATCCGTTTATGTATACCAAGGATATATTTTGAAAAATTATTCCAATTTAAGAAAGCATAGGTCGGATTATAAATATCTTCGTACATATTTGTTGTTCATTTGTTTATTAAATGTACTTACCCCGCTGGAGCTTCTGCATTTGGATGTAATTGCATTGTTAAATCTCCTAAACGACTAAATGCCTGTCCAGCAACAGTGAATATTTCACCCACCTAAAAAAAGTAAAACAAAATAGTACAAAAACAACAAATCATGTAAACAAATCGAAAAATCGTTATCAAACTAAAGTAAACAACTAGTATGCAAATTAATAACATATTTCTTCTTCGATGATTTCCTTGGCTGTAAACAATTGTCTGTCCTTTGCTATTTTGGAACACAACTTTGCGGCAACAGTCGCGGCTGCTCACGCACCAATACATGATATCTCCTCGCCTCATCCCCTTCGATGGGTTAATGTTTTTTTAAATAAATATTTTGTTTGCAAACAAAACTTTTCATTCTTTCCTCTTGACCGCCCTAAGGAATTCAGTTTTGACGATCTGACAGCCGAGCGAGAGTTGTTTTGGTGTTTGGTAGAGCAGTGACATTGACGACGACGGACGTCGCTCAAGTTTCCCGCACAAAATATTCACTGTGATTTTTTAGCGTTGGATCGATATGACGATAATTTTTAGACAATTTCCATACATGAAACTTACTTTTGTGGCTGAATTCATGGTATTTTAATGAAAATATCTTAGATTTTCTAAAATATTCTGTGAAAATTATAATATTGTACAGTTGTCAAAAACAGCGCGTAGGTAACAGTGTTGTAAAAATACTGACAGCATCGGAAATTACGTTAGTTTGCTACAACAGGGTGATTCAGAGTTGTGTAAAAGTTTGCCCGCACACATACGGGGAAATTCATTGGAAATTTCATTATAGGAATTTTCGTCGACATCAAAAAATGTAAAATAATGATTTTCATGAAAAAGAGTAGAACGAAATAATGAGACCGGATCACAACCATACGTTATATTCTACAGTTGGAATGTTCACAAACTAAAATCTTCAAGGATAGTACCAACGATTTTAGTTTAATGTAACTGTACTACCTAATCAAAAGTGCGCTCCGTCTGACATGTATCAAAATTAAAGTTGGTGGTATATCGATTTCAGGGTGCTACGTGTGTGTTAAATTAATGCTGGAGGTATTTCGATTTCATACAACTATTTGACGATTTTGACACAAGCCAGACGTAACGCACTTTGATTAGGTTGCACCGTTACACAACCAATTAACAATTTTGACACAAGCACAGATCGATTAGGTTGATTAGGCGCCTAGTAGCCATTTCAGATTGCATGCGAAATCATTAGATTTCAGTTCAAGGTGGTATAATAGCCTTTTCACACTGCATGCGAAATGTAGCTGAAATGGCAAATGTCATCCGACATTTGTAAATCGACCTTATGTCATTTCTGTTAGATTTCGCATTCATTTCAGCTCAATTTAGCATAGCATGTGAATATTCTTATGTCAAGGTCGATTTGCAAATGTCAGATCCCATACAAATTTTATATTTGAAAATCGACTTTATGGCATTTCACGCTGAAATCGTATAATTTCACGTGCCGTTTGAAAAGGCAATAAATGAAAATAATGTTTTCACAATTGTTCATTCACTTTTATTTTCAGGTTTATGTTCGACATTTGCAAAATGGGACGCCATACGCTAAACAAAATTGGGAAATATTAAAAACTTACTTCCAAAGTATTGAGTCTTTAGCGCAAACTGTAAGAAATTTATGTGAAAATTGTCGAGAAGAGATCGGCCTTCAATTTAGCCTTCGTGAAGCTCATTTTCATCTCGGTGGCTATGTCAATAAACAAAATTGTCGCATATGGGGTTGAGAAAACCCACACGTGACTATTGAAAAGCCAATGCATCCACAACGAGTCATTTCCGAATTATTTTGTCGTTTTGACGATATTTGCAATAGTCATTTGACATATTTCCATACAAATAAAAACAATTTCAAACGTTCAAATTCAAAATTTAAACTCGATAATGAATGATACTTGGGACGACAGCAAATCAATATCGTCCATTATTACATACCACAACAATATTTTGAATTTTAACAATTGAAATTGTTTTTTTGTATGGAAATATGTCAACATAACTATTATACATATCGTCAAAACGACACGATAATTCGAAAATTACATAATTACTCCCAGTCGTGGTAGTCATATGACTGATATTAGGGCGTATTCGATTGGGCGTACTAGGTTTTATTTTTTATTTAAATAAATATTGTGTTCCATTATTAAATGACAAAGTTCAACCTTTCCAATAAAACCAGAAATTAAAAAAAATAATCAATTTTTTTATAACCAGTTCTAATTTAATATGGCCCACCCTATATATGCAATTTTGACAATTTTAAAATTCTGGCTTTGGCATACTATTTTTTAGATTTATCCATGTTTTGACCGGATTTTAAGAAAACCTCTGTTTGATTTTTTTGCCATCTTCATTTACAATTACAAGGTTTTGTTCACATTTTACGATATTTGTAGCGTGGTGTAAACAGGTCTTATGATTTGTGTGCAGGTAAAAATAGACAACAGTGCCATCTACTGCTTACAGCAAAGAATGAAACACCAAAGCAAAAGCTCTCTCCACGCAAATCTCACTCGATCGAAAATTAATTTATAGCCTTGTCACACTGCATGAAATCAAGTTGATTTATTGTGAAATCGAGTTGCTAAAATTGACCCTGTAACATGTCGATTTAGATTGACAAACGATTGTTTGTAAACAAAGCATTCACATATTTATTCATAGTCTTTTCATCTACAAATTTGATAATCGAACTTAGTGATTTCATCTAGATTTCGCATGCAGTCTGAAAAGGCTATAAGACTGTTTGCGATTTCAGCTAATGATACGCTGAAATGACAGTTGTAGTTGCCCATTAAACTGCTAGTCCCCGCTAGATGTCACTACCCTACCACCATGTCAAAGACCTAGAAACATGAGCATGTGGGAAATACAAAATATAGACAATAGATGTCCTCATAGTATTATTGGAAAATTGGAATATTCAGCCCACAAAGATGGTGAACATTTGAAATCTTTATGCTTTTAGGTCTTTGACCATGTTTCATTCATTGGCCCATGTTTTGATATAAATCCCATAAAAATGCCTTTCAACATTCCACATTGGCCCATGTTTTCATATAAATCTCATAAAAATGTATTTCTACAAACCACCGATATTAAATTATTTAGTTTATTATTATTTTTTCTTGTAAATTCAAGCAAGAACTCGTCTTAATTACCTTTACCTTTAATGTGGTAACGAAATAAAACACAACTGTTGTCTTTCTTTTTTGTTATTTTTATAGCAACAAGTTTATTGAAGTTTTCCTTTTATCCCAATATATCGAGTTTTTCTGTTATTATTTCTTTATCCATTCAATATCCATTTAGTTTTCTTTATTCTTTGTTTGTTAATCATATTTCAATACAGTATGTTGTGGTGAGTTTTTGGAGAGTGTTTTCTTTTGTGTGTGGGTGTATCCTTTTTTATTTTTTTAATTTTTATTTAATTTTTATGTTCAATACTTTTTTCTTTTCTTTTCCTTTCTCTTTAGATTTTACATATATACCAAATACATAAATGTGTGTGTGTGTGTCTGTATTAAGATAAAATATATCTTGGTTTCTTTCCAAAAAAGTATACTTTTCTCATCGAAATTGTTCTTAATAATATCGTTATGTTTTTGATGTTGTTTTATCGTTTTAATAAAGAGTGGAAATTAACAAAAATGTTTTCAACATAAAATAATCGATTAAAACTTAGAAAATATATATCATGCTTTATTTGTTTTTCTTCTTCTTCTCTTTAATTTTTGTGTTCACAATCAGACTTTATTTTAAAGAAAAAAATATAAGAAAATGGTATTTTTGTTAATAATATATTTCGCAATTATTTCAATGCATTCATGCTTGGTTAAATATTTTTTCTCATATAAATTATTTCTCTCTTCTTTTACTATTTCTTTAAAAATCACAGCTTAATATAAATATTTTTATGGTTTTTTTGTTTTTCTCGTTTTACTAAAATTATTTAATTTTTTGGGCGGGAAAGGAAATGAAGTAGAAAAGTAAATGTTGAAGTGAAAACTTAAAACCAAAACTCACTACTCACAGTGTTGTATTTTTTCTCATATTTGTTTTTGCAAAATGCAAAATATTACCATGCGGTTGCCTTTTTATTTTTAATTTTTTTACATCCATATGAACTTTCAATACTTTTACGTGTGTGTGTGTGTCTGTATTTCGACATCGACATTGATCTCTTGCGTTATAAACTTTAAGTTGCTATTTACGTATATTTTTTGTTGTTTGTTAATATTGCACAATTATCGAAAATGTTGTTTTTTGGGAGTTTTCAATATTTTTGGTTTTAGATCATAGAAATTTTATTTCTATTTTTTTATTACTATTTTTCTTATCTTTTCTTTTTTGCTCTATTAATTAATACCTGAGAAGTTCATATTCGTTTTTTAATTAGATTAAAATTAAAAATGAAGATTTTACAAAATGAAATCATAAGAAAATTATTATTGTTTTCGCTTGACAAAAAATCTTTTTAAAACTGTATTTAAATTTTATTTTAAATGCTTGTGTATACGTGTTGTTTTTGTTGTTGTTGGTTTTATGTAGTTTATCTTTATCCTTTATTTCTATTTAATCATTATGAGTCTTTAATATGCCCTGAGTTTTCAATATTAGATTATATGATTTTTTTCATTGAAATAAGAGATATTATAATAAAAGAAACAAAAAAAAAAAACAACTTAATTGTAACAATAAAAATTCCATTTCTAAATTTCTCGTACCATTTTAGTATGCCAACTTCTTTTTCTTTTTTGTTGAAAATTTTGCTTACTCAGCAGTTCAGAACATTCTTGAAATACAAATAAATGTATTATTATATTTTTTTTTGTTATCGCAATGTGTAACTCAAGTTTTTTCTTGTCCCATTTCGAATATAACTCTAAACTCTCTTTTGAAGAACAGAAAATACAATAAATAAATGACCACAAATGAATTGCATACAATTACATTGAGACTTATGCCCACTTGTTAGGTGCGTATTTAAATGCCTCATTTTTCCATCATGCTCGAAAAATAAAAAGTTGAAAAAATATTGCTTTACAAAATATTTGTTATAACAATAATATGAAAGAAACAAAGATAACAAAGATCACTTTAGTGAAAAATTTTGATTTGCTTTCATTGACCGTTCTACACGATTTTTAATTGTATTTCAAAAGACACCATTTGAAATTAAAAAATATCAATTGAAATTCAAAATGTATCAATTGAAATTCAAAACTCGTCATTTGTAATTCAAAAGACACCATTTGAAACTCAAAAGATATATATATCTAGATATAGTAGTTACACAAGATTTAATTATACCCTCCACCATAGGATAGGGTAATACTAAGTTTGTCATTCCGCTACACTGAAAGAATTATCTTCACAATATTTATGATTTTGTCTTAACCTCAGTGAAAATTCTCATTAAAAAGTCGCCAAAGAAACTTTTCATAAAATATATGAAATATGTTTGATAAAGCACAAATCAATGAAAAGTGTCATAGAATTTATGAAACATTTCTTAGAAACTATGAAATGCAGTTCTTCATTCGAAGAACTTTTGTCATAAAAATTCATTATTTTTCCTGATATAATTTATGCAAATTTTCATAGATTTTATGAAGAAACTTCATTTATTTTATGAAAAAGTTTCATAAATAGTAATAATTTAGAAGTTTCCAATATAAACAAAAAGCAAAAAGAGGTCTGACTCGTTGACTAACCAATCAACACACAACATCATTGCGAGAGTCTTATTTATGAAAACATTCCACAACACAAATATATTATTGGTTATGACATATTTCATAATATTTAAGATTTTTATACCCTCCACATCCAGGATGGGGGTATACTAACTTTGTCATTCGGTTTGTAACACCTTGAAATAACGACCTGAGACCCTATAAAGTATATATATTCTTGATCGTCATAAAATTCTAAGACGATCTAGCCATGTCCGTCCGTCTGTCTGTCCGTCTGTTGAAAGCACGCTAGCATCTAAACGAAACGAGCTAGAACGTTCAAATTTTCCATAAATGCGTCGAATAGTCGTAGATCGGTTGGGATTGAAATGGGGCGAAATCGGCCCAAAGGGAAACATTTTTCCCTCACAAAGACTAAAAATACCCATAATAATCCCTAATATTTTAGCGTATTTAAGCATGTTTTTTGAATATGCCTGTTTATATTTTCTTGATATTTGGTATGTGCATTCCCCTTATAGCAAAAACGTGCACTATAAAGTGATTCTTATTTGTAGGGGGTGAATGGGAATGGTACAAAATAGGGATAAAAATGGTACATATTAAACGACATTAGCTAGAAACACGAAATTCGGTGTGTACATTCCTGTAATAGAGTAGATACAAAATATAAAAGTATTTGTTCCAAATTAGTACTTTTAAGGGGTAAAATGCGAATAGAGGGATAAAAATGGTACCAACCAAACGGCTGTACCTAGAATAATGGAATTCGGTGTATACATTCCTCTGATTGCATAGACAAGTAAAATACACGGATTTTTAAAAATTCTTACTTTTTGGGGTTAAAATGAAAAAAGGGGATAAAAATAGTACCAATCTAATGACCGCAGCTAGAGTCATGAAATTCGGAGTATACATTCCTCTGAGTGTGTAGACACAGAAAATAAACTGATTTTTCGAAATTCTTTTGGGGTTAAAATGAAAAAAGGGGATAAAAATAGTACCAATCTAATGACCGCAGCTAGAGTCATGAAATTCGGAGTATACATTCCTCTGACTGCGTAGACACGGAAAATAGACGAATTTTTCGAAATTAGTACTTTCAAGGGATACAATGGTACAGAGGGATAAAAATAGTACCAATTAAACGACTACAGCTAGAATGATGAAATTCTAATTGCGTAGAAACGTCAAGAGGGTAAAAATGGTACCAACCAAATGGGCGAAAATAAAAAGTTTTTTCCAAATTCTTAATTTTTCTTTTACGGCAAAAATTGGTTGAATCATGAAGTTAGTTCAAAATTTGTACTTTTGGAATTAAAATAGAATGGAAATACAACCAACTGTAGCACCCACTATCTACCAATATTTGTGGTATTTAAGCTTGTTGGACATATAAATATAAGAATATTTATTTTTTGATTTGAAATGAGTAATTAAAATATTATATTTATTTATAAAATTATTTTTTTTTTCAATATTTGTATTTGTTTTGGTTTGGCTATATTAAAAAAATTATATTTTCCTGTAATATTACAGCACTTCTACGAAAACCGACAACCGACTCTGTGGAATGCAATCCAAGGTGGAGGGTATATAAAGTTCGGCCCGGCCGAACTTAACGCTGTCTTTCTTTAATTCTATGAAATTTTTGTTTTATGAAATATGAAATTTTTATGAAAAAAATGTATGAAACATTTCATGTTATTTATGAATTTTTCATACATATTAAGAAAACATTCACTAAGTTTATGAAAAACCTTTTATGAAATGGCTTCATAAATATTATGAAGGAAAATTCTTTCAGTGTACCGCTTCAGTGTTCCACTGTGACTTGACACTTGATTATGTTTTTACAATTGTTTTGTAAATATGGAAGCCGGACCCATGTGCCACAAACCTAGTACCTCCCACACAAATATTCCGACCCTAAGTAAAATTAAGGTCCTTATAACATCCATAAGTCGGTGTAACGTCTGTATAGATTTTTTCGTGCAAACAAAAGTGATTTTCGCAAAAATTCTAGCCATTATAATTACCTTTAATTGGACATATAAGGAGGTGTAATCGGACTTATATTTCCAAAAAACGAGTACTTTGACGCTAATTACAATATTAGTAAAAAATTCAAAGAAATGGATATTTTGAAACATTTTTTAATACCAAATGCCTAAAAATTGGCTTGTTTTGAACCAATCTGTGCTTCATTCCATGTAACTGAGGTTTGTTGAAATATATATGGAATATAGAGGAATTTATTATTTTCAAGCATATTAATTTTAGGGACACAAGAATTTGCAGAACTATTCAAAATTGCTACGTACATTAGGTCTGTTCGATTGGACTTACTAGCTTATCTTGTTATGGAATTTACTCTCTTAACAAGAAAGTAGCTTTCTACTCTCTTAGATACCGAGTAAGGTGGTGCCAGATTTGTATCTCTGATTTATTTAAATAAAACCAATGGATACAAATGTTGCCACCTTACCAAGTTTCTTAATTGTAAGCTAGTAAGCCCAATCGAACAGGTCTATTATTCCAAGACATTTGTGATCATTTAAATAAGGTAGAACCTTTTTCCGGTAACCAGTTTTGGCAGATTTCTGGTGTAGTTTTTGTTGAGTTGCCAGATTTTCTAAATTAAATTAAATTAATTTGTAGAGTTACAGAGCAATTAAATAATCCAATAAACACAAAACGAAATAAATGAAATAAAACTCTTAATCTTCTATAGATGAATACAATTTGTTTGGTTTTCATGTCACTAGTTTAGCAGTCACACTCGGCTTTTAGTTCAATGTATATATGTACACTCGAAAAAAGAAGTTCGTATAAATTTTGATACATTTAAAATTGATGTTTTGTTTTGTTGTTGTCTTTTTAGTTTTGGTTTGTATTCCTGAAATTTTGTACTCATTAGATCCGAAAATTGTTTTGGTTGTTGCCATGTTGTCTTGTCTTGTCTTCTTAGAAGTCTATGGGTGTGACATCGATTTAAAACTAAACAAATACATATTACTAATGTAATTAAAATATAATCTGATTTTTTTCGCTTTTTACGATTTTCATAACTTTATACTTTATATGCCAATATAAATTAAATAAAAAATTTGTACTTTTTTGGGGGAGTATTTTTAAATATTTTTTGTATATTACACACAACTTGATTTACACATTTATTATTAGCGCTTTTTCCACATATCCACATTTGGAATTTAATTTTAAGTTAAATATTGACATTGATTGAAAATTACATTTAGTTTTTTTCCATTTTTTTCTTCTTTAGAGTAGTAATTGTTCTGAACTCTTCGTAATTGTTAATGCCTAAAAGATTTTTGAGGATTTTTTAATTTTTATTTATTTTTCGTTTTGTTTTAGTTTTATACAAATTGTAAGATTTTTACTTTGGAATCGTATTATGTGGGGTAGTAAATGAAATTATTATTATTATTGGGGAATTTGTGAAAAAGAAAACAAACAAAGAAAGAATGTAATTAATATGAAAATTATAGTTTATTTAAATTTGATTTAGTAGGGCATTCCCATATTTTGTAGTCATAAAAGAAAGGGGAGGGGAATGATAATGTTGCAACTTGAATTGGTTAGTACAATGAAACAAAATAATAGGTCTTGTTAAGAGCCTTAACCAAACCAAATCGGTTTCAGGACTTTCCAGAACTTTTTTGAAGCAGACCGCCCCTATGGCTGATATACACAATAAAGCGATTCAGCATTAACATTTTAATTAGAAAATGAAATTGGCCCGAATATGCTTATTTGCTCCATTGTGTCACTACTATGTATGTACTATATTGGATTTTTTGGCATTTTCATGTTATTGTGAAATGTGTTTTTTAAGTAAAAACATTAAAATAGTAAGGCTAAAATATTGTAACGGGTGGAATTTAATTCATTTTATTAAATTGTATTAGAAAAATCAATTTTTTACTATACACGAACACTTTCAGTAAATGCTGCCAATTTGCCAAAAATGGAGATTAATTCGGGGAAGCCTTCGGGTCAAGTAATGTTTATATTTTTTTTTCAATATTTATACCATAATCAACAAAAGAAAACACAATTTGTGTACAGTTCAGTGCAAAAAATGTTTTTCGTTGAAAATAAATTAATAATCCGACTGTGTATATTATCTTGTTATCGTACTAGTACTAGTCTCAATTATTATCCAATCCCAACAAAACGTGGTACATCTAATGTTTTCGCATCAATGATGGACGATGTTAAATTTGAAGCAAATCAGTGCAGATTTAGATATATCTTCCATACAAATGTCACTCCCGATTTGACATTTTTCGCTCTATGTGGTATACATATTATTATATTACACAGTACGACAGTGGTTGGTATACATGAGAAATGTTAACAGAATATGAAAATAGGCTTAAAATAAAGAAATACGTGTCTCGGCGATTTGCTGTAGCACTTCAGAATTTTGAGAAAATCGATTTTAAAGATTCGAAGGATCGTGGAGGTTCACTTGTAACGTAGTACTATTATAAAAAGTTCTATAAAAACAGAATGGGTGAACCGATTTAAGTGCTTGAGCCAGTTTTGAAAAGGGAATTAAATTTGGATTTGTTTTTATTAAAAAAAAAAACATTTTTTTCCGCTAGATGGCGCTTTAATTTTCATGTAAAATTAAAAATATCCAAAAATGTAATGTTATTCAATGTAATGTAAATGTAATGTAAAAATACAAAAATTAATATCCAAAAATGTAATGTAATTCAATGTAAGGTAAATGTAATGTAAAAATACAAAAATTAATATGAAATCAACAACATTGTATTTTTAATGAATTTCGTAAATTTTTTGGATATTTTTTAATTTTACATGAAAATTAAAGCGCCATCTAGCGAAAAAAAAAATGTTTTTTTTAATAAAAACAAATCCAAATTTAATTCCCTTTTCAAAACTGGCTCAAGCACTTAAATCGGTTCACCCATTCTGTTTTTATAGAACTTTTTATAATAGTACTACGTTACAAGTGAACCTCCACGATCCTTCGAATCTTTAAAATCGATTTTCTCAAAATTCTGACGTGCTACAGCAAAACGCCGAGACAAGTATTTTTTTATTTGAGGTCTATTTTCATATTCTGTTAACATTTCTCATGTGTACTCAAAAAAAATTGATTTTGTCGTACTGTGTTATAGTTCAACTATAAAAATGTATGGTGAAAGTGGGTCACATCGGTTTAGATTATAGCTCCCATACAAATGTCGCACCAGATTTGGTGACATTTACTCATAAAGGACAATGTTTCGAATGTTTCCGGCATTAAACTGTCACAGATATTTTAATACATCTGGAAATGGTAGTAAATTACTAGTTATAGGGTAGAAGATGCAGGGTATCATATAAACGACATCACCAGACTTTAGTCGTTCCGTACTTGTTTTTGCATTGGGATGTTTATAAAATAAGATTTATTGTGAAACTTGGAACTTGATTCTGCTTCAGTGAATGCTTCATTTCATGAGAAATAATTATATCATTTAAGTGTTAAGTAAATAAAAAGATTTATTTTTCATTGCAAAAGGCTTAAATATTAAGTTTTCGTCATAATCTAAATTCCAGTTGTACAATAAAATTTAATGTATAAGCACTCATATAGAGTGACTATTTTCACAATTTATTTAATAAAATAAATTGGCGCAAAAACGCGCAACATGTTATTGCGGAATATTGAAGCTAACACATCGTAATTTAATTAGAAATTCGCCATCTGGCGGTATGTTACAGAATTCTCATTTAAAACTCCACATTTATTTTGAAAATACCTTAAATTTAGACATATTTTGAACAATTTTTTAAAAATATTTCTAGAATACTTTCGTTAAAACATTTTTTTTTTGTAAAAATACTCTAAAATAACTGAACATGAAGATTCCACAATCAAAGTGTTACTTTTTATCATTGGGCAAAATGTTATTAACCTTTAAAAGATGTCAATTTTAACTTCTCACAACTGATCGTCTAAATCTCAAAATTTTCTTGACTTTCAGGCAATGAAACTGGGATAGTAAACAACACATGACATTGATATTTTCGGCAGTGATGAAGAATTTTATATTCTTTAATAAAAAAATTTCAAAAAAATAAATTTTGATTTTTGAATTAATCTCCATTTTTGGCGATTTCAACCCTCTGTGCAGCGTTGCCAATTAATCGCCATCCTAGTTAATGTCGTTTTCTTTGATCAAAAAAAGCGAGCTGATCAGACATGCTTAACATCTTCAAACTTTGCACATATTCCCAATAAAATGTTATTTTTTTGTTATTTTTTATTTTATGCTAATATTTAGGATCTTGTCTCCGTTCGGAAGTGGAATGAAATCCGAATTTCTCTTCTAAAAAAAAAACGAATTTTTACTCCGGAATGAAACCGCGGGTGAAATTCAATTCGGAAATGTAATGAAAGTCGATTTTTTTCTTCTATATAAAATGTAAAAGGAATTTTTATTCCGGAATGAAACCACATTCAATTTCCAAAATAGAATTGTATATCAATTAATTCTCAAAAAATATTTTTAAACAAAATAAAAAAAGTTAAAATAAATCGATTTTATCCTTATTTAACAGCAATTATATTCCTACACAAACAGCTGAAGTTGAAACTAAAACGTTCGGAATCGAATCAATTCCGCATGGAATCCGTGGCAGGCCATAATATTGGAGCTATTCATCAAACTGAATTAGTTTTTGATTTCTTAAGTTTTGTATGGAATTTACTCGGTTAACAAGAAAGTAGCTTGTAACTCTCTTAGTGTTACTGCCAGATTTTTCTTGTTAATCCATTTAAGATAAACCTATGGACAACAATGATGCCACCTTATCAAGTCTCTTAATCGTAAGTTAGTAAGCCGAGTCGAACAGGCCTACTGTTGTGAACACACGTAGACTTTCTGAAAACAAGTTGAAATTTGGATATGAATTTTCTGCAACCAAATGCATAACTATTTATTGAAGGTTTTAAGCTTCGGGCACATCAACGTTGTGAGTGTACTAATCTTATGAGTTGCCCAATCAGCTGTTGAAGAAAAACGCAGCGTCGAAAATAAAAAGCATCGGTATGCCCGAAGCTTAAAGTAGAACAATCGTTTTTTTTTTGTTCAAAACATTGTCTAAAGGCACTACTTTACGCTCCCGTGAAAGTGAGCGGCCACGTAAATCAGAATAATGTTTTTATAAATCATCCATAGATTATTAAATATTTCGTACTAATATTTAAAGCCATTTTCGGCTTTGCCTTTTCACTTATAATAACAAATTTTAAATTTCCTTTGTCAAGCCGAAGTTATGGCTATTAGAGATGTTGCGGAGTGGTTGTGACACTGAAGACGGGAGACAACATCTACCCGAATAGCCAGGCTGCCATCAGATCCATGGACCATGGTGACCTTAAAATCAAGACATGAAAATCAAGAGTGGTTGTGATACTGAAGACGGGAGACAACATTTACCAGAATAGCCAGGCTGCTATCACATCCATGGACCATGGTGACCTTAAATTCAAGACTTAATAGGTACACAACAGCCCATGACAGCGGCGATTCTCTTCAGGAAATGTCGAAGCAGTTCGATAATCAACTCATTCTGTTGCCAAGGCATAGGGAAGTTGACAAGCTTGTCAGATTTGGAACGACCGTACAAGTTCTGCAGGAACTTGCTGGCCCATATACACCTCCACAGCACAGGCAGAAGGCAATGGAGTTGGCTAATACCAGGTCGACGGACCTAGACTATTAGAGAAGTTGCGGAGTGGTTGCGCCACAATGTTGTAACACTGGAGACAATATATACTCGGATAGTCAGACTGCCATCAGATCCATGCACTAATTTCAAGAGCAGACCAAAACTGCTTGAATCTCCTAAGGAGATGGTCAATCTGTTCGATATTCACCTTATTTTGGTGCCAATGGATAGGGACATCTCAGGGAACTTGCAAAATTAGAAATTGTTCTACTAGTTTTAGAGGAACTAGTTTGCATCCCTGTAGACATGCAAGCCCCCAGCAAAATCTTGGTAAGCACATTAAATTACCAGGTAATGACATATCAGTGCTGTTTATGTTTAAGCCGGGATAACAAGCTGCAATAACAAAAACGTTAATAAAAATTTAATTTTTTGCTCAAAATAAAAAAAAAATATTTTTTCACATTGTCGCCAACTACAATATAAATATATGTATCAAAAGAAATTTTCAAAACAAATATTTTATGTTGACTTTATTGGACTTAGCCTCGATAGCCATAATTTTGACTTACACTGGCTAATTATCCAGGCTAAGTCAAAAATTTTTACACAAAATTTGTTTTCACACACACATTGATAGCGCTTTTGGCGACAATTGTAGAAAAGATTTTTTTTTATTTTCAGTGAAATTTTAATATTTTATTTTGATTTTTGTTATCGCCTTATCATTAGCCTCATTATTACAAATAACGTCAGAAATATGTAGCAGTTGGGAATGCTACTTTTTTTCTTCAAATTGAAAACTCAAATGCAGCCTTCAATATTATTCAAAATTGACGAGAATACTTTGAAATTATGAGTGGAGTCTCAGAAATCGGCATATTACATATTCTAGCGATATTTGTAATAAATAGTGATTCTTTTTTCGGATGGTAAATAGTACTTTATAGTTTCGCTTATCCCCAATTTTACTTGGCACTGTAAGTTTATGTTGGGACAGGTTGGTTCCGATAAGGAGCGTAAAAGCCCGTGGCATCTAAATGGGCATCTGCTGGTGTATCGAATGCTACTTTCTGACTGTCACCTAACCTACAACTAAGGTACGCCCTATTTATATCCATAGACTTTTTATTTGTATCTCAAAAATTAGTTTAGTTTGCATTTTGAAGTACAACATTTGAACAAATTTTCGTGGAATTTGGGGAAGGTGACGAAAGTCCATTTGTCGATTTGACATGGATGCAAGCGTGTTTTTCCGAAGTACTAATAAATATATTTTTGGGATGCAAATGGATTGATATTGCCACCTCAGGGTATGCAGCTACTGAGGGCCAGTATCATTCAATTCCTACTCCCACCTCCATCGCGGTGCATCCTGGTAGCCCGAGTAACTTGAACAAAGATGGGGTAATGAACCCACATGGGAGTTTTGGTCGGGGCTAAGGTGAGAGGGAGCTCAAATTCGGCAATCCTGACATATTCAGCCTTATGGTCAATTTGAGTCAAGGATGTCAAACCACGGAGACATTCTTCAAGGTATGTTAGCGGAGGAATTCCATCTGAGAACCAACGGTAACATCCAAAACCCGAACGAGAGAGGGCTACGCGGACCACGCAGCGTCTGTACTCGTAGCGAGCGGCTGCAAAAGGCGTCTGACCCCAGAGGGGCGGCCTAATAATAGTGTGTCTAACCACAATCCGACCATGGGCGGTATAACCCTATAAGCAGCAAGGACTAAATACCTGCGGCACCATGGCACCATGGAGGCTTAGTTGGCAGCTCTTAAACCCAACTAGATTACCGTGAATAAGCTTGGTAACACGAATATATTGGGGTTTCCCTGGTGGTTGTCTAATATGTTCGTGGAATTAAAGCTCTATCCCATCACGGCGCTACGAAATAACACCCAAATGAGGAAATTAAATAATCAAAAAAAAAAAACTGGAAAAAATTAAATTGCGGATAATTTATATTTTTCGGGAGTTAGTTCATTCATAATAAAATAATGCTTAAATGAAATTACCCCCAAAATATTTTTTGGGATAGCTTCATCTTATTTTTGGATTTGGCCATTACTTTAACTTTATTGGGGTTTATTTAATTTTCAAAAAAATATGAATAAAGGTTTCATGCGTTGCCGGGCTTAAGGATTTATTTCCTTGGGGCTTATTTCATTGGGTATATTTGGAGGTTATTTAATGATGAGATAACATCACCGTCTTTGGGGATTCAATCATTTCTAATTTGAGATTTCCTTCATCTATGTTGAGATTTATTTAATTTTCCTTTTTTTTGGTGTTATTTCATTTGACTTTGGGGATTATTTCATTTCTTAGTTTGGGGTATTATTTCATTGGGGGTTATTTTGTGGCAATGTGAAAGGTTCTATGTAGATCTACAAATTCTTCAAAAAACTTCATAAAATGATAAGCTTACTCGAAATAACTTTGCATTCAAAAATACCTAAAAATAGGCCTGTTCGTTTGGACTTATTACCTTAATATGTATATGGTTTTCTTTTGTCATTTTGATAACACTGTGCGACAGTAATTTTTGGAGCTGTACACGTCAAAGTAGACGTCATATATAGGATAACTGTGTACTCATTTTTGTCTCCTTTCTATGTACAATATATTCTCCTTTCTTCTGGACTTTTATTCCCAAAGGATATATAAGTTTTAATAATTTATTTTCATACTTTTGCAAATCATACAAAGGCCATATGGGTATCAAATGAAAGAGAAGAATATCTGCTAAAAATACTTCAAATGTCAAGCTTTTATTTGTATGAGTTTAGTATTAACAATCATTTCCAATTTCCTTCTTAAAAATATATACAATTTTTAGTTTTTTTTCGTTTGTATTTTTTGGTCTGTAATCAATATTTGATTTGAACTGGGCAGAAATCATGATAGTGGTAGTCTGCAGCCAAGTAATAAATGTCACCATGCCATTTGTAAATAAATTTACATTCTATTAAATATAGATGCAAAATGGTCTGGAGTCTGGACAATATCCCACTTCAAATCAAATATTGATTGCAGACCAAAAAATACCATCAAAAAACTAAAACAAATGAGCATGGGCACGGCAGAAGTATTGCTGGGTAACTATACCTATATATACACATACTTACATATGCAATTCAATGAGATGCTCTTAAGGTGGCATGTGTGCTTTATTCTTGGTGCGATTTTTAAAAACGGATATTCGGCAAGTGCGTTGTGCTTCTCGTTCGTTTGTAAGAATCATTTACTTAAAAAGTCCGGGTATGTTGTCGCTGCGAAGCCACCTGAGGAAACCTTTGACAGGGTGGAAATCATGATAGTGGTAGTCTGAAGCCAAGTCATAAATGTCGCCATGCCATTTGTAAATAAATTTGCATTCTATTAAATATAGATGCAGTTCAAATAAATAAAATTTAACTTTTTAAGGGGGAAAAGTTGAAATATCTGTTAATGCTAAACTAATACAGATAGATTCATGAAATTGGAATTATTTTTATTTTGTTTGACTTGCAGAAGTATGAAATTAAATTATTAAAACGTATATATCCTTTGGATATTAAAAGTCCTGTAAAAAGGAAAAAGATCACCAAATGGAAAACCGCACAATGTCTGCTAGCAACATTTAGCTTGCTACACATTTAGTGGCGCTGCCAAAATTTCCTTCTTCGTGGCCCATTTAAGAAATACCAATGGATATTAATAGGGGCTGTTTTTCTTTAAGCCGGGATAACAAGCTGCGATAAGAAAAACGTTAATAAAAATTTAATTTTTTGCTCAAAATAAAAAATTCTTTTTTAAAATTGTCGCCAAAAGCAATATCAATGTGTGTGTGAAAACAAAATTTTCAAAAAATATATTGTGTTGACTTTATTGGACATAGCCTCAATAACCAGGCTAAGTCCAAAATTTTTAACACAAAATTATTTTTTCAAAATTTGTTTTCACACACACATTGAATTTTAAAAAAGAATTTTTTATTTTCAGTGAAATTTTAACATTTTATTTAGATTTTTGTTATCGCAGCTTAGTTATCCAGTCTGAAGGAAAAACAGCCTTAATGCTGCCAACCTTAATTGTAAGCTAGTAGGACCAATCGAACAGTCGTAGTATTTCTTTGTTACTCGCTATTACTATTGTTGCCAGATTGTTATTTCATATTCATTCTTAATTTGATGACAATATTGCCACCTTGCCAAGTATTTTAGTTGTTTAGTAAGTAAACCAATTAAGTACGGCCAATAAACACAGTGTGGTGGAGGATATTAAGATACCGGCGTAATCATCACTCATTTGTGTGAAGGAGCGTTCATTTTATTACGCCATCCTAATTTTCATCTTTGGTGTTAATGTTTTATCGGATCTGATTCTTATCAGAGAAAAAAAGTTACATCATTTAATAGATCTAACGGCTGATCTAACATATACTTTTCGTCAAAAATGAAAATTTGTTTATGTATCCACCACAATATACTTTCAAACTGGATATTTGGAAGTGTAAACTCCTCTTTTTGACTACGTATGTCCATTGCTTAATAACCTATTTTTTTCAGTTATTTAAACCCGACTTAAAAATAATATTCCCGTTCGATTGGGCTTACTAGCTTAATTTTTGTGTGATTATTTTTTCGCTTAAATCTCTTAGTTGTACTGCCAGATTTTCCAACAAGATTCACTTAAGAATAACCAATGCGTAACAATGCTGCCACCTTTTCAAATCTCCTAAACTAGTAAGCCCAATCGAACAGGCCTAACGACTGACTGGAAAACTGACCATTAATACCGTCGTCCATTGTAAATGCAATAACTTTCTCAGTCATTCCAATGACAAATTTTAAAAAGATAATCCTTAAAAACTTAAAACCATTCATATGGAATGCATTCAAATGTTTAAAATTAGGTGTGTTTCATTAATAGATAGATAGGGAAGGATCGGGAAACGCAAAATTATTTTAATTTTTGCACAAATTTTGATAAAAAATAAATTAAATGCCAATTGGATATTTTTTTGAGTAAATATTGTTTTGTTTTATTTTCATTTCATTTCATATTAATTTAATTACATTTATAAATCAAACAAAAAACTGTAATAAAAACAAAACAATTGTATAAAATATATCATAATAGAGATATTCAATAAAACGTTTTTTTGTATTTATAAATGTTTTTTCTGTTATTTGTGTATTGTGTTCTATTTTCAGAATTTTCAGTATAATGTTATTACATTTATATATAAAGTAAATTAAAAAACATAAGAAAAATTTATAGTTATTTAGAATAACTAACGAAACTCAAAAGGGGGAAGAAAGCAAAAAATTCCACTTAAAAATAAATTATAAATTGAACAAATTTATAGTAAACAGTTTTCAAACGCATGCGAAGAAGAATTATGAAGTATGTGTAATTGAAAATGTATTTTTGTCAATAATATTTTTAGTTAGTTTTCTGTAATGCTTAATATTGTATTTATATATTGTTTTGATTTGTTTTATTTTTATAATTTAATCTATGGGATACCTGAGATTGTTTATTATTATTTATTATTACTTTTTAATTATATTTTTTAATATGGATGTTTACTATTTTGCACATATGACTAGGTTCTGTATGCGATCTATGTTGTTTTTTTTTGTAATATGTATGTAGGTAAACTTTTCATATGGCTTTGCGATGAGATGTCTCTATGTATGTATGTATATGGATGGACTGTATTAATATTATTTTACAATAAATTATTATAAGTTTTGAATGGTAGGAAGTATTTGAGTTTGAGTTTGTGTTTGATCTTGATTTTTTTATAAGTACATTGTTTGAGTTTATTTTTGTATTTGATTTAGAAGTGTTATCCAGTGATTTGTGAAAAGTAGCCTTGTCTAAGTTTTTTAAAGGACATAAGAAAAAGTGAGTCACGAGTTAAAAACTCCTAGGCCTAGTTATGTTCATAGTCTAAAGAAATAGAATCGATCCTGAAAAACGTATTCCGTTAATGAGGTTAGCCCAAAAACACTTAAAAGTTAATATGTCACATTGGCGAATCAAAACAAAAATTAAGAAGTGGAAGCTTAGTTTGTTTTATGAATACCCCCAAAAAATATCGGCTATATCTTTTATTACTTCTAAAAATCATGTTTTTTAAAATACGGATGTGGATTAATTGTTTGCCAAATGAAAGGTATGACAATAAAGTATGAGTGATTCCGCATCTGACTTTGTTAACGTTTGACATTTTCATAAAATTTGTATGAAATTTCTGATTTTTGTCCCGATTTTAATAAATCAATAACATTTTGACAACGTTGGATGTGATATCGATAATACTTCATTTCCCTACGATTTGAGAAAAACATTACTTTTAGTGGTTGTGTAAAATCGCTTTAGTTCGTTAAAATTTTATATTTTCTATTAAGTTTGAATACATTCGGTTACAATATATAGTTTCTTCAGCGGGAGCGACTTTTGTATGGGAATTAGGGTTTGCATTTCCCCGTACTTTTTATTTCCCGGGAAACGGGAATTATTTTTTCAATTCCCGGGATCCCGGGACAGCACTGGAAATCGTCAACATACTGTTTACTATGGGTTAAGCTTATTTTTTCCAATGAAACATTCACATTTTATTAAACTAAAATAAATATACATATATTTCGCAACGAGCCTGTTACAGAATTCATATAATAAAGTGCAATGTGAGATCAATTCAAACATCTTTTCAAGTTTCAAAATTAATTAAAGATCAGATATTTCTTATTTTATTGGAAAATGTAGACGCGACGAAATGTCGCTTCGAAAACTTTAAATTCTTTCTTCTAGGCGTTCGGATAAACGCCCAAAATCTATTTTTCCCGGATTTTAATTTTTTTCATATGGACCTTGACAGGAAAAATCCTTTGGATTTTGAGTCTACATCCGAACGCAGCTTATTTTGTCATCCAACTGCAATATTGGACATACCTGATTAAAAGCTATGTGATCTAAATTGTTATACAACATTTTTAATTTTATGTGGAAATAATGGAAAAAAATATGCGAGGAAATATGTAAAATTTTCTACTGAATTCTCGCGGGTTTCCCGTACGAATTTCCCGGGATACGGGAAACGAAAAATGGCCATTATTTTCCCGGGATGCAAACCCTAATGGGAATTATATAAAAACCTGAACCGATTTACGTCAAATTAAGTAGCGTAGGTACTTGACACGGAAAACTCAATTGTGCCAATTTTGGTTATGATCGGACAATAACTGATGTATGTCAATGATGTCATGGTGGTCAATTTAAAATTTTAACTTTGAACTACCGATTACATTGACTTTGAAAGGTAGAAAATAACATTCATTTTTATTTTCATTTTCAGGTTTATGTTTGACATTTGCAAAATGGAACGCTCGAACAAAATTGGGAAATGTTAAAAACTTACTTCCATAGTAGTGAGTCTTTAACGCAAATTTCTGCCTGGAACATTTTCGAGAAGAGATCGGCCTTCAGTTCAGCCTTCAATAAGCAAAATTGCCTCATATGGGGTTCAAAGAACCCACAAGTGACTATTGAGAAGCCAATGCCTCCAAAACGAGTCTCTGTTTGGCGAGGATTTTGGGCTGTACTGTAAAATTGGGTTGATCGGATGAGGTACTGCCGAGCCAGTCGTGATATTGCGTTCCATTATTAAATGACAAAGATCAACCTCTCCAATAAAACCAGAAATTAAAAAAAATAATCAGTACTTTTTTTATAGCCGATTCCAAAATAAAATGTTACATGACCCACCCTATAGAAACACAGTTTTGCATTCATTATATTAAGGATGTTTTTCTTTAAGACTGGATAACTAAGCTGCGATAAGAAAACCGTAAATAAAAAGCTAAAATTTCACTGAAAATAAAAATTTATTTTTTAAAATTATCGCCAACAGCAATATAAATGTGTGTATGAAAACAAATTTTGAAAAAATATTTTATATTAAAAATATTGGACTTAGCCTGGATAATTATCCAGTGTAAGTCAAAGTTATGGTTATCGAGGCTACGTCCAAAAAAGTCAACACGAACTATTTTTTTTTTTGAAAATTTGTTTTGATACAAATATTTATATTGTAGTTGGCGACAATGGGAAAAAATATTTTTTTAGTTTGAGAAAAAAAAAATTATTAACGTTTTTGTTATCGCAGCTTGTTATGCCGGCTTAAAAAACAGCCTTATTCATAGACAAGTGATAAAATACAGGATATAAAATACTAAAAACGCGGTTTTTAAATTGAAAGTTTTAGATTAGGTGCAGAGCTTGACATAAAAAAATCTTCAAAATTTAGATGAATATAAGCTCTCGTTATATTCAGATTGAATGAAACTAATTTCACATTAAATGAAACCTTTTCCATTTCAAATGATTTTTTTTTCAAATTAAATGAAACCTTGAAACCAGAATACGTAACCAAGAGTGTATACCCTAATCGTGTTTTAGTGAAATGTACCGAAATCAAATTTCAATTTTTGTTATTACCCCTTTTGGATTTCTAGTGACGATATAAGAAGTTTAAGTTTGAATCTTAGCATAGAAATACGATCAAATAGAAGAAAAAATTTCTAAATTCACGATTGTAATACGAAGGGAACACTTAAAAACTGTATTCACGATAGTGTTGGATAAGGACTTTCCTTGAGATATTGCCCTGCTCGCCCTGAAAATCCCCTTTTCAACATACCTGGTTAACCTAAAATTTCCAAATTCACGATAGCAATACGAAGGGAAAACTTGAAAATTTTTCTCGACAGTGCTGGATATGAACTCAGGAAAAAAACTATTTTTATGCGCTTCTTTGGGACACTGTTTTAGCTTGGCGTGTAACTCTCCTTTTCACCATACCTGGTTAACCTAAAGTTACAGCTAACCAGTTCAGTTTGTGTGGAGTTTGACTTATATTACTGTTGGCTATCTTTAACCAAATGAAAATGGGGGTAAATCGTTTTGAGTCTGAAGCTTAATTAAATAACTTGTAATCTCAATAGAAAAAGATGTAGATCAGGTATTTTTGTTCGTGGCCCGGAACTTTAAAATTTGTCCACCAAATAACTCGGAAACATTGTTCAATTTGCAAAGGTAGAAAGTAGATGTTAGTTTTAAATTAAATGTTTGCGAAATAAATTTGATATAGGAAAATCATCATGATTGTCGCAACATTTACAACTCGCCGTTCATGTTAAGGCTGTGTTTTCAGCTTGCTCGATTAACACTCCGATTACAAAATCTCATTTTACTCGCTAAGTCTTAGCGAGGTGGGCCAAAGTCGCTTATTTGCTTGATTGTGACACTGCTATGTTACCAGCTGGATTTTTTAACATTTGACAAATTTGAATTATTTTGATTTTTTTAAGTAAGGATTTATTGTAACAAGGGGAAATATAGGGTAACATTTTAAATTTGAACTACCGAATACGTTGACTTTGAAATGTACAACAACATTTATTTTTATTTTCAGGTTTTTGTTTGACATTTGCAAAATTGGGAAATATTAAAAACTTACTTCCAAAGTAACGCAAACTGTAAGAAATTTTCGTGTTTTCAAATGAAGCTTATTGGCTCAATAAGCAAAAATGCCGCATATGGGGCTCAGAGAACCCACATGTAACTATTGAGAAGCCAATGCATCCACAACGAGTCATGAGTGTTCCATTATTAAATGACAAAGTTCAACCTTTCAAATAAAACCAGAAATTTGACAAAATAACCAGTACTTTTTTATTATGGTCGAATCAAATTTAAAATTTTAAATGGCCCACCCTATATAATTCATTTTATTCAAATTTTATTTTTAAAAAAATATGTACAAAATCATTTTTTTTTTTAATTATGCACGAATACTTCGTCAATGCTGCCAATTTGTTTTGCGATATCGCAGAACTGTTGCCTATTAATAGCCATCCAAGCTACTATCGTTTTCTTTGACAATATATAGGGTCCGCCAAATAACTTTTTTTTGAAAATGCTATAAAAAACTACTGAATATTTTCTCAAATTTCTTTTTTTATTTGAAAGTAGAATCCTTCCGGTTAATAAAATAATTTCATTCAAATAATAGTCCAACGGTTGAATAGTTGAAAAAAAAAACGTTAGATGGCGGACCATATAATAATTAGAATGGGGGAGTATTGAGGAGAAAAGTATTAGAAAAATCCAAATCTTCTCCGCTTCTTTCTGCACATATTTTGTAATAATAAATTCCTTTTTTATACTTTAAAAGTCTTCTTTTTGCAAACTATTCAATTTAGATTCATTTGGACTATAATTATGATTTTTTCCACTGCTATAAGCAACAAAAAAGCATCTGCATTAGCTGATCGGCATTATCAGATGTTATGACTTTCGAAATTTCGTATGTTACGTTCTTTGAAATTTTCGTTTCAATGTTAATTGAAACTAAAACTATTGGAAAATCCAGAATTAATCCCATCCAGTTACAGGGGACCTGAACTTGTATCCGAGCATAATGGCAATACCAGCGAAACGAGTGTAAAATGTGTTATGTATTATCATCAAAATTTAACTAAATTTTTTTTCATTTTACTTTAAAAGATTGCGAAATATGGTAATAGATAGACATGGATTCATGCATAACATTTTAAATTTTAATTTAAATTCATTGTTACGTTTGTTTTATTTCGGCCGGTAATCAATATTTGATTTGAACTGGGACATTGTGCTGGCTCATGATCATTTTGCATCTATATTTTATAGAATGCAAATTTATTTACACTACCACTATCATCCGGCCCATGAAGATCTTTTGCAAATGGCTGCGCAGCAATTTTTCAATCAAATAAATTTTAAATTGTACTCGTGATTTTGAATATTTATTTCAATGTCTTTCTGTCAACTTCCCTCACTTCGCTGTCCTTATTTCATTTCCAGCAAAAAAGAAGTTAAAAGAAGTTATATTCAGATTCCCAACTTATGTCTCCAGCTGAATAGAAAATTCACTCTTATTCACGATAGGGGTTATTATTGATGTTATTCCTCATATTTTTTTGAAACTTCGTAAGCTGAGCTGATTCATATTTGCAGTCACATTAACAAAAAATTTCCAAAAAACGCCCTTCATTCTTTCATTCTAATAAAGTAAACACTTGCAACATGATGTGTTCTGATTCAAGAGGAGAAAAACACCGAGTTTTAGGGGATTCGAGTTTTCTTTATTTAGAATTTGGGCCGAATGTTCAGAAAACAAAACGGTTTCAAACCAAATTCTGAATTTGTCATAGAATTCATTCAAGAAAACGTGGAAATTAAAATTTTTCACATTCAACAACACATATTATATCCAATAGAACATATTTCCATGTTTGTATGACTATAAAAATATCTTAAGAAATAATTTTATAATTGTATCACGAAATCTTAGTTACCAGTTGTCAACTACTGACCATCGAAATATTTCAAATACAATTTTCGAACAATTTTGGCGGAAATCGTTATTTTCCTGGAAAGGACAAAATAAGCAGCACTTCCATTCTGCAATAAAATTAAAATACATACTTCTCTTTCACTTAGATTGAAAAATTCCTTTTTTCAATAACAATCTCAATGTGATCTCCCAAAATGCAACAGTTCGTCGATATGTATGTGTCATAGGAACATATATCAAAAACTAATTTACATTCTATGTTGATAAGAGAGAGAGGGAGAGAGTGTGTGTGTGACAATCTTTCCTATCAAAAAAAATTAGACAAGGCTCTTGTTGGTGTATTTTTTTCTATGAAAATTTATTAAAAAATAAACAAAAATAATAGGGGGTTTTTAACAAAGGTTCATCATGATTGGTTTTCATGTTTACACTTCAATTTAACAAAAATGTTTTTAAATTTTATTTAATTTGTTTTTGCATAGTTTTTAGTTTTTATTTCTTTAATTTTCGAATTTTTGTTTTGTTGTTTGTACGTATCTTCTTGTTGTTTGTTTTGTTTTGTTTATTTAAGAGTTTTAACAAAATTTTTAATTACTTAAAATTAAAAAAAATAATAATAATAAACCATAAAAGCAAAAAAATAGTCTGTATATAGTAAATATAATTAAAAACTAATTTTTACAACATATAAACATATATAAACAATTAATAATAAGGGCAAATTATAATAAGAAAAAAAATTATTAAAACATTTACAAAGGTAGGGGAGGTAGGGTTGGTATTTCTAAAAATAAAATTAGATATTACATAGTTTAAGGGTTAATTTAAAAGAGAAAAACTATTATAATGCTTAAAATTGAAGGTCAGGGGTGGTGGGCGTTGTATGTAAGAGTAAGAGTTGAAATGATGGATTTTCATAAACTATATGTGGAGTGGGGGAGGTAGGGTTGTGAAAGTTTTCTTTTCTTCCAAAGATTTGGGGTCACATGGAGGGAGGGGGTTTGGTTTTTGTTGCAGAATTTTCTGTTTTATATGCAAAATGGTGACATTTTGTTATGCATTTTCATTTTGGAATTATTATTATTTTGTTTGTTTTTATTTTTATTTTTAATTTTAGATGTGATGTAACATTTTACAAAGAAATTATTTGTAAGCCTTAAAAAAGAAAGGTCCTAAACACATTGAATTGTTTTGTTTTTTGTTTTGTATTGTTTTTCTGTTATTTGTTTCCGCCTTAAAGTTGTGGATTTTTTTCATTTCATTTCATTTCAATTTCTTTTGTTTTTATTTAAATTTTACATTTAATGCCTAAATTTATAATTTTTTGTGTTATACGTATATATATTTGTTGTAAGTTTCTTTAAGTATTTTTTTGTGGTTTTCATTTCCTTTTTCTTTTATTTTCTTTTATATTTTTTAGTAATTTTTTGTTATTTTTGCCATAAAGTTTTTTTGTTGTGTGTTTTGTTTTTTTAACCAATTTAGGTCAATTTTGTTTATGTTTACTAAGGTTTAGAGCCTAAACATTTAAATTATTTTAAGATTTTAACTATTATTTATTTATTATTATTTTACTTTTACTTTCAATAAAAATTTTGTTATAAACTCCGCACACAGGCGGGTTTGCGCTTGTGACTACCAAGTAACTAGCACTCGCCGGCCCGTGTTGAAGTCTATAGGTTCCTAAAGCCAAAAAATTTGGGGGTTGGGTTGTGTTGATGTATAGAGATAATAGCATCCAAGTTTTTGAATTTTCTTTAAAATTTCACTATGGTTTGTTTTTATTTGTATTTGTTATTTTTAAATAGATTTTCAACCTTTACTTGTTTGTTTGTTTTCGTTAAATAATTTAGGGTTCTCTTAAATTGCCAAAAATAAAATAAAAAAACACGACTCATGCCAGTTTTGTAAAAAAAACCTTACTAAACTTGTATGTGTAGCGATAGTATACTTGTTTTTCTCAATATATAGTATATCATAAAATATTTTACAATTTTGTTTTGTTTTGTTTTGTTTGCTTAAATAATTTCTTTGTATTTCGGACCATTTTGCCGGTAGTGGTTGTTGTTGTTGTTGTCGGTTACCCTTATGGTCGGGATGTTGGTTGGGGTTAATTAATTAATTTTATGTTTTATGTTTTGTGTTTCAATATCTTAATAATTTTGTTGTTTGGGTAACTTATGTTTAGTGAAAATGAAAATTAAAAATTTTGCCAAAAATATTTACAAAAACCTATCTAAATAAAACGCCTGTGTGTTGTTTTTTTTTTTCTTCTTCTTCTTCTTTATAATTTATGTCAGTTTTTTTGTTTTGTTTTGTTTTGTTTTAGCCGAAAAAAGATTAGATTACTTAGTTTTGTTTTCTTTTTTAATTTTACATTCAAATTTTTTATCATAATTTAAATTTTGTTTTTCATTTTTGTGTTTTTATGCCTAAATAAGTTTTATGTGTTTGTTTTTTCTTCTCTTACGTTGTTTTATAGCCAAAATGTTTTTATTTTCTTTTTAAATTGTTGTTGATTAAGTTTTGCTTTGTTTGTTGGTTTTTAATAATAATTTTGTATAAAATCCAAAAAAGTTAATTTCAAATGTTTAGCGATTTTTTACATAAGTTCTTTGTAAATATTGTTGTTAATGTCAAGCCTAAAAGTTTCTTCTTCTTCTTGTTCTTCTTTTGTTTTTTGTCCAAATTCACTGTACTGTACTGTGTATTGTTTGTTTTGTTGTGTTCTGATTTTTCGAAATTTTCTGTATTCAAAATTTGCATTTTTAAAGGGCCAAAATAAATGATTTTTAGTGTGTGTATGTGTGCGTGTCTGTGTGTTTGTTAATAAAATAGTAGTCACCACTTTACTTGAAAGCGAAAAAAATTGAGTTTTTTCAAGGTTTATTTAACATAAAAATTTTAAAAATAATTAAAAGAAATAATTATAATTAAATAGGTATATTTATTTTTAAATTTATTTGTTGGTTTCTTTTTTGTTTGCTTTTTTGCATAATCGTTTTTATTGTTGTTTTAGTCTCAACTATTGCATTGTATTTTCCTGAGGTAGTTTAGTTGCTATTGCAGTGTTCTTTTGTCTTTTGGTTACGTTCTTGTTGATTTATTTACTATTTACGTATTTGTTTTGTTCTATTACTATTTATTGTGGTAGTTGTTTTGTTGCTGCTGTTTTTTTTACTATTGTTAGAATTTTGATATTGTTCCATTCCATTAATTATATTCATTGTTACTATATCTGTGTGTTGAGAGACAGACGGGTTGGAAGAACAAATAAATAATAAATAAATTAAAGTTTAATGAAGAACACAAATTTTAAGAAAACTAGAAGCTAACCAAGCTGGCCTTAAAACAATTAGCACGTCCAATATTCTTAGGCGCAGGAGAACCTCAATCTGTGGGAAAAATGATGTGTTGAGTGGGGGGTGCCCAAAACATTCTATTGTTTGTGTTTAAATAAATCTTGAATCATCTTTTTTTGAAATATTCGGTATATACCTAAATGTTTAGCCTCTTTTGTTGTGTAGATTATTTCAAAATTATTTTTAGTTTTTTTTTAGGTTTTGACTGTGAGATTTCAATAAATTATCGGCCAGTTTGATTAGCTGTAGTTTTTGTTAAAACCATAAAGAAAATTATATGTATATATGCAATATGTTTTAATTAAAGAACGAAAAAAATAATTCTTTAAGAAAATTATAAGTTTACAACAATTCTGAGGTATATGAGTTCCTGTGCGTATTTTTTTAATATATATATTTTTTGATTTGTTTAAAACAAAGTCGTAAATTAAACTTAACTTAGACAACTAAACAAAATCACTAAAAATTCAAAGAAAAGAACTAAAAAACAAAATGCTTTAACATTTCCCTTCGAAAAATAACACAGAAAAACACAAACATATTTTCCCAAACTAATTAGGAGCATTAAGATTTTCTTTAAGGCCAAAAAAATACTGCAAGGTAACCTTAAAAATAATAAAAAATTCAGACTCCAGAAAGAACATTACAATATTTTTCGGAAAGCCTTAAAGAAAATAAATTTTTGAATAATTTAAGAAAAGTGCTGTGTTGCGCATTATTTTTTAAGGGGAAAATGAGTTTTTTTTAAATAAATGTATATTTAAAAAAGAATTGAGGTAATTTAACGGTTCTTTTGGGACAATGAATACAATATGTAATATGTTTGTTTTTTTTTTAGTTCACGAAATATTGCCATTGTTTAGAATTGTTGCTATTTGATTTACGTTTTAATGTTTTGTTTTTTTTTTTTCTCTTGCTTGTCAATAAACTCTAAAACAATTCGAGCAAATTAAATATGAAATAGGTGTGTGTATGTGTGTGTGTGTTTGGGGGTGGGGTGGAGAGACAAATAATTAGCTTTTGTTTAGTTTTTGTTTTTAAAAACAACGTAATTATAATTAAAATTAAAAACAAAAAATGTTAATAATATTTATAAAAGTTAATATTAAGGTTTCCTATATATATATATATAAAATAATAAAATTTGCAAAGACATCAATCAAAAATTCCCACACTTTTATAATACTTTCGGCCGGGGGCACAAACTCAAAGAAGAAATTTCTTCTTCAAGTAAAACCCCCCAAAAAAACGAGAAAAATATTATGGGAAATTGTAAGAATTTTCATTGACATTTCGCTGATCACAGAACAAATGGTTTATAGTTTTTTTAGTTATTTTTATAATATATGTAGATAATATATATATTATGTTTATGTTTCATTTAAAAGAAAGAGGGGAGGAGAGCAATTATTTGGAAAATCAAAAGGAAATCCACTCAAAGCTGACGAAGTTTTCTAGTAACCAACAGAATGTTACAGAATTTCAAGGTAAATAATTTCTATTTACGTTTGAGTGAATCTAGGAATTTGGAAAAATCATTTTAACTATTGCCGTTAATTTTTATTGTTTTTTTTTTTTTGGAAGGGGAATAGGGAACCTCATCTTTCTTTTGTTTGTTTGCTTGGTTTTGTGTGTGATGTTGCTGTAATACCCTGTATAAAAATGATGACATATGAAGTTGCTACTTTACTTTAAAATTACTTGAATATTGCAATGGTTTAACAAAAAATCTCTTTCATTGAGGTTGTCAAAAAGAAATAAAAACATTTGTATTTGGCTATTTTCATTTTTGTTTTCTTTAAGTTTGAGTGTTTGTGTTTTATCATTTCGTATATATCAGTTTTGAAAGGCTTCTTTAAGGTTCACAGAAACATAACATTGTTGTTGATTGTTTGAATATTTTGTTTTTGTTTTTTGTTTTTTTTTTCGTTTTCATTTTCATTTAATTGTAATTGTAATAATAATTATAATTTGTTTATAAAATGTTCATAATTCTATAAGTTACTATATTATTATGTATATGCTTTCAAAATTATAGACTACTACGTGTGTGTGGGGGGGGTTTGCTTTTTTACACATTAATTAAATTGTTTAATGTGTGTGTGTGTGTTTTATATTATCTTGCCTTTTTTTGAAGTAAGTTTTAATATAATATATTGTTAAGAAAACAATAGGTTCTCCAATTTGTTTGTTTTTGTGAGAAAAGAAATTAAATAGAAAGCGTAACTTTTTTTACAAATGTTGTTTTCATATTTTTAATATTGCTTCTTTGAAAACAAAATAAAAAAATAATGAAAATTCGAAAAACTATAATTATAAATTGTTAATGTTTTGTTTTTTTTTTTTTTCAGAAAAATCAAATTATTTTTTAAGCCAAAAATGCAATTTTGAATTTTGTTTTGTTTGAACGCACACATTTTACACGTCTCCCGAGGATGGTGGGGAGGTGGGGAGAAATCATAAAATGTGTGCGTGTCTTTTCTTTATCGATTTCGAATTCGATTTTGCTGGTTGTTTTTGTTTTGTTTTCGGTTGTTGTGAAAAACGTTTTCCAAAGGGTGTGCCAAAAGGGATTTTGTTTGATTTTTTGTTTCGGTCATAGTTTTGAGAGAAAAAAAAAAGAAAAATAATTTTGTTTTTAAACTGAAAATTAATTTATGTTTTGTTTTTAAACAAGTTTCTGCGAACGTTTTTGAATTGTCTTTGTGAGTTGATGATGTTGATGTTTTCTTTTAGTTTATTTGTTAACTATGTATATCTCTTCTGTGATTTTGTTTTTGTTTAATGGTGGTTGTTTGTTTTTTACGTTTAATTATTTTGTTTATTTTTTCATTATCATTTAATATTTGATTTAATAAAAAAATTTAACTACATTTTAAATATTTTTTTATTTATATTAATTATAGGCACCCAATTTACCGATTCTTGTTATTTTGTTGTTTGTTTTTGTTTATTAGTTTTGTGTTGTTGTTGTTGTAGTGGTAGTGGTGTAACAGAATTTAAATAAAAAATGTTTGGGCTTTATTTTTTTGCTATTTTTTATAGATTTTGTATGAATTTTGAATGCCAAAGAGGGTTTTCGAGTTTCGTGAAGAAATCTAAAACTATGGAACATTGAAGGGATTCTTAAGATTTTTTTTAAAAATTGACATTGGAAAGACTATTCAATTGTGTCCGTACCTGAGGGTTGACCTCTTTAAAGATAGCATTGTCTTTTCTTATAGAACGTTGTTAGAGCAAGGAAGATGTTCATTATGAGAGCATTCACTGCAATTCAATAAGGATTCTGTTTCCTTATCAAAATTACTTTTTTTTGGAATTTTGTATTTCTTTTTTTCCAGAGAAATGAAATAATAAAAGAAATAAATCTCCCCTTAATTATTATGAGTTTAGTGCAGAATGCTTAAAACACACTTACATTTACAATGCTTTGCTAAGAAAGATTTGTCAAAATTACACTTCTTTCGGATTTACGAATTTTCATTTAATGGCAAAGATTAGTAAGACCAGAATTCGTACCGTGTTTAATTCAAAATTCCAAGGGCGTAACCTTTCCGATTATTAATTAAGCCTTTCTTGTTACTTTTATATTAATTGGATATATTCCACACCAGACCTTGTTTGGTCCATCTAAATATGTGAAAGAATATCTATAATCAAACAATTTTGAATTAAAGTCGATATTGTGGTTCATTTTGTTGCAGAGTTCCTACATTTGACCCCTTGTCACGAAATGAATTCCCATATCCTTTCCAATGTTTCATAGTTTTAAATTCCTGCATTTTTAATTAAGAACAAATAGTTTTATTATATATAAAGAATGTAATCAAAAAAATACTTCGTTTTGTTGTGGTTAAATTTGTTGAATTTCAAGTAGCCAAAAGAGAGTTATTATAAAGGGGGGGGGGGGGGTGAGTGGGTTATACGTGTTTTATACACGATACGAACGCTGTTTATTAAACTAAACCAAGAATTATAGTTTAAAGTTGAGTTTTGTTATGGTGAGTCTTCTGTATAGTCCAGAGCTGAGGCGAAAGTTTCAATTTATATACAAAGAAAAACAAATATGGGGTGGGGGGGATAAAGGAAAATAAAAATTGCTAAAAACTAAAGAAACTTCAGCCACCCAGCTCTGTTCGTCTGTCGGGTTCTGTTTAATCATAATTATTGCAGGTACTTGTGGTTGCTATTTTCATGTTTGTTTTCTCTTCATACTATTATTTACTATTGTTTGTTTGTATAATGACACTTGTGGTGAGAAGTGAGCGAGTGAGAAGATCAACTAAAAACACAAAATTCAAAAAATAAAATACTTTAAGGTTTCTTTGTAAAGAAAAAAAAAATAAAAACAAAAATAATTAGCGGGAAAATTATAAACATTTTCTCAAAAGAAAAAATGAAAGGTTGTTGTACTGTGTTGTTGTTTTGTTTCAAAGAGCGTAAGTATGTAAAGTTTAGAAAACATTTACGCCTACGTTACTGTAAAACTATGTGTTTAAAAATAACTAACGTTTAACTATGGTTTTGGCTATTGCAATATGGTTTAGGTTTTGCATTTGTTTGTTTGTTTTGATTATTTCCGTTGCAGTTGTAGTCTTTAAGGTACTTTTGTAAAATTGTATGTTATTGCAGTTTTGAGTTATTGTTATATTGAAGAAGATGATGATGATGCTGATAATGGCTCGTTAGTATCTATTTAAGTGTAAGTGTAGGTGTGTAGAATTTGTGTAATTTCAACAAAAAAAAAAACATTTTCTTTTTTTGCTTTTTTCTTTCTTCTTTTCAATCAATCCAAAAACGTTCAAACTTTGTTGTTGTTGTTGTAGTAGTAGTTGTAGTGTCTTTCGTCTTTCACATTCTATCTTTTTAACTATTTGTTTAAGGCTTTTGTTTGTTTCTCTTAATAACATTCAATATGTAAATTCATGTTTTTGTATTTGTTTCTCATGTTCGACAACGGAAGAAATTTAACGTGTTTTTTTCTTCTTCCGTTCGTAATGTGGGGTATCAAAAAAATACTCGCGCTTTTTTGCATTTTAAATTAGTAAACGAAACGAGAAAAAAAACAAGAAAATTAAAATTGTTTAGCACCCTGAAAACGATTTTTCAGTCGGATTCATATTTTTTGTTTTGTTTTGTTTGAAGTGATTTTTTTCTTTGTTTGTTTGTTTGTAATTGTAATTCATTTGCTATAATTCCATTTTAACGATTTTTTAACAACGAGAAAATCGTCCTATTTAAACAACAATTAATGAATGAACAGAATGAACACGGAAAACGTAAAGAAAATGTGTAAAAACAAGGAATTTCCATGACGGAAAAATTATAAGACAAAAAAAAAGAGTAAACAAATAATCCATTTTTTTGTACAAAGAAAACTAGGTTTACATATATGTAGATAGATAAACTGCTTTTAGGCTTTAGTTTAGAACATTTTTAGTTTTGGCGTTTTTTCTTCTTCTTCTTTCTACATTAGTTGCCAGGCCTGGCTGACTTTGTTTCAAAACTAAACACATTTTGACATTTTTGTCGTTACACCCACAGCAACAGCAGCTGCAACAGTAGTTAGTTATTCCGATGTTTTCCCCTGGGCGTTGTTCTTTGTTGTTCGCAGAGGTCTTGAAAAAGAGTGCTTTTAATTTGAAAATTACTTATCGTTTTGTCGATTTTTGTTTATTCAGCTGTCGAGGCTGGTTGATCTTTAACGTTGTTTGCGACTTCATCATTGTTGTTGGCATTTTTGTCTTGCTCCGGCTCCTGCTCCAGCTCCTCCTCATCCACCATTTCCTTTTTAACTTCATGCAATTCCATTTGTGGTATCTGCATAGTTTCTATTGCAACGGCGGCTTTTTCCGCCCCAACAATTTGCTCCTCCTTTTGTTGTACTTGATACTCTGCGGGTTTTCGCTCTTGGCGCTTGTCTCCCACTTCTCTGGTATTGGTGTAATCTATAGGTATGTCCTCTTGGGAATCCTTTGCGTTTTCTTTGGTTACATTATGACAATTATCGGATTCTTCTGATTCCAGATCTTCTTCTTCTCTAGATTCACCCAAATCGGAGGCTCCCACCTCGGCGGAAGTGTCCAGGGAGGTCTCCGTTTCGGTGGTCTCCAAGACATCCATTTCATGCGTTGCATTTTTACAGCTGCTACGGTTGGCCGCCTCTTTGAAGAAAGCCGGCTTGGTTACAAATGTTGTTGTTGTTACGGGAGCTGTCATCATCGCTGAAGTTGTTAGTAGATGGTGGAGGTGGATGGACGTTGCGGTGGTTGCGGCGACCACGGCATCTCTCCGTTGCATGCATTTCTCCAATGCCATTTTCAATGATTTACGTTTACGTTGTTTAGCCTCTTTTTGCGCACTCATAACTACTGCTGCCGCCGCTGTTGCGGCCGCATCCTATTGTGAATGATTCGCGGCCGCTGCTGCAGCGGCAGCTACCGAAGCCGGTGCAATGGTGGCTCCGGCACTCAAGCCTATCTCTTGTTTGTGCTCCCGGGCAATGTGGCGGCGTACGGTGTTGTTACGGGTGAAGGTGCGTGAACAGAATGGACAGGGGACGCGAATGCCCTGATGGCGTTGTCGTATGTGGGCGCGCAGATTTGTCTCGTAGCCGTACAGACGGTCGCAGTATAAACATTTGAGTTTTTTACCTGTGAAAAACAGCGGGAAACGGGAAAATTTGGAATCATTTTTTGTTTTGATTTTTTTTTTGCCAATTCATCTACTTATTATTTACTACTACAATCTACATAATACGCTGTCTTTAACGGTTGATCTTTTTTACGACACTTAAAAGGTTTGTAGTTGGGGAAAATTGCTAACTCACCATCGGCCGTATTCACCATTCCGCTGTTTTTGTTATTCAACTTGGTGGCATTCCATACATTTAACATATCGGCGGGTGCTATTGAAGCCGCTAGACTGCCCGGCAGGGAGCCATCAGCGTTTTTGAGGCTCTCCAGCAGAGCGGTCGGTGTGGTGGGTGAGGTATTTGAGGTGGGTGGTGGTGGAGGTGAATAATTGGAGTTCTCCAATTTGACTCTTAAATCTTCAGCGCAGTTCTGCAACACAAAAATCAATCAATTAAAACTCAGTTCTCATGTTTATCGCCTGCCGTTGCGTTCGAAACTCACCTCTCTCGGATCATCTAAGTCTTCGTGATCGTCATCGTTATTAGCCTCTTTTGTACTGCCGTTATTACGTTCCATTTTCACCGATCTATCCATACCGCTGGGCATGTTACCATTGCCGCCTGTAGTGCTGGGACTGTGATTATCATAACGGCTGCAAAAGGATATTGAAAAAAGATCTCTAATAAATTTGAATCCTTTCCCCTTTAACCCCCCAAATTCCCCCGCAAAAAATCACCTTGATTGTGGCGAGGCTCGCTCCGAGTGCATTGTATCCGCCTCGGTGGGTGCCGTCGATGATGCACTGGACGATGGTCGATGATACGGAGGTTTACTTATGGGACTGGGACATTCTGAAGGATTCTTGGAGCCATCACGCAACACACTACCCCGGACTTCCTGTTCGGCATACGGACTACGGAGGGCACGCTTACGCAGCGGTTCATATGAAATGGGGCGATACATGGGCGGCACATATGAGGGCATAGCTCCCAAAGTCGAGCTACTCGGATGCATTAGTGAATCGCATTCTTGCTTTAAACTACCGGTAGAACCGCCGAGATGGTGAGCGGCGCCAGCACCGCTACCTAGACCAGCAGCAGAACCACCAATATTATTACTGCCCAAGCCGCCAGACGAACCGGGTGGACCGGAGATAATGCCACCAGTGCTAGGACAGCGATCGGGCATACCCAAACCACCACCTCCGCCCCCGCCCGGTGCATTAATGCCACCGGCGGAACTGTTTATATTGCCTACGCCCAGACCGGAACCACTTAAGCTGCCATTGCCGCCGCTTATGCTGTTGCGTATACTGCGTCGGCCGGTGGGTGAATCCAAAATGGACGAGGATTCAATGTGTTGCTGAGCCTGTTGGGCAGCCAAACGGCCGGTTTCTGTTGATAAACCTTTAACCTGAAATTTTGCACAAGGCATAGTGATTAGTTATGAACGGGGAGAAAGGGATGAGAAGGGTGGGGGCGCAATAAATACCTGCAAATTTTCGGCAGATTTCAGGAAACTGTTGAGTGCCTCTTGTGAGACATGTACCTCGCCTTTGTACATAAATTCGAGCAGTGCGGCCATATTGTCGGACGACGTGGCCTCCAATATGACGACACACTGGCCATTTGTGGGTGTGGTCTCGAAGAGATCGGCAAATTTCTTCGAACATGCAGCCAAGATTAATTTGTGAGCCTTAAAAACTGTGCCTGTAAAGAGAGAGAGAGATACCAGAATAAATAAAGAGTTAATAATGGTCAATAAAATATGCAATATAGAGGAAATAGCAAGAATTCCTTGCTTATCATATGCCCAAAGGTATGCTCTTTATTTTACAAATATATAACTGTCAAGACATAATAACTAAAAGTATGCTGTATTTTTCGAACAGAAAGGGCTACAATCTCCGAATCCAAAAGAATGATTTGGATATTTTGAATAACATATGGTAAGATATCGAACCTAATTTCCCCTAAAAGTATGCATTATTTTTTCGTAAACATATCGAACCGAATTTCATTAATATTGTCCCCTAAAAGTATGCATAATTTCGAATTTCTTAGAATATCACAGATCTGTCGTGAGATTTGAGCGTGCCTAAAGGATATTTTTTAGGAAACGAAACTTTAACTGTTTACTTTCCCAAAAAGTATACATTTAATAGTAGTTTCGAAAACGTCTGTACCCCTAAAAGTATGCTCTATTAGTTGTATTACATTTCTTAGAAATTTACAAGTTTCGATTTTGTTTGTGCCATGAGAAAGTTGTGAAAAAGAGACTCTCATAAAAATAGAAAGGGAAAACTTCCAATGGCAACAAGGCACACACACACATAATCTTAAGAAACCAGAAACTTTTTTCTTAACTACCAGCCATCTGTACTCCTTGTAACGGGAATTCTGCCACCATCAGATGAGACCTTTAAAATATCTTTAAAAACAATTACTTTAACAGCAGGATATAGACGCTGTTCCCACACATACACACAGCCCACTACACCCTCCCCCAGCCTCTTGTGCACTAAGACATTCAAACAATTGACAGCTGTTCAATTTTCCCACAATTTCCCTTAAGACTCTTGCAACAGCAACAACAATAAAGAAGACGTCGTCGACGACGACGATGTTGAAAAACATGAAACATTTCACGTTTACTTCTTTTCCGCTTGTCTTTGCCAGGAGGTATTGAATGTAGTGTAATGGTGCTGGTGGGGGGATTTTTTGGCTGATGGGTGGTTGGGGACATTGGTGTCCTCCTCATGATGATTACTACTGGCGACCTGTCGTTTCAAATTTCCTTAAGTAGAAAGTTTGGAAAATACAACAAGTGCCCCATAAACAACGACGCAACAGCAGTGGCTGCAGCTCCATAGAAAAACACTCACACATACAGACATACGTACACTCGAAACTGTGGCGCGTACTAGAAATGTTGTAATAATAATAACAACAACAACAAGGAGAAGGAGAAGAACAAAAGCCCTACTACAGATGAATAAATAAAAATACTAAGTTTTGTTGTTTGTTGAAGACAACTTTCCTTCTGCCCAGATCCTTGGGAGGAGAAAAGCAGAGAGCGAGAGAGGAAGAGAGTATTGGAAAAATGTTTTATGTATTTTACTTTTGCCGGTCTTTTGTTCTGCCTATTGAGTGAATTGTTTGTATGTGTTTTTTTTGGAGAGGTGGAGGGTGGGAAGTGTACCTGAGTTTATCTGAAATAAACACCCACTTTTACGAAGAGTAACACCCAACAACACCACCCTTTTAAAAGTAATCAGAAAAAGGAATTATATTTTTGGAAATACCGGTTTTCGGTTTTCGAAACCCGAAGGATTACTTTTAAGTAATCGCATTTTTTGGGCCAGTTTAAAACCAGTTTATAGTAACTACAAATATAAATGTTATTGTAGGAGTCAAAAAATAACTAACAATAATATTTTGAATGATAAATCTTCAAGAAGATATTCAGCTTCCATTTATCAGTTTGAAGAAATTAATCAACATTATATTTTGTTGTATCTTCTTTTTCATTTGGAGAAGATTTAAAGAAAGAAGATTTTAAAGAAATTACTAAAAATTATATTTTGTCACATCTTCCTTTTTTCATCTTGGAGAAATATTGGCGACAGTGATGAGAAATTGATTTTCGTGATTTTTGATTGATTTTTTATAATCTCCGTATAAGACAATAGACAAGCAGAAGATTAGAAGAAAGAATAATTAACTAAATTCGATAGCAAGTTTTCAAGTGAACTGAGGAGAAGACAATTGGTAAGATGATAATTGTTACACATGTTTGGGTTATAACATTTTATCAGACATTCGTATTGTACAGAGAAGGAATTGGCAGATGAAGACACTTCCGCTTTTATTAGAGACGCTCAAGAAAGGTTGTCCACCAAATTTACTTGGATAGGAAGAAATCAATTGATTCAAAAATAAATAAAACTGAATTTCTGCAATTAATGGTTTATACGATTTATTTAGTTTATTCATGCAGTATGAAATTTAAAGTATTTTTAGCAGACATTCTTCTCTTTCATTTGATATCCATATCGCTCTTGTATGTCTAGCAAAAGGGCGAAAATACATTATGCTTCCAAAAGTACGAATTTTATTTGAAACATCAATATCCTTTGGAAATTAAATGTCATATAAAAAAGGAGAAAAGATCACCAAATGAAAAACTGAGTATAGAGTTTTTTGCATACTATCTCTACTTCCATGCCTCCTGAACCCAAAAAGTACTGTCGCATGGTTATTTTAAGACAAGTCTGAAATTGTATCATATATTTTGTCTCCGAAGAATATTAGAGATACCAATCGATATTCTAGTTTATTTTTTGTGGACTGCTCAGATAAACATAAACTTTAAAGTATTTTTAACAGACATTCTTCTCTTTCATTTGATATCCATACCGCTTTTGTATGACTCGGAAAAATATGGAAATAAATTATGGCTCGCAATAGTACGAAAATAAATTATTGAAAAATCTAAATCCTTTGGAAATTAAAAATCCTGTAAAAGGAGAAAATATTACCAACTAAAAAACTGAGTACCCAGTTTTTTACATACTGTTTCTAGTTCCATGTGTCCTGAACCCAAAAAATTACTGTCGCCAATAAATTCATTATAAAATCGTTATTTTTCTAAATTTTTTCATATATTTTGTCTCCGAAGAATATTATAGATATCAATCAATATCCTAGTTAATTTTTTGTAGACTGCTCAGATAAACATGCAATTTAAAGTATTTTTAACAGACATTCATCTCTTTCATTTGATATCCATATCGCCTTTATATGTCTAGCAAAATGACTCTCAGCAGTACGAAAATAAATTATTAAAACATATATCCTTTGGAAATTAGAAGTCCTGTAAAATGGAGAAAAAATATCACGAAATGAAAAACTGAGTATATAGTTTTTCTACATACGATCTCTACTTTCATGAATCCTACCCTACTTTCCCTGAATCCAAAAAAGTACTGTCACACAGTTTATTCATTATAAAATCTTTATTTTTAGAAAATTTTTTCTTATATTGTGCCTCCGAAGAATATTAGGGACGTCAATCAATATCCTAGTTTATTTTTGTGGACTGCTCAGATAAACATGCAATTTAATGTATTTTGAACATATATTCTTCTCTTTCATTTGATAACCATATCGCCTTTGTATGTCTAGCAAAAGGGCGAAAATAAATTATGGCTCTTCACAGTACAAAAATAAATTATTAAAACATCTATATCCTTTGGAAATTAAAAGTACTGTAAAAAGGAGAAAATATCACCAAATGAAAAACTGAGTATAGAGTTTTTCTTAAGACGATCTCTAGTTTCATGTATACTGAAAATAAAAAGTACTTTCGCACAGTGTATTATATTATATAATCGTTCTTTAGACGAGGAAGTCTAATTTTTTCAAATTTTAGAATATTAGCATATCATTTTTAGGATATTAGAGATATCAGTTAATATCCTACTTTATTTTTCTGGACTGCCCAGATCCTCTTCGAACTTTGATAAGATCCTGAAATTAATTTGTAGGGTTCCCGGAGAATGTTCATGTTCTCCATCCTATGACGTAGGCGAATATAAACCCGGTAAAATAAAAAATGCAATAAAAATAAAGCGAACGGTTTTGGATATTATCACTCTAAATTATCCACCTCCTGACGTGAGTGAAGAAGTGCAAGGGTGTATGTGTGCGTATGAGTGTGCGTGTGTATCATTAAGATGTTTCTGAAGCACAAAGTTCAAAAGCAGCAGCAAGAAAATCGAGCAGCACAATCAAGAAAGATGTCGATAATTTTGTATATATACTATGTATATATACATAAGTGTATGTACGTGTATGCTGGCGTGGCTCCTTACAAGACGAAGATGCCGACGTTACAAGATTTGGCGCGTTTACATTTTGAGTTGTTGTTATCATTAGATACTCCAAAGTTCAGTCCTTTTGTGGATAGTGTGGGTATGGGCGTTTGGTTGGTGAATAGATGTTGATGTCTCTCGTTTGGGGGATGAGTTCGTTCCTCTTTTCTGTGTGTTATTTTTGTTTGGTGTTCGTTGTTCAAGACCAAGGAAATTATATGTATATACTACACTTTGGCCTTATTTTCCTAATTCATTCACTACTCCTCTCCGCTCAAGTGGACTGAGGGGGAGGGCTTCATAGAAATTTATATACATAAGTATGTACATATGTACATATATATAACATTGTAAATGCTATTTATATTAAATACATGTTGTTTATGTTCTTGCATACAGCCATACATACATACGTACATTCGTAAGTAAGTACATTAGTATATGACATGATTTTTATGGGTTCAAGGTCTTTTCAAAGGACAACTTTCAATTTTATTCATATTCTTTTATTTTCTTTATTCTTTTTTGTTGTTCTTCTTCTTCTTGTTCGTCTTCTATTACTTGCATGTATTTAACATACATATTTATATATATAAATACGTGTATAAATATTTCCCTTGTTTCTTGGGTTTGGTTTTGGAATTTCGTTGGCGCTGTAACCTTATTTTGTTATTCCATTTTATGGTTTGTTTTGTTTTGGTTTTTTCTCGGTTCGGAGTTTTCCTGTTTTTATCTGCAACAATCTAAGCTAATGGTTAGCCAGCCAACCACAGATGTATGTCATTATTCTGATACAATTTATTGTACAATGTAATGCATGTGAAAGTATACCAGGTTTTGTGTGAAGATGTGAATAATTCTGCTCCTTAAAGTGTGCTACGTTTATTTGGGGCAGCATCCCTACGAGAATTTTGATGTCCAAACAAATTGTAGCCTATTTTTAGTTGCTCAGTTTTGTACTAAAGTGAAGCACAGGTTTGGATTCGAAAAATAATATAAAATAATTTTATGCGAAGAAGTAGATCGTTTTGGATTCGAGAAATAAAATGAAATATTTTTATTCGAAGAAGATGGGTTGGACTCGAAAAATAAAATGTACAATTTTATTAGAAGAAGATCGTTTTTTATTCGAACAAGAAAATAAAACAATTTTATTTGAAGTAGTAGATCGACAGTGTCAGTTCATTATTAATTAAATTAGGGTAGAATTGTGTAAGTCGGTCGCAATATCTGAATTTTCAGCAGATTTCTGAAATGTGGTCTTAAAAACTGGTCACTTATATAATAGTAATATTATTGCCATAGCCCTATATAGTATGTAGTTTTCCTTTCCATTCTATAGCTTTCCAAAATCTATCCCACATAGTGATCGATTTCGTTGTCATTTGTCTTAGTTTTTAATTTGTTTGTTTTTCAAATTTAGCCTAGAACGTCACATGCACATTCTCATACACACATCTGAGTATTTGAAGATCTCACAGCAATACGACACACAAATTTTGTTCACACTATTTCGCGACTGATAAGCAAGCGCTGGCGTACAACAAAAGCTAAAATAAAGAACCCCCAAATGCACGCGCTGCAAAAAATATAAAAATTAGGGCACACACACCAGCGAAAAAAAAACAAACACACCAATTTTCGGTTTAGCGATATGCAAGTGATAGAGAACCAGAAACTATAGAATGATTAAAAACGAAAACAAACAAACAATATACAATCATATGTGCATAAATATGTTTTTGGAAATGTTTTCGATGGAATTCTGCGAAAAATATGATATTTATGCAGCATCGCAAATAGGCTCATGATTCATCGACAGTTCTGTGGATTTCAGATAAGTTTTTGAAAATAGCAAAACAAACGCAATAGCATAAAATAAATAGTAATTCAGAATGGAGATAACATATTTAGTAAGAAGTAAATGCTGCTTTATTTTTAAAAATCCGTTAATAATTGAACGAGTTATTAAAGTTTTTGCAAAACATGCCCAATTTCGGAATACATTTTCCCATTTTTTGAAAATCTACTATTTTTTCGTCGTTTTTTCGAAAAGACTTTTGACATGGTCGAAATCATGATCGTGGTAGTCTGCAGCCAAGTAATAAATGTCACCATGCCATTTGTAAATAAATTTGCATTCTATTAAATATAGAAGCAAAATGGTCTTGAGCCAGGACAATATCCCAGTTCAAATCTAATATTGATTACAGACCAAAAAAAATGCAAACGAAAAAACTAAAACAAATGAGCGTTGGCACGGCAGAAGTATTGCTGGGTAACTATACCTGCATATACACATACTTACATATGCAACTCAATGAGATGCTTGTAAGATGGCATGTGTGCTTTATTACTTGGTGCGATTTTTTAAACGCAAATTCGGCAAGTGAGTTGTTATTCTCGTTCGTTTGTGAGAATCATCTCCTTATAGAGGCCGGGTTTGATGTTGAAAAGTCGCTGCGAAGCCACTTGAAAAGACTTTTGACATGGTCGAAATCATGATCGTGGTAGTCTGCAGCCAAGTAATAAATGTCACCATGCCATTTGAAAATAAATTTGCATTCTATTAAATATAGAAGCAAAATGGTCTTGAGCCAGGACAATATCCCAGTTCAAATCAAAATTTAAAAATGTTAAAATATTGAAGCAATCTTTCTGTGATTTCATGCATGTTCAAGATGCTTTTGAGCAGAACATGGTCAAAGAACCTATTTCCTATGATCCTGGAGGTTATTCGTTGCTATCCGTTGCCTTTAGTTGGGCGCCAATGAATCATATTATTATTACGAAGATTATACTTTAGCATTTAAAAAAATACTTGCTTAGCGATGCTTGTCAGACATTAAGATTACACAATAGTAAAAATAAGTACTCAGCTCTTAACAATATGTAGTGTTGCAGAAAAAGTACAGCGCCTAAAAATATGCTCTGTTAAAAGGATAATATTGCAGAGTTGCATTTGATGATCTTATTTGAATATTTTCGTTAACTTTGAATTAATTAATTGGAGGCATTTGCATTATTTAATTAATAAATTGTAAAATTATAAAATTATAAAATTATAAAATTATAAAATTATAAAATTATAAAATTATAAAATTATAAAATTATAAAATTATAAAATTATAAAATTATAAAATTATAAAATTATAAAATTATAAAATTATAAAATTATAAAATTATAAAATTATAAAATTATAAAATTATAAAATTATAAAATTATAAAATTATAAAATTATAAAATTATAAAATTATAAAATTATAAAATTATAAAATTATAAAATTATAAAATTATAAAATTATAAAATTATAAAATTATAAAATTATAAAATTATAAAATTATAAAATTATAAAATTATAAAATTATAAAATTATAAAATTATAAAATTATAAAATTATAAAATTATAAAATTATAAAATTATAAAATTATAAAATTATAAAATTATAAAATTATAAAATTATAAAATTATAAAATTATAAAATTATAAAATTATAAAATTATAAAATTATAAAATTATAAAATTATAAAATTATAAAATTATAAAATTATAAAATTATAAAATTATAAAATTATAAAATTATAAAATTATAAAATTATAAAATTATAAAATTATAAAATTATAAAATTATAAAATTATAAAATTATAAAATTATAAAATTATAAAATTATAAAATTATAAAATTATAAAATTATAAAATTATAAAATTATAAAATTATAAAATTATAAAATTATAAAATTATAAAATTATAAAATTATAAAATTATAAAATTATAAAATTATAAAATTATAAAATTATAAAATTATAAAATTATAAAATTATAAAATTATAAAATTATAAAATTATAAAATTATAAAATTATAAAATTATAAAATTATAAAATTATAAAATTATAAAATTATAAAATTATAAAATTATAAAATTATAAAATTATAAAATTATAAAATTATAAAATTATAAAATTATAAAATTATAAAATTATAAAATTATAAAATTATAAAATTATAAAATTATAAAATTATAAAATTATAAAATTATAAAATTATAAAATTATAAAATTATAAAATTATAAAATTATAAAATTATAAAATTATAAAATTATAAAATTATAAAATTATAAAATTATAAAATTATAAAATTATAAAATTATAAAATTATAAAATTATAAAATTATAAAATTATAAAATTATAAAATTATAAAATTATAAAATTATAAAATTATAAAATTATAAAATTATAAAATTATAAAATTATAAAATTATAAAATTATAAAATTATAAAATTATAAAATTATAAAATTATAAAATTATAAAATTATAAAATTATAAAATTATAAAATTATAAAATTATAAAATTATAAAATTATAAAATTATAAAATTATAAAATTATAAAATTATAAAATTATAAAATTATAAAATTATAAAATTATAAAATTATAAAATTATAAAATTATAAAATTATAAAATTATAAAATTATAAAATTATAAAATTATAAAATTATAAAATTATAAAATTATAAAATTATAAAATTATAAAATTATAAAATTATAAAATTATAAAATTATAAAATTATAAAATTATAAAATTATAAAATTATAAAATTATAAAATTATAAAATTATAAAATTATAAAATTATAAAATTATAAAATTATAAAATTATAAAATTATAAAATTATAAAATTATAAAATTATAAAATTATAAAATTATAAAATTATAAAATTATAAAATTATAAAATTATAAAATTATAAAATTATAAAATTATAAAATTATAAAATTATAAAATTATAAAATTATAAAATTATAAAATTATAAAATTATAAAATTATAAAATTATAAAATTATAAAATTATAAAATTATAAAATTATAAAATTATAAAATTATAAAATTATAAAATTATAAAATTATAAAATTATAAAATTATAAAATTATAAAATTATAAAATTATAAAATTATAAAATTATAAAATTATAAAATTATAAAATTATAAAATTATAAAATTATAAAATTATAAAATTATAAAATTATAAAATTATAAAATTATAAAATTATAAAATTATAAAATTATAAAATTATAAAATTATAAAATTATAAAATTATAAAATTATAAAATTATAAAATTATAAAATTATAAAATTATAAAATTATAAAATTATAAAATTATAAAATTATAAAATTATAAAATTATAAAATTATAAAATTATAAAATTATAAAATTATAAAATTATAAAATTATAAAATTATAAAATTATAAAATTATAAAATTAATCAAATACTCAATTACTCATTTTTTCAATTATTATTTTTTCAAATATTCCATTATTCAATTATACAGCTATTAAGCAACACAAGGCTGCACAAGTAGTTGTTAATCTGATGTGCATACGAGGACAGATGATGGTTGGATCAGCGGGTAAAGTCATCACACTCATACATATATGAGTATGTAGTTCTCGTTTTGTTTTATCTGCTTTATTTGCAGCGTGTGTGACCTACTAAAACCGCATACATATATTTTTATTTTATCAAGTGTTTTTCTTTTTTTGTTGTTATCAAAATATAAAGAGTGATTTTTTTGAGGTTAGGATTTTCATGCATTAGTATTTGACAGATCACGTGGGATTTCAGACATGGTGTCAAAGAGAAAGATGCTCAGTATGCTTTGACATTTCATCATGAATCGTCTTACAAACGAACAACGCTTGCAAATTATTGAATTTTATTATCAAAATGCGTGCTCTGTTAAGAAAGTTCATTGCGCGCTTCCATTTTATGGTCAGTTTAATCGACCCACTGAAGCGGCTATTCGGGCTATTGTGACTAAATTTCGCACCAAATTTACATTGTTGGACATTAAACCACCAACACGCTTACGTAGAGTGCGAACTGAAGAAAATATCGCAGCTGTATCGGCCAGTGTTAATGATGACCACCAATTTTCGATTCGTCGCCGTTCGCACCAATTGGGTCTCTGTTACTCAAAAACGTGGAAATGCCAAAATTGGACTAAGCGGATGGACCACCTAAGACGCAGCCGCGGTCAACATTTAAATGAAATTATCTTCAAAAAGTAAATGTCATGGACCAATCTAACGTTTCAAATAAAGAACCGATGAGATTTTGCAAATTTTATGCGTTTTTTTTTTAAAAAAAGTTATCAAGCTCTTAAAAAATCACCCTTTATTATAAATTGAATTCTCTATGATCGGCACAAAGGCAAAAATCGTCATCACCATCGTATCACCAACTGCAGTTGCGTCCACGAAAACTAAAAAAATCGTATCGTTCATAGCCAAAATAAGTACCTAGAGCATATTGTCATATATGTACCTATAAACAAATCGACCTATTTTTATTAATTTTTAAGAGATATTGTGGTATCATGAGTGTATTTGCCCGAAGAATGAATTGACTTGCAAAGATCTTTCTCCCCATAAACCTGCACAAAAACACTCTCGCTCTAGTAAGTATTTCGATTTCGCAGAATGACGAACGAGCATATCCAAAACTGCCGGTAAGTAGAAAAACAACAACAAAAACCAAACAAACCGTTGAATGGCTGGATGACAAGAAGCAGCAGAAGAAGTTGACGAGCAGCAAAACACACAGAAAAATAGAAACGTTCTCATTCGATTTTTTGGAGTCGCAGCAGTCGCAACGTCATTTTAGTGGCTGTCCAAACGAAACGAAAATTCACATATTCATCAAACGAAAGACTCACCATAAACAAGGGACGGCGGGAAAATAATAACAACAACAATAAAAGCAAGAACCACTAAATGACAGCGTAAACACAAAACGCCGCACATACATACCTACTCACGGTCTAAAATGCGGCGTGTATGCGAAATTTCGTTATCTAATGTATGCGAATCTTATTATATGCGAGCGAATGATTTTTTAGGAATAGCATTCGGTGTGCGCTTGGGTTCGGTTCAAATAATTTTTTTCGGTTTGTTTGTTTCCTAAATTCGGGGTTTTTATTGCGGTCGTTGTGTATACACCACCACCACCACCTCTTTTCATTCCGTTTAGCTCTGGCGGCGAATAGCATTTCCGCATTGTATGCAGAAAATCAGAAACGTATGCGGGAGAAAGATATAGAAAGAGAGACCGCGCGCGATAGAGAGAAGATGTGTGTCTGCTGCAGAGAATTTTAGGCGACTTTTTGGACTTTGAAATATGTATTTGTTTTGAATTGTTTTTGCCAACAAAATGTGTGCTCGACAGTTGCTCAGTTGCTATTCGCTTGAGGCAACTAAATATTTACAGCAACTATTTAAGTTTTGAAACAACAGCTAAAAGTTTGATGTTGGCTGGAACTTGGTAATAATTCGATAAAACTTGTGGAAGTTTGATACAAATATTACATAAAAATTTTGGTAACATTTTGGTGCAACTTCTAGAAGTTAGATGTTACTTAAAATTCGTTCGAGACAAACGCTTAATGTATGATACAACATCTAGAAGTTTGATGTTATCAAAATAATTATTTTTGTATCAATTCCTTTATGTATGATACAACATCTAGAAGTTTGATGTTATCAAAATAATTATTTTTGTATCAATTCCTAGAAGTTTGATGCAACTTCGTCTTAGTTTGACACCAACTTCAAGAAGTTTGATGTTACTTAAGATTAATTTGAGACTAACGCTTAATGTATGATACAACATCTAGAAGTTTGATGTTATCAAAACAAATATTTGTGTATGAACTTCTAGATGTTTGATGCAACTTCGTATTAGTTTGACACCAACTTCAAGAAATTCAAGAAATATTTCCGTATCAACTCCTAGAGGATTAATGTAACTACGTATTAGTGGGACACAAACTTCTATAAGTTTGATGTTACGCTTAATGTATGTTACAACATCTAGAAGTTTGATGTTATCAAAACAAATATTTGTGTATGAACTTCTAGAAGTTTGATGTAACACATTTTTAGTTTGACACCAACACTCAATGTATGATACGACTTCTAAAAGTTTGATATAACTTCGTATTAGTTTGACACAAACTTCTAGAAGTTTGATGTTATTTAAGATTAATTTGAGACAAACACTTAATGTATGATACAACTTTTATAAGTTTGAAGTTATCATAACAAATAGTTTTGTATCAACTCCTATAAATTTGATGTTACTTAAGATTAGTTTGAGACAAACCCTTAATGTATGATACAACTTCTAGAAGTTTTATGTAATCAAAACAAACATTTTGTTTCAACATGTAGAAGTTTGATGTAACTTAGTATTAGTTTGATATAAACTCTTAATGTATTTTAATACTTTGATGCGATTTAAGTATGCAGTAGTGGTAAGGTAAAGCAGAGCGCTTCACCAGCGAACAGTTCTATGTTAAACTCAGGACAGGATCATCAGACTCTATTCACAGACGGATCGGAATATTCCTTAAGTAACTGGATTGTCCGGAGTCTGGCTTAATAGCAGTTAAACTATTAAATAGCGCATATATCCTTGATAAAGTGAAACTCTTCCATGTTTTTAGAAGTTTAATGGTTTTTTTATGAAAAATTCAGTTTGAAAATAAAAGATAACAACCAATGGACTTACGACTCTGCGGTTTAATGTTGAATTTATGATAACAATCATCATAGCGACTGATACAACCGTATGTGGTTTGAAGTTGTTTGATAAAACAATATATAATTATTTTGAAAAAGACTAGAAACAATACATTTTCCTTTACAATGAAATAAGTATTATCAATTTTCTGATCCTAATATTCTAGAACATCTTAGGCAGATATACGTACAATTTCCCCATGGAAAGCCGAAACGAAACTTTCCATAAAGATAATAAATCGATAATACCTCACACCTTTAAATGGCCAATATATTCGACGTAAATATTTGAAACAAAACCGACTTCTCCTTCCGTTCCCACACACATACCCTCTCCTCCTCCCTCTCCGTCAAGAGCCATATCGAAGGACAATAACACAAACATTGTTAACAGGCTCATATTCAAAAGCAGACGGCTGTCGTCCCTCACATAAAGCCATTTTTTCAGCGCGAAGTACAACTGAAAAGGCGGGTGGATGTCTGATGCGTTCCAGCGAAGAAAAAAAAACAAACCTGTCTGCCCGGAACCAGATATACGGAAATGCCGAATATGTATTTTTTAATATAGTAATATTTAAAAAAATTAATACTAGAAATATGAAAAAAAAAATTAAAATAAAAAACAAGTTCAAATGGTGCACAGAATGAGTATCGAGTATGTAGAAAAACGTGAATAAAAAAGTTTTAAGAAGAACTACCGAACGAACTACGAACACATTGTGAAGTGAAGTGTTTACCTTCACTTGTTTTGCTTTCGCTTTTGGCCAATAGCCAAAAAAGTGGTGGCAAGCCCTGAAAAAAAGGGATAACGTTTCTTTCTACGCATTCATTTCAACCTACGATGATGGTTTTCAATATCATAACAAACATTCGGCGGGTGAATGAATAAAAGCATTGTGGTGGCGCCGTTGCCTCTCCATCGTACAATTGAACAGAGGAAAAAAATCTAAATCCATTTGGTGCCACATACTTGTGATAGCTAAGGTAACTTGCTCTACGCATATGAAATATCAATGGAAATACAATTCAGATTCGTGTTTTTCTTCTTCGGAATTGATTTTAAGGGTGGACTTAGGGAGTCGCACACAGTTGTAAGGTTTTGTGTGAACTTGCATGAATATCGGAAATAAGACAACCGAGACGATTATTGTGGACCCTATAACAATTTCCAGTCACTGTTGGCTTAATGCAACTTCTAGATGTGTGATGTCGACATTCAATCCTATCCTAAGATTTTCTTAAAGTTTGCATAAAATTAGTAGAAGAAGCACCTACTTTGATGGGTTCCTTTTTCCAGCTTGTCGTAGTTTGATGCAACTCATTTATAGTTTGATGCAACTTCTAGAAGTTTGAAGGAGTTTTTCAATAGTTTGATGGAAGAAACATAATATTAAATGACAGACAAATCGAAAATAATACGACCGGGGCGATTATTGTGGGCTCGATAGCAGTTGATAAAATATCTGGTTACTGTTGAAACAACTTCTAGATGTGTGATGTCGACGTTTGCAGAATAATGAGAGGGGAATTAGTAGAAGAAGCAACTACATTTTTTCCCCAGTTTGATGCAACTCATTTGTGTTCGATGGAACTTCTAGAAGTTTGAACGAGTTTGCTAGTACTTTGATGAAAGCAAAATAACTTTAAATGACAGAAAAATCGAAGTTTGATGAAACTCGCTTGTAGTTCGAAGCATACTCGAGAAGTTTGAAACAGTTTAATCAAAGTTTGAAGAAAGAAAAATAATATAAAATGCCAGCATTGCAATTTTTGGAGAATAAAGGTGAGAATTAGTAGAAGAAGCATATACTTTGATTTATATTGTTTCCAGCTTGATGCAACTACTCGATACTAGTTTGATACAACCTCTAGAAGTTTGAATGAGTTTTCCTATAGTTTGATGATAAGAACATAAAATTAAATGACAGAGAAATCGGAGTTTGATGTAACTCGCTGTAGTTCGATGCAATTCACTTATAGTTCTATGCATATTCGAGAAGTTTGAAATAATATTAAATGCGAAAAAAGGAAAATTGGTAATATGATTCTTCGTCAAGTTCGAGTTTTCTCGTACTTTGATGAAAGAAAAAGAACTTTAAATGACAGAACAATTGAAGTTTGATGAAACTCGCTTGTAGTTCGATGTAGTTCGAACTTTTCGAGTTTGAAACAGTTTAATCAAAGTTTGAAGAAAGAAAAAATATATAAAATGCCAGAAAAATAGCATTGCAATTTTTGGAGAATAAAGGTGAGAATTAGTAGAAGAAGCATATACTTTGATCCATATTGTTTCCAGCTGTTGCATCAACTACTCGATAATAGTTTGATACAACTTCTAGAAGTTTGAATGAGTCTTCTTATAAAGAGTGATTTTTTTGAGGTTAGGATTTTCATGCATTAGTATTTGACAGATCACGTGGGATTTCAGACATGGTGTCAAAGAGAAAGATGCTCAGTATGCTTTGACATTTCAACATGAATCGTCTTACAAACGAACAACGCTTGCAAATTATTGAATTTTATTATCAAAATGCGTACTCTGTTAAGAAAGTTCATTGCGCGCTTCCATTTTATGGTCAGTTTAATCGACCCACTGAAGCGGCTATTCGGGCTATTGTGACTAAATTTCGCACCAAATTTACATTGTTGGACATTAAACCACCAACACGCTTACGTAGAGTGCGAACTGAAGAAAATATCGCAGCTGTATCGGCCAGTGTTAATGATGACCACCAATTTTCGATTCGTCGCCGTTCGCACCAATTGGGTCTCTGTTACTCAAAAACGTGGAAATGCCAAAATTGGACTAAGCGGATGGACCACCTAAGACGCAGCCGCGGTCAACATTTAAATGAAATTATCTTCAAAAAGTAAATGTCATGGACCAATCTAACGTTTCAAATAAAGAACCGATGAGATTTTGCAAATTTTATGCGTTTTTTTTTAAAAAAAAGTTATCAAGCTCTTAAAAAATCACCCTTTAGTTTGATGATAGAAACATAATATTAAATGACAGAGAAATCGGAGTTTGATGTAACTCGCTTGTAGTTCGATGCATATTCGAGAAGTTTGAAATAATATTAAATGCGAAAAAAGGAAAATTGGTAATATGAATCTTGGTCAATTTTACAAACTGAAGATATACTGCCATATTCATAAAAATTTATCAAAGGATTAAAGTATAGTTTTACATTGAAAGTTTGTCTTATGTACAAAGCGTCGTGTTCGTTCTATAGGGTGTTGACAAAAAAAACGAAAAAAATAGAATATTTTTCAATCCGATCCTTTTTTCTCTGCATATGTGACACACACACCTTTATTACAACTACAATTGAATTTTGAATAAAATGCTAACACACACACACACCTTTTTCGAGCTAACGATATAGTGGCCAAATTCCCACCTCTGTATATATTTCATTCCAAAGAAAGTGACTTGAAAAAAACTCTTTTTTTTTCTCTTGCTGAGAAACGAAATGGACAGAAATTTATATTCATTTGTATATGGTTTGAATCAATCAGCAAAATGTGAATGCTACTATATTTTTGATTAAAATTTGTTTCACAGCAATGGAAACACACCCACCCAACCCATCATCAACTCTGCTGCCTTCTAATCCTTTGGCCAGTATGAAAATCCGTTTCGAAAATCCATAAATGAAAGTATTCGCCCACACAAAACGGGCAGCCGTCGATGGTGGAATTGCGTTGTGTGGCCGGTTGTGTTGTTTTGTTGGGGACATTTGCGAAAATTGTGGTTTTTTAATATTCACATATTTCTATTTAAAAAAAATCCCCAAAAATTGAAATGAAAACAAAACAAATCAAATCCATGTGTGCATGTATTTCGTTTGATGATGACAACGAGGACGATGATGACTAGGGCGAGAACGAGGACACTACTGATGATGTCCTCACGTCATCCGTATTAAAGTCCTTGGGTAGGCTTCCACTCTCTTGCTTTTGTAGTTGCGTGTTATTAATAAAAGAAGTCCACCAATGAAGCGTCAAAAAAGGGGTTTCCTTCCGTATATTAATATTCATATAACAAATACATATTTTTCATTATTTTAACAAAAATGTATATGCATGTGTATGTCTGTCCTTCCATTTTTTCATCTACATATGAATTTTAATGCTTGTAATGAAAGTGTTATTATGTGTGTGATTGGGTTTTTGTTCTTTTTTCTTTCTTCCTTCCTTATTCATCATTTGTATAACACCTTGAGGCTACTGCAAATGTTTTTTTGTTGTTTTTGTTTCTACATTGCTTTCTATAAACACAAATTATTGCATACACAACGTGGCGCAAAACTCATTGCATACTTTTGGGGGGGGAGACCGAAGAATATGTTGAATAAAAACTCATTGCATCATTGTGGGGGGTGGTTCAAAGAATGTCGATATAATTCGTTGCATACTTTTTGGCTATGAGCAATGTGAGATGCAAGCATTACTTAATTTTGGGGTACCCAAAAAATATATGAAACAATTCATTGCACACTTTGGGGCAAGGAATAAAATCATTGCAGTTTTTTTGGAGCAATTTTATTTTACTTCTAGATCTAAAGAGTATATAAATTCAACTGCAACAAATTGAAATTAAATTCAAATGATTGTGTGTAAACAATATAATTATTTTTCTACAAAATGTTGTAAAAGGGTTGATAAAAATTATATCTGGTCTGGTTATATCTGTGAGACAATTTTACATTTTTTATTGGGCCCAAAACAAGACCATATACATATAGAACTACATATCACTTTTCCATTGATGATCGTTTCTCCTTTTACAGGACTTTTAATTTCCAAAGTATGTATAAGTTTTAATAATTTTTTTTCATACTTTTGAGAGTCTTAGTAAGATGATATCGATATCAGATGAAAGAGAAGATTGTCTGTTAAAAATAATTTAAGTTTCATGCTTTGACCTATATTAGTTTCGCATTACTAACCCCTCTTAACTTTCCCTCCCAAAAAGTTAAATTTTATTCATATTTATTTTTAGGGGAAATTTGAAATGATTGATAATGTCAAACTTATACAGATAGAATCAAGATCGTTTAAGTATTTTTAGCAGATATTCTTCTCTTTCATTTGATATTCATATCGCCCTTGTAAGACTTGGAAAAGTATGAAAATAAATTATTAAAATTTTGGAAATTAAAACTACTGTAAAAAGTAGAAACGACCGCCACATTGAAAACAGATTACTTGTGAGAGTCTTAGAATGGGTATCAAAAAAAAAGAGAAGAGGAGAAGAGAAGAGAAGGCCTGTATTGGTTTAGCATTAACAACTATTTCAAATTTATCCCTTAAAAATTTGAAGTTTATTCATTTTTATTTTTAGCGGAAATTTGAAATGATCGTTAACGTAAATCTTATACATTTAGAAACAAGAAATTTTATGTATTTTTAGCAGATATTCTTCTCTTTTATTTGATACCAATATCATCTTTGTATGACGCGGAAAAGTACGTAAATAAATTAATAAATCATTAATATCCTTTAAGAAATTAAATTAAAAATTTAAAGTTTATTCATTTTTATTTTTAGCAGAAATTTGAAATGGTTGTTAATGTAAAACTTATACATTTAGAAACAAGAAATTTTAAGTATTTTTAGCAGATATTGTTCTCTTTTATTTGATTCCAATATCATCTTTGTATGACTCGGAAAATTACGAAAATAAATTAATAAATCATTAATATCCTTTAAGAAATTAGAAATCCTTTAAAACGGAGAAATGAAAAATATAGTCTTGTTCAGTTCTATAAGGTACGGTGTAAAATCCAAATTTTAAATATTTGTAATTTTTAATTAGCCAAAAACTCATATTATTTTTCTTTTATGTTTTGCTTGAATTATTTAATGTTCTATTCCACAATTTCTATTATCATAAATATATCTAGTTGGCCCGATCTTAACAACCACATACTATTTTTAGCCTGGGATTTTGTGTAGCTGCCAGTAATAATAACAATAACAATTAATGTAATAAATTACGAACTTGTAAACGTTGTTGCATCCCATTTCCGGGCGAAAGGACGACCTGTTCGCATACACATGTTCGGACAATAAACGATTACGTTGTTTCACACTAATGTCTGTCTATTAACTTAAATACACAGACGTGTTGGGTATGTTGTCGTTTTGGCTTTGATACAAGAAAAGAAGACATAAGACATGAGACCAAAGCCAAATATTTAATAAAGAGCGTGGTCGTGAGTCACGAGTATGTGTGTGTATTTATGCCAATTGAAAGTGTTTACTTTACGACCCATCATCTTGGTTGTCTTGTCTTGTCGCTTCGCTTTGCTCCTTCTTCTTGTTCTTTGTATTTTTTAGCGCCAAATCAATATTTAGCTACTTTAAGACTACGTTTTTCTTGTGTGAGAGCATAAATTGTGTCTGAGGGTTAATTTGTATTTGTTTGTTTGTATAATTTTATGTTGTTTTGTTTTTGCGGCACTTCGCTTTGTCCTCTTCTTGGCATTTAAATATGTATGTATGTATGTTTGACATTGATTTGATGTTTTTCCTTTTGTTTGTTTTTCCGAATATTTTGGTTTGATTTTGATTTTCCTTTCATGTTGGTCCTTACCACCACTAGGTCCTCTCACTTTTGTGGTGGCGCTTTTTATTTGCCTGGCTGTATGTCTCTCTGTCTGTCTATCTGTGTGTTTTTATTAGCATTTTTATGAGCTTTTATTAAATTGAACAATATAATAATGATAATAAAGAAACGTGGGATACGCATACATACAAAAAGGACAACACACACACATTATGTAAAGAAAATGTTTTGTTTAGAAAAATCATATCAAACAAAAAATAAAGACGACAACGACGTATCAAGATTTTTTTGGTTATGCCAATAATAAAGGCAAATCCTAACCTTATGTTAGGTCAGGTATTTATTTGTTTTTTTTTCTTTTGTTTCGTTTTGATTTTCTTTTGTGTTTTCCCAATGAAATATTTAAAGATTTCACATGAATATTTAAGAAACAAACATAAGGATTTTTGGAGGCAATGCCACAGCTTAAAATCGAAATGTATACGTTTGTGGGCTAAATAATAATTTCAAGGGCCTTAAATTATGTAACATTTTATGTTTAGTGAGGCACACAGTTTAAGAATATTTCGTCACCCTAATTCACATATTTCGATATTTTTAAGAATTTTCTATCGGAATATGTAAAAAATGTGATTTCGAAAAAATTGTCAGTTACATCCTTTTAGAAGTACTGTGGCGATTTGTACTTTTAATCGGTTTAAAATGAATATATTTTTAATAAAAGTATACGTTTGTGGCCTAAATGAAATTTTCAAAAGCCTTAAAATATGCAGCGTTTTATGTTAGCAAAAAATATATATGATTTATGATGAAATGGATTTACGAGACAGTCTGAACTCATTCTCAAAAGTATTCTTTAAAAATCTAAATCTTCTTTAAAAATCAATAGCTAAATATTAAATGGATTTACGGACAGTCTGAACTCATACTCAAAAGAATTCTTTAAAAATCTAAATCTTCTTTAAAAATCAATAGCTAAATATTAATTTCATCAGACTATTAATAGGCAATACAAAATGTTTACGAAAAATAAGAAATGCTTCAAAAATAGAGTGGATATTTTTTAAATTTTTCATTGTTGCAATCTAATATGACTTGAAAAACAACTTCCCAATAAATACAGCTGTGTGGATTTTTGGTATCTACAACTTGTGGTTATCTCTAGACAAAAATGATGACACAATGCAATAGAGGGTTTGATTTTTAGGCTAATCACAGTGTATTATGAGCGGCAATCTCTATTTTTTTCGATTGAATTCTGTAAAGAATATTCCTATCAAGCTTATTCTAAAAGATTTTTGCGATATCATAAAAAAATATTAACGTGGAAGCATTTAAAGATCATAAATGTTCAATTATTTTACAAGTCATTTTATTGGTCTATATCTAGGAAGTTATGTATGGTATTAGCAATTTGTTTAGTTCATGGAATACAAGTGCTCTTGAAGTATTCTTTTGCATTATACAAAGTGTAATTTCGTTTCCTTAACCCTTTTCTAACAAAGATTTACCGGGAGGTAGTCCTTACTCAGTGTGTTTGATTTTCTCCAGTATAAAGCTATAATCGCGAGGCCAATCGAATTTATAAATATTGATACATAGCAAAAAGAAAAACAAATATTTATTTAATTACAAAAAATTAAACAACACACTAAAGCCAATCTGACATTATTCAAAAATGCCGAAGTTGAACAAGTTTTTTACAGCATACCTTTAGGGGCAATATTTTTTCTGCCTTCAAATGTGTGTATACATTTGTACCTTAAGATCAACAACAAATGTTTTTTATATCTTCTCACATTGAATATATTAGGGTTAGATTAAGTTTTAGATTAAGTATTAGATTAAGTTTAGATTAAGTATTAGATTTAAGCATATTACATATGAGATAAGCTCTCACGTTATGTAAGTGCCGGGAGCAAGCATGAATTCTCCACCTTTACAGTCAATGTATATATGTTACACTTAATATTAAAAAAGCAAGATGCTGTATAATTACTTTATAGTTATTAGAACAATACGTAATAGTTTTAAGAATTTTCTAAATTATGTTTTCAAAAACCATTTGTATGTTATAAAAAGACTCAATAAATCTAACTTGAACTTGAACTTGATCAACAACAAAAGATTTCAATCCTAAATTTATTATAACCCTAAAAGTATGCGTTGCAAAATACACATCTTGCAAGCAGTCGAGTCAGTTTGCAGATATGCTTTGGCGGGATATTTGGAATGATTTATTAATTAAGAAAAAACGGTAAATCATTATCCCCCGATTTTTTACAAATGTTGAGCTGATATATTAAGCCTTAGTTATTTATTATTGTATAAGAGTTGACTAACATCGATTAAATGATACAAGTAATTTTATTAGAGATTTCGAAATCATTAAAGATAAAAATTTGCATATGGCTATTGGGCGTGGCTCTGCCAATTTTCATTTAATTGTGGACTCAAATGAAATTACTGGTAATGATTAGTATTAACATATATATTAAAAATAAGAAATATATGACGATTTTTCAGAAATTTCGAAATCATTAAAAAAATTCCATATGGGCGTTGGGCGTGACACTGGTAATTTTCATTTAATTGTGGACTCAAGTGGAATCACTGGTGGTTACCAATGAATTAACATAGATATTAAAATAAGAAATATATGATGATTTTTCATTTTATGTTACATGACAGGTAGCCTTTGTTGTGGCGGATTTAAATAAAAAAAAAACAATTTTTGGTCTAATTCAATATTATAAGGGATCTGTGTGCAATATTTCAAGACCCTAGCACTATTCCTTATTCCTTCTCTTACAATTTATAGAAAGAAAATGATTAAAGCCCCGCAGTTACAAAAACTTATAAGTCACAAGAGATTATTATTTGATATATATACTAGAAAAAAAAGAAATAAGATAATATGTCCAAAATAAAAATTTCAATCGAATTTCTTAGGCCCCCCATTCACGTACAGTTTTAACTGTCAGTTTGAACTGTTCAGCTAAAACTGTCAGTTGAAACTGTATGTGTGTGGTATATAACTGACAGTTGTACTCAACTGTTCAGTTTAACTGAGAAATATAAAAATTTTATATTTTTAACTGACAGTTTTAACTGAAGTGAACGTGTGTGGGGGTTCGCTGTACTGTTCTCAGTTCAATTTGTGTCGAGCGAGAGTGCGTATCATCATGTCGCGTAAACAGAACCAAGTAATAGTTGATTTTATTGGAATATATAGATCTGAACCTTGCCTATGGCAAGTTAAGTCTAGCGAGTATCATGATTGCGCCAAAAAAGATGCTGCCTACAACAAGCTGGCGAAGAAGTTACAAGAACTAACTAACTTAATTCTGTTAATAAACTAATGTGGGAAGATAAATTTCGTTGTAATAACCACTTCTTGCACCACTGTTTACGCTGTTTATTTTTTCTTTTTTGTAAACTTACAAAAACTAAACCGAGAGCGGCCAAACCGTCCTGCTCGTTCGAATCCATGTTAAAAACTGAAGTACTGAACTGGACGTGTGTGTACATCTCAGTTCACAGTTTAAGACCGGCAACTCACGTACAGTTATAACTGACAGTTTTAACTGACAGTTAAAACTGTACGTGAATGGGGGGCCTTAGACGAATTAATCTTTTTACAAAAATTACAATAGAATCAAGGCGTATTTATACAGGTGATAGCACTAGAACAACAACAAATTCGGCAACAACAAAATACAAGTAATTTTTTGGATGGTGAGCCATACTGTCAAAGCAAAATATATGGGATTTGACAGTTTCGGTTACTTTTGAATGAAAAAAATTTCAGTCAGCTGGGCTCCTGCTATCACCTTTAAAAATACGCCTTGAATAGAATTTTAAATTCTGACATTCATTCTTATCAAAACAAACTCAATTTCTTATAAAAACCTCCCAATATTTTCTTGATTTTAAAAAGGCCTAAGCTAAAGGCCTAAGCTTTAAAAGCTAAGTTTTAAATGACAATAAAATAAGAAATAGAAAAAACCAAGTCAGTACTTACCATCGCATGATAATGTTACATCTGCCAGCAAATCCGATTTGAATAGATTTGAGAATGTGATGGCCAAATTTGATGAATATGAATTCCATTTTAAACAAAACTGCTGTTGAGGATCCATGATGTGTGTGTGTGTGATGCGTTACGTTAAACGGGAGGGGGTAACCAAAATAAAAAAATAATTAAAACGACCAAAATTTTTTCCAACGAAAACACGTGCTGTTATAGGTGTTTTTTGTTGTTGTTGGTGCTGTTGGCTAATGTTTTTTGTTTCTATACGTAGTAAATTTTGAATTTTGAACAAAATTTTGGATGCAAAATTTCTCTAGGAAAAACCGAAAGGCCATATAAACCAAATTGTGGTTGTTGTTGTCATTAAAAAATTCTTAAGATTTTGATGTTGTTGTTGTCGTTGTCACAATTGGGATTAATAACGTTAAAGCCAAACCATAAATTTTGAATTTTTCTTCTTTTTCTTAGACAGCGACACCGTTTCCAAATGGTGGCTGCTGACACAGAAGTCTTGTTGCTGTTGTTGTGTTGCAATTGTTTTTGTTGTTGACGGCAGCAACAATGATTTTTTGTTACTTGCAGAAGACAATTGTCGTTGTTGTTGTTTTGATGATGATGTTGATGCCAAACTGATTTTTTTGTTATTTTTGTAATCCCAATGAAATGCGTTTTTAGCATTTAATTTGTTGATGTTGTTGTTGTTTTCGATTAATTCCTAATCCTTAATCCTTGTGAAATGAATCCGTTCACTCCTGGATGTTGCTCTTTGTTTCCGACTTTTTTTTATACCGACGCGTTAAATGCTGCAACGACACAAAAGAAAACACAGGAAAAATGAATACATAAATAAACGAAAGCAACCAGAATGTATTTTTCAATGCATATCAGATACATAAATAATTCGAAATAAAAAAAAATAATATTTGAATAAAAAAGTGTTTTTGTTGTTGCAGAGTGGCATTGGATTTCTGTTTTGCTGTGAAGTGCATTCACAGAATAACAAATTGGGAGGGAGGATTCCAGGAATTTGGGCAAGCTATGAGTCAATAGTGTGATGATGATATATTGTTTTATTGCTTTTTTCGTGGAGATTTGTTCATCTTAAGAGTATAGGTTCACATTCATAGGAAATTCAGGGAATATAATTATGAATATTTATATTTCTTGAAATTCTTAAACAGATTGCTGATTTTGTAGACGTCCGAATTTTCTAAAGACGTCACAAAATTGGACGCTACAAAAAACGAGTTTATCTAAAGCAATAACTCACATAGAAGTCATGTTTTAATTTAGACAATTAGTTCGTCTGGATTAGAAAATATTTTACAAAAATGTGGGGGGTAAGTTTTCTACTCAAACTCTATAAAAGCCAAAAAAACTGTAACAAAATATCATGCTAAAAAAATCGCCGGACTAATTTTGATATATTTCCTATAATGGGATTAAGTTTTCTTTTCTAGGATTAAGTTTTCTTTTCAAACTCTATAAAACAAAACAAAAATAGTCAAGCCACAAAAAAAAATCGTCGTTTTGACCTATTTTCGATAATTGGCTGGATCAATTTATTCTTTTTATATTTTCTGCCAAGTTTAAACAAAAAGCAAAAGCCAGGCCGAAATTATTCTGGTTTGCTACAGCAACAGTTGACAATATTTTGTACAGCATACCTTTAGGGGCAATATTTTTTGTGGCATTCAAATATGTGCACTCATTTGTACCTTAAGACCACAAACAAAAAATGTCAAGACTAAAGTCTCGAGAGCAATGATTTAGTATTTACTATTGATTTTACAAAATCTTGGGAGGGTAAGTTTTCTTTTCAAACTCCATAAACCATAAAAACAATCACAAAAAAGCATGCCAGAAAAAATCTAAGAACAAATCTTCACCTATTTCCTCTAATGCAAGTTAAAACAAAATGCAAAGCCAACTCGAAATTTTTCAAGAACAGTTAATAATTTTTTTGTACAGCATACTTTTAGGGGCATTGGTATTCAAATATATGGATTCTTTTGTACCTTAAGACCATAAACAAAAGATTTCAATAGTAAAGCATCGAGAACAAGGATTTTTTCAATTATTTATTATTTAGTATTTAATATTAATTTTACTTTGATAACGATAAGCTTTGATGCTGTTTTCATAATTAGTTTTAAAATAATTAAGATAATACGCTATAGTCTTTTTATAGTTTTGTTTCTTCTTAATTTTCCCATGCCTCTGTTATTATTATATTATTTGTTATGAAAGCCTTCATTAAAAAAAAAATAAAAATAAATGAACTAAATTTCAATAGTAACTTGAAAATAACCCTAAAAGTATGCATTGCATGTATTACACATCTTTCAATCAGCCGATAATTTTACAGATGTGATTTGGCGGTATATTTGGAATAATTTATTAATTAACAAAACACAGTAAGCTATTTTACCCTGACTCTTTTTGCAAATGTTGAGCTAATATATTAAGCTTTAGTTTTTTATTAAGTTAAAAGAGTTGGCTATGATCGATTAATGGAAACACAGAGTTTTATGTGAGATTTTGAAATGACAAAAAATAAAAATTTGCGTAAGAACATTGACCAAGGCACTGACAATTTTCATTTAATTGTGGACTCAAATTAAATCACTGCAAATGATTCGAATTAGCGTTTATATATTAAAAAAAGAAATATATGATGATTTAAACATTTTTTATCTAAATTGACAATATTAGAGATGTGTGGGATATTCCAAGTTGGCTAACATCGATTAAAAGTACAACGATTTTTATGTGAGGTTTTGAAATCATAAAAATGACCACCAATGGACGTGTCACTGGTCATTTTCATTTAATTGTGGACTCAAATGAAATCACTGCTAATGATTCGAATTAACGTATATATTAAAATAAAAAATATATGATGATTTTTCATTTTATGTTGGGACATGGGTCGGATTAATTTCTTGTTGATTTAATTTGTCAATATAAGGGATGTGTGGGAAATTTCAAGGCCCAGTTCTATTATTTATAATTTTTGCCGAAGCTTCTATGAAAATATTCCATTGGACTTAACCTGGATAATTATCCAGTGTAAGTTACATTTATGGTTATTGAGGCTAAGTCCAAAAAATCAACACAAAATATTTTTTTTATTTTTTTTTTTTGAAAATTTATTTTGATACAAATATTTGTATTGTAGTTGGCGACAATGTGACAAAATATTTTTTTATTTGAGCAAAAAATTAAATTTTTATTAACGTTTTTGTTATCGCAGCTTGTTATCCCGGCTTAAAGTAAAGCAGCTCTAATAGAACAGCGACACATATCCCAGATAACGACTTTGTAAGCAAGCAAACAAATAGTATTCAATAAATCTTCGAATTAATTAATTAGCCCCTTGATATTTAGCCCCCTTCTCCCCTTGCTTCCCCCGGGTGTAAGTGGTAGTGGTGGCGTCTTTACTTTAATTACTTTGTCGCCACGCTTTAATTTCAGCCACCACATGACGGTGTCAAATATCCTCCGCTTGCATGCATTTCTGCTGAAGGTAATTTTATACTTAAGTAATAATAATAATAATATATACAACAACATAAATAAGAAATTGTTGTTGTTGCTCAATTTTGAGAAAAATGTCTTGAAATGCACTCATCATATCGCTCCCCTTCATTCACCTCCTCCTCCACCTCCTACACAAGAGCAACAAGCACAACGAAAATGTATCTCCATTTCAATTTTTAGGGGATCAGATCCGACGAAAAAGACACAAGAGGCCAGGCTGGCCAGTGGCAGCAAGATATTCTACATACGTACACCCGAAAAAAAAGTGTAGCATGTTTGCTGGCTAGGGTTGCGTTGGGTAGGAGGGTAAGTCATGCTGAATACGAGGATAGGTATACAATTTAATTCCTGGAATTCAAATACACACTAAACTAAATCAAATAAAATATTGTTTGCCGCCGCCGCCGCCAATAACCTTGAAATACAAGTAACCAAACAGAACGAAACAGTAACAACAACGACACAGACTCAATGGCGAGCAGCAACAACAGTAACAACATCGGCAGCAGCAGAAACGGCTACAGCAACAACACTAAAAGTGTAGCAAAGCAAATGCATCTTCTTTCTTCAAATGCCTCCATGATGCTGTAGTGCTGTGGACCTAATGCTGATAATGTGGATGTGGATGTCGATGATGTTGATGCTGTTGCTGTTAGTGCTGATACGGAGAGTGTGCTAACTGCCGCTGCTGCTGCCGTTGTTGTGTCATGTATCCGTAGATTCTCTACTTCCTAGCACACTACACCATTTCCAATTGCAATTAGCAAGCAATGAAGCAAATTATGTTGAGAACATTGAAATTGGGTTTTTTGAGAATTGAAAATAGATTAGTTAGAAATTTAAATTAATTAAAAATTTATTTAGAAAATAATATCCCATGTGCGGACACATGTGTTCTTATAGAAAAGAGTGAACAAAAATTGATATTGACAAAATAGAAATTAACTTTTTGGATTTTGATAGAGGGCCTAAAAACAGAATATACGTGTATTGGCGTTTTGAAAGTTTTCGTATCGTGGCCATTTTAGAGGGAGGGGTTAAAAATTTCTCTCACTTTTGCACATTCTTATGATGAATCGTCATAGGAAAACTTGTGATCCTTACATTTTAAGTATAGGATGTGTTCAGCAATACTATTTAAAACACTACGATGAAGATATTTGTGGAACATTTTAACCCTCTAGCTCCTCAAAATAGGGGTCTTTTTGGCCCCTTTTGTGCAAATGACAAAAAACGACACCTAAAATAGGGGTTTAACGGGTCAACATGTTCTACAAAAATATTTGCCATCAAATTCTACTATAAGTCTCTGAATACACCAAAACTCAAAACTTAACTTAAATGCAAGAAATAAGTCGAAACTTAAAATTCTCTTTTAGGGTTAATTTCGTATTTTTGTAGAAAAGGTTAAAATGCACATCTAAAACTGGGATTTTACGTGTTATAATGTTCTACAAAAATATTTGCCATCAAATTCTACTATAAGTCTCTGAATACACCAAAACTTAACTTAAATGCAAGAAATAAGTCAAAACTTAGAATTCTCTTTTAGGGTTAATTTCGTACCTTTTCCGAATTATTGCTAAACTCTCCCGCAAAAATGAATTTTAGGGGCGCGGTGTGAAAGGAAAAACCGAAATTATTCATATTTGCTGTAGTTGATCATTTTTTTGTACAGCATACCTTTAGGGGGAATATTTATTATTCAGGCATTCAAATATGAGTATTCATTTGTACTTTAAAACCAACACCAAAATATTATTTCTACGCATCCATTAAGGATGGTAATTTTTGAATGAAAAATTAACCCTTTGACCGAATTTATGGAACCAGAATTTGACCAGTAGCCTGCGATCATATAGGCTATTATTATATTGATGGGCTTATTATAACCCTAAAAATATGCTTTGCATGTAATATAAACATTTTCAATCAGTTCAGTGAGTTTATAGAAATGTTTTGGCAGGATATTTGGAATGATTTATTAATTAACAAAAAACGATAGCCCATTATCCCCCCGACTTTTTGCAAATGTTGAGCTGATATATTAGGTCGTAAATATAAATTAACTTATAAGAACTGCAGAACATTGATTAAAAGTTGCAAGAAGTTTTATGTGAGATTTTGATATTGTAAAAAATATCAAATGGGCTTTGGCACTGATAAATTTCACTTAATTGTGAACTCAAATGAAATCACTGGTCGAATTATATTAGAATAAGGCATATATGACGATTTTATATTATTATATTTATATTAATTTGGGTGAGGAAATGGTGTAGTAGTAACCTTGATAAAATTTCATCCATGGCCAACAACAAAAACGAAATATTTTACGTTTGGCCTCATTTCCAAGAAACTGCAGGTGATTTTTTTCATCCTCTTGGGTTCTTTCCGTTTCGGTTTGCAATCTCAGCTTTGCTGTGTCGAGTTTGAAATTAAAGAAAAAAACAACAACAACAACAGATTTCTCTCTTTGAAGATCGTTGTTGTTTGTTGCACGACGATGCGTTACTGTGCGTTTCCGCGAATTTGTTTAATCGTTAGAAGAAGCTAAGGAACGTTGTCGCTTTGAGTTTGACTTCCAAGGCCTGTGTGTGTTTTGCAGAAAGCCACTTTCAGATGTTATTCAATATGCAGGCCGGCGGCCAGGAGGCACTGCGCGATGTTGCATGGCACGAATTGACTGGAATTGAATTGAGTGTTGCCCCTTCTTGTTGGGGAGAAAACGGTTTATTTTTGTGCAAGGACCGTTCATTTGTTGCCGTGTGTGTTGTGTTTGTTTGAGGGAGAGAATTCTTAAGAAATTGTATTCTCTCGAAACTTACATACATACATATCTACATATGGTACATACATAAGTATGTTTGCACGTTAGTTCGTCTGACATTCCTGTGTTCCCTCTTTTTGCAGTTGAAAGGTAGCACCCTTCAGGGCTTTCTTGTGTGCGTGGTAAACATTTATGTTTTTTTTTTGAATTAAAAGCTTTGATATTAAAAGGTTTCTGTTTTTGGTTGCCAACAAAACGCAAGGAGTGTCTTTGGCTAACAAAATTGAAGTCCCGTTATAATACGCCTACATGCACGTCTGAGAGCACTGACGGCATTTGAATGGATGTAGAACAACAACTTAAGATTCTAATCATGACTTCAGTCGGCATCATTAAAATGCAATTCATTGTATAATTTTAAAAGGGCAATGTGTATCGAAATGCGCCTACAAATTATCATTTCAAAATATAATTTATATGATCAGCATTTTTTCCCTTTAAACAAAAATATTGTGAAATGGCTGTGATCTGAGTGAAATAATCCCATAATATTTAGTAATAAAGACATAGATTAATCCTATATATGTTCAGGGTACTGACAATAGATTCTGATAGAGATGCTAAAAACAGAATATACGTGTATCGGCGTATTGAAAGTTTACGTATCGTGGCCATTTTAGAGGGAGGGGTTAAAAATTTCCCTCACTTTTGCACATTCTTATGATGAATCCTCATAGGAAACCTTGTGATCCTTACATTTTAAGTATAGGATGTGTTCAGCAATATTACTTAAAACACTATAGTGGCCATTTTTGTAGAATATGTTAACCCTCTAGCTCCGCAATAGAGGGGACTTTTTGGTCCCTTTTGTACAAAATGCTAAAAAACATCCGTAAAGGGCATCCGTATCAGGGCTGTAACGGGTTAAAATGTTGTACAAAAATATTTGCCATAAAATTCTACTATAAGTCTCTGAATACACCAAATGCCAAAACTCAATTTAAATGCCAGAAATAAGTCAAAACTTAAAATTCACTTTTAGGCTTAAATTCGTACCTTTTCCGAATTGGTTTAAATTTTCCATTCAAGTGAATTTTAGAGGGGTGGTGTGAATGGAAAAAATATTCTACGTCGAATTTCACTATAAGTCACCGAACAAAAGAAAGCTGTCTATATAATATATATTAATAAAATATCAGTGGCAATTTTGGATATTTCAACAAGTAATTATTTATTAATATCTGTCGTCAGTTATTTTGTGCAAAAGTGTAAAAAACACCCCTAAAACAGGGGTTCAGCGGGTCAACATGTTCTACAAAAATATTTGCCCTAAAATTCAACTACAAGTCTCTGTTTACACCAAAACTCAAAACTTAACTTAAATGCCAGAAATAAGTCACAACTTAAAATTCACTTTTAGGCTTAAATTCGTACTTTTCCCGAATTGGTTTAAATTTTCCAATTAAAGTGAATTTTAGCGGAGTGGTGTAAAGGTCACTGGAAGTCACCGATCAAAAGAAATTTCTATATACATATATAAATAAAATATCACTACCAATTATGGATATTTAAACAAGAAATTATCGATTAAATTTTATTTTTGAGCAGGACCTTTTTGGTTGGTAGTAAAAACAAAACTAAAAACAAAACATTGTTCCTCAGTTCTCTACAAAACCTATTTCCACATTTAACTCTGATCTGCCCATGACAACTGACAATGTCAACCGTGCTTAAATAACCCAAGCGACAAAAAATTCCCTTCAAGATTTTATAACAAATTTGTTACTACTATTACATTTCTAAAAAGCAAGAATTTATAAATACACAAGATGTTAAAGCATAATCTTGAACCGCAGCGGGAGATCTGTTTTTGTCAGGTTCTGTCAGAATATTTTCAAATACAAACCATATGCAGTTTACATAAATGCAACAAGTTTGCAGAACGAAATTTCATAACAGAGAGATCTGTGGGTTTATTTCTTATTTTAGAAATTATGAAAGTAATATTACATGAGACAGTTTGGCATTCTATTCTACATTGGGCATGAAAAAAACACACCTTTTGTTATAGAAGGTGTGTTTTTGGTAACGTGTGCAGTGTACACGTTGACATATGTCAGCAATAAAATAACATTACGAATATTACAAAAATATCGGCAGGGAAAACTGTAACGTTTTCCAAGATTTTGTCATAATTATGCAAATGATAACTGCAATGCAATTACATAAATTTTATAACTTCCATCCACATAAATAAATCTATATTTATTTTGTTGACAAATAGGTGGGATAAACAGAGACTTTGGTAATTTTTATTTTTAGAAATCATAAAAGAAAGACATGACAAGGTGGTGATATTAGAAAGATGACGAATAGACTTAGCGAGGTGATGACATTAGAAAGATGAGGTGATGATATTAAAAAGGGTTGGGTTTTTGGAAGCTTTACTATTTATAACATATTATAAATCTTATTTAATGTAGGGTTTTTAGTTAGCTAGTTTTATATTTATTAGTTTATGTGGTAAAATCCTAAATGCTGGACTTCTTGAGTTTCTAAAAAATCTTGAATTTTTAAAATCCATCAGCAAATGCCCAAGTTATAGCAGTTTTCCTCAAATAACTGCTTAAATAATATTAATCATACGCAATATGGGATTTTTTCTAATTAAGCTTTAAAACTGCCTTGAGCAATGGAAATGTTAAAAAATTTCATTACCATTTAATGTAAGTACACAAGCGCTACAGACAGAAAATATATAAATGTTGCTACACTATCAGACATCATCAGGGAGATGCGGGTACATTTTACTTTCAACCCTTACCATTGCACAAAGTCAAACAGAAATGCTCAACAACAACACTACGTGGAGAGCAAACCTCCCCGTACTGACAGCAAAATGAAACTTTCCAAGTAAATGGCCAAAATGTAGTGGCAATGTCAACCGATGACTTTCACGAAATATCGGGGAAAGTGTACGAAATAAATAAAAGCAAAGAAAGTCGATAACAAAACTTGAATAGATATGCAAGTACATATATATATACATATATAAATATGTATATATATGTATATAGTATTTGAAGATTTGTTGTAAAGTCTGAAAGTGGGACAATTGTGTAAGGGGATGTTTCGAGAACATGTAGCTTCACTCTTACAGACACATAAAGGATATCTGGCTCTATGAATTGTTGCAATTACTTATGTTCAAATCTGTAGCATGAGTTTGTGTATGGAAGAGACAACAATAAATTAGATGATGCCAAGTGATAGTGAAAATATCTCTCTAGTAGCACAATTATTTGCTTTTCATTTTGTTCTGGTCATCTCTTGTAGTCTATTAATTTTTCCTTATCATTTGATTTTCATTTCGATCATTTATCTGCCTTCAACTTGATTGCATTTTATATTGCTTATTGGGTTGAAACTTTTGCTTTAGCTGTCAAATATTTCAGAACTATTTACTATCTTATCATGACCACCTTGTGTGATAATTTGCAAAGTAATATAGTTTTACTTTTGTTTTGGTTATATTAAAAAAAACAAAAATGAGATATTTTACAAATAGTGGAAGAAAATTAACGCAGGTGGACAAAGTAAGAAATTTACTTTATTGCTTTGAAATTTGATAACAGTTACGCTTAGTCATTAAAAGATAAAAAATCGACACGTTTTCAAGATGATAAAACAAACTTGCATTTTTAATGGATACTTTAACAAAATTTTGTTAAATATCTGCTAATTTATTATTGCACTCAAGTGACATTTAATGTTTTTCAATTTTTCCAAAGCAAAACCCACTTTTAGGGCTTTTTAAAATTGTTCTCTGTGGCGTATGATTATTATTAATTGAGCTATTAATTTAGAAAATATATTATAATTGGAGTGCTATGAGATGGATTTAAAAAATTCAAAAACTTTATGAATGTAGACATGTTAAGGTTTAAAAAGAACATAATTTCCAAAGAAAACTAGTATTTGGCTTATGTTAAATTCACTCCGAAATTTTGGAATTAAAAAACACTTCCGGCAATAATTTAAATATCTCCAATCGAAGAGGCTTTATTAACGTTATCCTTGCTAAGCCTTTAAAGTGGGAATTTTTCATTACCTTTGCGATACGATAATTTGATTGTTCTATTACCTAAAACGTTTTTATTCAATTAAAAATTGACTACAAAAATGCCACTAAAAATGTACCTGACTACACACATAGAAAGGTGAAGGCAGCTTCAACCCCCTGACGCATATCACCGGCATAGAATCTGTCAACTACCCTTGCTTGGGTAGGATGCAATACTTTTCATAAATAGAATCTCTCATGATGGAGGCACTGGTCTGCCTGACGCCACACATTGTCGCATGTCGCAGTCAATGTTGTGAAAGGTGGTGGTTAGATCAATGCTAGAGCATAGGATATTTTTAGCGAGTGTTGGCATTGCTTATCAGTTGGCATACACAATGATGTGGCAACGAGCCAGCCAGTCAGCCAGTCACCCGTGTGTGTATGAGAAATATTTTCTCCATTTTCAATGGAACTTTCTTTCACACACAGCAATTGCGTTTTTCCATTTTCTTTTCTTTTTGGTAACTTGTTTTATTAAATGTAAATGTTATGTATGAGTGAGTGTGTGCAGAAATGTCACTCAAACTTGAAATTGTTTTCTGTTCTCGGGATTTTTGCGTTTTCTGGACGTGTGCGTTGCGTCCCAGCTCCAGCCGAGTGTAAAGCTATAGATTACAACAACAGATGCTAAATATGTTCATGTGCATTCGTTGGGGGGTTTGTTGTATTGGGAAAAAGTAATACAATTGTATTGAACATTCACAGGCCATGCTTCTCCTTTATACACCACCAAACTTTTTGTATGTGATCGTATATGTGTGGACATGGACATGTGCGTTTTTTCCGCCTTTGTTTCCTTTTGGACAATATGGCCAGGGCTTTGTTTATGTGGACCGTTGTTGGTGGCTTCAATGTGCAATGGTTGGTTGGATGGATGGCTGGCTGGCTGGATGGTAGGTCTGGCCTATTGTATCATTGATGAATACGCGCCGATAACAAATCTCAATCAAATGTCAAAAAGGTAACAGACATGTTGTAATGTTACAAAAATGTTACGTACTTTCATGTACATGAAAGTTAACTTTGGCGGTATCATTTTTTTCGCTTTGTTACTACGTTTCGAAAGAAAAATACAATAGAAGAACAGCACACATTGTACGTTTTTATTAGAAAATCGTGTTCGTTTTTTCCTAGTTGCATAGAGAGAGTGCGGAAGAGGGTGTGCGGTGTGTTGTAGGGAAAGGTTATCATTGTTGACAATTAAAACTGTCAGTTTTAATCAGTTATGATTGAAATGTGCCAAACTTGCATTTTGGGTAAATTAAACAGAGATTTTTTTGTGTACCGGAAACAGGCCTAAACATTTCCAGAAACGAATACAGGAAAGAATACAATAGGCTGGAGCAGAAAAGAAGCTTCATAAAAAGCTAGGTTGCCCAAGAAGTTGGTCTATTAATGGATTTGGTAGGAATCAATTAAAGTCTTAACATCAGAGCACTTTATAAAACATGAATGCTACTTTACAATGTAGAATTTATATTGTCCCCTGTCCAGATTCATTATAATTCTTTGGAAATTTATGTAAGTATTTGCTTACGGTGCAAAAATATAATTTGAAACTATCATAAATTATAAGAAGTTTATCTAATATCCATGATTTTTGTTTATTGAACACCATCGCGTATGATTAATATTAATTATGGATTATTTTATAAAAATCCCGATAAATCCTAAAGTTATCAATTAATTTCGAAAAATCAAAATTAAATTTGAAATTAAAATATGAATGAGTTAAGATCATTCTCCAAGAGAATAAACTTCAGTTCTTTGCTATCAGTTATATCTGGTTGGTAGATTTATGTTGTATAATATGCTCAGAGCCAAGAAATTACCTTTCGAAATTGTCGCACCATGAAACCATTGATATTCCATAGTTTTTGTTTATAGAACACCATCACGTATGATTAATATTAATTATGGATTATTTTATTTAAAATCCAAATAAATCCTTAAGTTACCAAGTAATTTCGAAAAATCCAAATCGATGTTCTAGCTAAGACATTCACGAGGGAATTAGATGGTTGACAAAAGCTTGGTATATAAATTGATTTGGTTAGAATCAAGTCTTAACATGAAATCTGTTAAAAAACAGTGATGGAACTTTACAATTTTGCATTTATACTTTTCACTTTCCTAATAGTTCTAAGGGTATGTATATTATTATTCTGTAATATAAAAACTTGCCACTCTCTCGTAAATCGAGGTAGTAATTTTCGAATTTGTGGCACTAGGAAACCATTAAAACTATGGAATATCATAGTTTTTGTTTATTGGACACCACAGCGTATGATTACTATTAATTATGGATTATTTTATTAAAATAACTCCGATAACTCTTAAATATTCCAAGTAATTTTGATCAAATTTCAAGCTAAGATATTCAAGGGGTAACTACATGACAGATACGTTCGATTTATGATCGTTCCCCAAAAGAACGAACTCAGTTCTTTCCCATCAGTTATACCAGGTTGGCAGATTTATCTCATGTATAATTTGCTCAGACAGAATATTGTGATATCCAGTGGTAAATATAAAAACCTCAACTAATCTTTATGACTATAATTGCTATTTTGAAAAATTCCCTTTGAAAGCCACTGTGGCGTATGATTTATATTAATATGCATGCTTCTTTAGAAAACTTAGCATAACTTAATTTCTTTTTAATACATTTTTAATTTTTAAATATCTCACGAATACTAGAGTATTGTCGCTTTCATTTGGAGGTACTGAAAGTCGATTGTACCACTGACAAGAGCAAAAGTAAGTTCACTTCATTGTGAAAACATTATACAGCTCAACTTTTATTTACACGACAATCATAAATTCATGTTTATTTTCAGCAGGGTAAATAATTTATTCTCACTTTCTATTTCTGGTGCACCATACCGCCACCGCCACGGATCCTTTATGTCAGCAGTCATTCATGGATCCATAACCTCCCAAAAATCAAAAGCACTTAACCAAATATAAAGTAAAAAAGTAAATGTTATTTCAAAAACTAAATTAAGATTGAAATGTAAAACTGAAAACGTTTTAGGCCAGATACAAAAAGGGGAACAATGCTCAATCCTCCAACCCCACCACCCCGAAAACAAGGAAAGGAAAACCCGAAAAGGACACAAAGCTATACAACAGCATAGCATCATTTTGCAATCGATAGGTTAGGATTTCATAGATTGACGATGGCTGGATGGTTAGGTTTTCTCTAGCCCGGAATTAGTTGTATGAGTGCGAAACGAATGCCAAGGAAATGGTTGACTGACAAACAAGACAGGAGGCGCGTTAAAATTGCGTATTGACAAAGACACAAAATGTGAAATGTGTTAGAAAAGGAGGAGGGGGGGTACAGTTGACGTTACAATGCCAATGCCATTGCCGAAAACAAAAGTTAAAACATTCATATGTCTAACAAAAATCAGTCAAGTGCATAACTTACAAATCCGTATATATACGTAGTATGTACATATAAATTTGCGAAATCTACATAGACATAGAGCCGAAATCGCGTCCATGTGGCCTGGGGGGAGGGGAGATTTCAGTGCGGCGGTTACTTGAAAAAGGAATCAAACAAATGTCACAATGTCTAAATATTATCACACGGTGCCGCATGCAGTTTCGATTGCAAAAACAAACGCCAACAAAACACTATACCGGGTGTATATTTTTAAACATGTTCAATTTCCATTTTGAACGCAACCAAAAAATACAAAAAAAAACAACATTCACACATATCCAATGATGTCAGCATGAAGGCATTCTTTGGAATGGGGATCTGGGGATGATTTTTGGTTGGTCGTGTGCTGTGTGAATCTAAAGTCAAATCAGTCAACTGGCAACTGGTGTGATATATGGACTAGACTTTTGTTTAAATTGTATGATTTTCATTTGTTTTCGCTGATGAAGCTTAATTTCAAACATACAAACTGTATGTACATACATATGCACTGGAAAGGGATTCTTCTCGTTTCGCTCCTGCTTTTATTTTATTGCGAAGTTACTTTTATTTAAATAAAGAGATTTTATAAATTCACACTAGTCTATGGATAAATTCTTTGTGTGAAATTCTTAAATTAATGAATTTATCTTCGCAAATCCTACACTGCGTATGATTGATATTAATTCATTGGATATCTTTGAAATATTCCTTGTTAAGATGATAATTTGTAAACTTCTGGCCAATATAATAGAGAACGTTTTATATAAATAATTGATATGAATTATGAGATAATCTCGTAATAGAAATTGGAACCCTTAGCAAAGTTAAATGGAATATTGAAATAAGTTTTCTTTGGAAAAATTTCTGGACTATTAAATACAATATCTTTGAAAAAGAAAATGGAATCATAGCAAAGCTTTACAGACGTTATTGAAATAAGTTCTTCTTTTGGAATAAAAATATGGACTGATCATATTAAAAATATTATATTTAATAGTGAAATATTCAACGCTATCTCATGAATTTTTCACCACCAACCTCCCCATATATTTCTGATTAATGGGGGGGGGGGGGGGGGGGTTGCTCATGATTATTATTGTAATATAAGGCGTATTGACTGTCATCTGTAATTAGGAAATTCAACTTCAAAATATCATTATTCAGACAATATCATTGCTATATTTCATAGCTTTTATTATTTGAACCCCATATCGTATGATGACTATTAATTTTGAGTCCCACAGTGCGTATGATTATTATTTATTATGGGTTATTGTAGTAAAATTGAAATAAATCCTAAATTTTCCACGGGATTTAAATATATATATATATATATATATATATATATATATATATATATAGAGGGATTTAAAACCACAAAAGAATATTCAAGTTAATTCACAATTTCGCTGTAATCATCATCCAAAGAACTGTGACATCAATGAGATTTCACAAAGCTTGTTATTTGAGTCCCAGGGTGCGTATGATTGTTATTAATTAAGGGTTATTTTTATTAAAATTTAAATAAATCATAAATGCTCCAAGGGATTTCGAAAAGTCCAAATGTATTTGAAAGATAAGATATTCAAAAAGCTGATAAATGACAGAACTATGGATTAAATTCTAGTTTAAGATCCCTTAAAATGCTATAAAACAAAATTATCATTTCTAATGACCAAACGTAGGGCTAAACATTTCTCGACATTCATATTCTAGATGAGTTCATCAGCGTGGGCTTATTTAGCAAAGAAATAGCAAATCTTTATTTACTTTTATTTATCAAGATGTCGTATTTCAATGATTTTATTCTTTCGAGTACCCTGGCGTATGATTGATATTAATTGTGAGTTATTTTATTAAGAACTAAATAAAACCAAAAGTTTCCAAGTGATTTTCAAAAATCAAAAATAATATAGAAGCTAAACTATGGTTTTTATTCTGGTCTTTGTAGTAGTCTTTGAGACTACTCATCAAGTGTTGACCAAAATGCTGTTTACAAGATGATAATGATTACAATGATTGTTAAAAAAATAACAATAATATCCTAAATAAACCAATCGAATTGTTATGACTTTTAGAACAAATCTTTAGTATTTCTAGACAATAACAGTTCAATATATTGTGACTAAATTTCGCACCAAATTTACATTGTTGGACATTAAACCACCAACACGCTTACGTAGAGTGCGAACTGAAGAAAATATCGCAGCTGTATCGGCCAGTGTTAATGATGACCACCAATTTTCGATTCGTCGCCGTTCGCACCAATTGGGTCTCTGTTACTCAAAAACGTGGAAATGCCAAAATTGGACTAAGCGGATGGACCACCTAAGACGCAGCCGCGGTCAACATTTAAATGAAATTATCTTCAAAAAGTAAATGTCATGGATCAATCTAACGTTTCAAATAAAGAACCGATGAGATTTTGCAAATTTTATGCGTTTTAAAAAAAAAAAGTTATCAAGCTCTTAAAAAATCACCCTTTAGATGTTTTGATAATTTGTTTTCGTAATTTTTGCGATTACAATTATTTAGATTTTTAAACACCGTGACGTATGATTGATATTAATTGTGAGTTATCTTATGAATAGTCGAATAACTTTAAAAGTTGTCAAGCGATTTACAAAAATCTAACACAGTTTTCAAGACAATAAAATGTATTTTGTACAAACTTCAAAATATCATACCCTTAAACACTTCCAGGTAGTTCAAAGTTACCACAAAATGTGAAATTTTTAAAATTTAAAGAGGAAACCACTTTTTTACGCATCTATTACGAACAACAACAACATTGAGAGTCTAGTAAAGTTAATTTTTTTATTTGAAAGATAAGATATTCAAAAAGCTGATAAATGACAGAACTATGGATTGAATTCTAGTTTAAGATCCCCTAAAATCCTATAAAACAAAATTATCATTTCTAATGACCAAAAATAGGGCTAAACATTTCTCGACATTCATATTCTAGATGAGTTCATCAGCGTGGGCTTATTTAGCAAAAAAATAGCAAATCTTTATTTACTTTTATTTATCAAGATGTCGTATTTCAATGATTTTGTTTTTCGACTACCCTGGCGTATGATTGATATTAATTGTGAGTTATTTTATTAAGAACTAAATAAAACCAAAAGTTTCCAAGTGATTTTCAAAAATCAAAAATAATATAGAAGCTAAACTATGGTTTTTATTCTGGTCTTTGTAGTAGTCTTTGAGACTACTCATCAAGTGTTGACCAAAATGCTGTTTACAAGATGATAATGATTACAATGATTGTTAAAAAAATAACAATAATATCCTAAATAAACCAATCGAATTGTTATGACTTTTAGAACAAATCTTTAGTATTTCTAGACAATAACAGTTCAATATATTGTGACTAAATTTCGCACCAAATTTACATTGTTGGACATTAAACCACCAACACGCTTACGTAGAGTGCGAACTGAAGAAAATATCGCAGCTGTATCGGCCAGTGTTAATGATGACCACCAATTTTCGATTCGTCGCCGTTCGCACCAATTGGGTCTCTGTTACTCAAAAACGTGGAAATGCCAAAATTGGACTAAGCGGATGGACCACCTAAGACGCAGCCGCGGTCAACATTTAAATGAAATTATCTTCAAAAAGTAAATGTCATGGATCAATCTAACGTTTCAAATAAAGAACCGATGAGATTTTGCAAATTTTATGCGTTTAAAAAAAAAAAAAGTTATCAAGCTCTTAAAAAATCACCCTTTAGATGTTTTGATAATTTGTTTTCGTAATTTTTGCGATTACAATTATTTAGATTTTTAAACACCGTGACGTATGATTGATATTAATTGTGAGTTATCTTATGAATAGTCGAATAACTTTAAAAGTTGTCAAGCGATTTACAAAAATCTAACACAGTTTTCAAGACAATAAAATGTATTTTGTACAAACTTCAAAATATCATACCCTTAAACACTTCCAGGTAGTTCAAAGTTACCACAAAATGTGAAATTTTTAAAATTTAAAGAGGAAACCACTTTTTTACGCATCTATTACGAACAACAACAACATTGAGAGTCTAGTAAAGTTAATTTTAGTTGGAAATACTGACAAAGTCTACGATAATGGCGAAACGGAAGTGGGATCATAAGGACGACAGGCTCATGTATGATGTATTGGATTGGAAAACAGAGTAACAACAAATTGAACGCAGCAATACCCATCACACTCATCATAAGTGATTGTAGGACAGGAGTAAGTAGTTGGCAGTTGTAGCAATCATATTATTGAGATTGAACTGCGGACAAACAGGCAGCAGCAAAATGAGAAGGAGACGAACTTTAGCAGTAGCAGGATGTTACAGCAAAACTTTAATGGTGTGATTGTAAAGGTATTGCTAGAGGAAAGACAAAAAAACAGTAACCCAGGACCACAGTGTGTTGTGAAGAGGTAATGCAGAACGACGGGTTATGGTTTTGATGATTGACGTGCCTTTTATTGATGGTCTTGATTGGTTTTTTACCTGTGTGAGCGCGGACACACACACTCACTCGAATACAGTGGACAGCAGAAAAAGAAAACGAAACTTTGGCCGAAGCTTCAAAAGGACAAACGCACATGTCGAGTTGAGTTGATGAGCTAGCTGCACACACTCATACAGCTATGCATGAGGGCTTAAGCTCACATACCATGTACGCTACTTGTGCGGATTTTCCCTCCAAACAATGCTGGTCGGCCCTGCCTGCCTGCCTGTTGGTCGTTAGTTCAATATGTGTGCGTGGACGTAGGATGGTGGTGATGATGGTGGTGGTGAACAACAATTTTTGGAGAAAGAAAAAATATTATAAATCAGTTATGATTTCATTAGAATGGATGAAGAAAAACAACGAGAGTTATTTACCATCCCCCTCCAGTGCTGGGCTGGGAGGGAGTTGGGAGCAGGGAAAGAAAGGCTTGTTGGATTTGATGTTTGCGTTTTTTAATCAAACATCATGGCCAGTTTTCGTCGTCCTTTTATCTGCTCTAAAACAGTCCGCACATGGCCATGTGGACATTATTTTTGTTTATGTCTCCTGCTCGGCCACCCGGCGCCCTTTCTCCTCGTACTCGCAATGATGCGTGACTCTGGGTGGGTGTTTGTGTGCGAAGCGAACGTCTGCTGGCAAAGCAAACTAATCAAATGTCTGCCATCATCATATTTAAACTAACATTTGTTACCATTTCCGTTTCCGCCAAAGAGCCAACTGCCTCCTTGACTTTTTCCGTTATTTAAACAGTGTTTTTTTTCTTCTGATTGTTGATGATTTCTTTATTTTGATGGATTGTTTGTGTTATCATATCGCCAAAAATGTTTAAGTATCATTTTTACAAATGTAAACAGCGGCAACGATAACAACACAACACCTTCCCACCTTCGCACATAAATTCCCACCACCCCAATTAGTAGGTTTTTTTTCGTTGCTTTTGCCGACCATATCAACTTCATTGATCGTCGTATCAGTCATCTTCATCATCAGCATGTGAGGTATTCGTCAGGCTTCACTAACTTATTTCATCCATTGCGTCCGCACGCGTTAATACTTTAATCCTTTTGCAACTCTTCCAACAGGGACTGGACTGGACTGCTGTTCGTTCAATCGCACTGACTGTGTGTCCTGCCCTTGTGGAGGCAGTAAACCAACAAGCACTGGTAGCAGGGAAAAACTGAATTTCTAGGGTATTAAATCGATGAAGTATTAACGACTTAATTGCATGTTTGTTAGGCATTTTGCAATAACATTCACAAAAATTCCTCAATTTCCCCACACTTTCACACATTTTCCGTGTACTCCTGCTCCGTGTTTTTTTCGGAGGTTGTTTGCTTTTTTGGTTTTATTCCTGCTCCGTTATCTTTTGCACAAATATTTTGTTTTAGATGAAGTTCATTAGCAAAAGGTTTTGTACCTGGTTTTTCGTTCGCGGCGTTGTGCGGCGGAGGAGTGAATGTAAGATGGGAGAGAGAGAGGGTGGCAATTTTATTATACATATATTGGCAAATGCCAATAGGTTGTGATGGTGTAGGACGATGGTGTTCCAAAAGTTAATTACTTTAAACCCTCCACCCAAAACAACACAATCTTCCAACCTAAGTGCAGAGCTTTAGACCTTAAATAATGGATGTTTTATATTTTTACTGCACATTTTAGATTTTGCTGGCATTCTGATAGTGCCTAATATTTACCTAAGTCTTTAGATCTTTGAAAAACAATCGTTAATGGTCAACAAGAACCTGCAACACCTCTTAAAGTATATTTTTAGAAAAGTGTACACCGTGACGTATGACTAATATTAATTATATATTGCTCAAAAGAAGTAGAATTTTGAAAGCCTAGGGGAATCATAATACAGAATAGAATATTGGCCAAAATTCATTAAATGTAGTTAAAACACCTGTGTTCTTCATAAACGAACAATGTAAGTTTGGAAATCCAGGAAACAAGCTAAGAAAAATAATATTTTAAAAAGCTGTAAACAATTTTTTTTAAAGTAATAAATTCGAATGGCATCAATTTCGAGCAAGTTTTTTCTTTCTAAGAAGGAAATTTTGCTTTTTTGATAATAGAAAGCAAAGAACGACATTACATTACAGACATAACAGTCAATAATATCGATTAATAATCGAACAACACAAAAACTGAAACTAAACTCCTCCTTTTCATTACCAAACAAAAATTTCGTACGCAAGAAGGAATAACTTCAAATAACTTTCTGTTGATCAATTTGTGTGTGGATTTTAAGCCATTTGTGAAGAGCGAAATATTTAGTAAGGGCTTTGTTTTATGTGTAAATGTGTCTATTTTGGGAGACTATCACAAGATGTGAAATTTTCACATCCTGTATTTTGCAATCGATTTCAATTCAACTTCTATGTGTTGTGTTCAAAGGAATTCATTTTGTCTTCAATTTGCTGTTTTTAAATATATTTTGTTTTCGGAACACCATTGCGTATAATTGATATTAATTAAGAGGTAGCTTTAATAAAACTCTCGTAGTTAAGACAAATTCGAAGATATTTCATTGCGAAAAAAATCAAATGAAAGGCAAACGATTAATTTATCAAACTTAAAAAAACCCCAAACATGCTGTACGTACGTTTTTGTGAAACAACTTTGTGACATCCATAGATTTTTATCAACTATGCCTTGTTTTTTCACTAAAATTCCATTTATTATAAAATGAAATAAAATATTATGTTATCTGATTTGGAAAAGGTATCATTTCGCGCTATTTATAAAAATATTTTTTAAATCCTTTGTGTCTACAAATAGTGCCATAACTTCAACATTTGTCCATTGATCTTTTACATGTAGACATTTTGTTTTGCCTTAGAAAAAATTATATTTTTTGCTATTTTCTTTCTATTTTTTTAATATCTAATATTTTTTATGATTATAAAGAGTGATTTTTTTGAGGTTAGGATTTTCATGCATTAGTATTTGACAGATCACGTGGGATTTCAGACATGGTGTCAAAGAGAAAGATGCTCAGTATGCTTTGACATTTCATCATGAATAGACTTACTAACGAGCAACACTTGCAAATCATTGAATTTTATTACCAAAATCAGTGTTCGGTTCGAAATTTTTTATCGACAAATTTTGTTCAGCGATGAGGCTCATTTCTGGTTGAATGGCTACGTAAATAAACAAAATTGCCGCATTTGGAGTGAAGAGCAACCAGAAGCCGTTCAAGAACTGCCCATGCATCCCGAAAAATGCACTGTTTGGTGTGGTTTGTACGCTGGTGGAATCATTGGACCGTATTTTTTCAAAGATGCTGTTGGACGCAACGTTACGGTGAATGGCGATCGCTATCGTTCGATGCTAACAAACTTTTTGTTGCCAAAAATGGAAGAACTGAACTTGGTTGACATGTGGTTTCAACAAGATGGCGCTACATGCCACACAGCTCGCGATTCTATGGCCATTTTGAGGGAAAACTTCGGAGAACAATTCATCTCAAGAAATGGACCGGTAAGTTGGCCACCAAGATCATGCGATTTGACGCCTTTAGACTATTTTTTGTGGGGCTACGTCAAGTCTAAAGTCTACAGAAATAAGCCAGCAACTATTCCAGCTTTGGAAGACAACATTTCCGAAGAAATTCGGGCTATTCCGGCCGAAATGCTCGAAAAAGTTGCCCAAAATTGGACTATCCGAATGGACCACCTAAGACGCAGCCGCGGTCAACATTTAAATGAAATTATCTTCAAAAAGTAAATGTCATGGACCAATCTAACGTTTCAAATAAAGAACCGATGAGATTTTGCAAATTTTATGCGTTTTTTTTTTTAAAGTTATCAAGCTCTTAAAAAATCACCCTTTATTTTATATTATTTTACATTTTTTATAATATTTTTATATTTTATATTATATTCTATTTTTTGTGCCAGCTAAAAACAATGAAAGAGAATATATATATATTTCTTTTTTTCTTTTGAGACTGGTCCTAAACTACTTTTTTCTAGGTAAAAGTGATATTGGTAGCCACAATAATTTTCTTTGATCGAACATATTAACGGTTGTGATCGGACCTATCTTTCCAAAATGGTAATACAAAGATTAAAGGTACCTTCAGCAAAAAGTGGTATGCTCACAAAAAATTGTATAGATCTTCGACCTTTAGACATTAGAAAATGACCATATACTAGTGATATATATTTTCTGCACACCTGGGCGTATAATTGATATTAATTGAAATGGAAATTTAGAAAAAGCCTTCCAGCTCTTTGATTCATGGATCGATTTTTTAACAAGTCATCTCTAATCTCAGACAACATAGTACACCTGCTAGTGGAAACAAAGTAAAATATTATTAGACAATAAATTGTCAAATTGTCTAATAAGAGAAGAAGAATTTTAACATGTTTTTTGAGATTATTTAATATAATTGGTCATATATTCAGAGATCATCCTATGAATTTAGATAACATTATGATGATGATTTTGCAGACGGAACTCCACATGTCAAGAACTCCACCTGTGGTCTACATAGTAAACTATATCACTAAGCGACTGCACTTTTTGAAGCTAAACAAGACCATATACCCATTTTTACAGGATTTTTAATTTCCAAAGAATATAAACGTTTTAATAATTTATTTTCGTACTTTTGCGAGTCGTAAAAAGGTGATATGAGTATCACACGAAAGAGCAGAATATCTGTTAAAAATATTTAAATTTATGTATAAGTTTAGCATTAACTACACCCCACCCCCCCTTAAAAATAAAAATTAGTAAACTTTAACTTTTTGTGGGGGAAAACTTGAAATAGTTGTTAATGATAAACTAATAAAGATAGAAGCAATGAATTTAAAGTATTTTAAAAGAATATTCTTCTCATTCATTTGATACCCATATCGGTATGATTTATAAAACTTATGATTTATAAAAACTTAATATTATTTTTACCTCCAAAACAATCCATGTCCAACTTTTGTTTAGCCAACAACAAAAACGACTGAATAACCAAAAATGTGTGTTTGTTTTATTTACCTGCAATGAGAACGAAAATAGAGAATAAGGAAAAATTAGAATGAATTCAATTATGAAGATTAATCTAAGCACACATACAGAGATGTGAATATAAATATGTACATGAAGGACATGTGACTCATTTCACAGGAAACTCAAATATAGTATTGTATTTCATTGAGAAAAATAAATGAAAAACTATTTCAACTACAAAGGAAACAACTCCAGTCCAGTCCACAATCCACCCTTGCCTCCCTTCTCACAGTTGTTTATCACGAAAATGACATTTTTGCACATAAAACGCACACGCACTATATGAATGTTATGGACTGCTGTTTGCCAACCACCCACTCAGCAGCAGCAACACCACTACCACTACTACGAACACCAACACCCCTCCCTTGGGAGGATTTATGTACAAATAAGCATCGGCATCGACGTCGCCGTCAACGTGCTGTGCTGCCCTGCGTCTCATGTACACACAAAACGCACAATCGGAAAAATCAATGTTTCACACATTTTCTCTTTTCTCGCTTTTCCTTTAAGCAAACGCACTTTTTCCCAAAACGCACACAACAACAACTACTGCTACAACAAAAGCTATGCGTATATACGCACTCTGAGAGCATAGCATACTTTTCGGAGGAGGGTTTTTTCTACATTTACACACGCATTATGGTCGGTCATTTTAATTTTTGCCTCTCTCACGTTCATTGTGATATCTCCGGGTGTATGTGTGTGGGTGAGTGAGTGAATTGTTAGTGTATGTGTGTGTGCATAAATGCTTTGCAGTTAGTTGCAGAAGAGCAGGCTGATATTTTTTGTTGAGGAAAATCTAGGTTAAAAGTGGATGGGGGCGAACGAACTAATTTTGCAGAGATAAATGTATGGCCGGTCGAACGGGACTGGGCATCAACCAGATGGGAGGGAGGTCAACATTATCAAAAATGTTTTGCAAATGATTGGAAATTTTAGAAAATCAATGCGGGAAACACTCAATCAATGCAAACCATGTTCCAAATTCCACTGTTTTTTTTTTTTAATTTTTAAGGGAAAATAATTCTCAAATATTCGGCATTTATTAGTCACTTTATAACAGTTGAAAAAAATGTACTACGACAAAACTATTTTTGCGGCACGAGAGGGATAACTCTCAAAAATTAAATTTTTATAAAAAAACCAGACTTTTTATTAATTATTGAATTGCATTTGAAATAAATAGAAATTGCAGAAGTTAAAATATTAAAAATAATAATTTGAAATAAATAGAAATTGGAGGAGAGTTATTAATAATAATAAAATATTGTTGGGGGGCATTGAAAATAATTGCACTTGAAATAATTAGAAATTAAGAAATGGGAAATAATAAAATAATTATCAAAAATTCAGTTTTTAGAAAAAAAATTGGGAATAGAGTTAAAAATATTTATTTCCATTTTCCGAAGGTGGGATATTTTAGGAAATAGAAAATATTTGTACTTCAAATACATAGAAGTTAATCATTTGATTGGCGCCAAGAGAAAAAAATAAAATAATTCTCTAAAAATAAATTTATAGGAAAATAGAAATTAAGAAATGGGAAATAATAAAATAATTATCAAAAATTCAGTTTTTAGAAAAAAAGACTGATTTAATTTTTAATTGGAGAATTGAGTTAAAAATATTTATTTCCATTTTCCGAAGATGGGATATTTTAGGAAATAGAAAATATTTGTACTTCAAATACATAGAAGTAAATCATTTCATTGGCGCCAAGAGAAAAAAAATAAAATAATTCTCTAAAAATAAATTTATAGGAAAATAGAAATTAAGAAATGGGAAATAATAAAATAATTATCAAAAATTCAGTTTTTAGAAAAAAAGACTGATTTAATCATTAATTGGGGAATAGAGTTAAAAATATTTATTTCCATTTTCCGAAGGTGGGATATTTTAGGAAATAGAAAATACTTCAAATACATAGAAGTTAATCATTTGATTGGCGCCACGAGGAAAAAATAAAATAAATCTCTAAATATCAATATAATTTTTAATAGCTACTCAATTTCATTTGAAATAAATAGAAATTGCAGAAAAGAGTTAAAAAATATATTTTCCATTTATTCCTGATTCAATTTGTATTATCTACTCAGAGTTAAATAAATATTTTCTAAATTTATTCCTTTAAGCATTAACCTAAGGTGGGATTTTTTATGGAGGGAACAGAAATTATTTGTACTTCAAATAAATAGAAATTAATAATTTCATTGGCGCCACGAGAAAACAAAAATAAATAAATATCATTTTTTATAAATTCTCAATTTTTTTGAAATAAATAATAAAAAAATAAAAAACAAAAATAAATAAATATAATTTTTTATAAATTCTCATTTTTTTTGAAATAAATAAAAATTAAAATATACAATTTAGTTAAAAAATTAATATTACGACACCCACGAAGGCGTTTTCATTGTTCTGCTATGTTTTAAAATTTATCTCGATTTTTTTCCGAAAAAAAACCTTCTTCAGTGATCAGACGCTTTATTTTCATGTCCAGCTAAAAAATTGGAACTACTTCAGGAGGAAGCAAATTTTAGTCGCATTCCAAAATCTCAAAATGCAAATTTCCCGCATTTTAGGAAGTTTTTTTTTCTGAACAACCTCCATAAAAATTTAATAATATGTTAATATTCCGTAACATTTTAAGAATAGCATTTTCACAAGAGAGTGGAAAGGATATTTTCGTATGGATTCACAGAGGTAAGAAGTCCGCTTTGTACACAAAAAAGTCTCGGTTTCGAATCATGGAATGTAGATTTGAGATCGTGGATTTTTCTTGCACAACCCCCAAAATATGGAACCTTTCAAATTCTTGGAAAATATATCGAACAAAAAAATCGAATCTATTCCGTTTCACGGAATTTCCAGCATTTTTTGTTTGTTTATGCCCCTGCCCTTTACCTAACTAATCCCTTTGGAAAATGTGGTCAACCCTTTTGCCAACGTCCAAACCAAACCAAGCACCTTGGAGAAAGTTAAACATTTTCAATTTCCCTGGAACCCAACGTCACACAAATCTTTTCAATTAAAATAATTTGTCACAAAGCTGTCACATCCAAAAACTGGTTTTCCTCGTGCACTCTTTAGGACACTTTCATCAAACAACAACAACAATTGACAGCAACGGGGGTTACTTTTTTCAGTTAATCCAGAACAAAACAAAAAACTGGTTTCCTCTTTAAATTAAAAAAAAACCGAGACTGTCCTGATACGGGGAAACCCTTCCCATTCGCATCTTGTTCGTGTAAGGATTTTAATTAGCCTAAAAGTCATATGAGATGCAGTTATTACAATGTGCACAGCTTCAGAATGTTGTTGTTTTTGTTGTTTGATAAAAAAGATTAAAAGGACGAAACCGCCACTGCAGCGCACACGCACACCGCACCGCACCACACAAACAAACAAAGGCAACGGTGTCAAACGAACTGCCAAGAAATCCACAACTAACCCTTATCCGGCCCGGCCATCCACATACAGACACTGGGGAACCCCTGCAGGCCTGCAGCCTTTCAATCCTGCCCGGTCGGTCGGTCCGGTCCGCGTATCCATCCATCACAAAAATGTAACAACCAACACCTTTCAGGGCACTGTAATATCCTGTTTCGTGTTGCATGCAGCATTTTTCCAAATAGAAAAACTGCTGCACACACACACACACTCACGCGAATTAAGAGCGCAGCACGTGCTGCGAAAATTATGAATGTACACAAAGCCTACCACCGCCGCCTCAAACAACAAACGCCGTTGATGCACATTCGTATGTCGAGAAAACATAGCTAGAGTCGGCCGCAACCACCCCAAATGTTCGAAAATGTTGAACGTGAAACAAATTGCAACATTGTTACAAACAATTTGACATGTTGTGTACCCAAGTCAGTGAATGTTCAAACTGCCCGTGTTCCTCTGGCCTGTCTGTCTGTCATGTATGTCACCATCCAACTAAAAGGGTGAGTTGCAAGCTGGCTGAGTCAATTACAAGTGCTCTTACAGGCCGCCGTTTCGTGCCGTCTCAAACATAATTAAGGGATTGCATTGTGTGTGAATTTCCCTCCCCAAAAAAGCAACAACAACCAACTGCATTAACAAAGCCTTGCTGCAACACTAAGAACCATATCTTTTGTTATTGGCGTTTTCAAGGCTGGGCAGTGTGTGTAAACAACAGCTTGAAAGGATGCATTTTCAAAGGTTTTTTTGTAGGATTTTTGGCCATGAAGTGCTTTTTATGTCATCTGACTGAAATTGCATAAAAATGATTTATTTTTCGGCCAAACGGGGGTATTTGTGAAGGGGAATGACAATGACATTCTTTACAAAGGTATCTTGTTAACTTTTTTCCTCAATTTTTTTTAAAAAAAATTATTTTTATTTTTCGTTGAATATTTGCATTCTAATTTGGGATATATAAGTCCCACTAATATGTTCGATTAAAGACTGCAAATGTTCACAAAAAACAGTTGTTTAGGATTAGTCTCAGAAGATAGAGCACAAATTTATTTTTTAGAAACAACTTTTTGCTGGCACGAAAAAATCATAAAAAAAAATAGAAAAAAAAATCGGAAAAAAATATTTTGTTTTATTTTTTAATAGCTGCAAAAGGTCTATGGATAAATGTAAAAGTTACGACGCTCTTTGTAGAAGCAAAAGAATTTTATAAAAAATTATGATTTTTTAATTTAATTCTCAAATGGGACATTTTTGGCATTCCGGCTCTTGCAAGTTGGACGTTGTGAAAATTGGACTTTTAGCCAATGAATTTAACCAGGAGATATAACATTTTAAATTGTGGCAAAGAATCCAATTTTCACTACTTTCAATTTCTATTTAATTAATTAATAATATTGATAATACGAAGTACTGGTAAATAATACAAAATGAAAAATATTTCAATTACATTATTAAAACAATAAATTTATAAAATTTTTTAAACGCAAATTCGGCAAGTGAGTTGTGATTCTCGTTCGTTTGTGAGAATCATCTCCTTATAGAGGCCGGGTTTGATGTTGAAAAGTCGCTGCGAAGCCACTTGAAAAGACTTTTGACATAGTCGAAATCATGATCGTGGTAGTCTGCAGCCAAGTAATAAATGTCACCATGCCATTTGTAAATAAATTTGCATTCTATTAAATATAGAAGCAAAATGGTCTTGAGCCAAATCAAATCAAAAATTTATAAAATTGTTAAATAAAATTGTTTAAATTAATAAAATTACTCAAAATTAATCACTGTTTATTTATAAAAATAATAAAAAAAGTTAAAAATGATATTTCCCGAGCCACGATTCGAACTCGATACCTTGTGGGAGTAAAGCGGACACCTTAACTCTGTGACCCCATACGAAAAAATTGTTTCCTCCCACATGTGAAAATGCCATTCGTTGTTTAAAAGAACTTCCTCAAATGCGTGAAATATGAAAATTGGGAAATTCCATGAATTTTTATGAAATTCCAGCGGAAATACTTCAGATTTACATACATATATACACTTTCCAAGAATTTCAAAGGATCCATATTATATAAATTCCAACGGGAAAACTATTACAATTTTCTATGAAAAAAATCGATCTCAAATCCTTTAACAGATTGCTAATTTTACAGGCCAAAAAAATAACTTTCTTCTTTAAAAAATACTTTCCGCAACGCCATTTTTACGTTACATTGCATATATACATATGCATGCAGTTGATTTGTTCATACATACAATCACAACACAATCAAACATCTCACTTATATGGCGTTGGCGTTGTTGTTGGCATTCATTTCATACATACTCCTACAATATGTGCAAATTAATTGCAATCTTATTTATTGTATATATTCTCCCGACAACAACAGCTACAACAACTGCAAACATCCACATTCATTCATTCGTTCTCCCACCCCACCGTTGTCTGCTGTTGTTATCTCTGTCACACGTGCAGCCCCAATTGCTTGGAATGCCGAAAGTAAGTAAGTTCTTTGCTGTTGTTGTTTTGCATTCGTATGTTTTCTTTTTTGCACGATCACAAGAAACTTGTTTTGCAAACATTTATTCATTCATACACTCACGCTCTCGCTCTGCCTCTCTCACTCTCTCGCTCTCCAGATGGCTCTGGCAAAACCGATTGCATTTTCATGTAGTGTGACGACTTCGTTAAATATAATCGTCTTTAGTGTGTTTTGGCAAATGTTATGGCAGGGTGGTGGGGGCTGCAGTGGGGATTTACTGTTGCTGTTGTTGTTTCGCAAATGCACACATGTGCATTTATAATAAGCCAATCACAGAATGAGTAATGTTCGGAAAGTGGATGTGATTAGATCGTGTTCTGGGTACACGAGTTTAGTCAAAGAGGGTGGACCGCTCAACCCCCCACCCCACTCAACCTCTTTGCTGAACTGATGTGGGGAGATCTTTTTATACAAAAATAGCGACGGAAAAGATGACATCAATTGCACAATAAATCGGGGTAGAATATGCATTTTCGAGAAATTATGCTAATCAGGGTTGGGTCTTTATATCAACGTTAGGCAAATCACCTTTATTTATTCTTTTCATGGGAAGCAGAATCATTGAATCGAATTGAATTATTATATTTATTTATTATATGAATATATAAAAAATTAAATTTGACTAAATTTTAGGCTTTGTTTCCATTTCATGCTTAAAATGTATTTTTCCTCTTTAAATTTTCAACTTGTTTAAATTTGCATTTGGGTATTGGGTCCCCGTCCTTCATGAAATCCGTTTCCGTTTTATGCTCATGTTAAATAAATATGTATGTACGTAAACATGTTTACAAACACAAAGGATTTTTTCTGCTCTCAGCCTTAATTTCCTTCCTTTCAATATTCTTTCCAGCAAAAATAAAATATGTATTAAATTGAATTAAGTACTTAGTACTTGGTATGGATATGTAGTCATCTTTCATATAAACGTTTATTTTTAAACATACATAAACCGTGGAATTTTCATGCTATTTAAAGGGTTGTCAAATTCAACGGCAAATAATTTAAGTAGGCTTTTCTTATAAAGAGAATATAGATAGGATTATTGACTTTTCTCAAAAACGAAAACTGAAATACGCAAGAAAAATCAAGAAAATATTTTAAGGTAACCCACTCCCATAAAAATAGGCTTTGTTGGCTTGACAGATATTTTTCGTTAATTTTTAGCATTTTTTGGTTTGTTATCTCTAAAACTAACAGGAAACGGCCAAGACCCTGAAAAACCCTGATGTAAGTACGAAATAAAAGAACTTCAACTAAAAAACTGACCTTCCACCAAATAAGTTGGCAATCTTTTTCCAACATCTATAAAATTAGAAAAAAAAAAAACGAAGAATCCTTTTGCATTAAAACCACCAAGAGAGAGGTTGAAGAAAAAAATCAAATAAATTCGAAAGCCTTTTGCCAAAGAAGACAAAATCAAATGCATGAAATTAACACACAGGGGGAAGAACACATTTCAAACCCAAGGTAATGGCAAAAAACACAATTAAGTCGTCCGCATACAAAAAAAGGAGAAAACCAAAAAACGGCAGTTTACACACCCACATCACACACTTGTGCTTAGGCAAGTCTCGACTCATATACTCACACACTGTGTAATGCAGTTAACGCAACTGCCAGCGGAAGGAGGAAACGAAGCAACAGCAACGACAACAACAAATTAGTGAAATATATTAAACAATAACAAAAAACAACGGCAATTTTTTTCCAAAATGTTTTTGAGATATATATACCCCACAGACGAAGAAAAAACAACAGGCCTGTATATAATGTCGGTACATAAACACGCACATAAAAAGTAGTATATATGTATGTCTGTATATAACAAAGCATGTATGCATACAAATCCATCTAGACATACATACATACCATCCATAATGTATACACATCCTGCAGAAGGAGCAGGCGTAGTATACAAACTGACAGCCGTCCGTCCATACACATTTTCACATTGCTGGCTGTGAGTTGAAGTCATTCAGGATTGCATGACGCACAATACGCACCCAAACCCAATGTGGTAGGGGGGAATGGGGCGTACATGAATAAAGGCCCAGAAGGTAGTATATAAACCTAAGCTTGTTTAGAAAAAAACGCATTTTTTGCATTAAGAAATTGTGTGTGTAGCTGGACAAACTCATTTATAATATTTCGATGCATGAGGAGTCATAGAGGAAGCATCACTGGGACTTAAAAATGAGAGAATATAAGTTGCCGGTTAAGATAGTCATATATCTTTCTTAATAAGAAGTATTAATTAATAAATTTATAATAATAAATTATTCAATTAAATATATTTATTTTATTTTGTACAATTAAAAAATATGTAATTGTTCACATAAAACATCGGAACAAATCATGAAAGGTAATTGTTTTAAAAATCATTTTACCAAAACCATTGTTTTCTGTTATTACTTGCATTTTTTGCGGCATATCACCCTAACGTTCATTAAACAATATTTGACAATGTAAAATTTCAGAAACATAAAAATGCCAAATATCAGCCAATACCAGAAAACAGACTAAAGACAATTTTAAACACAAAAAATTTGTGCAAAACGTCGCCATTTATTGCACAAACCAAGCGTTTCATTTTTGCTATTACATGCATTTTTGGTGGCATGGCACCCTAATGTTCATCACACTTTATTTGACAATGTGAAATTTTCTACGAAGAGAAAATTGTCAAAGCTCAGACAATATCGGACAATAGAATAAAGGTCATTTTAAAGACACAAAATATTTACGCAAAACACCGCTTTGCACAAAAATTTGCATTTGTAGGTCAACACAAGAGAATGTAAACTCACGTCCGTATCCATGGTGCTTTAGACGACCATAGAATAAGTTCGATTGTCCATGCATACATACGTTCATACTTCAAGATTTACCGTATTTGGCTCTTGTTTGAATGTTGTGTTTGTACAAACTTGTATTTGTGCTGGCGAATTCGACAGTGTAAAGCAGCCGTGTTTGTACAAACTTGTATTTGAGCTGGCGAATTCGACAGTGTAAAACAGGCTTTACATTACGTGATGGTGTTAAACGTTTTTTGGCGAATCAAATCATATGATTGAGGTTTCACTTTCAAAAAATTGCATCGAAAGTCGCGTTTACACTTAAAGCAAAATTTAAAAATTGAATTTTTGCTTAGTTTATTTCTCATTTCCTGTTCTCGATCTCAAAAAATCAATCTGATCTCAAAAAAATCGAATAGACTGTTAAAATTTACCTGCAATCCTCTCTAAATTGTGTGGTTTTGTTTACACTATGCGATTTTTAACGTGATCTCTTATTTTTTGAAAAATTGTGCGATTGTATCGCCTTATGTAGAAGCAGCTTTAGTAGAAGGACTGAGGGAGATGTTCACACACAACTTGTGTTTATCGAGCATGTCCTCTAATTGATGATAGGCCGATCTTATTTATTCCCATACCCATTATTTAATTTTAAAAAATAAAAATAATTAAAATTGAAAATATTTATTTTTATGAAAAATCGGCAAAAACTTTCACAATTAAAAGAAAAACCATCGGATAAAATAGAAATCCATCCATACCATTTTGACATTTCTTCACTTACTTAGGAAAATAGCCTGAACAGGAACCCTGCTGTAGAAATTCCCCAATTTTGCATATCCAGTTTCACCCTAATATATACATATGTACATACATATACTAATACTGCGTTTGAATATTCACCCAAAATGCATTTTTTCCGGATTTTTTTATATGGAGTTTGACAGACGAAATCCAGCCAAAGTGCATATCTGAATGCCGTATAAAGCAGAGATTCATCGATTATTAAACAGTGTATCATCCGTATTTGAGGACTATTCGTTATAAATAAATATAAGTGCTCATAACAATATGGATTTTTATTTTGAAGTCATAATTCCAACACGTGGTTGGTGGCGTTAAACAGCAGTCAACGAAAAACGATGATCCGCGAAACCTCCACACTAACCTGCGAACAATGTGCTGGAATCCTTCTTTTGTTATTATTTTTCAAATGAATATCTAACGTACATATGTACATTTAAAAGGAATTTCCGTATTTTTGAGAACAAACAAACAAAAATCAGCTCCTTCAAAAGCTCAGTTCAAAATCCATGACATAATTATTTTTCTGAGATTGTTTGGTTCTCACCTTATCACAAAACGAAATTCCAAGAATTTCGGCGAATTCCTGTCGTTCTCAGCGAAATCTTTACAAGAAGTTCTTTTGGCAAAACCGTACACGAACGAGCAGCACACAAAAATACACAAGAGCTTAAGCCACAGCGAACAAAAGAACACAAATAAAGAAGGATGTAAAAGAGAATCCACAATAAGACAGACAAACTCCAAGATATACAGCAACGTCAACGGCAACACCAACACATCATGAGACGAACGAAAACACACACTCACACTCATGAAGAGTACCTACCTATCCATTAACAATAAATATCCTTGAAAAAGAAAGCTTTATTTGAGAGTATTTTGTTGTTGTACTGGTTTCTCCAGTACAAACAATAAAATCGAACAAAAATGTGCGCGTGCAATCAAATCTTTCAACGTTAGTAAACAACACTTGACGCAAGCAGCAGCAACTGACGCAGAGTCAGCCAGCCACACACAACACTCAGCAAAGCGCGCACCGGCTTGAACAGCAGCAGCCGCACATGCAGTGGCGTCTTATGTGCGTTGCTCTCTCTCTCTCGGTGCTCTCACCGCACAGTGATGTTATTCAATCTCAATTCCACCGTATGATCGTGGTCACGACAACGAACAACTTACTGACGTATCGGTCGGCAATATTAAATATTTGTGCAGCACAACAACAACAACAAAACGGAAAAGATAAATCAAAAAGACAACAACAAAAACAACACTTTTTCCATACTCGACAATTCGTTAGCAACAACAACAACAACAAAGAGCTGCTGCAGCAAACAATGCGAGTGTATAAAAATAATAATAACAAAACAAGTAACAGCATACACGACCAACAAACAACAGCAGCAGCAACAACAACAACAACACAGCAAATACCCACAACACAAATAAATAAAATGCATTTGACCTTGTTTCGTTTTGAGAATTTGCACAAATAATAATGAAGCGAAAATAAATATAAAAAAAAACAGTAAAAAATACTTTTTTAAGCAAACAGCACATGCGTCATGTGAACGACAACAATTCATAGACGGACGGTTGGGACGGAACGGGACGAAACACATCTAACGACCGACCGAAGCGAGGCGTTGGCAACGAATGCCTTTAGTAGTAGTGTGTGATCCACAGAGCTTAAACTATCTAAGGGACAGGGTACGGAAATGCATTTACATCATGTTGTAGGACATTTCCAGCCCAGCACTGGCAAGACTTTCGCTCGGCTTGTATTGCAGAATATGAAATAAGACCTTCCCCAATACTCGTGTTGGAAGCAACTCATGTTGTGCCTTAAAGCCAGTTTACACTTACACGTGCATGTTCATCCGCTTTTCTGCAAAACATTTGTTTTATTAATTTATTTTCTTAGTTCTGCAAATCATACAAAGGAGTTATGGCTATCAAATGAGAGAGAAGAATATCTGTGAAAAATACTTTAAATTTCATGCTTCTAACTGTATTAGAAGCGAGAAAGTTATTAGCATTAACAACCATTTCAAGTTTCCTCCCTAGTTTATTCTTTTAATGGGATAAACTTCAAATTGTTGTTAAAGCTTAACTAATACAGCTAGAGGAATGAAATGTAAAGTATTTTTAGCAGATATTTTTCTCTTTCATGTAACACCGCCATCGCATTTGTATGATTCGCAAAAGGACGAAAGAAATATAAAAATAAACTTTTGTATGGCTCGCAAGAGTATGAAAAAAATTATTTATTTTGAATTATAATACAAAGTGAATTTATATTCTAATATTGCAACCGAGGATTCAGCCGGGTGACTAAGACCATTGTAGCAAGTTTTTGCAACTACCAACTCGACTACTGGGGCGCTCAAAAATAATAATATTAAAACATCTATATTCTATGGAAAGTAAAAAACCTATAAAAGGTGAAAATATCACCAAATGGAAAAAACTGTGTATACAGTTTTTCTACATACGATCTCTAATTAAGTTCCAATAAAAAATGTAGTCGGAATTCAAGTTGTATGGCAAATCTTCAAGTGTAAACGACCCTTTCGTGCGATATGGGGTTAATTTACTACAACAAATAGTTTGATTGTCAAACCTAGTTTTATAGCTTATATCACTCAAATAAAACTATTCAAACTTAAACGAGACATTAACGGCTCGTCTTCGTTGAGAGTATTGGTGAGTGTGTGTCTAAAAATTTCTTTAATTAATTTTTAAACCTTAAAAGTCTTCAAGGAACTATAATCGCAATTCAATTTGTTCGATTAATTTTGAAGTGTCAACGTCCCTTTGGCATTTTGTTCTTTTGGGACTACTTTAAAAAAAAAATGTTTGATTGTCAAACCCTGCTTTAATATCCCCCAATTAAACTATTCAAACCTAAACGAAACGATAACGACTCGTCTTCGTTGAGAGTATTGGAGTGTGTGTCTAAACAGGACTTTACTTAATTTTTTAACCTTAAAAGTCTTCAAGGAACTATAATCGCAATCCATGTTGTAACATGAATCTTCAAGTGTAAACGCCTCTTTCATACGATCTGTGCTCCTTCTTTTGGGGGGCTACTTTACTCCAACAAAATGTCAAACACTACTTTATACGTTGTATATCCTCCCAACGAATCTATTCAAACTAAAACGTGAAGTTACCGGCTCGTTTTCGGTGAGAGTATTGAAGTGTGTGTCTAAACAGGACTTTACTTAATTTTTGTAACCTTAAAAGTCTTCAAGGAACAATAATCGCAATCCATGTTGTACCATGAATCTTCAAGTGTAAACGCCTCTTTCGTACGATCTGTGCGCCTTCATTTGGGGGGCTACTTTACTCCAACAAAAGGTCAAACCCTACTTTATACGTTGTATATCCCCCCAACGAATCTATTCAAACTAAAACGAGAAGTTACCGGCTCGTTTTCGGTGTTATTTAGTTTTTAAACCTTAAGACTTCAAGGAACTACAACCACAACTCACGTTGTATGATAAATCTGCAAGTGTAAACGCCCCTTTCGTGCGATCTTCTATTTAACTTCAACAAAGTGTTTGCCTGTCAAACCCTGCTTTATACGTTGTATATCCCCCCAAAACAAAACTATTCAAACTTAAACGAGACAATAACGGCTCGTCTTCGGAGAGTGTGCGTGCGAGTGTGTGTGCGAGTGTTTTTGCATATTTTTGGTGTTTTAGCAGCAGTAGCAGCATTTGTTGGTTTTCGCTTTATTTGTTCTCGAATTCTGATGACGTTATGTGTGGTGTTGTGTTGTGTTGGGTAGAGTAGTGGCGCAGCAAGAAAATCATTCGAAATTTTTGCTGCACAAGTGCTTCATGCATGTGTGCGAATGTGAGAATGTCGGTCGGTATTCTGTAGAATATTTGCTACTCTAACTGATTGTTTGAAATGAATGGTTGGATGGGATGGCTGGATTGGGTTGGGTTGGTGGCGGGTGGCTGAGCGGAGAGGCAGTAGTTTGTTTGTTTATTTATTTTCTTCTTCAAGGTTTTTGTTTTCATTTTCGGCTTGTTTTGTTGTGTGTGTCACTTTATTTATACAAAAAAGATGTCACACAAACACATGCATACTCATATACATTTATAAACAACAAGAACAATATAAACAATTTCCGATGCTGACTGATCCCACCATACCACCCCTAGGGTTGATCATGTACACATTAATCGTGGTCAGTAATTCCAATCCTTTATTATTTATGCCGCCGCGCTTGACGTTTTCTTTGTGTTCGATTGCAGCAGTCCCCCTGCAAATACAGGAAATCGTTCACACCTCTAGTGTGCGATAACACCGCAACATTTGACTGGTAATTACATTTTTCGTTTTTTTGGTGTTATCAGCAAACACAAACAGCAAGCCTGTTATCGCTCGCTGTGGAATTGGGACAGTTAAGTGCAGCAAACAAACCAATGACGCTGCGGTATTTTAACAATATGACCGACCAACGCCAACGCTGCCAGCCTTGCCTCCCCACCCTAACTAATGCTGTTGCCGTTGGTTTCGACAACAAACGCCAAATTTGTCCATGCAGCATTTACTGTTGTTCGAAATGAGGGCGGGAGAGAGCAAGCAAGCATAGTATGCTGCTCTATTACTCATGCACTTTTGGCGGCGCGTGTGGCTGCCTGTCTGTGTATGCGCGTGCAAAACCGTTTCTAACGTTGCGAATCGCAAGCGTCATCCTCTGTAGTATGTGTGTTTGTTCATGCGTCATGCATCACATTGTGCGGTGTTTTGTATTGTGCGAATAATGCCATTTATGTTTGGTGCTCCGTGTTTTCTTTCTCTATTCACTCACTCACTCATTCAGTTTTTTTTTGCGAAAGCCAACTGGCTGGGCTGGTAATTATATTTTATTTAAATGTGTGTTTGTTGTTGCTGTCGTGGATAGATTTTGCATTGGAACGCGCTTTTGCATTTCTCAATGCCATTTTTATTTATATTTAGTAGTAGTACGTACTACTTACTCTCTGTATATTACCCTCCTTCTTTTAGTGGTTTTTATTCAATTAATTAAAAATAACAAAACAACAACAATAACATTAACAAAATTAAAAGCATTTTTATGAGTGGAGAGCACTCGTAAAAAAATCGTTGGAATTGTTTGAATTTCGAAAAAGTCCAGATTTCTGTTGTGCAACAAATGCAAAAAGACAAAATATCGTAGTTTACCGGTTGTATCTCGAAAAAAATTGATTTTTTTTAAATTTCAAAAATGTTAAGCATTCTATACTGACACGCATCTGATGAGTTATCCCTACATACGCATTTTATGTATATTGGCCACATTATGTATAGTTGAGTGTGGTTCTCATCCTTTCAATTACCAAACAAATATTCCCTTCATAAGAAAAAACCTTAATTGAACTAGCTGAAATTCTAATATATTGTGTACATTCAACAATTTATTAATGGTATTTAATAAATTGAGAGAACTTCTATTTTTTATTTTTTAATAAGCATATCAAAACAAAAACAAACTTTTAACAATTATATGGCTGTTTTTCTTTAAGACTGGATAACTAAGCTGCGATAACAAAAATCTAAATAAAATGTTAAAATTTCACTCAAAATAAAAAATTCTTTTTTAAAATTGTCATCAAAACCAATATCAATGTGTGTATGAAAACAAATTTGAAAAAATAATTTTGTGTTAAAAATTTTTGACTTAGCCTGGATAATTAATTATCCAGTGTAAGTAAAAAATGATGGATATCGAGGCTAAGTCCAATAAAGTCAACCCAAAATATATTTTTTTTTATTTCTTTGATACATAGATTTATATTGTATACAATGTGAAAAAATATTTTTTTTTATTTTGAGCAAAAAATTAAATTTTTATTAACGTTTTTGTTATCGCAGCTTGTTATCCCGGCTTAAAGAAAACATCCCTTATGTTCCAGTAGTATCAGTCAGTGATGCCAATTCGTTTCACTTAACCATATGACTCATTTTTGTTGTCATCTGACAATCCAGAAGGTTTTTATTTTTAAATTGAAAGAAAAATAACATTTTTAAAAAAAATAAAATTAAAAAATATATATTTAAAAATATATATTTAATTTAAATATAAAATTAAAAAATATATATTTAATATAAATTTAAAATAAAGAATATATAAAATTTAAATTTAAAATTAAAATTAAAAAATATAAATAGATCACTTATTTACATTTCAAAAACACTAAAATACCAATTTTTTGCCGAAGACCAGAAATAATAGGGCTGTTTTTCTTTAAGACTGGATAACAAAGCTGCGATTACAAAAATCTAAATAAAAAGTTAACATTTCACTAAAAAAAATGATTTTTTTTAATTGTCGCCAACAACAATATCAATGTGTGTATGAAAACAAATGTTGAAAAAAAATAATTTTATGTTGAAAATATTAGACTTACAGGCTATCGAGACTAAGTCCAAAAAAGTCAACGCTAGATATTTTTTTTGAAAATTTATTTTGATTTGGCGACAAAAGAATTGAAAAAAAGATTTTTTTAGTAAAAATTAATTTTGATTGACGTTTTTGTTATTGCAACTTGTTATCCCGGCTTAAAGAAAAACAGCCCGATTATTTCTACACTTATGGATTTTCACATATAATTTCTATATTTATATTTTAAAAATAAAAACTTATACAAAACATAATCAATAAAAAATCCCTATTATTTCTACATTTACGAATTGTCATATCTAAGTCTAGAAATAATATGCATTTTAAGTGATTATGTTTTTGCCAAGATTTTTATTTTTATATTGACAGAAATATGGAATTTTTAATTTTTTGTTAAATATAAAATTTTAATTTTTAAAAATATGAATCGGTAACTTATTACACTGTGCAACAAAAACTTTTGCCGAAGGGCTACGTATAACATTTTTGGATTTATTTTGGCTTTGTAAAAAATACTAAAATTCCCTTTTCCGCCGAAGTCCGATAACACACGCTTATATGTTCAATTGAAAGTCGATATGATGGCTACGAATGTTTAGAAACAGTTTCCAGAAAATTGAGAAAAAATATTTTTAAAAAAAAAAAATTTTTTGAGAGGACGAAAATACACAAAATATAAGTAAAATCGGCAAAAAACATTTGGCTATATTTTTTTAGAAGAAAACATTCTAGTAAAGAAACCAAGCTGTATGTATAGACACAAAAGATTTTTTAAAATCATGATTTTTTGTTTAAATTGGGAGAAACCCCCTTTACAAATTAAATACAAAAGAATATTTATTTTATTTTTCCAAAGCTGACGCCTTAACGAAGAAAACAATGAAAATTTGAAGAAAATAAACGGATATATATAGAATTTAATCGCCATCCTAATAATTATCGTTTTCTCGCAACTTGCTAAATTAGTTTCAAGCCAGCCCAAAAAATAACACCACTATTGTTGCCAAATTACGGAAATTTATTGGTTTTCTTTGATGTAATACACGCGAATTTCAGTTATTTCGATGAAGTTGTGTTATACTTAAGAAGGAAATTTTTAATTGGCAATGGAAAGCTGGAGAAGAACCACACTCAACTAGGCACATATTGGCGTATGCATAAGTATTTCATAACCTGTGTAAGGATAAGTCATCAGTGGCGCTGCTGCCGATATTGGCATCAAATGAAAGAGGAAAATATTTGTAAAAAATTTATGATTCTACGTGTATGAGTTTAGCATTAATTATGATTTCAAGTTTCCCTCATATTTATTTAGTTTACTCATGTTTTTTCTCTTTTTAAGGGGGTTGTTAATGCTAAATGAAATGGTTGTTAATACTAAATTAATACAGATAAAAGCATAACATTTTATGTATTTTTAATAAACATTCTTTCATTTGATACCAATATCGCCATTTTATGACTCGCATAAGTATGAAAATAAATTATAAAAACATCTACATAAAATTAAAATTATAAGTCCTGTAAAAAGGACAAACGATCACCAATACAGATAGATACATAAAAAAATAATTATTTTTAACAAATACTCTCCTCTTTCATTTGATTCCAATATCGCCATTGTATGACTCGCAAAAGTGCGAAAATAAATTATTAAAATATCGATGTCTTTTGTAAAATCCTGTAAATAGACAAAGTTCACGAAATAAAAAAAAAACTGAGTATCCAATGGTGGTCTATAGTTTCACCTCTATATGGTCTCGTTCGAGAGGAGGAAAATCGTGTCGCACGGTGCATGTTACTCTTTAAGAACAATACTTTATGTGAAGCCATGCGATTTATGTACACAAATACATACATATGTACATTATTTCAGATTTCAATATGATACATACGTATGTATCTATACATACATATATGCATTTGCATGCATGTATTTTTTTCGCTTTAAGAAATTATTTTAAATTTATTTTAGCGATTATCTCATATAGCAAATCAAACGTTAAACCAAAAAATACAGTCAAACACGGCTATTGCGAACATTCGACGAAGATTGGTATTATAGCAAATAAATAAAATAAATATTTTGGGATTTTATTTTTATTTTGTGAGTATGACAAATATATTCATGTTTGCATGCAAATATATACACTATGCCACAAAAGTCTACAAACATAGTTGCATATTATCTTTTATTTATTCCTATTTTTTTGGAGACTGTAGATTATTCTTCAACTTCGATCTAAAATTATACATATAATTAAAACCCTCCATAACCACATACAAAAAAATGATGTGGTCATTTGTCCTGTCTGAAGACCACAACAACTATTCTTATTTTGTTCATAATTTACGTGTTTAATTTCCATTTCCATAATTTTCCATGTTTTTTTTTCTAAAAAGTTGGAAGAATGTTTGTTGAAAGAGCAAACATTTTGCTGAAACAGCAGAAAGTTTGCTCTAAAAGGTTGGAAAATGAAATTCGTTCCATCTAAAAAACGGCACGCCACGTTTTGCAAAAAGTTTGTCGAAACGGCAGAATGTTTGTTGAAACAGCAAACATTTTGCTGAAACAGCAGAAAGTTTGCTCAAATAGCAAATATATACATGAATGTTGTTGAAACAGCAAACATTTTGCTGAAACAGCAGAAAGTTTGATCAAACAGCAAATATATACATGTTTGCATGGAATTTTTGCAAACATGGGAGTTTGTTTGGGGCCACATCAGTGTGTCTGTGCCAATCGTGTTCCACTGTACAACATTTGTGCATTCAATGTTATTCCGTTTTTTGTGTGCTTTTTTGCGGTGTGTGATTCTTGCTGTTTGCTCAAATATATACTGTAGTTGTTGCCATTGTTGTTGCTATTGCTGTCGTCATTTACTAACTGCAAGCAAGGCAGTCATTCATTCGATGAATTTGTACTGACAGACAAAATTGAAAACACGCGAAATCCGTTTTCTGTCTTCTTCTTCTCCAACAAACCAAAAAAATCATTCAAACATTAGAGCGAACAGAGAGCATTGTTGGGTGTCTGTGTGTGCATGTGTGTTTTGAGCTGCGCAGCAAATGCTGTTTTCGAGTTTAGCGGCGCATTTGTGCATGTTAAAAGTCTGTCCGCCTGGCCTGGCCTGGCCGTCCATTTGCAGCAGTTGTTTGGGGTTTTTTTCTGTTTGTTTTTATGACTTTGATGATGACATTCAAATTTAATATACCCCAAACAAAGCAAAAAAATAGCAAACCGCCGAAAAAAGATAAAGATACTACTACTGCTACTTGCGCGATATTGTATCGTAACGAGGCACACACTTACTTACCTAAGAAGGGTGTTCACGATGCGGTGCAACGGGAATCACAAATTGTGTGTTGTGATTCTCAGAGCACTACGATCATTTGCATGCGATCATGAACAGCCCTATTGTTAATTGTACGAAATTACTTTGCAATTTCGACGTATTATTGTTGTTCGCAGGGGATTTGGAGATAATTATTACCTGTAAAGAAAGAGAAAATACGATTAATTAGTGTGAATGAAGGAAGAAATTAATAACAAAAAAACAATAGAAAAATACAAATGTACACTAGTGTGGGTTATGGCAAGATAATTTAATTTTCACCAATATATATTTTTCTAATTCATGAGAAAATCAATCAATGTAGGGAATAAAATTTTTAAGGAAAAATAAAATTAAAAATAAATTTTGAAATTAAGAAAAAAATATTTTTTCATAAAAATTTGTTCAGAAATTCGAACATTTTCCGCTAAATGTGTTTTGTGCAGTCGATATAAACTTTTTGCGGTTTCGCAAATTTAAAAATAATAATTAAAAATAAATTTTGAAATTAAGAAAAAAATATTTTTTTTTTATAAAAATTTGTTCAGAAATTCGAATATTTTCCGCTAAATGTGTTTTGTGCAGTCGATATAAACTTTTTGCGGTTTCGCAAATTTTTCTGTTATTTGGGCAAGTTTTTTGCAGTTTCAGCAGAATGTTTGCTGTTGCAGCAAACTTTCTGCTGTTTCAACAAACAAATAGTGAACAAATTGCGCAAAATCGTTCATAGACTGGGATGGTTTTGGAAAGGTATTGAATTCGATTCTGTTCCTTTGCCAGATTTGATCTAGCGGACATTAGAAATATATGTGTACAAATTTAGAGACAATGAATTTAAGTTTCGAAACTTTTAGAAGAGAATGGAAATTCGTTGGAAATTGAACGAAGCCAAAAATGGCAAAATTCTAAAAGTGAATATTTTTTGATTTGAACTGGGACATTGTCCTGGTGAATATTTTTTCATAAAAATTGTTGAGAAAATGTATTTTATGCAGTAGATACAAAGTTTTTGTTGTTTTTTACAGTTTGTTCATTTTTTACAGTTTCAGCAAAAATGTTTGCTGTTTCAATAAACTTTCTGCTGCTTCAACAAATAAACACAAAAACAAAACTGGGTTTGTTGTGGAAAATTCTTTAAATTGGGATTTGAAGGAGGGATATTAGAGGAAACGAATATTATTTTCGATCCTTTTAGAAAAAAATGGGTGAATTTTGTTAAAAGGCAAATTTTTTTTTTCGTAAAATATATAAACCGGTTTTCCTCCTAACAATTAGAATTTATAATTTATTTACGTACGTTAACGGACCAAATAATGACAATATAGTTGTCAAATTAAAGAAGAGAACATCTGTTAAAAATACTTTAAATTTCATGATTCTATTTGTATTAGTTTAGCATTAACAACCATTTCAAGTTTTCCCCATAAAAAAGGTAAAATATGAATACACTAAGGGGAAAATTGAAATGGTTGTTAATACTAAACTAGTACACATAGAAGCATAAAATGTAAAGTATTTTTAAAAGATGTTCTTCTCTTTCATTTTATACCCACATCGTCATTGAATGACGGAGAAAAAAGGAAAATAAATTATTAAAAGACAATATCCTTTGGAAATTAAAAAAACTATATAGAGGACAAACGATCTCTAGTGGCATATGTATATATATGGTCCTGTTCAGGTCCAATACAACAATATTTAATTGTCTCGCGGTGTTATAAGAATAAAAAATATATATTTAAACATAGATAGTTTACTAATAAACAATGTTTTCTGTGTTCGAATGTTAGCCATTAAATAATAACGAAAAATATATTTTAAATTATAAAAAAAAAATACACTTTTCCATAGATACCTAAATATTGGTTTTCTGCGTTGGAATACCACTTTTTAAACTATAAACTAAAATATATTTTTCGATCTTCTGTTTTTTATGGTTTTTGTGACATAGTTTTTTTTATATATTTTTCTCAATTCTTCGTATCTGCCTTCGTATATGCCTAAACCACTGTTTCTATGTGAACGTGAAATTTGTCACATTTGTAGCCATAAATACCTTTAATTGAATAGTAGCTAGTAGCTAGTATTGTAATATTAGTATTAAATATTAAATATACCATCGCCGAAAATTGGAATTTTAGTAAAAAATTAAAAAATATATATATCCAAAATTATTGTATTGATTTTATGAATCAGTATGCCTCAATGCACACACAAAAAATAATAAAATAAAATATTAAAAAAAAATATATAAAAAATAAAAAATAATAAAAAATTGAGGTCTCAAACATATTTTTTTATTTTTTGTTTCACACAAACAAAAAAATAAAATAATATATTAAAAATAATAAAAAATTGAGGTCTCGGACATAATTTTTTATTTCTTGTTTCAGCAAACTATTTTGCTTTCGTCATTATGGTTTATAATACCAAACTTTTTGAAATTTCTGCACACTTTTTGCAGTTCTTGCAAACTTTCTGCTGTTTTAACAAACTTTTTGCTATTTTAACAAACTTTCTGCTATTTTAACAAACTGTCTGCTATTTTTGAAAAATTATTTTTAAAGGACAAGCTCGCGATTTGAAGTTCTTTTTGTGGGCATTAAGTCACTGATAAATTTGATTTGAACGTTTTCAAAATTTCCTCCAAACTGGATTTATACCACTTTCAAAACCACAAATCACCACAATTCTTAGAATTTAAGGAATCACTAAGCATGAAATCAAAGCAATTTTATTAAATCAAAGCTGTAACCAAATAAAACCGAATGAATATAAATATTAAAGCAAAATACAAATGAATGTGGATGTGTGGACAGGACAAACGCAGTTATGAAGAAAACTCGATATATTTTTCTTTTTTTTTTGGGGAAGGACAAAAATAGAAACAGAAATAAATACAGTACGTGAGTTGCGAGCATAGCTAGGAATTGTGCTGTGTTGCTGCTTTACATATTGTAGCAGCAACAGCCACAACAACAACAGCGACTTATAGGTAGGTAATAATATACAGACATATGTATGTATGTACATGTATGGAATGTATAGAAAATGAAAGCACGATTTATAAGGAGTCTAATATTTATGTTGATATATATTCATAAAGGGACAAGTAGCATACGAAGAATAAGAAGAAGATCACCAACATATTTGTATTCATAATATTCCTGCTGCCAGTTTAAACACCATCACCAGTAGCAGCAGTAGCAACACCATCACCAATATCGCCAACATCAACATTGTCGTAGTCGCACCATAGTCTCAGTCATGATAAAATATTAACCGTAGACAGACAGACAGACAGACGGACGGACACCAAAACCCAGTCAAAACGGCGTGTGTTGTCAGCTCGATAATGATGTTGATGATGAAGACGGCAACGTTTGATGACGACAACGCTGATGATGGTGATGATGATGTTGCCAGTTGCCGGTTGCCGATAATCATGATTGAAAGACCTTAAGCACAAAGTAATAAAAGTTATATATATTTGAAATTTTCCTTTCATTCTTCACTCTCGCTCACGTTTATGGCTTGGCATGAGTGTGGATCACACTGTGTGTGTGTGTGTGTGACTGCTGCCCCACAACTTGTACGCTTTTCAAGTTCAAGTTCAAGATGTATAACATTTTTTGTGTTATTTGTTATTTTCGTTTTACATCTTTCTTTGGTGTTTTGTTGGTGGTGTGACTTTCCGTTCCCGTTTTCTTCGAACAATATCGGTAGCGCGTTATTTTGAATTTTAAATAATTCAACGAGCGTCAGTGTTATTGTTCAATCAGCCGGTGTGTTAGGGGGTAGGAGAGATTTCTGTATATTTTTTTGTAAATACTGCATTCTCAAATGCATAAGATGTGCTTAGCTTTTGCTGCGCATTTTAAATGAAATTATTTATACAAAATACCCGAAAAAGTCGAGGAGAAAAAAATCTGTTCAAGGTCTCCTTTGTTGTTAGCAATTGTTACGTTTTTTATTTCATTTGGAATACGTTCGTTCCTTATTCACTGACTTGAGTTACTTTTCTTGTTGCTGCTGTCTAAATGCATATGTGCATAATCACAAACAATGTTTTTGAAAACTATTTCTAATTCTTTTTGAAAATAAATGACATTGATTTGAATTCATGAATTTTCTCATTTCAGTTCATATTGCGTTGTTCCGAAACAGCTGATGCAAAAGCTGTCTAAAGTTAGAGATCAGCTGATTTTAATCTGAGATAACAGATGAGATAAAAAACATTGTTCTAAGGGGAATTAAAAACTTAAAATACAAATTAAAATAACAAAAAAATGTCTCGAAAGAGTATAACAAATAACATATAACAAACAAAAAATAAAGTGGAAAAAATTAAATAAATAAATTAACAAAAATAAATAAATAAAAAAAAAAACAAATTAAAAAATTGCCGCATTGATGTGTATTAAAAATTTAATTAAACAAAAATAAATTATTGAAAACAAAAAAATCTCATGACAGTAGTTACAAATAACATATAATAAACAAAAAATAAATGAAAAATAAATAAATTTAAAAATAAAAAAATTTAACTTAAAAAAAAATAAGTTTTTTAATGTAATAAACACCTAAAAAATAAATTAACAAAAATAAAATAAAAAATAAAATAAAAAAATAAATTAACAAAATAAATAAATAAAAAAAATAAAAATTAACACCTAAAAAATAAATTAACAAAAATAAAATAAAAAAATAAATTAGAAAAAAAATAAAATAAAATAATAAATTAACAAAATAAATAAATAAAAAATTAATTAAAAATTGCCGCATTGATGTGCATTAAAAATTTAATTAAAAAAATAAGTTATTGAAAACAAAAAAATTCTCACAACTGTAGTTACAAATAACTTATAATAAACAAAAAATAAATTTAAAAAAATAAAAAATTTTAAAAATAAGTAAAATAAATAAATTTAAAAATAAAAAATGTATTAAAAAAGCAAATAATTTAACTTAAAAATTAAGCTTTTTGAATGTAATAAAGATCTTAAAAAAATAAACAAAAATAAAATAAAACAAAAAATAAATAAATTAATTAAAAATTGCAGCATTAGCATTAATGTGTATTAAAAAATTAATTAAAAAAAAATAAATTATTGAACAGTAGTTACAAATAACATATAATAAAACAAAAATAAATTATAAAAAATAAGTTAAAAATAAATAAATTTAAAAATAAAAAAATTATTAAATTTAAATTAAAAAATTAAATTTAAATTAAAAAAATAAGTAAGTAATAAATTAATGAAAACAAAAAATTCTCACAACAGTAGTTACAAATAACAAACAACAAAAAATAAATTTTAAAAAATTAAATTAAAAATAAAAATATTAGTAAAAGAGCAAATAATTTAACTTAAAAAATAAAGTTTTTAACTTAAAAAATAAATAAATTAACAAAAATAAAATAAAAAATAAATTAACAAACATAATTAAATAAAAAATATATAAAAATGCCACCACGAATGTGTATTACAAATTCAAAAAAATTTAAAATAAAAAATACAAAAAATTAAATTTTTCAGAACCAAATTAATAACAACGTGTAACGTGTAACAAACACAAAATAAATAAAAAAAAAACAAATAAAAAATATATTTAAAAATATAAATTTAAAAAATCAAAGAAAAAACAAAAACAAAAAATTAAAAAATAAAATATAGGTGTTTTTGAATGTAATAAAGACCTTTTGTCATTATCATTTGTTGTAGTATAGTCTACGGCCAAGAAGCGCCACTGATGAGTTATCCCACACAGAATATGAAATGCGTACATGGCCAAATGTAGGTACAGTTCAGTACGACGAACTTATTACGTTCAAAATTAAAAATCAATATTGAATTTAATTTTTTTTGTTTCTTTCCAAGGTCTGCCGGTGTTCATGAAATTGGAAAATATTATATTAAACGATTTTTGGTTGAATAATGTTGACAATGGAGGTAATCCAGCATTGAAGTTTTACATATTTTCCAAAAAATGGAGTTCAATTAACCAGTTATAAATGTTGTACTCTAAAAGATATTGAGACTATTTTTGCACTATAATTGTGGGTTTTTAGCGCAAAAACAAATAGAAATTGAAAAATTTTTGGTAAAAAATTGAAATTAATTTCTTTTGAAAAATTAAATTTTTATTTTCAGGGGTTTTAGTGCAAACAAATCAAATGAAAATTAAAAAAAAAATATTTTTTTTTTAATATTGAAATTTATTTTTTGAAAAAAAAAAATCAATTTTATTTTTAGAAAAAAAAATATCAATTTTATCTTTTGAAAAAAAAAATCAATTTTATTTTTTCACAAAAAATTTTTTTTATTAAAAGGTCAACTATCCAAAATATATCAAAAAAAATTGGTAAAAGAAATTGAATTTTTTTGTCATTGGAAAAATTTTATTTTTATTTTTCAGGGGTTTTAGCGCAAACAAAAGCAAATGAAAATTAAAAAAAATATATTTTTTTTAAATATTGAAATTTATTTTTTGAAAAAAAAATCAATTTTATTTTTAGAAAAAAAAATCAATTTTATTTTTAGAAAAAAAAAATCAATTTTATTTAAAAAAAAAAATCAATTTTATTTTTAGAAAAAAAAAATCAATTTTATTTTTAGAAAAAAAATTATTTTATTTTTTGAAAAAATGCCCTAAACAATTTGCCAAATTCCAAGTGGGGGTTTCAGTAGATTTGTGAGATATCAGCAAAAATGTAGGGCTTCTCGGGGTCAACTTTAAACAGTAGATCCCTTTCACCTTACACCCTTATGTAGATAACACCTTGGGAATAGTTCTCCCCTGACTCTTCTTCAGTGACATTAATCGGACTCAGTCATGAAGAATTTCGTCAATTTTCCACAATTTACTTTACTTTCAATGGTATTTGGCGAATCAAAATAATTCTTGTTCAATTATATTTGTTAATTAATTTCGACACACCCTTTATTTAGATTGCCATTCGTCGATATGATCATAATATTGACTAAACAGATTGTTTTTAATGCAATTTGTTTTTTTTTTTATTATTATTCAATTCGAATAGATATAAGAGCTGCATTTCTCGAAATTGATAGCAGTTGGTTGTGTCCAAAATAAATAAACGATATTAAGTTGTTGTTGTTGTTGTTTTTGTTAATATTACTGACAACAAAACAGCCAGCCAGCCAGCCAACCAACCACATGTTACTTAAATTTGTGGCGGTGCTTCAACCCACTGCCATTATTATTGTTTATTTGTTTTTATTATTTTACGAGAATTTTTAATATACTGGCTGGCTGGACCCCGGTGTGTCTCCCAGCACCACAACGCATCCTTTTCTTTTATACACACATGTGTGTGTGTGTGCAAGTCTAGGGTGGTATTGCACATCGTAATCATCGTCATCATCATCTTCAGGCTGATCATCATTATCGTTTGTTTGGCGTAGTCCCCTGGTTGTAGTACTTATTTTACTGCTGTTCATTTTTAGCCTGCGGCATTTTCTGGGCTCTCATGGCGGTGTCGTGCTCGTCGTCATCGTAATTTCTTGCTCGTATTTTTTCATTTTTTTATTACAAGGATTTTCTTGTTTTTATTTTGGCGCAAAAACTTTTTCCTTTCCTTTGGTTGCTTGCAAAGGAGGAAGGGAGGGATGGGGCGCTTTTTCATTTCTATTATTATTCTTATTTTTCCTCTTCTTATGATTCTTCTTCTTCGTATTATTATTATTATGACGCATCGTCTAGCTACTCTATGCGGTTGTAGCATGCAATTTATTGCAAGACGTTTGGGGAAAAAAGGATTTCTTGGGCCGCAGTAAGACGTATCTTGTACAACAGCACCAAAAATAATGTTTTAACATTGAAAAAAACAAACTTTTACTTTTATTTTTATTTCTAACAAAGGCGATAGCAAACAAACGAACCGAACGAACTCCTTCTCCGACGACAAAATGGAAAGTTATTTATTACTTTGACTATCACAGCGTGGATAGAAATCCTAAGAAAGGCCAAGACGAAGGGCCAAAACGAAAGGGAATTTCTGCTCAAGTTCAAGTTCGCCAACAAACAAAAGTTTTTCTTCACGAAATTACAACATTTGCTTGGTTGTCCTAGAATCTGAAGAAAAGTTGTTTAAAGATTTATTTTTGCAACAAATCTTGGTAATAATATCGCGAAACAAAAACCGAAGAACTTAAGCCGGGTTCAATTTGCTATTCAAAAAACATGAAGGGGGAATTTTGGGGAATTTCGACGAAATTTTAACACTTCACGAATGTCTTTATCGTTCCGGGGTGCTACAAGCGGAATTCTTTTGAAATAATCAGCGCAATATTATCTTCATCAGCCACATGTTTGACTTTAGGCCTTTATTGTTGAGTTAAGAATTGCTTTTATTTTTTTTATCAAATTCATAAAGACTATCTCCCGTAATAGCATTAGGATTAAGAAGATCAGATATATGGGTCTGCACGCTAACCTTTCAAATTTAAATATGTATTAGGTAGGTCCTAGTCAACTTTGGGAAAATTTGGCTATTTTCGCTTTCCCTTCTCCAAAAGGTGTCAAATGGTCGAATTTAAACAGTAGGTCCTTTTAACACATTAAGTGCCACGTCGTACGACAGTGATTGCTTTTACATATAGCCCAAAGAATGTTTGGCCTCCTGAGAAGGTTTGCGTCAAAACCGCTTGGCACTCAATGTGTTAAAAAAATATTGACATTTATTTTTCGATTTTTTTTTCAGCGTAAAAAATAAAATAAAGAAAAATGAAATTAATTTAAAAAAATAAATTTTAATTTTTCTCAGCAAGTACCTACACTTTTGTTCTAAACACTCTGTAATTGGACAAAGTGGGAGTTTTGTCATCATAATTTATAATAATTATCATAATTTTTGTTAAATTGAAAATGAGCTCTTTTTTATTTTTATTAATCAATATTATTATTAAACAGTAGGTCCTTTTAACAAAATATTGAAATTTATTTTTCTATTTTTTCAGCGTAAAAAATAAAATAAAGAAAAATGAAATTAATTAAAAAAATCAATTTTAATTTTTCTCTTGGCACTCAATGTGTTAAAAATATATTGACATTTATTTTTCGTTTTTTTTTTCAGCGTAAAAAAATAAAGAAAATTTTTAAATAAATACTGAAATAAATTAAAAAAATCAATTTTAATTTGTCTCAGCAAGTACCTACACTTTTGTTCTAAACACTCTGTAATTGGACAAAGTGGGAGTTTTGTGAGATATTTAAGAAAAATGTAGAAAATGTTGGCTATTTTCACTTTTCCTTCTTCAAAATATTTTTTTAAATTTTTAAATATTTTAAATTTTTATTTATATCAATTGTTTTTATTTATTTATTCGACCTTTATTTAAACTATCATAATTTTTGTTAAATTAAAAACGGACTTTTTTTATTAATCAATATTATTATTAAACAGTAGGTCCTTTTAACAAAATATTGAAATTTATTTTTTTCAGCGTAAAAAATAAAATAAAGAAAAATAAATAAAAAAGAAAAATTAAATTAATTAAAAAAAATCAATTTTAATTTTTCTCAGCAAGTACCTACACTTATTTTCTAAACACTCTGTAATTGAACAAAATCGGGTTTTCAGTAGTTTTGTGAGATATCAGCAAAAATGTAGAAATTTTTGGCTATTTTCACTTTTCCTTCTTCAAAAGCTCTCAAATCGAAATGATTTAAAAAACCCGTTTTTAAATATTAAATTTTTTTATTTGTATCAATTGTTTTTTTATTTATTTATTCGACCTTTTGTTAAATTAAAAACGAGCTCTTTTTTATTTTTATTAATCAATATTTCGTCTTTCATCGAAAGACATCTTCAGGATTCCTATAAATTTCACAAGGGAAAAACAAAAAAACATTTTATTACGCCAATATTTAAAAATACAAAAAAAGACAATGACCTCGAGCTCCTTTTTAATTTAACGAAAATTATAATTTTATTTATTTCAAATAAAAATAACTACACAGTCATATTTAGACATTTCTGAAAACGATTTACGATTTTACGATTTAATATCGATTTTCTCCTAAAAACTTATTGGAAAATTTTTTTTTCAAAATATATTTTATATTTTAAGTGCTATGAATGCAATAAATTCCAATTCCTTCTAGTTCGATCAAGATATTGCAAAATATATTTTAAATTGTATGTGCTTTGAATTAAATAAATTCCAATTCCTTCTAGTTCGATCAAGATATTTCGTCCTACGAAGTTTGGTAATGAAAACACACTCCATCATTAACACGTATTGGTCATATACGTATTTCATATGCTGTGTGTGGATAGTTCATCAGTGGAGCTTCTGTATAGAATGCTAGCGTTGCCATGCTGTCATGAGCTGTATATATATTTATATTTTTGCAAATTTACAATTTTTATCAAACGATTGAGTTGCGATTTTACTCAGCCTATTGTTATGTTGAATGGATCCGGTATGAAATTTCCCTTACTCTAAGGCGGCCACCACCTTAATATGTTGTACAGGATGGGGGAAACGACAATGTTCCTAAAATGAAAACTTGATTGCTTTGTCTGGATGTCATAAATCTCACATCAAATGACCACTTCCGCTAAAAAAAATCCAAAATAAAATGGAAAAATGCAAATCCCCACAAAAATACAATTTCACTAACTATAAGTTGGCGAAAAAAAGCGTCCTTTGCTTAAAAATGCAGTCATAAAGGCTGCTCATAGATGCAGTGTTCTTGTTTTTTTGTAGCTGTTGTATTTTTTATGGCAAATGCATTAAAGGATTTTTATGACAATCTATTTTTTTTTTTTTGGTTTTACAAAAAACTTTTTCTCTGAATGCAGCACAAAAAAGGACGCCGTCGTCCTTTTCCTTTTTGTCCATTTTTACTGCACTCGATGATGAACAAACGCGATATCCTTCCAAAACAATTTCGTACTGCATTCGCCCAACAATCGCCGGAAGGATGAAAGCAAGTGAGGCTTATTGTACATATACAAATTTTTGTTTTATTTATATTTTATTTCAAATAAAAATAAAATTGCATTATTTTTTCCATAAAGCAAAAATATATGCACTACGAAATGGAATTGCCGCAGTAGCCGAGAGGCAAGCGTGTGTTACCACATTTCGCTTTTCCCGTTTTGCTAGTGGTGGTGGCCATCCGGATTTTGTGCAGCAAAGAGGGTGAGCATGACCAGAACAGAACAAAGTGAACGGTGAAATATGTGGTAATTTTGGAGATTAGCAGAGTTTTAGGACGGGGGAATGATCTTTATGCCCTTATTATACCAAAGAAAGCTGAGTTTTTTAAAAGCAATGCCAATGGTCCACAAAATATAAACACACAGAGGTAAGGTCACGAGCCAGGATAATAACTAAGTTTAAATCATAACAATAAATTTGAATTCGCAACAAAAAAATATTTTTTTTGTCTGAGACCTAAAAATATTTTTTTGTTGCGAATTCAAATTTAATTTTTTGTTGCGAATTCAAATTTTATTTTTTGTCTGAGCCCTAATTTTTTTGTCTGAGACCTTAAATAATATTTTTTGTGTGCTTAGAGGCCTGATGATTCATAAAATTAGCATACAAATTTGTTTTATTTTTTATTTTTACTAAAATACAAATTTTCGTCAATGGTACCTTCAATATTTGTACTCTCATTTTGTAAATATAGCTTCAAACACACCCGTTTATATGTCCAATTAAAGGTAATTATAATGGCTACAAATGTTGTAAATTGCACTTTCACATAGAAACTGTGGTTTAGGAGCCATCTCCAAAAAGTTGAGAAAAATATTTTTTTTTTCGAAAAAAAAGTCTGGTTTTGCTGTCATGAAATAAATCATAAAAATAGAAAAAAATCGGAAAAAATATTTTGCTCTATTTTTTAATAGTTATCAGTTAATAGCTAAAGCATTAAATAATGTCCTCATGTAAAAAATCTATGGATCAATGTAGAAGTTATGACACTATTTGTAGATGCAAAAGAATTTTTAAAAAATTATGGTTCTAAATTTTTATAAAAAATGTAAAAAATATAAAACATAATATTGAAGTCAACATTTATTAAATATTAAAAATGAATATCAGAATTCAAAAAATGTTTTTTTTGGAAACAAATTTTTTGCAGTCACGGAAAAAATCTCAAAAAAAAAACAAATAGAAAAAAATCGGAAAAAATATTTTCTTTTATTTTTTAATAGCTAATCTAATTCTAAAGCATTAAATAGTGCCTGTATGTGAAAGATCTATGGATAAATATAAAAGTTATGACACTCTTTGTAAACGCAAACGATTTTTTAAATAATGTTTTTATTTTTATTTTTTATAAATAACACGAAACCCCCTTCTACAAAATAGTAAATGTAATATTTTATTTTTTATTTATTATTTACTTTATTCTCTTTCGATGGTTCTATGGCTCATTAAAATCGGTTTTAATTTGCCAGAATTAGAACGATTACGATTACAGACGCAAAAGATTTTTTTAAAAAATTATGGTTCTAAATTTTTATAAAAAATTTAAAAATATAAAACATAATATTTAATTTATCACTTGTATATACTTCATCTTTCGATGGGTCTTTCGCACATATAATTTGCCAGAATTAAAACGAAAATGAAAGAAATGTTTCAAACGATTCTTCAACACAGCAACATTTCTCTTTTCGGCCAATTGTTGATTAGGATAGTGGACAACATGTATCGGAAACATGTCTTACATTGAAGTCAACATTTATTAGATATTAAAAATTAAAATAATATTGTTAATAAAAACAATTCATAATATCAGAAGTCAAAAAATGGAGAAAAAATAGTTTTTTTTTTGGAAACAATTCTTTTGCAGTCACGAAAAAAAATCTCAAAAAATAGAAAAAAATCGAAGAAAATATTTTCTTTTATTTTTTAATAGCTAACATTCTAAAGCATTAAATAATACCTGCATGTGAAAGATCTATGGATAAATATAAAAGTTATGACACTCTTTGTAAACGCAAACGATTTTTAAATATTGTTTTTTTAGTTTTTTATAAATAGCACGAAACCCCCTTCTACAAATTAGTAAATGTAATATTTTATTTTTTATTTATTATTTACTTTATTCTCTTTCGATGGTTCTATGGCTCATTAAAATCGGTTTTAATTTGCCAGAATTAAAACGTTTACAGATGAAAGGGAAGGAAATGTCTCTAACGATTCTTCAACATGGCAACATGTCGCTTCACGAACAATTGTTGATGGGCAACATGTATCGGAAACATGTTTTATGTTATGATCACACACGCTTCACAAGTTTTAACCCTAATCCTACAATCAGAAAAGGAAACATGTTTTTGTTTTTAAATCTAGGTTGTTAATTATGAGAAATAAAAAAATTAAAGAATGGAAAACAATTACAGACGAAAATTAATGAAATGTCACTAACGATTTTGCAACACTGTAACGTTTCTTTGTTGATTAGGATAGCTGGCGACATGTATCGGAAACATGTTTTAACCTTAACCATTAAAATTTTTTAATTTTTTACGAATTTCTGTTATTTAAGTTGAGTTTTGGTGTATTTAGAGACTCATAGTAAAAAGGGACCAAAAAGACTCCTACAATGAGGAGCTAGAGGGTTAAAATGTTCTACAAAAATGTTCGTCGTAGTGTTTTAAGTAATATTGCTGAACATATCCTATACTAAAAATGTAAGTTTTTCGATTCCTCAAAAGGGGAAATATTGACTCCCCGTATATTCTTTTTTAACCCCACTATAAGAATCTGTTGTTAGAACCTCGTAGTATTTTTTAGTGTTCCCCTGTTTGATTATTAAAAATGAGAATACAAGATAAATAAGTAGTAGATTTTCAATACTTTAAAGCTAAACAAAATAGTCATGTAAAGGGTGCCACAAAAATCACGATCAGATTTGAACTTTGCGGTGAAAAAGCTGAAAGATCAGGGCTGAATAACAATTGAAAAATAAGCATTATTTAAGGCTAAGGATTAAAATAAGGTCGAGACAGCTCAAGATTTGCCCGATGGCTTCGTTAATCTTCAAAGTTGTCACATTTGAGGTTAAAAGAAACATGCATGGTTGCGGTTGCCACTAGACATTGAGACATACGAATTTCAAAAATTTATTTAAATAAATCGAATTTATCAATCATAATGAAAGTCATTTGCCATGGTATGAAATTAAGAAAATTTTCCCTTCACCTTGCCTTTACCACAATTATCAAACCGCCCCCCCAACAACAACCAAAAGCAGCAGACACAAACGTTGCCGCTTTTTTTTGTTTTTGCCCACCGCCTGGCAATGTTTGTGCTGAAATGATTTTTGTTGTCCTTTCCTTTGCCGAAGGAAAAACTTTGGCGCATTGCACACTACAATCGATGTCCCATAACTTTGTGGCACAACTACAATTGTGCAACTATCACAACTACCACACGGCGACAGAGCACGAACAACACGAACAACTGGGTATGTCTGCTGTGTGGTGATGATGATAAGTCATTTGCGAGTCCTTTTCTAAACTAAAAAGCTTTAGCTACGATTTAATACGAGTATCATGTTGTTCGCAGATTGCTTTGTGGCTGGACTGACTGCCTGGCTGGCTGGCTTTTGTAGATGCCACTCATGCACAACCTTTCTCCCAGTTGAATGTGCATTGAAGAGACGTCTCCACCTCAACCTCCATTTATACAATGGTGGTTGCACCTTCATCCCTCTGTCATGCTGAGAGAGAAAGAGTGGTGTTAGAAAGGTTTTCCTTCTGCGCCGCCCGACCCCTCAATTTCACTGCACCATCGTATATTTTTAACTAAAGAGCAGCACCGGCCTGTCTGTCTGCCTGTTTGTTTGTTTGCCTGACTAGCTGTTATCCTGTTATGCCTGCTTGCCAGCCTTCCTGTCATCCCGCCGCCTGGGCATGCAAAAGTGAAAGTTTTTTTGCTACGATGCGACGATACGTATTGCTGCGCTTCCTGGTTTCCAGTCTAGTTGTGTACTTAGAGTTGAGTTGTGCGCCAACTTTTATAGTAGACTATAGAGTGCTAACAGGGCCGGCTCAAGGGCGGGCCCCTTGAACATTTTTAATTAAAACTTAAAAGTACAATTTTTGTTATTTTTTCTCAGGCGTATGATTAATATTAATATAACTCATTGGCTTTGTGGAAGAAGAAAAAAATACAAAAAAGACTATTCATGTACATGAACATTTTTACTTAAAATTTAAAATACGATTTTTGTTTTTTCTTCTCAGGCGTATGATTAATATTGTAATAATGTAACTCATTGGCTTTGTGGTAGAAGAAAAAAATACAAAAAAGACTATTCATGTAATTGCTCATAACTAGGCTATTTACACTGCGATCTTCTTGAAATTTAAGATTTTATTTTTTTACGTTTTGAATTTTAAACATGTTTTCAAAGTATTTGGGCCCGCCTTGGCTCCACCGGCCCCAGGCAAATTTCTAATTTGCCCCAGAGAGTATTTGAACCGGGCAACATTTTTGCTGCTTTCATTCTTGCTGTTCTCGTTGTTGTTGTTGCTGGTTTGGCGCATTTTGTTAGTCTGCAGTTTTTCTGTGTGTGTGTGTGTGTTTGCATGGAAATAAACTTTTGCGCCTGGGCGGACGGGGTACTTGGTTTGGGGGTTGTACACGACCAGGAAGGGAAATACATCAGCATTGAAGTGAATGTGCTGCATGCATATCAGCAAGTGTATGTATGTGTATGTATTTTTCAGACTGGCAACCCCCAAAGCCTTTCCAAGCATGTCCTTTCAACCCACACCCCCCCCCTTCCCACCATCAAGCGCTTCATAGGTATGTAGCAAAGTTTTTAGTTGTAAAAATTCACGTGCTACACTTTACTACGAGAGTGTGGCAACAACAACATTCTCGTTCTTGTGCAATATTGATGCAAGGATAGGATGGGTGGGAAAGGGAAGGAAAGAGCGACGTCGTTGTAGTCTATGCAGTAGTAGCGAATGAATGGAGGAGTTTTTCCGCCAGACCTATGATGACGTTGATGAAGACAATAATGATGATGATGTTGGCGATGAGATAATGACGTTAATATTGTGCTCGTTGAGCTAACAAGTTTCGGTTATTGCTGCAAACGTGGTAGTCCACCATCGGGGCCATGATGTCAGTTGGCTTAGATGCGCTCGATATTTGCACAGGCATTTTGTTTGTTTCCTCCCTTTGGAATTCCCAGCAGGAAGAGTTTCCTTTTCGATATATGTACGAGGTCCGGCGAAAATATGCTGGAACTTCGTGAAGCAAACATTTTATGTTAATCTAAAATCATTTTTATTTAAACGTTACAAAGAAAAGTTCGACATAATATTAAAGTCATGAAATCATACATTGAGATTTGAGCACAATAGCTTCAGAACTCTATAAAATACACATCAATAGCTTCGTACAACGTTTATGCGTTGGTAAACGAAATTGAAAACAAAAAGTATAAATATTATTTATCTTTGAAATGTAAAGTAGTAGTCAAAATTTGTATTGATATCTAAAATGTACCCAATTTTCTTAGATTTTCAATATTAATATCTCAAAATAATCCAATCGGTTTTAAACTGAATTTTAGCCTATGGAAATCGATAATAATTCAAGAGTACAGTACAGCATAGACCCAAGCCGGCCAAAAATCTTAAATTTACTATTGCCGATTTAAAAACTCTTTAGAATCTGAAAAATATACAAAATTATGAATTGTAAATGGAAGGATAGAGAACAGCTTTTTCATTTCGGCTCGAAATTATTTTTTAGAAAAATTTAAAAATTGCATTTTTTGTAAAGTTTGTGTAAAATATAATTTTTAAAATGTCACACAATTTTTATCAAAATTTAATGGTAAATCGAAAAATGCAACTTTGTTCGTAATTTTTTAGAAAAATTTAAAAATTGCATTTTTTGAAAAGTTTGTGTAAAAATATAATTTTTAAAATGTCACACAATTTTTATCAAAATTTAATGGCAAATCGAGAAGTGCAACTTTATTCGTCTTATAGAAAAGTAGATATTTGGAAAAGTTCATTAAAATCGGAGAGAAGAGGCAAAAATTGTGTGATGGTTTCGCATGGTAAAATCTATCCAATTTTTTTTAAAAACAATAATAATAATAAAAAGAAATACACAAATAAAGCCTATAACATTTTTTATATGAGAAACTATATTAAAATTTCTTAAAATACAATAATAAAAAATATTAAAAATAATAATCAAAATGCAAAATTTGTAGCTAATAAAAGTTAATAAAGCGAAAACTAAATATATTAAAAAAATAGTCGAACTTTACTTAAACAGTAAAATCTATTACATGTTCTTAAAAAAAAAAACAAAAAAATAATAAAACAATTTATCATTATTTTTTAAAACAAAATAAAAATTACAAAATAAAGTACCAGAATTTTGTCTTACCTAGACATTAAAAATAGAATAAAAAATAAAAAATTGCATTTTTTAAAGAGATAAATACATCACTTTAATTATGGAAAATTCGGTAATTTTTTACCATAAAAACAACAAAAATAAAATATTTTTTTCTTATAAAGATTGATTTTTTTGAGGTTAGGATTTTCATGCATTAGTATTTGACAGATCACGTGGGATTTCAGACATGGTGTCAAAGAGAAAGATGCTCAGTATGCTTTGACATTTCATCATGAATCGTCTTACAAACGAACAACGCTTGCAAATTATTGAATTTTATTATCAAAACGCTTGCTCTGTTAAGAAAGTTAATTGCGCGCTTCCATTTTATGGTCAGTTTAATCGACCCACTGAAGCGGCTATTCGGGCTATTGTGACTAAATTTCGCACCAAATTTACATTGTTGGACATTAAACCACCAACACGCTTACGTAGAGTGCGAACTGAAGAAAATATCGCAGCTGTATCGGCCAGTGTTAATGATGACCACCAATTTTCGATTCGTCGCCGTTCGCACCAATTGGGTCTCTGTTACTCAAAAACGTGGAAATGCCAAAATTGGACTAAGCGGATGGACCACCTAAGACGCAGCCGCGGTCAACATTTAAATGAAATTATCTTCAAAAAGTAAATGCCATGGACCAATCTAACGTTTCAAATAAAGAACCGATGAGATTTTGCAAATTTTATGCGTTTTTTTTTTTTTTAAAAAAGTTATCAAGCTCTTAAAAAATCACCCTTTATTAGACATTAAAATTTTTAAAATATATACTTTTATTTTTTCTCAATTTTTAATAGTAAGTCAGAATTGAATTTTCTTAAAAAAGAGATGAAATAATAAAAAAACTCTCTTTAATTATGAAAAATTCGTTAATTTTTTACAAAAACAAAAAAATATTAGAAAAATAGACATTAAAAATTAAAAAAAAAAAAATAAATTTTCTTAATATTTTAATTATTAAAATTTATTAAATTTTCTTTAAAAAATTAACTAAAAATAAAAAAAATAATGAAATAATAAAATAATAAAAAAAACTCTCTTTAATTATGGGAAATTCGTTAATTTTTTACAAAAACAAAAAATAAAAATATTAGAAAAATAGACATTAAAAATTAAAAGAAAAATAATTAAATTTTCTTAATATTTTAATTATTAAAATTTATTAAATTTTCTTTAAAAAATTAACTAAAAATAATTAAAAATGTAACATTGTTTTTTAACAAAAAAATAATAAAAAATACAAAATAAAGTCACTGATTTTTCTCCGACATTAAACAATGAAAAACATAATTTTTACTTTTGGTTCTCAATGGGAACTCGTTAATTTTTTACAAAAAAATATTAGAAAAATATTACATAAGACAATAAAAAAAATTAAAATTATTTTTTTAATTTTAATTGTTACAATATATATATATATAAAATTAAAATAAATAAAATATTTTTTTATTTTTTTTCCATTTTTGAAATAAATTTTCATAAAAGAAAGATTAAATTATAAAACAATGACTCTTTTTTTAATTAAGGAAAATTGATGAATTAATAAAAAATAAAAATATGACTTGAATTTGAATATTGTCCTGAATCAAGATCTTTTTGCATCTACATTTTTTAATTTACAAATGACATTGTGACATTTATTATTTGATTTCTTGATTTCACGTCACGTCTTCAGAAGGCTTAGCAGATTTTTTTGAACAAAATACCCGGACTCTTTAAGTCAATAATTTTTCCATACGAATGAGAAGTATAACCCACTTTTCGCATAGCAGTCAAAAACAATCGCTCTAAGTAACAAAGCAAAAAATATATATATAAATATTTATATTTTTGTATTTGAGGAATTCCAACGAGAAATTTCCATGGTCCAGATTTTTTAAAAAATATTGAAAACTGTGGCAACCCTATAATGAAGTTTTGCATATTTTACGAAATGAGGTTTACATAACCGGTCATAACCGGTCATAACTTTTGTTCTGTAAAAGATATTGAGACAATTTTTTGCAGGAGATCTGTAGGTTTTTGGCGCAAAAAAAATCAAGTAGAAATTAAAAAAATATATTTTTTGATAAATTTAAAAAATATATTGAAATTAATTTAAAAAAATACTCTAAATACTCAGAGTGGGCGTTTCATTAGTTTCGAAGTCAAAATTGTAGAAGTACACATGAGCTTTTATATTAAAAAAATAGAAAAAAATATTTAAAAGTATTCCAGTTACAAAGAAATCAATTGAAATTAAAAATTGGCAAATTATAATATATAAAAATAAATTTTTATTTTACATCCGGTCCATTTAGCAAAAACTCCCGAACAAAACATATATTGTTCGGTTCAAAAGATTATCCCAAATGATCGCCACTACCCTCTCATACGAGATATACACACGATGATGATGATGATGACGATGATGCTGATAATAATACAAAACATTTATTTTTCCCTTTTCCCTTCCATTGATTTTTGCTGTTTGCAGTCTCTGGCAAGAGGAGGTGAGGAGGTCTTCTTCTTCTTCTAACCCTTTACATATGAATATGCTCTCCTGCAACGAGATTACGAACAAAATAGTTTTCCGAAATCCCTGCCGTCCATACAACGGCCAGCAACTGCCACTTGTGACAGTTGTGTCACTTATTTCAGTTGCATAGAAATGGAAATTCACACACACACTCACATATAAACACAAAAATCGAAAATAAAGTTACGAAGAGACCAAAGAGGGTGGTCTAAAGAGGAAAACTCCCCAGTTGCCGTGGAATAACACAAACACACACACATGCATTTACAAGGAAAATTGTATAATATGTACAACATTTCGATGTTGTCTGTGCATATTGTACAATGGCAATGTTGTTGTTGTTGCTGTACAACATCCTTGTTTATCCCTGCATGTGTGTGTATGCATGCATCCTGTCCTAGCATCATTTAAGGGCGCGGAAAAGGTGGAAAAAATCTCCGGCACTGAAAGGAAATGAGGAAAATTGTGGAAGCTTTTTGTTGTTGTTGTTGCTTTTGGGTTTCTCTTTTTCCCTGGCGCTCGGCATGTGAAGCCAAGTCTCAAGTTTGGTTGCAGAGTAGAGTGCAATGAATGAGACAAGAGCCAACGATGTCAGGGAAGTGTTTTCCAACCTTCCAAAAAAAAAGTTATCATACTTTTGCAGCAGAGTTATTCAACGACGACAACAACTACCACCACCAGCAACAGCAGCGTGTAAACACTAGCAGCACTGTATCAGGAATTGTCAAGTCACCCCCTCTCTGGGTTGTTTGTTTGGCTCTCTGGATAACAACCCACCACGGCCACCACCACCACCACCATGACAGCATATCCTGCCTGATACAGCCTCATTTTCACAACATATTTTCCTTTTATTTTTCTTTCGGCTGCATTCAAAATGCTGTTATCCTTGCTCTGTCATCTCTAATTGTATGAAGGAGGGTCGTTGGTGCTGCGACTGGCTTGGGATGGATACTGGATGCTCGATTCTATGCTTGAGTGCTGGCTGCTGCTCACAGTACAGCGAGTGTTGGTAATTTGCTTGCATTTTCTATTTAACTTTGTGTTGTTGTTGTTGTTGGTGGTGGTGTTGTGGCTGTTTGCCCCATGTTCTGCGATATGAAAAATGTTGGTTTTCCTTCGTTCCTTTTTGCTGCTGCTTTGCTTCTTCTACTTGTATTTAACTTTAAAAGGATTTTTTTGCCGGTGTCCATATTTTGTTTTTAAAACAATTTTCTAGGTTTTATTTTCACTCCCCTTCTTCTTCTTCATCGTTTGTTTTTGTATATGTTGCCGTTTCATTTTTTGTTGTTTTGTGTTTCGTTTCGTTTGTTGTATGCACTTGAAATATTTTGTACTTCATCCTGGAGATTGCAATTAAAAAAGTTAACAGCATTTGCTATTGCTGACGTTGGCGTTGTTTTATTTTTTTGTGTTTTTGCTTTTCCTCTTGTCATGCCTGAAAGAAGTTATTCTTGCATGCTCGCCGGCATAAAGTTAATTTCCACAAAAGCCTCTCGTTTTTATATGCAAAGCAAAAATTTCCAAACGGGTTATAAACGTTGGCATTAAATCATCATCAAATTAGCAGCAACAGCAGCAAAGTTTAAGAAGTTCACAGCGTAAAAAAATCAATTTATGAAAAGTTTGCAATTTATTGAAATTGAAGCCGGATCAGTTTATTCTTTATTCTTTGTTATTTATTTTCGAATTTTACTAATTGATTGCATTTGGGGGGGAGGATGGCGTTTCTTCTGTGTGTGGAGTGAAGCGGTGAGTTATATCATATTAGCTATCATAGAAAGTTCTAATACAAAATTGTATAAAGGGATATGGTTTTCTAGTATAGGTATCAAACTTCACTCTTTCTACAAAAACTTTTCTACAAAAAGGCCTTTCACATGATATCGATAGAATAATAACAACGCTAGGAAAATAATACGGACCATTCTTTATTTTTCTATGTTTTTATATCATACTTTGTATTCGAAATATACCGATAAATTATGTGTGTATCACATTCAGTACGTTTCATAGTTTTCATAACTGTTACAAACAATAAAATTAGGAGATCGTTTATCGCAAACATAGTTTATTTGTCTCAAACATTCTACTTTTACAGTAAACGTTGAACCGTTTACCGCGAATAAAAACGTTTATCGTAAACGTAGTTTCTATTGCAGTACACAAATACATTAAAGATATATATTTTACATTTTTTTTTATATGTATTATTATTTTTAATTATTTTTTATTTTTATAATATTTTATAAACATATATCGTGTTTATATGATGTTTATATTATTTATTAGGTTTCTTATTGTTTATTTATTTATTTTTTGAAATACAATTAATTGTTATTTTTTATTTTATTTATTTATTTCGTTTGTTGTTATTTTTTATTTATTTTCTATTTTTTGTTATTTGCATTTCGTACTTCTTTCCGTTATTATTTTTTATGATTCTTTTCATTTTTTATTTATAGTTTATATCATTATACTTTTGCTTTTTACATATTATATTTTTTATTTTTCGACATATTTTTTATAAATCTTTGGAATAAAGAATAAAATTGAATAAACGTTTTATATATTTAATATTTATTTTCTATTTTAATTTTTTAGAAACGTATATCGTGTTTATGTGCTGTTTATATTATTTATTAGGATTCTTTTTGTTTATTTATTTATTTTTTTGAAATATAATTAATTATTATTTTTTATTTTATTTATTAATTTATTTATTTTGTTGCTATTTTTTATTTATTTTCTATTTTTGTTATTTACATTTTTTACTTTTTTCCGTTATTTTTGTTTATGATTCTTTTCATTTTTTATTTATAGTTTATATCATTATATTTTTGCTTTTTACATATAATTGTTTTTTTTTTATTTTTCAACACATTTTTTATAAATCTTCGAAATAAAGAATAAAATTTAATTAAAAACGTTTTTATTTTCTATTTCTTATTTTTATTTTTTGATAAACATATTTCGCTTTTATATATTAAGTTTTATTGGGTATCTTTTTGTTTATTTATTTATTTTTTAATGCAATTTGTTATTATTATTTATTTATTTTGCTATTTTTATTTATTTATTTCGTTTGTTGCTATTTTTTAATTTATTTTCTATTTTTTGTTATTTGCATTTTTACTTTTACCGTTATTATTATTTATGATTCTTTTCATTTTTTATTTATATTTTATATCATTATATTTCTGCTTTTTACATATATTTTTTTATTATTTTTCGACATATTTTTTTATAAATCGTTGCAATAAAGAATAAAATTGAAATAAAAACGTTTTATATATCTTATATTTATTTTCTATTTCTTATTTTTATTTTTTATAATCATATTTCGCTTTTATATATTATTTTTTTATTGGGCATCTTTTTGTTTATTTATTTATTTTTTAATGCAATTTATTATTATTATTTATTTAGTTTGCTATTTTTATTTTTTATATATAATTTATTATTGTTTATATATTTTTTTATTTTTTTGTTCGATAAACATATTTAATGTTTAAAAATATTATAATCATACTTTTTCCATTTTTTCTTTATTGTTTTTTTATGTATTATGTTTCTTTTTATTTAAATTTTTATTTTATTTTTTAAATATAATTTATAATTATTTTTAATTATTTATATATTATTTTATTTTTTATTTCTATATGATTTGTCGATTATTATTTTTAATTATTAATATATTATTTTATTTTTTATTTTTATATTATTATTTATATATATTTATTTCTATATATTTAAAAATATTATAATCCTACTTTTTCCATTTTTTCTTTATTATTTTTTTATGTATTATGTTTCTTTTTATTTAAATTTTTATTTTATTTTTTAAATATAATTTATAATTATTTTTAATTATTTATATATTATTTTATTTTTTATTTCTATATGATTTGTCGATTATTATTTTTAATTATTAATATATTATTTTATTTTTTATTTTTATATTATTATTTATATATATTTATTTCTATATATTTAAAAATATTATAATCATACTTTTTCCATTTTTTTCTTTATTATTTTTTATGTATTATGTTTCTTTTTATTTAAATTTTTATTTTATTTTTTAAATATAATTTATTATTATTTTTAATTATTTATATATTATTTTATTTTTTAGTTCTATATGATTTTTCGATTATTATTTTTAATTATTTATATATATTTATTTCTATATATTTAAAAATATTATAATCATACTTTTTCCATTTTTTCTTTATTATTTTTTTGTGTATTATGTTTCTTTTAATTTAAATTTTTATTTTATTTTTTTAAATATAATTTATTACTATTTTTAATTGTTTATATATTTTTTTATTTTTTATTTCTATATTATTTTTCGATTATTATTTTTAATTATTTATATATTATTTTATTTTTTATTTTTATATTATTATTTATATATATTTATTTCTATATATTTAAAATTATTATAATCATACTTTTTCAATTTTTTTCTTTATTATTTTTTTATGCATTATGTTTCTTTTTATTTTAATTTTTTAAATATAATTTATTATTATTTTTAATTATTTATACATATATTATTTTATTTTTTATTTCTATATTTTTTTCATCTTGCTGTATGAAAACAAAATTAATAAAAATATATTTTTCTAATTTTACTGATTTTTTCGTGCACAAAAATCTTTTGGGAAGAATTTTAAATTCCTTAAAAAGAAGGATAATAATGTTGATTCTTTTTTAACTCTAATTGAAAGCTTGAGCTGCTGCGACGTCAATATCCTATTTATTATCCCAATATGTGAATTCTAGAGTATCTGAATATTGAAATACTTATGTGGTTCCACTTTCAATATATTGTTTAAGTACTTGTTTTAATTATTCAGATAAAGAGCATGGACTTCAGCAAATGGCAAAATTAAATTACAAAACATATTTCCAAAGTGTCCATTTTTTAAGTGCAACCACCTAACAAGGCTCTTCGGTCATGTGCATTACCCCCAACCAACCAGCTCCTTCAAACTGCACCACAACTCCCTCACTGCAGCAGACTACTACTACTACTAGTAGTACATACACAAGTTATATTCTAAATATTTCCATTTCATGCCATTATTTGTACTGGCAACAAATTTTATTGCATTTTTCCCCCTCCACCGCCTTCTCCTTTTCATCAACAAAAAACCATAACCATGAGGAAGAAGAATCAAAAACTATGCAGTATTTTTGTGAAATTTTTGCCATATTTTCCAAGCTGTATTGCATGGAAGGTATGTACGTACGACGTATGTACTGCAAAAGAAAAGGACAAGCACAAAACCAAAAACAAACGGAAAAAAGGCCAAACGTTTTTCCCTCCCGGTAACTGGTTGCCAGTGGATGGTCAAACATCGCTGCAGTGCTTAACAAGAGCAGAAATAAGACACGGACGGCATGGACGTTGCCACAGACGACGAGACATGGACGAAATATGTTGCCAACCAAGCCAAGCGATTCTGATGAATTTTATGCATTTATAGTTTTTATGCAATTTCTACATACATTCCTTTTTTATACAAAAAACCTAAACGTCATGCCAGCAAAAGGAAGGTCCTTTCTAACAAAAAACACACACACACACACATATATATATATATACAAATGTGTAGTAGAGTGAATGTAGTCCTGTCGTTATTTGTAGTTTGTGTTTGTTTTGCTTCGTTTGCATTTGTGTTAGTTCCTCGTCTTCTCTCCCCTCTCCCCTCTTTGCATTTTTGTGATTTCCTGTTTTACAAAAGTCAACTTCCGCTTTCATAGTGGATATGTTGTCTTCCATGTGTGTGTGTGTGTGTGAGTCCTGGCTTTTGCCTTTTGTTTGTATGAAGTATGAAAAAGGAAGAAAAAACGGCTTGTTTGAATTATTTGTTAAAGCTTTTCCTCTTTTTTCTGTCTTTTCCAATAACTAACACAGGACGAATGTATGCATGAAAAACTATACTGATTAACCAGCAGACCAACTATGGCTGTGGGTGCTTTCGAACATTAACCGGTATGAAATAATGGATACTATGTTCAATATAGGTTGGGACTGGGTGTAGATGTTAGAAAAGTATTGAAAACTTTTGCCAGTTGTTTTCGAAATTCGTGTATCCTTCAGAATACTGAACCATTGGAAATGAATGAGGAAAATGAAAACAATTGTCACCCTATGGCAAAAATAATAGCCAGTGGTGCCAAAATTCGATATCCTCTGAACCCATAGTGGGAATTGTGAGATGGTAGGAAATGTTGGTAGGCTTTCAGAAAGTTAAAGCGATCTTCTCGCTTTGAAACTTGTGGAACTTAGTGAAATTTGATGTAGAATATTTTTTCGGAAAAAGTACGAAATTAATCCTAAAATAAATTTTAAGTTTTGACTCATTTAAGTTGAGTTTCGAGTTTTGGTGTATTCAGAGACTTATAAAATAATTTTATGGCAAATATTTTTGTAGAACATTTTGTCTCGTTAAAGCCCTGTTTTAGGGGTGTTTTAACAATTTTTTACAAAAGTACGAATTTAACCCTAAAAATTAATTTTAAGTTTTGACGTTTTTTTTTTGGAAATTAAGCTGAGTTTTGAGTTTCGGTGTATTCAGAGATTTATAGTAGAATTTATGTAAAATATTTTTGTTGAAAATTTTGACCCGTTAAAGTTCTGTTTTAGGCGTGTTTTTACCATTTTTACAAAAGTACGAATTTAACCCTAAAAATGAATTTTAAGTTTTGACGTTTTTTTTGGCAATTAAGCTGAGTTTTGAGTTTCGGTGTATTCACAGACTTACAGTAGAATTTTATGGCAAATATTTTTGTAGAACATTTTGACCCGTTAAAGCTCTGTTTTAGGGTGTTTTTTAATCTTTTGTTCAGAAGTGCGAAATTAACCCACAAATAAGTGTTTAAAGTTTTGACTTATTTTTGGCATTTAAGTTCAGTTTTCAGTTTCGGTATATTCACAGACTTACAGTAGAATTTTATGGCAAACATTTTTGTAGAACATTTTGCCTCGTTAAAGCCCTGTTTTGGAGGGGGGTTTTTACCATTTTTTACAAAAGTACGAATTTAACCCTAAAAATGAATTTTAAGTTTTGACTTTTTTGGGAAGTTAAGCTGAGTTTTGAGTTTCGGTGTATTCAGAGATTTGTAGTAGAATTTTATGTATAATATTTTTGTAGAACATTTTGACCCGCTAAACCCCTGTTTTAGGGGTGATTTTTAATATTTTGTTCAGAAGTCCAAAATTACCCAAAAATAAGTATTTAAAGTTTTGACTTACTTCTGGCATTTAAGTTTAGTTTTCAGTTTCGGTTTATTCACAGACTTACAGTAGAATTTTATGGCAAATATTTTTGTAGAACATTTTGCCTAGTTAAAGCCCTGTTTTGGGGGTGTTTTTACCATTTTTGACAAAGGTACGAATTTAACCCTAAAAATGAATTTTAAGTTTTGACGTTTTTTTGGAAATTAAGCTGAGTTTTGAGTTTCGGTGTTTTCAGAGATTTGTAGTAGAATTTTATGTAAAATATTTCTGTAGAACATTTTGACCCGTTAAAGCTCTGTTTTAGGGGTGTTTTTTACCTTTTTGTACAAAAGTACGAAATTAACCGGAAAAGTGAATTTTAAGTCTTTATTAATTTCTGCCATTTAAGTGGAGTTTTAGTTTTGGTGTATTCCAAGATTTAAAGTGGTATTTTATGGCAAATATTCTCGTAGAAATTTTTGGCCCTTTAAACCTATGTTTTACAGGTGTTTTTTAACCTTTTACACAAAAGTCACCAAAAAGACCCCTATATTGTTCAGCTGGAGGGTTAATATTTCCCACAAAAATGTTCCTCTTAGTGTGTTAAGTGATATTGCTGAACACATACTATGCTTAAAATGTAAGGATCACAAGGTTTCCTGCGACGATTTATCATAAGAATGTGAAAAAAGTGGGGAGGAATATTATCCAACCTCTAAAATGACCTCCCCACACCATGAACTTTTCCCATGAAAACTGTGAGTAAGAATTTCCGTTTTACTCCAAAAATGTTCGTAGACTTTTCAGTTCGAACTTGTTTTCAAACAAACTTTTTCGCCCAACCCTCGTACTATGTACGTACGTATGTGTAATCGATTCGTAGTGCTTGCAACACTATTAATTTGAGTAGATATATATTGAAATAAATGCATATTTTCTTTCTCGTTGCTGTAGGTTTTATATTCTCTTCTTTGCAACAACAACAACAAAAAAGGACAAAAAAACAGAACAGACTATGCTGTTGTTCTATCGTATCCCCAGTCCAGTCCTGTCCCGTTGTACTGTCCTTCTGATGCCTGGCCATTCAAATCTCACTCACGTCCACTCATTCTCTTGTCAGAGCCGGCAAAGCGGCAGTATGCAAAACTCTTTGCCCAACACCATCACCAACAGCAGCGGACAAGTATTTGTTTTAAAAACTACTATGCAGCAAAATGTTGCAAGGACAAAGAATGGCGGAGGAATGGGGCAATTTTTCCATTTCATGGAATGGTTTTCCATACATTGACAACAACTGCAACAAATGGAGGATCTGATATGTGCACACATACCTCCCAGAAAAAAGTTATGCTGCAGTATGTTGTGGCAGCCAGTGCATGGAGCACATACTACTGTCGTGAGGCCCCCTTTTGCTCAAATATGCATGCATGTAGTATGTCCCGGTATGAGGACATATACCTACATACATATGTATGAATGTTGTTGTACATGCATATGTGCATGTCCATATGCCATGATTAGTTCTTCTCTATATAGATATATATATGTATATATGTGCTTGTTATTATATTATTTTAGTTTGTTGTTGTGGCCTTTTTTGCTGCCGGTTGCTCTTCATGTTGCTGCTGTTGCTTTTTGCTGCAATATATTGGGCGTGTTTACAATTTTTCCTAGAAATTGCAGTTTGCTGCAGAGTAAATGAATGTCCCCATTCCCATCATTCTTCAAAACTGGGGAGAGAAAAAAGGAAACTACTCTGCTGGAGTTTTTAGTTGTATTTCAGCACTTTTTGCATAGTTGATATTTTTGAAATCCTCTCTCTCTCCTTCATCCTGCTTGTCACTTTTTAGTTGTACGGGAATCCAAACGAAAAACATAGAATGCCATTTAGATGGACTTTGCAACACAGTGTCGCACACACACACACATACTCACATGCTGGCAAAAATGCAAAGGACAGGGAAAATACTGCATTGACCGAAGCAATGCAATGCAATGGGGTTTGAGCAATTTTTATTTAAAACGAATTGAAAATCTTGTTAAAAGTGGCAATTTCAGGCATTAGGCAATTTAGGGGGAAGGAAGTCTTTACTTCCTCATGATCTCAGAAAAAGCAGGCAAGTTTTATTAAAAAAATGGAAAGATTTGCACTACTAAAAATATCATTACAAGTAATTTAGATTTTTTTATCTTCAGCGATCAGGTTGCTCATTTTCCTCTGGATGACTTAGTTAATCGTTAAAATTGTCGCATTTGGGGTTCAGAACAGTCACAACTTATTGTGAAACAAACAAATTTATACACACGCGCACATCTGACTGTGTAGAATTATTTAAAATTCGCCGAGCAATAAATATAAATATTAGCGAAGATTTCATAGCTGCAGTTCGAAATTTTCGTTCGGACAATTTTCATCTAAATGGCTTCGTTAAACTCAAAATTTTAATATTTGAGTTTCAATAGCAAATTTCTGCCATGGTTTCTGATAGAGGAGATACAAAAGAATATACGTAGATCGACAATTTGAAAGTTTACGACAATTTGAAAGTTCATTTTACAGGGGTGGTGTCAATATTTCCCCCCCTTTGCACATTCTCGCGATGAATCGGCTTAGAAAACCTGACGATGCTTACATTTTAAGTATAGCATGTGTTCAGCAATATTACTCAAAACACCGCGTGGAATATTTTTGTGGAACATTTTAACCCTCTACCTCCTCAATATAGGGGTCTTTTTGGTCCATTTTGTGCAAAAGTGTTTCAAATATCCCTAAAACAGCGATCTAACGGGTCAAAATGTTCTACAAATATACTTGCCATAAAATTCTGCCATGAATACACTAAAACTCAAAATTTAACCAAAAAGCCAAAAATAAAGCAAAACTTTAAAGTCACTTTTAGGGTTAATTTCGTACTTTTGTACAAAAGGGTAATAAATAATCCTAAAACATGAGTTTAACGGGTCAAAATGTTCTACACAAATATTTGCCATTAAATTCTACTATAAGTCTTTGAATACACTAAAACGCAAAACTGAATTTAAATGCTAGAAATAAGTCAAAACTTAAAATTCACTTTTATGGTTAATTTCGTAGTTTTTTTACAAAAGGTTAATACCACCCCTAAAAGTGGGGATTTAACGAGGCAAAATGTTCTACAAAAATATTTGCCATAAAGTCTTTGAATACACTAAAACATAAAACTCAACTTAAATGTCAGAAATAAATAAAAACTTAAAATTAATTTTTAGAGTTAATTTCGTACTTTTGTACTAAAGGGTAAAAAACATCCCTAAAACAGGGATTTACCTGGTCGAAATATTCTACAAAAATATTTTCCATAAAATTCTACTATAAGTCCTTGAATACACTGAAACGCAAAACACAATTTAAATGCCAGAAATAAAGCAAAACTTAAGTCACTTAGGGTTAATTTCGTAGTTTTGTGCTAAAGGTTAAAAAACACCCCTGAAGCAGAAGTTTAGCGGGTCAAAATGCTCTACAAAAATATTTGCCATAAAATTCTTCTATAAGTCACTGAACACACCAAAACTCAGAACTCAACTGAAATGCCAGAAATAAGTCAAAACTTAAAATTCACTTTTAAGGTTAATTTCGTACTGCTGCAGAAAATGTTAAAAATCATCATTAAAACAGGCTTTTAACGGGTTAAAATGTTCTACACAAATATTTGCCATGAAATTCTATTATAGGTCTCTCAAAACACCAAAACGCAAAGCTAAACATAAATGACAGAAATAAATCAAAACTTAAAATTCACTTTTAGGGTTAATTTCGTACTTTTATAGAAAAAGGTAAAAAATGTCCCTAAACATATAGTTAACAGGTCAAAATGTTCAACAAAAATATTTGCCATAAAATTCTACTATTAGTCTCTGAATAAGCCAAAACTCAGAACTCAACTTAAATAAATCAAAACTTAGAACTAAATTTAGGGTTAATTTCGTAATTTTTCCGAAATGTTGGAAAAACTGTCGAAAGAAGTTTTTCTTTGGCAATGAAAGGAGGAGAACCATACTGAACTATACACACTTGACCACACTTTGACCACATTTCATATTCTGTATGGGGAGAACTCATCAGTGGCGCTTCTTTATAGAGTGTCTGTGTTACCATTTACATTTTTCGAAAATTTACATTCGAAAACCTCACTTAGGCTTTTGGAGAAGTGTTATGATCTCCCTGTAGCCTTTCCCAAGCAATTTTTAGGCATTCTTGGCTATATCTGACAGTTCTGGAACAATTTCATAAGATATTTCTCTATATTTCTATATTTTTCATGTATTACATTGTCGAATTATTCTCATACCTTCAACTACTTAATTATAACTAATTTAATTGTTTCCACTTTTTTCGAAAATTTTTGTATTTTCAATTTGGAAAAAGTTTTTCTCATGAAATTCCTCATTAACAAATTTTACCGTAATGCACACTTCAAACACAATTTTTTCTCATGAAAAATGTATTACACAAAATTTCCTCACCAACAACAACAAGACAAACAAATTAAAACTATCATTAAAGCAGCACCACTACCACACCGCACTACCACAACCAGCAATCACTAACCCGAAAAAAAAGAAGTGCATAGTGCATAAGCGTTAGACAAGTTTAAACTGTGACCTGGTGGAAGTGCTTAAGTCATCAAGTAAACTAAAACACCGGCCACAGCAAAAAGCGGCAACAACCGCTTTAACATGCATCGTTAAACAGACCCCCGAGAAAAGCGGCGGCGGCGGCTCAAAATGGATGGACGGATGGATGCAGAAGATAGAAATTTAACAACGTAAAGATAAGACACCCAGGTACATACACACGCACGCACTCACCCGGATGGTTAGTGCAGTTAGTGGAAAAAAAACTATGAAGAATTCCTGAAGTCCACTCGATAGTTGTTTCTGTGTGTGTGTTTTTTTTTGAGGAAAATGTGTTTTTTCTTCTGTTTGTTGATCATGGACCACGGCACGACGCTGAGCCTTTGAAGGATTAAGGAGGAGTGAAACGACGTTTGGAGCAATTGCTAACCATGAAATTGAATTGTTTCACTTTGAAGTGCACTCAACTTGTAAAAGCTTTAATGAAAGAAGCCATCGAAGCGTGTCACAGTAGGTGAGTATGTGGGAATATGTTGGAATTCGAAATATAATTGACCGAGTCGAGTTGACTAAAATTTCAAAGTGGGAGGAAAAAAGTAGAGTAGTAGTTTATGGTACATTTTTCACAAGAAAAAGAAAATATTAACAAAAAATGAGAAAAAATTAAATTTATTTAATTAAAATCAAGCAAAAAATATTTTTAATAGTTTTGTTTTTTTTTTAATAAAAAATTATTTTTATTTTTTTATTAAAAAATTATTTTTATTTTTCTTATTTAAAAATAGTAATTTTATTTTCATTATTTTCATTTAAAAAATTTAATTTTTTTTTTTGAAAATCGACATTTTATTTGTTACTTCAAGAATGTAAATATTATTTGAATTTTAAAAATAAAAATTGTATTTTATTTCAGAAATTGAATGAAAAAAAAATATTTTTGTTAAAAATATAGAAATTGTATTTTTTTTTTAGAAAATAAAAAAATGTTGGTGTTGATTTTATAGGGCAGTAAATAAAATAAAATAAATATTTTAAATATAATAAAAATAAAATTTATATTTTTAAATAATTTTTTTTATCGAATTGAAGAAAATTGGAATTTTAATAAAAAGGAAATTATCTGTAAACAATTTTTTGATGTCGATTTTTTTAATAAAAAATAAAAATACTTTTCTTTATTTTTTAAACTAAAATCTCTTATATTTATTTTAAAATAAAAAAATATTTTTATTTTTTATTTAAAAAATAGAGAAAATGCTTTTATTTTTATTTAAACAAATATAAATGTTATTTTTATTTAAAAAAAAACTTTATTTTTATTTTTTTTGTTTAAAAAATAAAATGTTGTTTTTAATTTTTTGGTGTTGATTTTTTGGAGCAGCAAAAAAATAAAATTTATATTTTAAAAAAAATAAAAATATTTTCTTTATTTTTTAAATTAAAAATATCTTATATTTATTTAAAAATAAAAAATTATTTTTATTTTTTATTTAAAAAATAGAGAAAATGCTTTTATTTTTATTTAAAAAAAAATAAAAATCTTATTTTTATTTTTTATTTGGAAAAAAACTATTTTTATTTTTTTTTTTGTTTAAAAAATAAAATGTTATTTTTATTTTTTGTGTCCATTGAGGGATACTGCTCCATAAAAACAACACCAAAAATTTGTATATGGAAAATTTCCTTTTTTATTAAAATTCTAATTTGCTTCAGTGTAATAGAAAATAAATAAAAAAAACTTTATTTTTTTTAATAAAATGTTGTTTTTAATTTTTTGGTGTTGATTTTTTGGAGCAGCTATAACAAAATAAAAATAAAATTTATATTTTTTCAAAAAATAAAAGTATTTTCTTTATTTTTTAAATTAAAAATATCTTATATTTATTTAAAAATAAAAAATAGTTTTATTTTTTATTTAAAAAATAGAGAAAATGCTTTTATTTTTATTTGAAAAATTAAAAAAGGTTATTTTTATTTTTTATTTAAAAAAACTTTATTTTTTGTTTAAAAAATAAAATGTTATTTTTATTTTTTGTGTCCATTGAGGGATACTGCTGCATAAAAATAACACCAAAAATTTGTTTATGGATAATTTCCTTTTTTTATTAAATTTCTAATTTGCATCAATGTAATAGAAAATAAAAATTTTATTTTTTTCATTTAAAAAAATAATTTTATTTTTTTTATTTAAAAAACTAATTTTATTTTTTATTAAAAATATAAAAATGCTTTTTTTATCTTTACACTTTTTAGTTTGAAAAATTATTTTTTTATTTCAAAAAAAAAAATATTATTTTGATTTTTTGTGCATTTATTAAAATTCCAATCTTCCTCAATGCAATAAAATATAAAAATTATATTTTTAGAAATTTTATTTTTATTATTTTTAAAATTTTATATTTTTCTGTGCATTGAGGGATACTGCTCCATAAAACGAAAACCAAAAATATTGTTTATGAATATTTTTTACTAAATTACCAATTTTTTCGGGCGTAACTATGATAAGTTCAATCACGTCCCGGAATAATAAAGGCAGCCTTTCGCCCATTTTTGTATGGTGATTTTTGGGTTCGCGAAGAAGGCAGTGCCAATATTGGTTTTAGAACTATTTTTTTAATTTTTTGCTAGGGCTGCGAGTCATGTCATTCTCTTTCGTGCATTTTCTAAAAGTTCGAAAAAAGCCAGTGCCATATGGATTTTAGTAGTTATTTTTCAATTTCTTAGTATGTCTTTGAGTACACGACATTCATGTCATTCTGTTTCATGTATTTTCTATAGAAATATATCTGTACTGTTGTAGAAAGGTGACAAAAAAAGCCAGTGTCCTAAGGGGCTTAGTAGTTATTTTTCTTGGTATGACTGCGAGAGAGAGAATTTTTGCTCGCCTTTTAAAAGTAAAGTAAAAAAGCAAACATTGGGCTTTTAATAAAAAATTACGAACATTGAGTTTTGTGACCACAATCTTTGGGTCCCCATCTTCCAGACTGAAGTTCGCACAAAGCACTTCTTCAGCTAGATCTATGTAAAATTCCATGCAAATCGCACTTGGGATCAGATTTATATCAAAACATTCTTGGAATTCACCCACTGTTCGTTTGTTTGTCTGTCCATCCCAAAAAAGTCTATGTCACGTATGTGCATGGGTGGCGGAAAGATCTACGGCACCTCCTCCTCCTACTCCACCTCCTTGTGCTCTAATTACAAATGCATTGCCAAGCACTCGATTGTACTTCATAATCGCTCAAGTTGAAATTGTTGCAAGTTGTGAAAAAGCAGAAGAAGATGATTGGGGAGCAAAGCAAAACCCAAAAAAAAAAAGAAAGTCTTTTTCTCTTAAACTCAGGTACTACACAATTTTTCTGTTGGTTTCAGTCCCTGGAAGTCAGTCATTAATAGCAGCAGAAGAGTCGTGTGTTGTATGAGTGCAAGCGGATGGATGGATGGACGGACGAACGGCCGTGCGTTGATATGGGGTTCCCTGTATTTGGCGGCCCCTTTGCTGCATTGCATTTGCTGGCAACATGCGTGTGCGGCGGCGAGTCGTGATGACGACATCATAGCCCGTGCAACAGCAGCAGCGGTGCATAAGAGCCACGTTCAAATGTTTTTTGTTTTTGGTATGTCTTGTTGCTGTTTTTTGTTGTGTGTGTTTCTTTTCGGCTAACAATCTTCGTTGTGGCTGTAAGTGCCTAACATTACATTATGATGATGATGATGGCTATGGTTGCATTTACTGGGTACCATCATCACAGAGGCCGGGAGGGAGCAGGGTTCCCTTGTGTGTTCGGGGTAACCCCTTTTTTGAGTCTGACAAACGATGCCAATAATGTTATCGTTGCCCGTGTTGTGGTTGAACGTTGGGCTGTGACGTTTTTCTTTTTTCCTCTCCGTTATTATTGTTAGATTCTTTCCGGAGTGCACTTGAAGTTTCTGTTGACTTATAATGAAGTACTTTGGGCGCGGATGTGTGAGTGTGGGGGTTTTCTGTGCATGCAGTGTGCATTACCTTGGCTCGGCCGTACCCTCATTCAATTTCTATTCTTCTTTGTCAACTTCCACGTCACATATTGTGACAATTATCAGAAAACATCGTCCGGGGACCGGGACCATATCACAAACAAATTACGCCATCGAACGAACCAAAAGAGCTGTTGTAATTCGGTTAACAAGTACGTCCTCTAGACAATGTTGCTGTTGTTGTTCATGCTGCAGCTCTTCATCGGTTCCCAAAGAAAGCTAATTAAATGCTAAGATTTACATTGTGTGTATGTTTTTTTGGTTTTGTTTTAATACGAGCTTAAACGGAAGTGGTTAATTATTTCTCAAAAATAACGGAAGAGCAATGCAACTGTATATGGTGGGTTTTTTGAAAGTGGTGGGGGGTGTTGTTCACTAACAAGGCCAAAATGCATCAAAATATTAATGTGAGTGTAAAAAGGGGTAATTATTTAAACAAGAAATCGGGCAATATCAAATGTGGATGTTTTTAAGAAATTCCATATGAGAAAAAAATCTATATATTTATGTGATTTTTTAAATTAAAATTCTTCGAATCTTATTCTGAGCTTTAGAAGAAAAATCTTAAATTAATATTTTCCAATTTCTTGGTATGACTTTGATTGCGTGGTATCCATGTCATTCACTTAATCACAAAAAGGCAACAAAACATATGACACGGGTAAATATGATTTTTAGGATGATAACTGGAGCTTTTAGCTGACAATTGGTTTGATGTAATATTTTTTTCTTTCGTGACTCAGCCTAATGTGCAATAATCCTAATTTAGATATGGAAAGAGCCTTTTAAATTAATTGAAACATTTTTGGAAAATACTCGGAAATCCGGTAAATAGCCCGTTTCGCTGGATTTACGGAATTTGTTCGCCTTTTATAAAAGGCTAACCTTATTGGGTTACAGTTACAGCACTATTTAAGATAAGCATAGCTAATATGTAATATGTAACTTATCGTTGACTCTGATGTCATGTCAGTCGTTTTATTTTAGTTTAAGCCTACACAAAATTTTGAATATTTTAGCAACAAAAGCATTTCTATAATAACTTGAAGTGTGTCTTACGTTTCACAGTGGAGAAAGGGTTGATATTTACCTGAAATTAAAAAGAGAGAAAAATTTATTAATAAAAAAATTTTAATAATAAATAAAACGTTTTAATATATTATTTTTGACTAATTTGATTGGATACTTTACTATTTTCCGCTTTGTATTTTAAAGGAAAATCTAATTTTCAAAAGGAAACTTGAAAATATCCACATAATTCCCGTGAGTTAAGAATTTTTTTACTACAAATGTCCAAATTAAATTAAAGAAAGTTTTTGAATATTTTTTTCGCTGGGTTGCATGTAACATTAGGGCTGTTTTTCCTTAAGACTGGATAACTAAGCTGCGATACCAAAATCCTAAATAAAAAGTTAAAATTTCACTCAAAATAAAAAATATTTTCTAAAATTATCGCAGCTTGTTATCCCGGCTCATTATTAACTTATAATAAATAATACACTGTGAAATAAAATGAAATACTTTCAGTTTTGACAACGGATTTAGATGGAGAGGTTAAAAAAGATTATACCTGTATCGGTGTTTTCAAAGTTTACGTATGGGGGTGTCAATACTTCCCCCTTTTGCACATTCTCGCGATGAATTGGCTTAGGAAACCTTGTGATATTTACATTTTAAGTATATCATGTTCTCAGCAATATTACTTAAAATACTACGAGGAATATTTTTGTGGAAAATTTTAACCCTGTAGCTCCTCAATAAAGGGATCTTTTGGGTCCTTTTGTGCAAAAGGATAACAAACAACCCTACAACAGTGTTTTAACGGGTGGAAATGTTCTACAAAAATATTTGCCATAAAATTCTACTATAAGTCTCTGTGCATACCAAAACTAAAAACATAGCTTAAATGCCATAAAGAACGAAAAACTTAAAATTCACTTTTAGGGTTAATTTCGCACTTTTGTAGAAAAGGGTAAAAACACCCCTATAACAGTGATTTATCGAGTTAGAATGTTCTACAAAAATATTTGCCATAAAATTCTACTAGAAGTCTTTGAATATACCAAGACTCAAAACTCAACTTAAATGCCAGAAATAAATTAAAACTTAAAATTCACTTGTAGGCTTAAATTCGAAGTTTTTCCGAATTGATGCTAAACTGCGCAAAGAAAACTGAATTTTAGGGGGGGTGTGAATGGAAAACATATTTTATGACAAATTTTCCTAGAAGTCCAGCCGAACCAAAAAAAGCTGTCATTATAATATTTATAAATAAAATGTATGTGTCAAAATTTGGGTATTTAAACCAGAAATTATTTATTTTCATTTTTATTACATTTTCTTTATTTCTTTTATTATTACACTGAAAAAGTGCGAAATTGTTCACTTATCGAGGGCAACACTTACAGAAAATAACGCAAAAAAACGTTTCGAAGGATTGTTTTTAAATTGCAATCAAAGATTGGAGAATATATATGTATGGGGAATATATATAAATAACATATCAATATTTGTCATACAAAATTTTTCCAATTTCATGTTAGCTTATCTAGCGGTGCGTAAAATAAAACACTGCAAATATATTGATAAAGACAAGAATTTCTATTTTTTCTTAAAATTACATACATTGTTTTTTAATTATTATTAATGTCTTTATTATATTATTTTTATTATTGTTACATGACAATAATATTATTATAATTATAACCTAAAAGTTAGATATTTTATTATTTTTTTTGTATTTCTATTTTTTCATGTGGCCTATTGCAGCTCACATAATTTACAACTTCTCGACAATACATACATACAGACATAAATATGAATGAGGTACATTTAAAAAAAACAGCGCCCATGCCTACATAATTTAAGTTTATGTAAAAAAGCTTTTTCTCTCCATACATATGCATATATGTACGGCATGGGTGAATGTACATATTTTTTGAAGCACAAATGACGTATGCGGAAGTTTTTCAAAACGTTCACACAGCAAACAACAACAAAACTAGTAATAGCCTTGTATAGGCCATTACAAATGGCCCTCAGCAGTCAGTCAAGTCAGCCAGTCGGCCCTATACAAGACCAAAAAGTTGGTTTAAAAATAAATCTAAACTTTTTTTATTGTTTTACAAAAATATTACAAAACACAGTCATTAATCTAAAATAATAAAACCCAGCAACAACAACCAAAATACATTCGGAAAAAAGCTCAAAAAACACCAGTCAGTCGATTGATGATGATCACACGTTAAGAAAATCATTTCAAAAGTTTGCAGCATGGTCACCATACACGCTTACATTTGTGTGTATGTAGCTACAGGGTATGGCAAATGGTAAGTGTTGTTTACACGTGATCTAACTTTAATGATGGGACGAACTGCAATAGACTAGTTTACACTTGTGGCAAAGTTGTGATCATCAAAAATAAATTATAAAAATTTATATTTTAGGATAATTGCTTTTTTATTTTTTTTTTTATTTTTAATAATAAAAATTTTTAATAAAAATTTTAAATATTTATATGACATTTTCAAATTAATCAGATAATCAAATAAGAAAATCTTATTAAATTGAAAATATGAAATAACATTTTACGAATAACAAGTGAATGGGAACGAATTTCTCGTATAAATTTCTCAAAATAAAGATTTGAAAATTTGATAACTATTTTTAATATAAATTTTAAATATTTATATGACATTTTCAAATTAATCAGATAATCAAATAAGAAAATCTGATTAAATTGAAAATATGAAGTAACATTTACACAAGTAAATGGGAAGGAATTTCTCGTATGTGATCAAAATAAAGATTTGAAAATTTGATAACAATTGTTAATATAAATTTTAAATATTTATATGACATTTTCAAATAAATCAGATGATCATATAAGAAAATCTGATTAAATTGAAAATGTGAAATAACATTTACACAAGTGCATGGGAACTAGGGTAACCAATTATTCGGACTTTTAAGATATTCTATTAATCGTTTATTCGAAAACAAAGAATTTCCAATAAATGAAATAAAGGCCTCAGAACCTTAAATGAATTTTAAACAAATGAATTTGTAATATAATTTGAAGTTTTTTTATGAAAACTTATAATATCGATTATTTGGTTCAAATTATTCGAATTATTTGTTATTCGAAAATCATGATTTTTTCATTATTCGAACAAATATTCGAAAACAATTATTCGATTAATCGAACAAAACTTAATCGGTTGGATACCCTAATGGGAACGAAATTTGTTGATGGGATCACAGCGGTAAGGTGTTCGCGTTGGAAACAGAAGGTCTCGGGTTCGAACCATGGCTCGGGAAAAACTTTTTTTTATTTTTTATAATTTTTTTTAATATAGGGTCCGCCAAATAATAAAATAATAATAATAAATTTTTGAAAATGCTATAAAAAAACTACTGAATATTTTCTCAAATTTCTTTTTTTATTTGAAACTACAATTCTTCCGGTTAAATTGGAAAATAATTTCATTCAAATGGCCCACAAATAATAGTCCAACGGTTGAATAGTTGAAAAAAAAACGTTAGATGGCGGACCCTATACATAAACAATGAATTTCTCGTATGTGATCACAGAGACAAGGTGTCCGCTTTGGAAACAGAAGATCTCGAGTTCGAATCATGGCTCGGGAAAATATTTTTTATCATTTATTAATACATAATAATGATTAATAATATTTAATTGTAAAAAAATCAAATTTATTTTAAAATTTACTTCAAATATTTAATTTTTTGATTTAATTTAATAAATATCCAGTAACATTTTACGAATCGCATTTTCACAAGTGACTGGGAACGATTTTTTCACGGAAGTAGGGTGTCCACCTTGCAACCAAAAGGTCTCGGGTTCGAATCGTGGCTCTGGGAATAATTCTTTTTTTTTATTTTTTTAAATAAGTAAACCGATTGATTTCTAGAAATCTAGATCTTGATTAAAAGGTTTCTTTGATTCAGTTCAGTTATTTCTGCACCACCCCGTTGTTGGACAAGATCACTACACAGCACAGTGCAAAAGAATACGCACACATGCCTTCCACGCATATGTCTGCCCGTCCGTCCATTCCCCTTCCCACAACCAAGGCGCAGAAACGCACTTTGTGTGAACGAAAACGAACAATAAAGCTTCCTCAGCCCACACAATAAATAATGCCCTAGCCGGGGCCGCTGAAGTCTTCGAGTCGCCGAGGTTGGGAGGGGATGGTTGGTTGGCTGACTGCTTGCTTCGAGTGTTATCTGCAAACAAATGCTTGTTTGTACAAATGGCTGAGACTACAATGCGTGTCTGTCTGTCCGTCCGTCCGTCTTTATGCTTTTTTTCACAGATAGTGCTTTTTTCCATTCGTCTTGTTCTTCGATAGTGTTTGTACGAAATGTGCGAGTGTGTGAAAAGTGCGTACGTGTTTAAATATATATATATATATATAAACATACATATGTACATACTTTGAAAAAAAAACAAATCGTCGATTGCTTCATCCTATTGTATGGTGTTTTTTTTTTGTTGAAAAAAATCGGCCTGTTCATCTATTCCAAATCATTAAAGTGTGAATATCAACGAAACAACCTTGCAGCAGCGCTACACATTTGTTTTTACAGCTGTGTCGCTGAGAAGAGCAGCGGAAATGAAGGTAGACGAAATTGATTGGGTAAAATGTGGAAACTTGCATTGAATTAGCGGAAAACTAGAAATGACATCAACATGTTCTGACAAAAATCAAAATACACGAAGGAAGTGAGCTACTGTTTATAGCCGGCACCGAATAAATGGTTTATATTTTTACAAGGCCTTTTACAAAAATGTATGTAGCCAGGAATTTTTGAGAAAATACTGCCGCAAGTTTTAGCTGAGCCGGCAAAAATAACAAGCTTCTTACAGCTATATCTGATAGTGGGAGTAAATTCGAATATAGGTTTATCAGCGTATTGAAAGTTTACGTTTGTGAGTCATTTTAAAGGGCGGGCAGGTCAATATTTCCTCCTTTTGCACATTCTTGGAATGAGACGACATAAGAAACCTTGTTACCCTTACATTTTAAGTGTAGCATGTGTTTAGCAATATCATTCAAAACAACGCGAGGAACATTTTTGTGGAACATTTTAACCCTCTAGCATCTCTATATACAGGTCTTTTGGGTCACTTTTGTGCAAAGGGGTAAAAAACATATCTAAAACAAGGTTTTAACGGGTAAAAATATTCTACAAAAACGTTTGCCATAAAATTCTACTATAAGTCTCTGAATACATCAAATGTCAAAACTCAACTTCAATGCCAGAAATAAGTCAAAACTTAAAATTCACTTTTTGGCTTAAATTCGCACCTTTTTCGAATTGGTTTGAAATTGTCCCACAAAACTGAATTTTAGGGGGGTGGTGTAAAGGGGAGAAATATTCTACATCAAATTTCACTATAAGTCACCGAACAAAAGAAAGTTGTAGCTATAATTTATATATATAAAATAGCAGTAGCAATATGGGAATTTAAACAATAAATTATTTTATTTTTTTTCAACCTTTAGTTATTACACTGAAAAAGTGTGAAATTGTTCACTTATCGAGGGCAACACTTCAAGAAAAAACATGCAAAAAACCTTCTGGAGAATTCCTTTATTAGAAGTGGCAAGCAAAGATGGGAGTTTCGGGGCAAATGAACCCGAAAAATGAGACAATTTTGCCAGATTAGCCAAAACTTTATTATTGGGAAGAAAGAAATTACATATTTATTTTAATTTTGTTTCACAGGATCTTTAATTATTACACTACAATGTGTCAAATTGTTCATTTATTGAGGGCAAAACTTCAAGAAAATAATGCAAAAAAAAAAGCTTTTGGAGGATTGCTATTTTAATAAATGGCAAACAAATATGGGAGGGAGTTTCGGGGCAAAGGACCCCGGCAAAATGCCATAAATTTACCAGAAAAAAACGAGACATTCTTATTGCACCCTAATATAACATTTCCCTTTGAAAGAGGACAAATGACCCAATTCGAGAGCATAACTTAATGGGAACAACGTAATAAATTTCTCGGAATACTGTCTTTTCTAAGAAGGAGGAACAAAAATGAAGTTTCAGGGCAAAGGTCCGAACAAAATGTCATTATTTTCTTATTGTGCCACATTTTCACCCTTCGCTTTGAAAGAGGACAAAAGGTTTAGCATTTTTTCACATTTCAAGGCAATATTTAAAGAAAATAGCGCATAAATAAATAATTAAAATTGAATAAAATTTTTATTTTTTTTTCAGGTTTATTTTTGTCATTTGCAAAATGGGACGCTATACGCTCGAATTAAATTGGGAAATATTAAAAACTTACTTCCAAAGTGAGTCTTCAACGCAAACTGTAAGAAATTGAAATGGAAAACTTTCCTGTTTTCAGTTGAAGCTCATTTTCATCTCGGTGGCTGTGTCAATAAGCAAATTTGCCGTATATGAGGTTCAGAGAACCCACACGTGACTATTGAGAAGCCAATGCAGCCACAATGCAGCATCTGAAAAATGATGACGTACTGCCGACCCAGTCGTGGCAGTCATAGGAATGATATTGTGTTCCATTATTAAATGACAAAGTTCAACCTTTCCAATAAAACCAGAAATTTCGAAAAATAATCAGTAGTTTTTTAAAGCCGATTCTAATTTTAAATTTAATTTTAAATGGTCCACCCTATACATGGTAAAGCAAGCACTCTATACAGATGTTCCACTGATGACTTATCCCCTCACAGGATACGAAATACGTATATGGAAAATGTGAAAGAAAAATTCCTTTCAAAGTAAAAAAAAAACGTGAGCTTACACTACAATATATTACATTTAAAAAGCTCCTAAAATTCAATTAAAAATCGATCACTAATCAAACAACATTAAAACTAAAAAAAATATGTTGTTGGCCTGTTTTTAAAAAGAGGCGAAAGCGGGAAGTTTTTAGGAACAAAGGTCAATATATATTTTTTACAAAAAAACACACTCCTATATGGGGCAGCATTACCTGCATTTAATTTGTTAAAGGGCGAAATCTGTAGCATTTTTTCACTTTTCAAGGACAAAACGAAAAAAAAACCTTTTGGTTGCCTTTTTAAAAGGGCCAACATGGTTTTTTTCGGTAGCAAAGTTTCAGGGAAAATTATTCCCAATTTGATAGAAGGCCGAAACTATAGCATTTTTCCACTTTTCGAGAGCGAAACAAAAAAGTGCAGGTGCCTTTTTAGAAGGGCATACAGGGATTTTTTCGGAGGCAAAGTTCTGGGGAATATTATTCCTAATTTGATAGAGGGCCGAAACTGTAGCACGGGCAAAACGCAAAAAAACCTTTCGGTGGCCTTTTTAAAAGCCTGTTTGCCCTTTTTCGGGAAAATGATTCCTAATTTGATAGAGGGCGAAAACTTTAGCATTTTTCACATTTCGAGGGCAAAACAAAAAAAATTTAAAAGGGCCAGCAGGGATTTTTTCGGTAGCAAAGTTCCGGGGAAATTTATTCCTAATTTGATAGAGGACGAAAACTGACGCATTTTTTCGCTTTTCGAGGGCAAACCGCAAAAAAAAAAACCTTTCGGTTGCCCTTTTAAAAAGGCTGTTTGCCCTTTTTCGGGAAAATTATTCCTAATTTGATAGAGGGCGAAAACTGAAGCATTTTTTTCACTTTTCGAGGACAAAACGTTTAGCTTGCCTTTGAAAAGGGCCAGCAGGGATTTTTTCGGTTTTAAAGTTCCGGGGAAAATTATTCCTAATTTGATAGAGGACGAAATCTGTAGCATTTCTCACTATTCGAGAGCGAAACGTAAAAAACATTTCGATTGTCTTTTTTAAGGGGCCAACATGGAGTTTTTCGGAGGCAAAGTTCTGTGGAAAATTATCCTAATTTGATAGAGGGCATAAACCTAGCACTTTTTTACTTTTCGAGATCAAATCGAAAAAACACACTTCGGTTGCCTTTTTAAAAAGCTGATTGCCCTTTTTCGGAAAAATTATTCCTAATTTGATAGAGGGCGAAAACTATAGCATTTTTTCACTTTTCAAGGGCAAAACGCAAAAAAAAACTTTTCGGTTGCCTTTTTAAAAGGGCCAGCAGGGATTTTTTCGGTGGTAAAGTTCCGGGGAAAATTTTTCCTAATTTGATAGAGGACGAAATCGGTAGTATTTCTCACTATTCGAGAGCGAAACGCAAAAAACATTTCGATTGCCTTTTTTAAGGGGCCAACATTGAGTTTTTCGGAGGCAATTTGATAGAGGGCATAAACCTAGCACGTTTTTACTTTTCGAGATCAAATCGGTTGCCTTTTTAAAAAGCTGTTTGTCCTTTTTCGGCAAAATTATTCCTAATTTGTTAGAGGTTAGAAAACTGTAGCATTTTTTTCCCATTTTCAAGGGCAAAAGGCAAAAAAACTTTTCGGTTGCCTTTTTAAAAGGTTGTTTGCCGTTTTTTTCGGTGGCCCAGTTCTGGGGAAAATTATTCTTAATTTTATAGAATTTTTTCGCTTTTAAAAATTACAATTATTAAATTATTCCTGATGTTTGCTATTTCTTTCGACACGACTGCCGATTTTTTTCTTTGTTCAACAATTTAAACAAACCGAATCGAACCGAAAAAAGCTTCATATCTGCGAAGCTGCTGGGCTGCGTTGGTGCGGTGCGTAGTACACGCATTATGCGTGTGCTATGAGATTGTGTATATTTGTGCTAAGCTTTTTTTCAAGTGTTCACATTGGTTTCCTCATTTTGTTGCTATTGTTGGTGGTGGTGGCGGCGATTTTGTTGTTGTTAACGCTGGTGCGTTCGTTGTTGTTATTGTTGCTGCTGCCTAAAAGTACACATTTTTAATTATGTTGTGCGAGCTCAAGGTTTTTTCTTCCTCTTCTTCCATTTGTTATTTAAACATTTGTCTTTGATGTTATTGTCGATGATGATGATAATGATGTTGTTGTTGTTGCTGCTGATATTATTTGTGCGGTTGTTCAATGCTGTTGCTGCTGCTGCTAGTTGTGTTGTTGTCGTTATAGGCTTAATCACACAATCGTTGCTGATGTGGTGCTGTTTCTGTTGCTGTTGTTGTTGTACACGCACTATTTTCGGTTCCGCATTTTTAACCGACTGCTCTCTGTGTGCTCGCTCCTACCCCCCGTCCGTTGCCTTCCCCTACACAGTGTAAGCATACACATGCACGCACACTTCCATTCAATTCAGTTCAGTTCATACATGTGTGTGTATTAATGTGCGATACGCAACATCAGCGCGACTAACTTTGTGCGTTGCCTCTCTGCCCCCTATGACCCATTTAAGTTCTGGCCCATCCAACCAACCAACCATCCACGGTTGTATAGAGCGGCATAGGCCTATACAGCGCCCTAATTTTCTTGTTGTTGCTGCTGCTATTCATCTATCGTGGGCATTTATGAATGTAGTTTTTGTTGTAGGCCTTCACTTCACTTCACAACATCACATCACATCGTTGGACGTCGTCGGTCGTCGTTGCTGTTGTTGTTTGCTGTGCTTTTTGGTGTCTACGCACACACACACTCGGCACTCGCACTCACACTCAGACCTCAGCCATACGCAATTTTGCTGTTGCTATTGCGATTGCTGTGCTCTGATGTTGCTGTTTGTATTTGTTGTGTAGGGTTAGGGGGTTGGTTGGGGGGTATATACGCATATATGCGTTCAAGTGCGTTATGGAGCCGAGAAACAAAAAAAAACCAACACACTCATCGTATGCGTGTGCGTTTGCGTTTTTGTCAGATTCTTTTGATTAAAATAAAATATTCGATGTACACACACCGACATTTGTGTGCATGCATGTGTGCGTGTGTGTGCGTATCAGTGTTTCATTCTTAGTATTTGTTAGGCTGACATAAGCTTTTTTTCTTCTTCCAAAAAGTCCACAATAAAAAATTGTGCGTTAGATTCTGAAGCGTGTTTTTTGCATTTGAATTTGAATTGTGTGTGGGGTAGGGGGAGATTGCTGTTGTTGTTGTTGCTGCTTTTCTGTCTCTCTGTCTGTGGGCTTTTTTTTTGATTGTTGTGTAAGATCATGTGGTTGGTTGGCTGCTTGCTTGCTTGCTTTGACTTGGTCTGCTCATGTTGACATAATATTCGTCGTTTATTCGATTATTTCCAAGAATTTTAATTGGAGCCAATAAAAATTAGCCCTAGAAATATTGTTTTAAAAGTCGTTTTTTTTGTTTCTTAAAATAAAAAAATCACAGTCATATGAGTTGAATTTTGAACGTTGCACTTTTTTTCAAAATTTCAATTGACTTTCCACCCAAAAAAAATACCTATTTTCTGTTTGTTATGGAAAAATAGAGAATTTTTGCGAGCTGATCGTAAAAATGCAACATTGCTCAAACATTTTCGCCGTGGCCATGCAAATTTGGTAAAAATAATGAGTTTAACATTTCAAAAGTATATTCCAACAGTTTGGAATATACAGTTCCCCTCCCTGATTATGAAAAAATAGAAAATTTTTGCGATATGATCGTGGAAATAATATTAAAATATTACCCTCTCTTTGGCCAGAGTGGGAAGATTGGGAAAATAAAGGGTTTAACATTTCAAAAGTATATTCCAATAGTTTGATTTGTTAATTGAAATTTCACTTCCCTCCAATATGATCGTAGAAATAATATTAAAACATTTTCACCTTGGCCAGGCAAATTTTGTGAAAATAATGATATCAACATTTCAAAAGTATATTCCAACAGTTTGATTTATTAATTGAAATTTCACTTCCCCCCTCCCCAATTCTTTTCAATTTATTTTTCTTTAGTAATTACATCTTTAATAATTTCCTTTATTACCAGACATCCATATTTGTATGCACACACATATATGTACATATGTAAAAGACAATGCATGCAACGAAAAAAATAGAAACTGTTTATAGGCAACATTTTCGGCATATTAATGTTAATTAAAGAAAGATACAACCCCACCCCTCTCACAGCAATAATGTGCATTACACAGTACAACTACCATAACAAGAAATTGTGTTACGCACTGTCAGTTCTTTGGTATAAACCATTTGCACCAACTGGCAGCCAGCAGCGTGTATACTACGGTGGGCAAAAGCTATACAAAATGCGGCATAAAAAATTATGGATATTTTTTAAAATATTTTTTTATTTCTGAACTCAGATTCTGATAGAGGGGGTAAAAAAAGAATATACGTGTATTGGCGTTTTGAAAGTTTACGTTTTTTGTGGGGTAGTCAATATGTCCCCCTTTTGCACATTCTTATGATGAATCGTCGCAGGAAACCTTGTGATCCTTACATTTTAGGTATAACATTTGTTCAGCAATATTACTTAGAACACTACGAGCAACAATTTTGTGGAACACTTTAACCCTGTAGCTCCTCAATATAGGGGTCTTTCGGGTCCCTTTTGTACAAAAGTGTAAAAAGCACTCCTATAAAAGGAGATCATAATGTTCTACTAAAATATTTGCCATAAGATTCTACTAGAAGTCTCTGAATACACCAAAATGCAAAATTAAACTTAATAAGAAATAAGTCAAAACTTAAAATTCACTTTTAGGGTTAATTTTTTTACATTTTGCTAAATTTTCCCACAGACTGAGGGGGGTGTGGAAAAAATCTGCTTTACCGGATTTGAACATAGCCTAGATGAGATATATATTTTTTAGGAATTTTTCATATCAAAAAAATCACTAAAATTTTTCATATTAAAAAATCGCTAAAATTTTTGGCGGTTTTTTGCTAAAATTGTCAAAAAAGAATAAAAATTACCCAACATGAAATTATGCCAAAAATAAATATAAGACCATCCAAATGGGAATTGAAAACCCAAAAAAAATATTAATTTTTAATGTGAAGAATCGCCCAAAAATAAAGAAAAATACCCCAAATCCAAAAATTGGGGCAAGAAAATAATGCCGGGTAATGTAATTTTTGGTCGATTATTCTTCTAATTTTTTTGGACGATTTTCCATATGAAAAATTTCCCAAAAATTATTTTTTTCCATTTTCCAAATGAAAAATTGCCCAAAAATTATTTTTTGGCGATTTTTTACATTAAAATTAACAAATTTTTCGGCGATTTTTCATTTCCCATTTGGATGATTTTGCATTTATTTTTGTTGATTTTGTATTTCTTTTTTTCATTTTGGGTAATTTTGTCGCTTTTTGGTCTATTTTCCTACTTGGACTATTTTTATTTTTGGGAGATTTTTCGTGTCAAAAAAATTACCCAATTTTTTTCATCGATTTTTTCATATTAAAAATTAGCCAAATATTTGTGCGATTTTTCATTTCTCATTTGGATAGTTTTGCATTTATTTTCGGGTATAAAATCATTTTAAATTTTGGGTAATTTTTTAGTCCATTTTTCATTTAAGGCGATTTTTCGTGCCACCCATAAGGGCCGTAACCGATTGAAATAATTGGATGAAGGAAATCACTTAAAAGCATGAGAAATGAAACAAAAATATAATATATAATATATTTATAATAAAAATCGCTCAAAAATTAGTCTTGTTTTTCATAATTATTGGACAATGGAATATTGGCAATTTGGGTGATTTTCTTTATAAAAAATCACTCAAAAACCAAATATGAAATATCGCTCATTAGACCGCTTTAGACATACCTCAAGGTGGGATACATTTTTGCAGATTTTTCATGTAAAAATTAAATGGTCGATATGAAAAATTAAAAATTTTTGGCATGATTTCAAATATATTTTTAGATGTGGTTCATGTTTTATTATTTTTTATTCGCTGATTTTTCGTGTCGCCACCTCACATGGTATATATTTGTGGGCTACTTTTCATATTAAAAATTAATAAAATGTTTGAGCTATTTCTCATATTAAAAATGAGTCCAATTTTCTGGCGATTTTTTCATATGAAAAATTACCCAATTTTTTCCTATTACTATCTTTTGGGCGATATATAAAGGGTGATTTTTTACAAGCTATAGGAAAGTTTTTCAAAAAATTAATTTGCATTTATTTTCGGCTATAACTTCATTTTAAATTCTGAGTAATTTTTTGGTCTATTTTTTGTCATTTTTTATTTTTGTGCGATTTTTCCTGTCTGCTGTAAACTAATTGGAATCTTATTCAAGGCAAGGTTACCCTATTTTCTGATTGAAAAATTGAGTCTTCTAATTTTGATAAAAAAATATTTCAAAGGCCTGATCCTGTTCGATTGTGAGTAGCGAAAATGAAAATAAGAATGATTATTTATAAAATAAAAATTGAGAAATATATATTTTTTAAAGTTTTCCCAAAAAATCGAAACTGTTAAATTTTCTTTTCGAAAAAATTTTGATATTTCCAAAAACCAAATTTTAACTCTGAAATGCAATGGCATTTACCAAAGAGACTAGGACTTTCGTACAGTATAATGGATGATATCCACTGTATATAAAGACAAAACACATATATGAACATGGTTGGGCCAACAACCAACCCCCCCCCCCCCCATGGAGCACAAAACTGCATAAATTAAATTTGGCTCCTTTACTTTCCTACTCTAAGGCCAGCAGAAACTAGAAGAAAAAGTCTTCGTCGTTGTCGTCACCATACAACAGCACAACAGACAAATGCTTGTTGTAAAGTTTAACAAAATTTAATGAAAAATATTTTTTATTTTTCGACAAAACAAACTTTACACGCACAAATGTTGCGTATTTTGTTGTTGCTGGATGGTTATGCGTAAAGTGCGTTTTATGTTTATGCTCGGCGTTTGCTTTCCGTATTGCCACATACAACAAACAAACATGCATAGATCACAGACATACATACACTCACCAAAAAGTATACCTACAGACAGAGTTTTGTTGTATGACGTTATTAAATAAAACAAAAATGAGCTCATTGCGTTAATGTGACCTACTTTTTGGGTTGCGTTAGAGAGTGTTGTTGTTGTTGGTGGTGGTTTTTTGAATTGGGAACAGTCGCACACACGCACTCACTTTGTGTAATAGCTCAGTTTTGGTCTATGCCTATATCTATCTATCTAGCTACGCACTCTGGCATACTACACGCATGAGGAATGCAGCACGCAGTAACAACAACAACAACAGCAGCAGCAACATAGACAGCGACCCCCTCCAAAAATAAAACCAAATATGTATGTAAGTAGGCACAGCCCCAGCTAGCTAGCGAGCAAGCAGTAAATGCTGATTGCTGCCTGCTGTTCCTCGCTGGTTGGTTTCCTCGTTTGTTTGCCGCCTGTTACGTAGCAAACAACAAATGTGCTTGCTTGCAAGCAAGCAAATCAACCAAATGCGAGTGAGCTGTACAATACAGCAAGCTTTTTTGCGTTTTGTTTTTCGTGCCACGGCGCACTTGTTTGCTAAACGAGGTGGGTATGAAAAGGAAAGAATTTCGTTTGCATCATCACAAAATCATAGCAGGACACTTGAGAAAGGATGAAGAAGAGAAGAATTTTGAAACAAATTTGTACGGCCAGGTTTTTTGCGATTTTTATGCAAAAAAATTATCGAAGGGCTATGTATAACAGTTTCTAGTGCATTTTGGCTATCTAAACTCGAAAACGTTTTTAATTGTTCTTCAATATTTTTTAATTTTTGAATTGAGATTTTTTTTGAAAAAAAAAAAACAAAATACTGAAAATACTGTTTTATTTTTTAATAGTGAGCATTCTAACAATGAAAACAATATGTATATGTTTTATGGATAAATATAGAAATTGTCATCTGATGTTTTTATGATCCTTGTAAAATTAAAAATCTTGATTTCTATAATTTTTGTTTAAATATCCTGATACGACCCTTTACAGGAACCCTTTAAGAGAATATTTATTTTTTTATTTATAGCTGGCGTCATAGCGAGGAAAACAATGCCTATTTGTAGAAAATCTACGTATAAATGTAGAGGTTATGACTAAATCAATTTAAGCAAAAACTTGGTAAAAATGATCATTTTTGAATTCTTTAATTTTTAATTAAATTGCCTGATAATATTCTTTTCGGGAATCCCTTAACAGAATACTTTATTTTCATTTATAGCTGATAACGTGACGAAGAAAACCTTAGTCATATTTGGAGAAAATCTATGGATAAATGTAGAAGTTATGACTAAATCAATTTAAACAAAAACTTGATAAAAATTAAACATTTTTTTGAATTTTAATTCTACAATAACGACCATTTATCCATAGATTTTCATCAAATAGGACTTGTTTTCTTAACTAAAATTCCAGCTAATATAAAATAAAGAAAGAAAACAATATCTCCATGTAAAAGATCTATGGAAAATATAGATGTTGTGATCCTCTTTGTAGACGCAAAAGCTTTGTTTTAAAAAGTCAGGATTTCTTTTATTTTACTTTAAATGGTGTGATAACGCCCTTTTCAGGAATCTTTTAGCAGAATATTTTATTTTTGTTTATGTCTACCATCATGACAAAGAAAACATGGCATATTTGATGAAAATCTACGTATAAATGTAGAACTTATAATGAAATCAATTTAAGCGAAAACTTGGTAAAAACGACACATTTTTTAAATTCCCATACTTCTACAATAAGGATCATAATTTATATAAAGGGTGTTTTTTATTGGGGTATAGAACTTTAAGTTGGCATCACTTTTTTAACTGGCGGCCATTTTGTCAGCTGTCAAGTGATTAATATTTAGTTTGGTTTGCCATTTCATCATGAACAGGTTGACAAAAGAACAACGCTTGCAAATCGTGCAAATTTATTTCGAAAGTAATGGTTCAGTTCGCGAAGTTCACCATTTTATGGTCGACATAATCGTCCATCAGAGCAATTAATTCGGTTAACCATACGCATCCGCAGAGACGTCGAACAGTGCGCACCGAAGAAACAATTGCCGCTGTAGAGCAAAGTGTTGAAGAGGACCCGAATGAATCGATTCGCCACCGTGCACAGCAATTGGAGCTGCACAGCAATTGGAGAAAGTGGTTGAAAATTGGACCTGTAGAATTGGCTATATTCGAGCCAGCCGCGGCGGCCACATGCCCGAAATCATATTTAAACATTAATGGCATAAAATTATCCTTCCAATAAAGCCAAATTGATGGACATTAAAACGATTTTCTTGTGTTTTATTTCAATTCGAAGTTCTATACCTCAATAAAAAACACCCTATATATTTTCCATAGAATTCCATGAAATAGGCCTTGTTTTCTTTGTTAAGACAGCATTAATAAATAAAAAATAAAAAAAATTATAATTAAAAAAAAATAATTAATTAAAAAAATTAAACAAAAAGTTAAATAATCATGATTTTTTTATATTTCGCGTCTACATAACTTCTAGATTTATCCATAGATATTTTATTGTATATAGACATTGGTTTTGTCGTTAGAATGTTAGCTATTAAAAATAAAACTAAATTTATCATTATTTTCCCCCATTTTTTATGGGTATTTCGTATTTTTAGTCGGAAAAAAGATTAAAAAAAAATTCTCACTTTTGGTGGACTAAACCACTGTTTTTATGCGAAATTTTGTAGCCATCATAAGTACCTTTAATTGAACATATAAGTGGGTGTGATCGTGACTATATATCCAAAAAAAGAGAACACATAGTAAAGGTACCTTTGACGAAAATTGGAATTTTAGAAAAAAATTGAATTTATCCATTTTTTTCCAAAACAAAAATTATTTTTAGGCGTAGAACAAATTTTTTTATTGCATAGTGTATCATAAAAACAAATTTAGACAAGGGTGTCTAAAAAAAGGGACCCGCTTTGAATCTTCAGCGAATATTTTACAGCAAAATGGCTTCGTTATACGTCAAAATTCTCACATTTGCGTCTCTAGATGAGTGTTGGTTGAAGACCAAACCCCTCCACAGCAGCTGATAATTCAAGGTTATTAAAAATAGCCAATAATATTTTAAAATAAAAACTAAATTTAAAAATAAATGAATTGTGAAGCCACAGTTCACAATTTTCATTTCTTAGACATGAATCGTCTCATTTTCGTCATAATGGTTTCTTCAGAAGTCAAAAATTTAGTTTTTTTTGAAAATCTACTACTGAGCATTTCCATCTCACTTTTCTGGTTTATTAAGAAATATCAAATTGTTTCCATTGTTTATTTTCTTTAGAAAATCATCTTCAGCGTTGAATGGGGCTCATTTCCATAGCAATGGCTTCGTTAAATGTCAAAATTGTTGCATTTGGGTTTGATGATAAAAAATGCCTCCACAATGTACCACAGTTTCAATATTGATTTTTGGAGGCCATATTTATCTCACTGCCCTCGTACATGCAGCTACGACACAGAAACCCCAAAAAAGCAAACTTTATCGCACAAAGGAAACAATAATAAACTAAATCATTTTGTCTATCTCTCTCTCTCTGTGTTCGTGTATTTCTTGGTTGTTTATTGTATTTAATGATAATGTAATGAAATCACGTGTAGTTATTTCCAAGTTTTATGTCTTTCGTGTAAAAGACGCGGACAACAAGAAGAAGAAGACGACACAACAACAATTTCCTAGAATATCAAGAATAGGCAAAGCAACACAACAACAGTGAGACAGACCTAAGGGTATCCGCAGGCAGTTAGGCAACAACGGGAACAACGGATAGTCAGGCAGACAATTGAGCGTCAGTTGGAAATTGTCGGAGCAAAAGCGGAAACCGGGCATAGAAACCTTCGTTAATGCTGATGTTTTACAAACATGTTCCTCGTCGGCTATCTAATGGTGTGTTTTGTAACCAGAAAAAAGCTCGCTTCCCCTCTTCCCCAAACCACAAATTACATACTCTGTATGTGTTCAAACATATTACGCACTTCCTATAGCTTGCGAACCAGCCGAAAAACGCATTTCAAACTTTAGCTGCGTCTTAAACTGTTCATATGGTGGTGGCGGTGGAAGCAGCCAAGAAATTCGTCTTCATTAATTCCATTCCCATACAAGCCGGCCTAACCTTCAAATATTATTTGCATTTGTCGGCTTCAAATGCAGCATGTTTGGTGGTTACCAATGGCAAGCAAACCCTGGAAAAAACCACACCCGTTTGCTTTGATCGCCCTCATTTCCTCATGGGCAAATATCATCACATCGTATGTGTGTGTGTGTGTAAAAGAGAAACTTATTAGACCATAAATGGGGAGCACATGAGAACCTCGTGTGGTGCAATTGTTGAGCCAATTTTTTTTCACTTCAAACAAAATCATCTTGAGCCATGAGGCGAGCCGCTGATTTACATCATGATGACTTCGTTAAATGTCAAATTTGTCGCATTTGGGGATCAGAAAGCCCACATGCGAGAGTTAAGAACCAAATGCACCCAGATAACAGATGAAAGTTTAGGTTTATTAAAAATGATGATGATTTGTGTTCGAACAAAACCATCATCAAGTCACTGTGTTTTTTTTCGAATTTTTCGATTTAAAAGAAAATTCAGTTTTTTATTTTCTTTTCGTATTTTTCGAAAAGTAGTCGTCGTGTTGTCTTTGGGCTAATTTGTAAAATATATCCAATTACCCGATTTTCAATTTTTAATTTCATTTTTTTTCCAGTTTTATTTTTGACATTTGCAAAATGAAATGGCCTATACAACCACTGGATTTTCGGCCCATTATTTTTCTTTGTATTTTTCGATTTAAAAGAAATTTTTATTTTCTTTTCGTATTTTTCGAAAAGTAGTCGAACCGATTTTCAATGTTAATAGCTCAAAATAAGCCTTGGATCCTTGCCTAATTTCAATTTTTTATGAAACATAAAAAATGGAATTTGATTTTGAACAACTGTGAGGCGGGCATAATTTGACCAATTTCAATTTGTTCAATGTAGATTTGAACTAGGATATTCTCCAATTTGCTTCTCTACTACATCATCAGCAATTATTGCAACAGTTTTTGGGATTAACAACTCCAACTCGTAGATTAAAAGCTTCTCCAAATGTATGAGAATTATTTGCCTTCACCTTGTTTTGCGAATATCACTTAAAACCACTGCGGCCAACCACAACATTGGGGAGAACTTAGAAAAATGTTGTTATCTCACAGTAAATGCTTTAAAATATAAAGCTCTTAGGTGTAAGAAAAAGCGGTTGGTTCAGGATCATATTTTATTTCCAATTCAATTTTTATTTCCATCAGCAACTATTGCAACAGTTTTTGGGAGTAACTACTCCAATTCGTAGAATAAAAAGCTTCTCCAAACGTATGAGAATTACTTGCCTTGACCATGTTTTGCGAATATCACACACAACCACAGCTGCCAACCGCAAAACTAGGGAAAGCTTATAACAATGTTGCTTTCTTACAGTTAATGCTTTAAAGCAAAGCTCTTAGGTGTAAGAAAAAAAGCGTTAGCATGTGGCTTCATTGGTTGAGGATAAAATTCCATCGGCCAAAATTCAATAACTTTTGATCTATTAAAGATTTTTGAGTTCTGTCAAAAATTGAAATTAGACAAGGTCGCAAGGAATATTTTCTGATTTAAACATTGCAAATCTGACAATAGGGTATATTTTATATATTAGACCAAAGTTGACAACTTTTCTTATTAAAAATTTTATTTTTTGTTTTTAACTTTTGATCTATTAAAGATTCTTGAGTTCTGTAAAAAATTGAAATTAGACAAGGTCGCAAGGATTATTTTCTGATATAAACATGGCAAATCTGATAATGGGGTATATTTTATATATTAGCCCAAAGTTGGCAACTTTTCTTATTTTGCAATTTAAAAGAAAATTAAAAATTTTATTTTTTGTTTTTATGTTTTTTTAACAAAATTTTTACATTTAGATCACCAAACAATAACCCTCATCTGGGTGATTTTTTTAAATTTCTTTGGCTAGAGATGATTCACTTACCTTTTATACAAATAGTGTTGCCGTCGTTAAAAATCCTTTGAGGGCGCGCGCTTGTTTTTTTCCAATTCGAAAATACTTGTTTATACTTGCTGCGCAGATAATTACTTTGTTTAAAGTTTTTTGAGTTTTTTTTTTTAAATTTTATAAAAAGTTTTTATTTTGACGATTTGTTTGTTTTTTGTGAATTTATTTTGTAGTTGTTTTGTTTGTTGTTGTTGTTTATTTTTAAGATCGAAACGAAATTTTTTTAGCAAACTTTTTTTACTGAACGACGTCGTGAGGTTCAAAGTTTGCTTTTAGTGTGTCCAAACCAATAATTTTGAAAATAGTTCCCAATTTTTGTGAAAAGTTCTTTAGTTATTGTTGATTTTGTTGTTGTATGATTTTAGATAAACATTTTCTGGGTATTTATTTAATTTAAAATTTACACTTTTTCAGCTTTTTTAATTAGGCGTTATTTGTGTATGTTTAGGGGGCGGGGGAGGGGTTGTTTAAGAAAATGTAAAATTTACATCAAAATATTTTCTTTGTTTTTTTATTTGATGTTATACAAAAATTTTTGAATTAATAATTACGAGATAATGATGATAATTTGTTTGATAATATATATATATATGTATGTATGTATATATTTTTGATATTATATATTTTTTTACATAATTATGGGAAATTTTATTTGCCGAAAAATGTTTATTTTACAAAACTTTTTTACACGTTTTATTTTTTTATGAATTTTTTCTTCTTCTTCACTTCGTCTTTTCTTTGAAAATGTGCCAAAAATTGTTTTTTTTTTTGCGTTTTTTGTGTGTTTAGCCAAACTTTTATTTTTTTGTTTGCGAAAATTTCTTAGTTAAGCCAATTGTGGATTTTTGTGTTTTTTTTTGAAAATTTTGTTTAATTTTTATGCCAAAAATGTTTCATTATTTAGATTTTTTCTTTAAATTTCACATTACAACCATTTTGGGCTTTTGCGTAAGCTTCATTTGTTGTTGATGATGATGATTAATTGCAGTTGTTGTTGTTAATGCATTATAACTTGTAATGCTTATTTGATGCATTTCCGTTGACATTGTTGTCATTTGAAGGGCGAGCCGAGAATTTACGATAATCTGTAATGGGGGGAAAAATAGGCAAATTAGTATTTCAACAAATTCAAAATTAAAATACTACAAATTAATTATAAATAGTCATGTAATTATTTTTCTCAGTGTACTCGTTATATTTTTGTCAGGTTGGTGTGTTAAAAATGTTTTGAACATTTCCACATTTACCCCAATCTTAGTTTATGTTCTGAAATGATTATGGCCAAATTCCAGGTTATAATAAATGCCATATAATTTCCATACGGATATCTGGAATCACTTAATATTTTATTTTTAATAATGATTTCATAATTACTTTGAATGTATGCAATTTTAATGATTTCCCTCAACCCCTTCTGGTACCTTCCCTACAAGTGTGACCATTCTAGGTAAATTTAAAACCGCTATAACTACTATACGGAGGGTAGAAATCCTCCATAAGTTGATATTTGCTAATGTCTTCATTATAGCTGTAGACATATGGAATATGAATAAGATTGGAATTTCCCTTCTATAGGGTGTTTTTTATTGGGGTACAGAACTTTAAGTTGGCATCACTTTTTTAACTGGCTACCATTTTGTCAGCTGTCAAGTGATTAATATTTAGTTTGGTTTGCCATTTCATCATGAACAGGTTGACAAAAGAACAACGCTTGCAAATCGTGCAAATTTATTTCGAAAGTAATGGTTCAGTTCGCGAAGTTCACCATTTTATGGTCGACATAATCGTCCATCAGAGCAATTAATTCGGTTAACCATGGATCGTTTTCGCACTACGTTTACTCTATGTGATAATACGCATCCGCAGAGACGTCGAACAGTGCGCACCGAAGAAACAATTGCCGCTGTAGAGCAAAGTGTTGAAGAGGACCCGAATGAATCGATTCGCCACCGTGCACAGCAATTGGAGCTGCACAGCAATTGGAGAAAGTGGTTGAAAATTGGACCTGTAGAATTGGCTATATTCGAGCCAGCCGCGGCGGCCACATGCCCGAATTCATATTTAAACATTAATGGCATAAAATTATCCTTCCAATAAAGCCAAATTGATGGACATTAAAACGATTTTCTTGTGTTTTATTTCAATTCGAAGTTCTATACCTCAATAAAAAACACCCTATAGTAGCTCCCATATAATGATACAATCGTAGGTTAAATTAAAACCCTTATAAGTTTCATATCGATATTTGAAATAACTTTTAATTTTATATTTCATAATGTTTCCGAAATAACTTTGAATGTTCAAAATGTAAATGATTTTATGAAAGTTCTTCTAGTACCTCCCGTACAAAAATGTCTATTCAAGGTTAAATTAAAACCTTTATAACTTCTACACGAATGCTAGGAATCTTATATAATTCCATATTTGAAAATGTCTTCAGAATAGCTATACACACATGTAATATGAATAAGATTGACATGTCATTTCTAGCACCTCCCACACAATTGGTCGAAATCCTAGGTCAAAGCATAACCCCTATGACTAAGAATCTTCCAAGATTTCACATTTCATAATAGTTTTATAATATATGTACACACCTGAAATATGAAAAAGATTATCATGCTCCTTCTAGTACTAGCGTCCATATAAGTGACACGAGTTCTAGGTTAAACCAAAACTTTTATAACTTCTATACGGATATTTGGAATTATTTGTAATTTTGTTTTTAATGACTCTTTTAATATGGTTGCTTTCATGAAAGTCCTTCTAGTAACTCCCACACAAATGTCTCCATTCTAGGTAAAATTAGGACCTCTATAACTTCTATGTGGTTGCTTGGTATGATTCATTAATTCACATTTGCTAATATTTTTATAATACCTTTACACACATGGAATATGGACTCGATTGAAATGCTTCTTCTAGTACCTACCATACAAATGGCTCAAATTCTAGGTTATATCAAAACCTTGATAACTTCTAGAAGGATACTTGGAATCATTTATAATTTCGCATTTAATAATATTTTTATAATCACTTATAACATACAAAATATGGTTGCTTTCGTGAAAGCTCTTCTAGGAGCTCTCACACAAATTTCTCCCTTCTAGGTAAAATTAAAGCCTTCATAACTTCTAAACAGATGCTAGGAATCTTCTATAATTTCATAGTTGATAACGTTCTTATAATAATTATACACACATTGAATATAAATAAGATTGTCATGTCCCTCGCACAAAAATATATCGATTCTAGGTAAAATGAATACCCCTATAACTTCTATATGGATGTTAAGAATTTGTCAAGATTTCACATTTGATAATGGTTTTATAGTAGCTGTACCCACATACAATATGAATAAGCTTGTTTTGCCCATTCTAGTACTTGTCATACAAAAGACACAACTTCTAGGTTAAATCAAAACCTTTATATCTGCAGTATGAATATTTGGAATCAGTTGCAATTTTACATTTATTAATGCTTTTATAATAACTTTGAATATACAAAGATTTGAAGATTTTCCCAAACCTCTTCTGGCACTCCCCACAAAATATGGTTAGTCTAGGTAAAATGTAAACCCCCGCAACTTCTTTATTAATAGTAGGAATACTCCATGGGTTAATATTTGCCAATGTTTATATAACAGTTGTACACACAAGGAATATGAAATCGATTGTCAGGCTTCTTCTGGTACCTCTCACACAAATGTCTCCATTCTAGGTTAAATCAAAATCTTTATAACTTCCATATGGATATTTGGAATCAGTTGTTATTTGATATTTAATAATGTTTTTATAAAAACTTTCAATGTACAGTATATGGATGCTTTTACCACGCCCCCTCTAGCACCTCCCACACAAATGAATCTAACCTAGGGAAAAGCAAAGCCTTAAAGGAAGCTGTATTTATATCTTTTATTTATATTTATTTATTTTTTATTTATTTTATATAAAGAAAAAATGTCAATTTCCCAAATTTAGATCAGAACTACCGTTTTTGTCTTTCAAAATAATTCCAAGTGAATTTATTGCAATCGGATTTGTCATTGATTTAGTTAAATGTGAATTGAATCATTGGTCCTCAGGCAATTATAGAGTTTCTAATCTTTGATGTTTTGTTTTTTGTTTTATCCGATCTGAATAAATGTGATATATGAACGAGAATAAAAAATAAACAATTTTACAAAGAGTAACCAACCCCCATCCCCTTGATTCCAAAGAGGAAAAACAAAACAAATCTTATCAGAAATCACACTAAATTTTCCAATGACTGATTTTACATGAAAGGACATTTTATCTGCACATGCAGTAAATCCCAACTGCACATCCCAACCCTGTAGCCTGGGTTGCAGCAGCAGCAGCAGCAGCCGCAACCAACATTCAGCTGTTCAAATTTCAGCCAACAAGAATGCAGAGGGAAAAACAAGCCGGCTCGACATCCTTGCTGACTGACTGATGCAAGCCGAAAATCACTTTGGGCGTAAAATACGTGTGTGCCTTATGTAACACCACATAAAGGGGAGGTAATAGGGAGGGAGAGTGGTGGTAGTGGTGGTGTTGCAGTGTGATGGGAGATGGTGGTGGTTGTAAGGATGCCTTGCTTGTGCTCCTTTCTTCACTGTTATGCAGTATATTGCAGTTTTCCTTTTTCACCATCACTCAGGGAACACCACACTTGGCACCAAACTGCACGTCCAGCAAATGCAAGTCACCGTTCACTGTAGGCTTGTCGTCCTTTTTTCCCTTTTTATGCAGTGCCGTACGTACATATGTATTTAATTTAATGGAGTAATCCCTAATCATTATCATTATCCTCGTCGTCATCATCATCATCATCATAGTCATCAAGCATACACTTTGCATGCGGCTTATTTTATGTGTTTTTTTACAACAGAGCATAGAGAGTTTTCAAACGCCTCACATACACACACACTCGGAGGGATTCAGAGAGAGAGAGAGTGGTACATAAATCACTATGAAAAAGAGAGTGTCAATGTGATGTGCACAGGACCAACAGCACACGGGGGTTGGTTTACACATTTTCTGTTGTTTTTTTTCCATCTGATTTATTTTCTGTGGTGGAAAATATTTAAAAACTTGATTTCTTTACTTTTATTCATGTTTTTTAGATGCAGTTTTGCCTTGTTCTCTCCCCTTTTGTTGTTGCTGTTGTTCCGTTTCATATGTTTGTTTTCTATGCACAATAGCGACAGCCAGCCAGATCGCCGACTTTGTTTGATAAAGTTATGAATATGAACTGAAAGCAAGGATTGCATGCAGGCAGCATGACTCGCGAAAAGGCAAAGGATTTCAATCAACCGCACACACACACACACACAAATACTCAAACTCAATTCAAATTAAGTTATTCACAAAAAAAAACGACAACAACTGCAGAGAAAAAGGATTCCGTAAAAGCCTGGCGAGGGTTTGTTTTATTTTCTGTTCTGTTGTTAGAGAAAGAAGTGTTGTTATAAAGTGCACTGAACGAATTGAATTGGCGATTTGGCGCCGGAAGAAAAGCTACGACTTTCTCCACACAAAGAACAAAGCAATGATTTTAAACAACTGTTTTTGGTTTGAATTATTAATTGAAATAATATCCATATAATAATAATAATATAGATATTTCTATTAATTTATAAATTATATATTAAAATATAAATATATATGTATATTAATTTATATATAATTTATGAATATAAATAGGCAATTAAAAATATCAAATGAATTGAAAAATACAAATTTAAATATTAATTGAACACTTTCTTTACTGGCTCAATATTTTTTAATTTTTTTGTTTGAGTAGTAATAGATTTGATTAAATTTCTGATGTTTTTTTGAATGTAATACGAATTTCAGCCTTTTCGAATAAGTTTCTACTTATTACGAAGGAAATTTTGTATGGTAATCAAAAGGAGGATAACCCCATATCCTAAATGGGGATAATTCAGCAGTGGATCTTTTGTAAAATGTTTTCGTGAAACTGCTGTTATCAGCTGTATATATAATCATGGTAAATTTATATATGTGCATTAAATATACCTGAAAACCCCACTGCATATCGTGGATTTACGACTTAATAGAAAATTCCGAATTCCGTTTTTCTGTGCCTCAATATATAGTATATTGAAAATGTACTTGAATCTCATTATAATTGGGACAAATAATTCGTTTTTATTTCAGAAGCAATGTTATCAAATATCAATTACTTGTTTGATTTGAACTGGGATATTTTACTGGCTGAAGACCATTATGCATCTATATTTAATAGAAGGCAAATTTATTTACAAATGGCATGGTGACATTTATTACTTGGCTGCAGACTACCACGATCATGATTTCGACCATTTCAAAAGTCTTATCAAGTGGCTTCGCAGCGACTTTTCAACATCAAACCCGGCCTCTTTAAGGAAATGATTGTCACAAACGAACGAGAAGCACAACTCACTTGCTGAATTTGGGTTTAAAAAATCGCACCAAGTAATAAAGTACACATGTCATCTTACAAGCTTCTCATTGAGTTTCATATGTAAATATGTGTATATGCAGGTATAGTTACCCAGCAATACTTCTGCCGTGCCAACGCTCATTTGTTTTGGTTTTTTCGTTTGTATTTTTTTTTATGAAAGTTCATTGCATGTAAATATTTTTATAAAATTGTTTCTATATAATTCTAGTGTCTGAAAAAATATATACATACTTATGCAAATTTATATTATACGAAAAAATACTATCTATTAAAAGGTCTGAGTTGCAACAATATAAAAATCTGACTGTGAAATCTACCTCGAGAATCAAAGTATCAAAGAGGATATGATGTGTGGACATTTCCTCACCCTTGGTTTAAACCTCTGTACTCCGTTAACAGCTGGTCAGGCTGGTACGACAGCACAAGTGCTGGTAAAACCCCTGACCATCCGTGGTACCATATTGCAGACTCCGATAAGATCTCGTAGGTGAAACTACGTCCAGTTGCCTGCCACACCAACTGCTGACTGGTAGCTCTGTAGCAGGGTTATCGAAACTTGAGCCAAGACAATGCACCAGTTCACTTTTGAAGTAAACAAAATGTTGGAAATGCTTTCACATGCTTATATAGGGTCCGCCAAATAACTTTTTTGAAAATGCTATAAAAAAACTACTGAATATTTTCTCAAATTTATTTTTTTATTTGAAAGTACAATCCTTACGGTTAATAATATAAAATAATAAAGTGAGATTTTTAGTGTGTCGACTTAGTTCGGTGGAATATTTTGTTTATCAGCGCTTCTCATTTGTCGTATGTGACCGCTGGTACTAATATGAACCCTGATTTCGTTGCGAAAGTTCTGACGAGATGGGGTAAATTCATTCAAATGGCTGCCGAGAGGGCATCCCACAAATAATAGTCCAACGGTTGAATAGTTGAAAAAAAAACGTTAGATGGCGGACCATATACTATTCGCAAAATTGTAAGTCCACGTATTCTTCATCTCTTTCTAAAACTCAGAGGTTAATTTGAGTAACTTGAAGTTTTATATTTTTTGTAAAAAATAAAATAGGTATTGAAAATTGAATTGAGTATTGAAACCGGTTGATCGGTTGGTGAGCCTGAACTAGGTATAGTTGGAGCAAAAAGTCGATTTTTCGATTTTTGGAAATATATGAATAGTCGATTTTTTGACTTTTGCAAATATATGAAAAGTCGAATTTTCGACTGTTGCAAATAAATAAAAAGACGACATTGCAAATGAATGACAAGACGAATAGACCAAATCCAAACCAAATCGAGAGACATTTATATTGGCTATATTAATTTGAACCGATCTTACCCACTTTTCGCATAGACGTTGCTAGTTGTTGTGCCAAATGAATTGAATTGGATAAAGGATGTGTTTTCTAGAGCGAAAAAAGTAAAATCGGTATTCAATAACTTAAATTCATTGATGCACAAAGTCGACTTTTGGTTTTTCCTCCCAAAAGTCGATTTATAGACCCCTAGCCTGAACTCCCATCACACTGAGAAATAAGTATAATATTAATGTTATTATATATTTGCCTGCAAAAATTTAGCACAATTTTGGTACAAAGAAATAGTTGTAGCCAAATATATAAACCCCTTGTAAATCAACTATGTATTCCAATTCATGGGATGTATTTCAAGTGATTATTTTTTCAGAGTGTGGTGGACTAAAAAATTCCATAGTGCATTGGTATTATTATAGACAACAGCTCTAATCATAATGATTTTTTAACTAACGAAAATCATATACATTTAAAACAACTCTTGCCTATGACTGAGTTGAATTTGTAATAAAATATAGGCATTTAAATGTTATTGTATTTGAAGGTGTCCAACATTTTTTTTTGATGTTACATTTTAGTTCCCCAAATGAAAATCCATTACAGAGTTTGCAAAATGAAGAAGATGTAGTTCATCTTTTTAAATAAACTCACGCTTCAATCTATTTGAGGGTACATATCGTTACCAAAATATAAAAAAGACTCAACTAACATTTTTTTGCAAATCGAGATGTTTGGTTATTTTAACAAAACACAACAACTTCGATCATAATAAACAAAAATATCGATTTGCAAAAAAAATGTTAGTTGAGTCTTTTTTATATTTTGGTAACGATATGAATACATTATATCGGACCTCACAATAAATATGTACATGCGCTAACAACCTTAGTAATGGCTCTGTGTAACATCACGTCGACTCAGAACGCCTTATTTAGGTTGGTCGACCTTACAAAAAATGCAACACTGGAAAACAGCAGAAAATTCAAAAATGCTTTGAGATGGCAAAGATTTCAAAGAAACCTCTAGTGTTTGCAACATAATCCTTACAATGATTTTTGTTGGTGGGGGAAACCTTGTTTCTATGTAGATATGTAGAAAGGTCAATATTTGCAGGGTTTAAGGGTTTTCACGGTTTAAGCAAAAATATTTTCCACAAATCGTTTCATATTTCAAAAGAGCAGGGCCCTTAAAGAGGCCCATATCCCGATTAATCGCTTGATGGCAAATGTGCAATTAAACAATTTGCAATAATTTCTTTCAGAAAATATATCAAAACATTTAGTATTAGTTTACAGCCGCAGGAAAAACTAATATGCTTAACGATTTAAGGCTTTTCTATAACACTTCCCGACAGCCTTCTCCGCCGCACTGCACTTTTGAATCCGTCCTTTCGTACTCATACAAATCCGTAAAATATAGAGTGAATACAAACAAGGCTTTAGACTTTGCAAAACATTTGCACAAAAAAACACATTGCACAGAAGTTAGTGCTTAAGTCCAGTTTAAACACGCACAATATTTGCACAAAACGCCGTTTTGCACAATACTTATTCGGCATCTTACAATCTTCTTACAAATTGTAGTAGATTTTTTGACAAAATCACATTTGCGAGATAATGTTAATAAATTGTAGTTTTTGAATTCTATTAGCTCAAAATTATTGGGAAGTACTTGAAGATGCCAACTATTATATTTAGATTGAAATTTGCGCAAACTATTTGATGGACAAAATGACAGGCCTATTCACTGAGCATACTTTGCATATGCCCTACATGTACACATTTTTTGTGCAAAGCGTCTTTTTGCATAATTATGTCGTTCAAATAGGCCATAAATCGAGATCCAAGTTGTGCGATAGATCTAGTATGTCTAGTTTTTTTCATTAATAGGCCTGTTCGATTGGACTTGCTAGCCTATGATTAAGATACTTGATATGGTGGCAACATTGTTACCCATTGTTTTTTCTTAAATGAATTAACAAGAAAAATCTGGCAGCAATGTTAAAAGAGAGTAATAAGCTACTTTCTTGTTTAGCCAGAAAATTCCATACAAAAATTAAGCTAGTTAGCCTAATCGAACAGGCCTAATATTAATAAATTTAATAAAAGTAATAATATTGAATATTCATTAATATTGAAAAGCTAGACATACAGGATTTATCACAAAACTTGAAAGTCGTTTAAAGGCATTTTTACGAAGTAGTTGTGCAAAAATAGGTTGTGTTCAAAAGTTTCTAGCTGTGGGACAGCTCAAGCGAATGTTAATAGAGGGTTTAGACACAACAAATATTTGGGCAAATGTGAGATAATACGTTTTACATACTCTACTGTTGTCAAACAAATACAAAGCATTGCGGCAAAGCGGCTTTTTGTGAAAATAATTTGTTCGTCTCAGAAGGCTTTAAGTCAATTACCTCAATTTTTGTACAACATATTTTTGCAGAATTACCACTATAGGACTATTTGAAAATAATAAAACAATTGCTCAATAAATCGTACACAATTGCACACATCAAATAGTTTGCGCAAATTACGATCGTATGCATGGATATATTCAGTGATCTCCCTATAAGAACAGACTTTTATACAAAGCGGCATTTTGTGTAAATATTGTGGGTGTGCCTAAGATCTGATGTTGAGAAAATGGACCGATGAAAAATATATAGACAATTTGAAAATAATAAGACAATTGCTCAATAAATCGTAAGGGAGAATCTCCCCAATTGCACACATCAAATATTTTGCGCAAATTACGATCGTATGCATGGATATATTCAGTGATCTCCCTATAAGAACAGACTTTTATACAAAGCGGCATTTTGTGCAAATATTGTGGGTGTGCCTAAGATCAGATGTTGGGAAAATGGACCGATTAGTTTATTATTGTATGAGTCCATTAATGAGTTTAGACACATCCAGAACGCCGTTCTGCCTTCACAGAAAATATTTACACATAAGCCTCTTTGCACAAACCTCTTTATGGGGGAACAGAAGAATAAGTAAAACTTATTGTCACATATTTTGGACAATACATTTTTGCTCAAATATTGGGTGTGAGTCTAACCACATGTAAAAGATATTGATTGGTATTTTGCGCTACTTGTTTTTGCTCAAATGTTTGCTATGTTTAAACCTCCAATATTTGTATTATATGCGAATTTTGCGCAAACAGTCCAAATATTTGATGGATTTAAGTCCTAGTGAGCTTCCCACGAATACAGGATTTTATGGAGACTGTTATATGGTTGCCTGCCAATAAGCACAGCCATTTCCTAAAGACACTAAATATTGAGAATTGCTTTAAATCCAGCAATTTACTAAATCGCCGTTTTGCGCAAATATTTTCTGTGTTTAATAAGGCTGTTTTTCTTTAAGACTGGATAACTAAGCTGCGATAACAAAAATCTAAATAAAATTTTAAAATTTCACTGAAAATAAAAAAATCTTTTTAAAAATTGTTGCCAAAAGTAATATCAATGTGTGTGTGTGACAACAAATTTTGAAAAAATAATTTTGTGTTAAAATTTTTTGACTTAGCCTGGATAATTATCCAGTGTAAGTCAAAATGATGGTTATCGAGGCTAAGTCCAATAAAGTCAACACAAAATATTTTTTTGAAAATTTGTTTTCACGCATATATTGTAGTTGGCGACAATGTGAAAAAAGAATTTTTCATTTTGAGCAAAAAAATAATTTTTTTTGATGTTTTTGTTATCGCAGCCCTAATATAGTCTTTAGTCGTAACAACGTCTTTAGCAGGTGTACTTAGCCTGAAGTTTGTTCTTTTGATCGAAACAATTGTGAAGAAAGAATCCCAATCAAACGTAATCCAAAATAATGATTGATAGCTGTTGTGGCGGGGGATTGAAGTAGAGTAGATCTTGTCATATTCGCAGGCGGAAAATTTATGTTCATTTTAAATTAAGCGGTGTTTTACACTAAAGATAAATGTGCTTTGGTTAGAAACGAAAGCTTTATGTATTTTCGGAATTTTAGTTAAATGTTGCCAAAGCATAAGTTTTGTCACAAACCGCCAAAATATTGTCCCACCAAATTAGTTTATTTTATTGTTTTTTTTTTTTTTTTTAATAAATAATCCTAGTAGTACACTGAGAAAAACTTTAGCTTTTATCGTTATTGTTTTTTTTCTGTTGTCAATCATATAATTTGTATTTGTTGGGTTTTTATCAAAATCGCAGATAGTAAAAAATATTGAAATTCATTAAAATATTTTTTTCAATGTTAGCAATTTGTTATCAAGAATTTTGGGTTTTTCCATTTTTTATGTGGTTTATTTTTTTTTAAATTTTTTGTGTAACACAATTGTGATTCTTGATTTTTTATTTTGTTGTGTTGGGTCACCAAAATCACTTTTAAAAATCCAATCCATTTATTGAGGTTGTTTATCCATATTTCTCATTAGCCTGCATTTTGTGTGAAAAATTTAATAATATTTGTTTACGTAGATTTTCTTATTGTCACTTTTATTTGTGGCGATTTGTTTTTTTCTCTTGTTTTTTTTTTTTATAAAACCTTAACACATTTTTTTATTATTACCGCTTTTTCTTCCATGCAAACATTCGGGATTTTTTCCAATGTTGCAATGGGTGGGGGGGAAGATGCACTTTTCTGTGTTTTTTCTTTTCTTTCGGGGATGTTGTTGTTGTTAAAACTTTTCTTCGTTAAAAAATTAAACTTTTTTGTTTTCTGATGGAAAATGTTACAAAAATTGATTTGTTGTTGTTTCTTTTTTCGATAACTTTCTTCTTCTTCTTCGACGTCTGTTTTTGTTTTCCATGCAATTTGTTGGTTGTTTTTCTATTTTGTATGATTTTGCGAATGTCGATGCTGTTGTTGTTGTTATTAAAAATTTATTATTATAATAATTTTTTGTTGTTGGTTGTTTGATTTGATTTAATTTTTTTATTTATTTTGTGAACAAAAACTTAAGAAAAAACGTTACGAGACGAGTAGTAGTGCACACACTGCGACGAGCGAGCGAGCACCTCCGAAACCTAGGTCCGAATAGACGAACATGAATTTTGTGAATTGCGTTTCTGGCCCACCAACCACCGAAAAACCACTGTGTGTGTTGTGCTTTGTGTCAGTCAGTCAGCTACTTTCAGCAAAAACACATACAAAGAGCAGCAATAGCAACAACAACAACAACGTCGTGAGTTGCTGGCGGCGACAGAGCAGGCAGCTAAAGCATTTCAAACCACATCCAATTGTAGATTCGCTCAAAAATGACGGCGGCAGCAGCGCATTCGAAGAGCATTGAAACGTGCCTGTCGTGTTTGGTATTTGTGTAGTTGTTGTTGTTGGTGCTGTAGTCGCAGCCGCACATAACCAAACTCACTCATTCAAACCGCACTCTCTCTCTCTCCGCAGCTCTATCACAACAATGCGCGTGGATGTGCACAGAGAACACACACCACACAAGGGGAGTATGTGGTCGGTGTGTGTGAGTGTGTGTGAAGCCTACTGTACGTGTATGAACCGCAGCACAAAGCACAAACAATTCTCTAATAACAATAGGCGCAAAAAAGCGCCTGCAGAGTGGTGAGAGCACGGAAAGCGCAATTGTGATTCAGTTTGCCCAAGAGAGAAGGCAAGGAGAAACTTGCACGCACACACACACTCTCGCCCTCTAAGTTTGGATATCACTGCCAGCACTCATCACTGACGCTGCTTAGGCAACGCGGGCAGAAAAGTGCAAATCGTCATTTGTTTCAGAGGAAGGAAAGCCCAACAGCGAACGCATTGGCAAAAGGGAATTTGGAAATCTCTCACAAACCCAATCACTCTAACTCTCACTCTCTCTCTCTGACTACCCCAGAGAAGAAGAGCGAGATTTGTTTTGTTTTTTTCTTGGGTTTATTTTGGGCCCATTATGCGCTCCAGGCAGGCAGGCAATGGTGGGTTTGTTTCGTAGTGCAAATGCAGAATGTTTGTTTGGTGTATTTGCATTTCCCCCTTTCATACAACACACACACACTCTCATGTACACTCTCGCGCTCTCTATTTACCCAGTTGTTAGGCTCTCCGGAAATCGAATAAGTTTTCTCTCTCTCTCGCGCTGGTTATCAGTGGTTTAATCCAATTGGAATTTTGAATTGGTTTGTGTTACACCATTTCTGTGCTGCGTGCTGCTCTGCACAGGAGCATAACGCATTTGCATTATGCAGCGTTTCAGCTTTTGCTGTCAGCTAAGATAAGTTTTCCTTAAAGCTAGAATTCTCCACTTCCAGCATATCCTTTTTTATCATCGCTTTCTCCCCCCTTCATTTCTTTTTTGCTTATTCCCCTTTTGCACCCAATTCAATTAGTTTTCCGAGATTGTGTCATTGGCTTCGTCTATATGGAAATCCCTCTTAAAGGGTTAAATTGCATATTCTACTCACTGCGTAAATACATCCATACATATGTACATACAATCAAAAGTATTAGGTTCTTTGCAATGCATTATCCTTAGATCTGTCGTCTACCGTTTTCCTCGCCTCACATTGGGGTGAGTTTGTGATGTGTGAGTGTGTGTGCGTTAGGCATAAATCCTTTTTTTGTCCTTTATTGCCTATATGTTATGTATGTATGTATGTTCGTTTCTCATATCATAGTCATATGCAAATTACAGGATTTGTCATGTTATTTTCGCTTCTATTCTTCCCCCTTTCTCGTGTTGAAATCTAGTTTTATGGAGCACCGATATTATAATGCATCATAATAGGCGAATTGTTTTCAATTTCAAAATAATAGTTTTTCAATCATGAAAAGGATCTATTTGTTTGTTGTGTTTTTTGTTTTGTCAAGTCGAATGAATACAAATGCAATTAGTTTCTATTGAAAATAGTTGTTTTTGAAAGATTTGTTTGTATTACGTAGAAGATTTCCAAGCAAGATTTTGAGACAGGACTTTCTGTGAAAAAAATTGCAATGAATCCGGTTTGAAACATCGACAACACTAAAAGCAATAGGGAAAATCTATTTTCAACTAAAAGGTCAATCTTTGTACCAACCCGAATGGGAATAAAATAAAATATAAAATTTTAGCAAAAATAAAATAGAAATTGTGCTAAGTAAAGGGTTTTACAATTAGGACGAGTAGATGTTCAAATTGCGTGTGAGTAGGGCTTCTTTCCCGGTCATTTTCCATTCTCGAATTCCTGGATTTGCAATGTGGAGTTATTTAAATAATTTAGTTCAGTTTGCCGTGATTCAGTAAAACATGATTGAGGCAGCCTGTCTGCAAAGATCCGAGTTTATTCGGTATTAAGGAGCAATGAGATTATTATTGGTCTATTAAAGGTCCGATTAGACTATCCTACATCTGTCAAAAAGTGTGTATGGCTAAAATAAATGGGAGTGGAATCAAAGGCAATTTTTGACTTCTTTCTTCTAGAAAATTTTCAAAAAGGTTCATTTATCCATATATTTCGTTAGGATCCCAGCTATTGAAATAAAACAAAATATTCTGTTTATGTATGTTGGTATACTTGATCCAAATAAATTTTGTTGTTGGTTTATTGCGTTATTCATCTAATTAGACCTATATATCCTTTTCAAAATAAAATTACTTAATTTCGTTTTCACCCAACGTTTCAATTTCTTGTTAACTTCTTCAGGGGTTTCGATATTTATTTTGAAAAGAAATACCCTGCAAGTCTCGGGTTCGAATTGTGGTTCAGGATTTTTTTATTATTTTTATAAACCATTTTTATCACTCTTTTTTAATTATATCCCTTAAAAGTACGAATTTCGAAAAATCTCTCTAATTTACGTGTCTACGAATTATTGGGACGTACACACCGAATTTCATGATTCTAGCTGTTGTCGTATCTTTTTGTCCCATTTCGCAAGCTAAAACTTATATTTTCTTTGTGGTGCTTCCAAGCAACAAGAGGAATGTCCTCAACAAATTTTAACTGTATGAAAATCAGAAATTTAATTAATAAGCCATGGCCACCAATATTTGTATACCAAATATTGTACATATATAATGGAAATAATACTTCAATTCATAAAGTAAATATAAGGGAGCAATCATAAATACCCTAAATATTGGGGGATAGAGAGCGTATTTTCAGCTACAGTCGTTTGGTTGGTTGTATTTCCATCCTATTTTAATTTCAAAAGTATAAATTTTGAAAATACATTATCTCTCACGTACGCAGTATAAGACAACTTCATGATTCTACCATTTTTTGTCGTAAAAGCAACAAAATAAAGTACGAATTTGTAAAAAAATATTTTACGTGGCTATGCAGTCAGAGGAATGTATACACCGAATTCCATGATTCTATCAGCGGCCATTTTGTTGGTACCATTTTTATCCCCTTTTTCCAATATTGCCCCCTCAAGAGTACGACTATCTAAACTCTGTTTATTTTACGTATCTACATAATTAGAGGGATGTGTACACCGAATTTCATCATTCTAACTGTATTCGTTTAGTTGGTACTATTTTTATCCCCTGTAGCCATTGTATCCCTTGAAAGTACGAATTTGGAAAAAACGTTTTATTTTTCATGTCTACGCAGTCAGAGGAATGTATAGTCCGAATTTTAGGATTTTAGCTGCGGTCATTTGGTAGGTTCTATATTTATCCCCATTTTCAATTTGAACCCCAAAAAGTACGAATTTTGGAAAGTTCTTTTATTTTACGTGTCTACTCAATCAGAGGAATGTATACATCGAATTTCATTATTCTAGGTGCAGTCGTTAGGTTGGTACTATTTTTATCCCTCTATCCCCATTTAACCCCTTAAATGTACGAATTTAGAAAAAAATACTTTTATATTATGTATCTACTCTATTAGAGGAATGTACACGCCAATTCGTGTTTCTATCTGTTGTCGTTTGATAGGTACCATTTTTATCCCTTTTTGTCCCATTTCGTCCCCTACAAATAAAAACACTCTATCTTTTATGCTATAAAGGGAATGCGGATTGCAAATATCAAGTAAATACAAGCTAATATGTTCAAAAAACATGCTGAAATACTCTAAATATTATGGGTAATTTCAGTCCTTGTGAGGGAAAAATTTTTCCCTCTGGGCCGATTTTGCCCACTTACAATCCCAACCGATTTACAATCATAAGACACATTTAGGCAAAATTTGAACCTCCTAGCTCATTTCGCCTGCTATCGTGTTTTCAACAGACGGACATGGCTACATCGTCTACATGGCTACTTTATGGGGTCTCCGATGAATATTTCAAGGTGTTACAAACGGAATGACAAAGTGAATATACCCCCATCCTGGAGTTGGAGGGTATAAAAATTATTAACAAATTGTACTTCAATTTTTTTTTATTAATTATTATTACTACATAATATTAAATTAATTTAATACTAATTAAATTAAATAATTATTTGCATTATGTATTAGTTCAAATTAACCAAATATTTTCTTTAGCTTCCTATTGTCCCTAACAGGGTTTTCAGAATATTTTGTAACAACCAAATTAAAACAACTTCAGTTTTTGTTAAAAAATCCACAAATTCCATTTTATATTTAGTTCTTGTAAAAGTGTAGGAAATTCAGATATCATATTTGTATTGAATATAAGAATTTTCATGATAAAGAATTAAAACATTGGTATTTATTATTCTTAATAAATTTAAAGTTAAAAATGTTCTTATACCGTGACCCGGTTTAGGCAATTCACAATGCAGAATACACTTTCAACGCAAGGATTACAGTTAAAAAGAATTAATATTAAAAAAACATACTATTTCTCCTTTATGAGGCAATTTCTAATATTGAGTTGATCACTTTCTCCCGTTTTCATGTACCAATGCCTCCTAAATATTATTTCAGGCGTTTTAAATGGAACGAAAAGGAAACAAATCTCAATAAAAGCATATAGATGTATTTTAAAAAATCTGTTTTCGTACAAAAGTCTAGGCATACATTCATTCAAATATAGTGTTTTCGGTCGTTATTACAGTTTTTTTAATTATTATTATTATTTCTCATTTCTAAAATGTTCATGATTTGTTTATAATAGACGAAAATATGTTTATTTTTTACTTTTTAAGAAAACCATAAAAGATAACAAAATACAAAAATCTTTAAAATAAGCCTTCATTCTTGGAATACCATTTTCAATGTTCCCACCTCGCATCTTTTATCTACTTTTTACTAATTCTCAATTGGTCATAACTTTTAAAAAATCTTTTTTTCGTCCTCTATAAATCAAATATTTTATAGAGTGCCAGTAAGTTGCAAATAAATCGGAAATGGTAATTTAAAAAGTGTTCGGTTTCACATGAAAGCATATGCATACAAGTATATTTCTCTAACGTAACGCCAATATAATAAAATCGGAGGACAGATTTAAAATTTTCTTAACCAAGAAAATCGCCAACTATTGTATAAATCTCCAAAAAATCGCCATGTCGCCAAATCGAAAATAAAGTCGCCAAACATATCTAAAATTCGCTACGTTTGGCGAGAAATCGCCATATCTGGCAACCCTGGTTCCTACTACCTGGTTTCTCTTCTCTAACCTGAGATGGTTAGAATGTCGTAGTAGCAACCGGAAGGTCTGCTGTTCTACCTCCGGTAGCGACAGATTTTTTAAAATAGAAATGGAAAGTTGTGGAAAAGCGATTATCTTTGTGACTACAGAAAAATAACCTTCAAAATAAAACTCTATGTTAAATTCATTGGTGAAGATCCCAATTGTCACAACTTCTGAATCACAAGATGAACATATTTTTGCTCCCTCTTTTTGGGTAATTTTGGAGCCGTCCATGCATATCTCAGCATCCGACAGATGGGTATTCCCATTCCATTCCTTTGTTTTGAGTCCACGAATGCGAAGGTCATCTTTAGATTTCGGTAAAAATTGAATTTCGAAAATTCTATTCTATTTGAAATTTCTCAAAAAATATTTGCGGCATAAATCAAGCTTACAATTAAGAGACTTGATAAGGTGGCTACGTTGCTCTTAAATGGATTAACAAGAAAAATCTGGCAACCCAACTAAGAGAGTAGTAAGCCCCTTTCTTGTTAAGCGAGTAAATTCCATACAAAAATTAAGCTAGTAAGTCCAATCGAAAAGGCCTAATGTGCTCATAATCATATGTTGAATAGTTTACTTGATGGACAGCAGAGTAACTTAATAAGGTGACTTCATTTATTGTATTAATTGATTGTGGAAGAAAATTCTCACAACACTTTACTAAATAGCTGTGACCCAGAATAATCGTCCGTTTATCTTGAAATTTCGACAGCGATCTATGATTATGTTGCCCAGGCAATTGTCCATGTAGCCTCATAATGGTACCATGTGGAGTCACACATTTCGAGCGACTTTATACCTGTCGGAGATTAATTAATTAATTGTGTCCCAGAATGTGCCTCAGAATCGAAAGCCAGAAGCAAAATTTCGCTATTTATATCCTGTGGCATTTCTACGAAAATGCTGCGTCGCATTTACTGCAAACGCACATTAATTTAGAGACGACTGCACGCTCACTCAATCCCTACTTTAGAATTTCTCAGCTGCAAAGACGCAAACACACACAATACCGCAACTACTGCTTTGCAAATACACGAAGAGCTTTTGCATTTGTTTGGAGCAGAGCCAGCGCAACCATACGAATGGTAATACTACACACACACGCGCCAATCCACATCATTTGCATTGAAAGCTTTGAAATTGAGTGATAGAAATCGTAAAGAGGGGAACCAAAGAGAGTTATAATTATTGGCCACTCTTTAGCAACTCTCTCTCACACTCATTCTCACTAACAGACAAGAGAACCAGAACATAACAAAAATGTGCACAAAGTCATGATAACTACGCGACACGAGATGTGAGAGCAAGTTTACGCAATTTCGTTCGTAAAACACGTGTAGCGACCGACAAACCAAACGAACGATTGTGTGTGAGAGCACGTTATTATCAGCAGTTCAGTTAAGAATATCATGAAAGTGTTGGACTTTTAGGGGGAGGGGGTTAAACAGCATAAGCTGGGCAAGTGTTAAAAGCAGCGGAAGCATAAAAAGCATCTCATAAAATACGAACGTACAATGAGTGCTGTTGTATTCCCATAATGATGTTGTTCGCCATGAATGGGACACGGACGCCAGTGCTGGAACGGGGTGTTTCTTTGGAATGAACCGTGAATGCTTCATCCCGTTGTTCCCTTTTCGGATGGCATGACTACATCCATGCATACATGCATGTGTATGCCTGAATATGCGGATGTGTTGTGAACGGCGGCCTATATGCGAAAAAAGCTTTCGTTAACATTCGCTGCACACCGAACAAACACACACGCACAACACAACACAAAGGAAATTGCATGTGACGACCAGTCCGAAGACTGGGCTGTCATTTTGTTATACCAGTGTATTCATGTGTGTGTGTGTATGTGCGTTTTTGTGTTCGTTCATGGTTTGGTGTTTGGAGGTAGTAACGATAGGCTCGGCCGGTCGTCCGTCTGTCCGTTCGTTCGTTAGGTCTTCACAATGAGCGCAGAAATGGTGGCGATTGTGTATTGAGGCATTGAGAGAGTGTGTGAGAGGCTGCTGCACACATTCGTTTCTATACGAATGTGCCGATGTTTGTGGGGGGATTGTGTAGTGGTTACGCATTTGTTTCGTACCGTGCTTTGTGTGTGTGTGAGTGCGTGTGTGGAGTGAGTGCTTGCGCGTGTTGCGTGTATTGCGTATCGTAACATGGCAACTTTATGAATGTTCATTGCAGAATTCGCTGTGATGCGGCGCTGTTGTGTTTGTGCGCTTTCCATTTGCTTTAGGGGGGGGGGTGGATGTTCTTCATTGTGATTACTAACTAACAGTGTGTTTTATGCTGTATCTTGGCTCTCTCTCTCTCTTTCCTCGATAGTTGAATTATATGCTCCACTTTTCTCATACATACGAACGGAGCGCCATCATACCCTTGCCTGTTCGTTGCGCTCGCTATATTTTCATTATCATCGTGCTGTGCGAGTACATAGGCCAGCCCACGGTGGGACAAAATTCACTTTTTTATGATAGTTGGAGTGTGTCAACGGTAAGGTTGATACGATAAACACAACAAAGTGTGAAACACTGGGAAATAGTGCCAAATTTTCTTTGATCTTATGATTAAGGGAGCTATTTTCTGTTGTTTCTAGCAAATATAAAAACACTTTTCCGTTCTATTTGTAAAAACGCGCAATATAAACGAATAAAGTGCACATTTTTCAAAATATTTCCCATTATAATGTAATTTTGGGAGTATATAATGTTCCGATTTTCAGTGGTTAAGGAAAAGTGTTGGCTGCTGGCTCAAATAATATCCTATTTTTTAGCATTATAACGAAGTGTGCAATGCCTATTTGAAATAACAAATCACATTTTCTAATATTTGTTTAAGTATAGTTTTTTTGATTGCAAACAAAAACAAAAATTTAAATATTTTTTAGATCATTTCTTTAATCTTATCCATAAAAACAATTTAATATCGTTTTCGAATTCATGACACCAAAATGCATCAGTAGAGAAGTAAAAAATGAACCTACTCCAGGAGACGGTTTTTTTTTTTCGAAAATTCAAATCAAAAAACATCCGTCTTCGGTTTTAAAATTTTTAGAAAACCTGGAAAAGTTATACGAAATAATATTCGATTGTATTTTTGTATTAAATGATTTTACTGAATAAAAATAATTAATTTATTTAGTTTAAATATAAATCGGTAACATCCTCAACCTTTTTTGAATCCAGTTTAAATTATTTCTATTAAAATTACTTGGTGCGATTTTTTAAACGCAAATTCGGCAAGTGAGTATTTTTTCTCGTTCGTTTGTGTGAATTATCTCCTTATAGAGGCCGGGTTTGATGTTGAAAAGTCGCTGCGAAACCACTTGAAAAGACTTTTGACATGATCGAAATCATGATCGTGGTAGTCTGCAACCAAGTAATAAATGTCATTTGTAAATAAATTTACATTCTATTAAATATAGATGCAAAATGGTCTTGAGCCAGGACAATATCCCAGTTCAAATCAAATATTGATTACAGACCAAAAAAATACAAACGAAAAAACTAAAATAAAAGAAAATTTCTTAAAAGTCGGCAAAAAATTATATTACATACTTATGAATTTTTTAAAATAGCTTCATGATAAAATTACAGATTTTCGATTCGCCCTGGTATGTACAATTTCATATATATGAAAATCGGGAAATGCAGCTTTATTTGCCTTATTCAGAAGTACAAATTTGCCAGCTTTCTACTATGCGAATGTGTAATATTATCTCCAGTAAATATAACTCATACACCACCAATACCTTTCTTCAACCCTTAAGGTGGTCCCCATACGAATTTTTATTTTTATACCCTACACCACTTCGTGGACTAGGGTATTATAAGTTAGTTTCGCGCCAAATGTTTGCAACACCAAGAAATAATCGAGCTATACTTTAAGTATACCGATCGGCTTAGAATCACCAGCTGAGTCGATTTAACGATGTCTGTCTGTCCGTCCGTCTGTCCGTCTGCTGTCCATCTAAGCTTGTTCGCACTCTACAGGTCGCAATTGTTGTCCGATTGTCATGAAACTTGGCAGAAGTTATTTTTTCTGGCCAAGGACCATCGGTATTGAATTTGGAGGAAATCGGTTCAGATTTAGATATAGCCCCCATACAAATGTCGCTCCCGATTTGACTTTTTCCGCCCTATAAAGCACATATAGTACCCGATTTTTTTCAAATTTGGCTTAACACCTTATAATCAAACTAGAAATACCTGTGGCGAAAGCGGGTTAGATCGGTTCAGATTTAGATATAGCCCCCATACAAATGTGGCTCCCAATTTCACTTTTTCCGCTTTAGAAACCACGTATTGTACCCGCTTTTCTTTAAAATTGGCACAACATTTTATAATCGAACTAGAAACACCTATGCTGAAAGTGGGTAAGATCGGTTCAGATTTACATATAGCCCCCATACAAATGTCGCTTCCGATTTCACTTTTTCCGCTTTAGAAACTACATATTGTACCCGATTTTCTTTAAAATTGACACAACATCTAGAAATCCAACTAAAAAAACCTATGGATCTTGATCAATTTATCCATATCATGTTTATTTACTTTACTCGGAATATCTGCTGGAAAATTGGAGAAATTACTTTATTATTTACCATATTCATTAAATTTGACTAAATATGAATTGATAGTAACTGTATAATTTATATGAACTACATAAAATTACTCCCATGGAATACCTGGGTTTAGTAATCAAAGCGATGTATATATGCAGGGAGTGATGTAGGGTATTATATAGTCGGCCCGTCCGACTTTAGCCTTTCCTTACTTGTTTATAATTTTTGTTATGACAGTAAGGCCCAAAACTGCCCCGGATTCGCCCCTAAATGTATTACCGTCCTTCATTAATTGTCCCTTCCGAACCAACTTACCCCAGATCCTTAATTTTTATAAAATTTGCTCCCACCACTCTTACTACCTCTAAAGGATCTAAGAGGAGTCAAATGTATGACCAACCCCCAATATTTTTTCCAGCTTCAGAACGTACCTATCTTCAACTCTTAATGTGGTTCCCATACATTTTTATATTTTTTATGAAGGAGAGGCCCAAAACTACCCCCTAGTCACGTCTAGAGGGAAAACATGTAAGACTGACCCGCATTAATTTTCTCTCCCCGATATTTTCCTCAAACATACCTGTTCCCTGTCTCCACTCCAAAACTCAAAAGCTAAATTTTTATATAATTGGACCCCACCGCTCTAACTGCCCCAAGGAGGGCCCTAGTGAAGTCAAATGTATGACCAATCCCCAATATTTTTCAGCACCAATATTTTTTCAGAACACACCTACCCTCCATCTGCAACCCCTAAGGTGGCCCCCATACATTTGCCTATCTTTTGATTTTTTTTAAAGAAAGACCAAAAACTGACTCGCAGTAAACCCTAGAGGTGTCCAATTACAACCGCCCAACCACCCCGTTTTTTGGCTCATGAATTTTTTTCCGAACCTCACAAAATGGGGGCTTCTAGAGTATCTTAAAATTCCCATACAACGCCTAATTTATAATAAGAAAAATAAATAGTTTGAGAGACAATACAAACTTAGAAAGGCAATCAATAAAAATCGGTATAAGATCTAATAAATCGTCCCACTGTTCAACAACACATAGCATAAGTCAGTGTGACTGACTGCCATTTTTTCGTTGTTCCCTTTTGTGCTTCGTTCTTCTTCCCATAGGTTCGGTTACGAGTGTTGTACTTTCGATGCGTGCAAACGCACTTTTGCAGAGTTGCTAGCTTCAAACACACACACGCACTCAGTTATACGCATACAATCGAGTACAACTTTTGCTGTGTGCGGCGTGCGTATTCGTTTCGTTGCTGTGTTGTTGTTGGTTGGTTGTCCCCCCTTTTGCATTGCTTGGCTAGCCCACACTTTGGCACAACGCACACACCACAGTACATACATACATACGTATGGTTGGATGTGCTCTATGGGAGTTTTGTGTGCGCTCTTACACTACTACATACTCTACTCACTATTTCGCAATAGGTCTACTCACACACACACAGGCATAGAGTACACAGGGAGCCCGTCGTCATCATCATCATCATCGTCGCCGTCATCGTTTTAGGCTTCGTTCTTGTGTTGTGTTGCGTGTGCGTTTGAGTGACTGTGTGTGTGTGTGTTTGGCCTGTTTGCAATGCGTTACTTCATCTGGGTTGGGTTTTCGGTTTTATCAACCGAACCGACGACTGTATGTTGCTGGGCTTTTGCCTGCTTTGTTGTGTGCTGCATTTTTGCCTCACATCATCATCATCATCGCCGTCGTTGTCGTCGTGCCATCGTCAGCGTTGCTGCGTGTGTTGCGTACTTGCCTATGCCTTTGCCTCTTGTACTCTATCTGTGCTGTATGCGTTATGCGTTGTGCGTTGGGTTTTCGGTTTTCTGTGCGTTTGTACTATTTTTCTGTTCATAGCAATTTTTTAGCGTTTTTACTTTCATACTCGTTTTATGTGCTATGCTACATAAGTATGTATGTAGTATGTTAGTATGTTTGTACTTGGTGTTTCGTTTTTTTGCCATTGCACATAGGCATAGTGCTGCTATATGTAGTTTGTTGCTACGTACCTACATACATACTTAAACTTTTGCTATATATTCATACATACATACAAACATACATACGAGTACATAGTTACGCACATTAGAAAAATGTGGAATACATACAAAATTTGGGTTTTACATTAGTTTTTAGTTGTTGTATTTGTTGGCCTATGCCTTCGTTGCTTCTTCTTGCCGCTTTTCGTAGGAAATGTGAATTTTGTGAACACAAAAAGTTGGCTGGATATTTTGTTTGTTTTTTTTTTTTTTTTTTGAGAAACTTTAAAGTTTAAACAAAATCTTGGTTGTTGATTTCACTACTAACTCCACACGCACAAAGTTTAGGTTCAGGGAATTTGTTGCGTTTGATTAACCAATTTCTGTTTGTCTTCACGCTGTGGAGAAAATGAAAACGTAGTTTATTTATGCATGTGATTCCGGGAATTACGATTTAAAAGAAACACAAAATAGCCCACATTTTGTCAGAAAATAGGCGCCATTCAGGCTTGACACCCCTTTTTCCTTTGCTAACTCTCGTTCTTATAGAGGAAGCTATTGGCGATTTTCTCCAGAATTAGGGTATTTTTTATTAACTTGGAAGATTTTTAGGGGAAATTAAATAAACGGTGATTCAGTATCCGTTGACATTTCATCAAGGAAATAAAGGGTGTTTTTTTATTGGGGTATAGAACTTTAAGTTGGCATCACTTTTTTAACTGGCGGCCATTTTGTCAGCTGTCAAGTGATTAATATTTAGTTTGGTTTGCCATTTCATCATGAACAGGTTGACAAAAGAACAACGCTTGCAAATCGTGCAAATTTATTTCGAAAGTAATGGTTCAGTTCCGAGTCCGTCCATTTTATGGCCGACATAATCGTCCATCAGAGCAATTAATTCGGTTAACCATGGATCGTTTTCGCACTACGTTTACTCTATGTGATAATACGCATCCGCAGAGACGTCGAACAGTGCGCACCGAAGAAACAATTGCCGCTGTAGAGCAAAGAGGACCCGAATGAATCGTTTCGCCACCGTGCACACAGAATTGGCTATATTCGAGTCAGCCGCGGCGGCCACATGCCCGAAATCATATTTAAACATTAATGGCATAAAATTATCCTTCCAATAAAGCCAAATTGATGGACATTAAAACGATTTTCTTGTGTTTTATTTCAATTCGAAGTTCTATACCTCAATAAAAAACACCCTATACTTATAATAGTATTTCTCTTTCAGAGCTGGCTTTATATTGTAGGCCACTTTCAGTGAGTCCAAAAAATTATATCGCTCACAGTTCTCCGGGGATGTTTGTGGGGAAATTTTATTGTTTGAGGCTTGATTTGCCGATAAAAATCAAACGGTCACAAATTGGTCATATCTGGCAAATCTAATATCAATTGTGCTCAGTTTGATTTGAAATTTCATCATAAATAGACTAACGACAAATTTATTTCTAAAGGGTGATTTTTTAAAAGCTATGGGAAAGTTAAAAAAACATATAAAATTCAGAAAAATTCATGAAATCTTTATTAGTACGGTCCATATAATTTAATGTTTAAAGATTATTTCATGTAAATGTTGACCTGGACTGCGCCTCAAATGGTCCATCCGCTTAGTCCAATTTTGGCATACTCTTTCCACCATTTCGGTCGGTATCTCACGAATGAATTCAATGTTGCCTTCCAATGCGTCAATTGAAGCGGGCTTGTCTGTATAGACATGAGCTTTAACATAGCCCCACAAAAAATAGTCTAAAGGCGTTAAATCGTACGATCTAGGCGTCCAATTGAGCGGTCCCGAACGTGAAATAAAATGTTCACCGAACTCGGCTCTCAATAAGTCCATTGTTGCGCGTGCTGTGTGGCATGTGGCACCGTCTTGTTGAAACTACATGTCATGCAAGTCAAGCTCTTGCATTTTGGACAAAAAAAATTGGATATCATCTCACGGTAGCGTTCACCATTCACAGTAACGTTACGATTCGCATCATCTTTGAAGAAGTACGGTCCAATGATGCCACCAGCCCATAAACGGCACCAAACTGTGACTTTATCTGGATGCATTAGTAGCTCTGGCTGATATTCACTCCAAAATCGACAATTCTGCCTATTTACGTACCCATTGAGCCAAAAATGAGCTTCGTCGCTGAACACAATTTCTTTCTTTCTGAACTTTCTTAACAGAGCACGCTTTTTGATAATAAAATTCAATAATTTCGTTTGTAAGACGATTCATGGTTAAATTATAGACAAAACTGAAGATGTTTGACAGTGAAACAAAACACGAAACGTGCGTCAGCTGTTTAAACCAGTGTTGTCAAAAAGATAATAGCTAAAAAATCAGCCTTTATAAGCGATGACAGCATGTCTCCAGTAACTGAAATACGCAAAAGGCCACATCTTAGCAGTGATTAATTTGCCTCAGAAACCATTTGCCTAAAATATGCATACGATTATATTAAACTTATTTTTAAAAGAGTATTACTGAAAGACTAAAATAAACAAAATATTGTTTTTTTTTTTATGCGATTTTGGCGGTTTTTAAATATGTTGTAACGCATCCCCATATACCAGATAAAAAAGACCCAAGTGTATTTGTACGTTTTACTTTGTACCATTTTATTCCCTCAAAGTATTCATTTTAGAGAAATAATTGAAGGGGAATGCGTATACGAAATTTGAATATAAGGCGGAAATTTTAATTTAATTTTTCCCATTTTCAAACCTAACCGACTTTTCCCATTTTCAAACCTAACCGATCGGCACACAGTGGTCAATTTCGCGAGATAGCGGTAAAACTCTATAACTTTTGGCCGGATTGGTATTTTTTTACGCAAATTGTTTTGTTCAATAGGAGGGACTTTGAGCTTCAATTTGCGTGAAAATCGACTGATAGGAACGTAAGTAATGTGGAGTTAAAAATGCATTTTAATTTTTTGTTGAGTTTCCATGTAAAAGTTGAATATTTTGACATTTTAAATAGGTATATTTTTTATAATTTCTTATTTTCTTCAATCGTATTTTACAACCAATACTTATTTATTATTCCTAAACTTAATTTTGGTCAGAAAATGCCAACATTTGGCCCCTGACATTTATTTAGTCTCAATATTCACAGGGGCCAAAGGTTGGTTTTTGTGGAAGAAAGCTAATTCTTGTGAGGATTAAACTGGAAAAAAAACACTGAAATTCCCAACAATATCAATACCATTTGGATATATTATATACAGAACACAACATCGATAAAATTTTAAGTAAACTTTTACTATTGATTTAAAGTGCACATATATTTTATTAAAATGTATTAATAAAAATTTATACTAAAATTAGAAACAAATTATAATCTTTAAACTAGTGTTAATTAAACAATATTAGTAAAAATTTCTTCCAAATAGCTTCATTTTGCAGTAGTTGTTTAGCTTCTTCATCTAACTCTAATGAGGTTGATTTCCATTTTTGTCGAATACTGGACATATATGGGTCTAATGTGCACAACAAAATATTAATAAGATCTTCATTAGTACAATATCTGGAATTTTTTCTTGTATTGTGCTCGCGAAAGAATCTGTAGTCTTTGTTCCTTTTTTCTTGCGCTTCTTCTGAGAGATCTCCAATTGGAAGCATATTGTGCTGAATTATTTGTTCCCCATGGAACAAAATTTTGTGAACTGTGGTTGGCATATGTCTCCAAGAATATTTTTGGTTATAAAGGGTTGCTGTCTCATTAGCATACTGACCAAATTTTTTTGCATCTATCTTTTTGCTACATGCTATAACTTCTAATATGATTTGGAATCGTCGTATTAAATCATAATCTACTCCAGTTATAGAAGCTGCAGTTTCTGGATCGGAAAAAAATCTCCTTGCTGTGTTTCCATCATTAGAATTTCCTTCTCCTTGCTTTGGCTGGTCAATTATAAGGCCTATCTCACGGTATTTTTCTTGAATATCTTTTTTTTTTTGCTTTCTTTTTTCCAAATTTTCTTTGTTGTTTCTCACTGTTTCGCCTAACGGGCCAAATTCCAAATCGTATCCCAATTTAAGAATATGCTCCATAAATAATAAAAAATTGCATATTATTTTATTTTCATAAAGTTTTTATAAATATTTTTTTTTGCATGATAATTTTTTAATTTTTATTTTTATTTTATTTTTTGAAATTGCGAATAAAAGCGAAACGCGTGCATCGATTTTTGTCTCATTTTGCTCATAGGTTATGTGACTTTGCGAAAAAGTAACTACACTTGAAACTTATTTCCGTTTTGTATTTTTTATGAATTAAAAAAAAATTTTTCTTCATTTTTTATTGGAAACTTATTTTTAACTTGTAAACTGTTGCTTGTATAGGAAAACAATATATTAACAGATTAAGGGAATTGTAATTCTTAATTTTTTTAAAATTTATTTCAACTAAATCGGGCTAGTGGCTGTCGAGCTATGTCAAACAACATGGCCTAAAACGTGATAAATTCCCCTATACGATAGTACTAACTTCAAATCGATATTAAAAATATTTCGGCAGGTAAGAAGACAAAACGAATGATGCAGAAATTTCACATACTGTTCTCAGAATTGAGTTGGCAAATCATGTGTTGTACTGTGTAATGAATAATAATGACTTTGGATGATATGTACGTCAATCGTTTCGTTTGTTTTCGTGCACTGGATAGCACTAAGTTGTGACAGTGCTGTTGTCTCTTTCATTTTTGTGATTCATTCTCGTTTCTAATGTTCTCTTCGTTGTGTTCTGTCGTTAATGTTGGTAAAAATTGAATTTAATGTTCTATTTGGTTTGTAAGCAAAGCGAATGTTGTCAGATTCTATTGTCATTTTTGTCAAAATTTTGATACACCCTTCTATGTGGACTAGGTCCAAATATGGGCCAAATTCTCCTAATTTCAACAGAATTATTTTTTGGGTCAATAAGAACTCTTGTACAAAATTTCATCAAAATATATGCATAATAGCCACTTTCACATACAAATAACTTCTCAAAAAATATGACGTGCATTTGTACCGAATATCTTACCTTGGGTCAGAAAAATTGCTGTAGCTCAAAAAGTGCAGTCCCGATGCATGGACATGTATATATAGGAATGTAGGGGAGGGTTAGGACTACAAAATAGTAAATTTGTGTTTTGACTCAGCTTGACTCACAGGAGTTGTGCTCTATGAAGTAGGAAATTTCCGATAAATTAGACCTTTTTTAAAAAAAATATTTAAATTGTTCTGCAAACAGTAGAGCTACCAGTGATAGGAAATAAGTTAAGTTACAACACAAAATTTATTTCGTCCAAAAATCTTGAAAAACAAAAAAGTTATGATCATTTCAACTTTAAAAATTAACTAAAAATATCATAAATATCATAAATTCTGAAAAAGCCCATTTTGGACCACCCTGTTCTCAGTGAAATAGTTAAAATAGAGTTCTAATTTTTTGGCACCCGAGGTTTACTACTGTCTACTTTCATATAAGTCTAATAACTTTAAAATCGGAGAACAAAAACCAAAAGGAGTTTTGGCCGCTATCTCAAAATAATGACCACAGTGCGGCATCCATTAGACACATATGTGGAAAATTTGAACCACCTTCCAATAGGCAGACGGGCAGACAGACAAACATGACTAGATCGTCTTAGAATTTTACCACGACCCAGAATATATGTAGGAAAAAAGTAGGAAATTTTTGGCAAAAAATGAACTTTTTTAAAGACCGTCCTCCGATCAACCCAGTTTTTCAGAACTTTTTCGATTCTTCCGGCTGGAATCTCTTCAATGGCAACTTCGATTTCATGTTTCCACGCTTCAATTATATCTGGATTGTTTGCGTAATATTTTTCCTTAGGGACCCCCCCTCAGAAGATATTCCAATGAGCTCAAATCATAGCTCCGAGGCGGCCAATTGACATCACAATTTCGGCTGATTATTCGATTTTCAAAATCAGTGCATAAAATATCGATGGGTGCGTTGGCTGTGTGACATGTTGCTCCGTCTTGTTGAAGCTAAATGTCATCCATATGATTCCCTTGAATTTTTGGAAACAAAAATTCGTTGAGTATGGCACAGTAACGTTCATTTTCGAAGAAAACTGGCCAATGATGCCGCTAGCCCAAAATCGTTGTGGATGTATTGTGGGTTCTCTGAAACCCATATGCGGCAATTTTGCTTATTGACATAGCCACTGAGATGAAAATAAGCTTCATCTGAAAACTCGATTTTTCGGTAAAATTCTTAATCTCCGCCCATTGGGCGAACCGAAAGGCAAATGTCAAACATAAATCATAAATCCTGATGGAGGAATTGTGATTTTCGGGAGAGAGATTTTAAAATGGAAATTCTCTGAATATTATCAATATTTGTCAGTCCTTGATAAGGAATTTTTCTCTCTGGACCGATTTCACCCATTTGGCCATCCAAACCGACCTACAATTCGTTTCTTAGCACATGTCTAGATCGACTTATAATTTTATAATGATCAAGAATATAAAAGGGTTTCTTACTAGGCAGTCTGCTGCTATGGTGGCATCTCTCAAATTTGTGGTTTATTGTTAATTGAGGTGGCCCCTCAAAATCGACTCTTCGATGATTGGTGACCGAATTCGAGGCAACCTCTTCGGTAAACAATCAGCCAACACCTGTACTTTAGAGAAACTAAAATTCCAATTTTCGCCGGATGTATCTTGAATATTTGTACTCTCATTGTAGAAATGTAAGTCTAATAACACATAAAGATACTTATGATGGCTACAAATGTTGCGAATTGAACTCCACATAGCATAACAGTGAAACAGTCTACATGAAAAAAACCCATGAAAAGTAGAAAAAATATGTGTTTTATTTTCTTACTAACATTATAACGAAAAAAACAAAGAGAAGTCTGTAGAAGCTATTACTCTCTTTGTAGAGGCAAACTAATCAAAAAATCATTATTTTTTAATTTTTTTAAACAGCATGGTTTTCCCCTTGCAGTTTAGATACAATTTAGGAATAGTCTCCAAAAAAGAAATAAACTTTATTGAAAAAATTGGATTTTTGTCGAAAAATACATTCTTTGCTGCCACAATTATTTTATATCTATTTTCGAACAATTGAAGGGTGTTCAAAATTTTGTAAAGAGGTAAAATGTTGAAGGGTGTTTTTAATGTAATACAATCGAGTTCCAGCTATTGCTTTCTTCTGGCGAACGACACTTTTTTGTTTGTTTGGAAAGGAGGAGAACCACACTCAACTATATATACACTAGCAGTACCCGCTGCTTCGCACGCGAAAGAGCCAGTTATTTGTTATTAGTTTTATCCGCCTCTGTTTTTGGATAGTATTTATTTGATTTTCTTTTGGTGGATATAAATAAATCTAAAATAGTAAGTTGGAAACCTCCTGTTAGATAGCACTCATACATAGTCAAAGGAATATGCTTGCCGAATTGATTCATTTTAGCTGAACTCACTTCGGATGTATCATTTTCTACCCGGTCTCGAACAAAAATTACAACCGCAGAGACTTGTATATCCTTGATCTCATGCCGCCGGTCTTTTATATAGGTAACATGTGTTCTCGTTTCCCCCTAAAAGCATGTACTTTATTTGGAACAAAGTTTATCCTTTTTGTCCCGCATCCTCCTACAAATTTTGAAATATACACTTATGATCCGCTTTTACGTAATTAAAGTTTTTTTAACCTTTTTTGTCCCGCGCGCCCCTTAAAAGTGCAAATTTCGAAAAATGCAATTTTACTGCACTTCTACGTGGTTAGAGGAATTTACAAGTACAAATTTTTAAAGATCCAATTTAAATGCGCTTATATATGGTCAGAGGAATTTACATACCAAATTTCAATAGCTATAACTGCAATACTTTAGTTGGTACCATTTTTATCCCTTTTTGTCCCTCTCACCCCTTATAAGTATAAATTTCGAAAAAAACCCATTTAGATTTGAGCTTCTACGTTGTCAAAGGAATTTACACACCAAATTTCACGACTATAGCTGCAATACTTAAATTGATACCATTTTTATCCCTTATTGTCCCGCGCACCCCTTAAAGGTACAAATTTCGAAAAATCAAATTTTAATGCGCTTATCATGGTCAGAGGAATTTATATACCAAATTTCTCGAATCTAGCTGTATTACTTTAGGTGGTACCATTTTTATCCCTCTTTGTTCCCCTCACCCCTTATAAGTACAAATGTTGAAAAATTCATTTATATTGCAGGTCTACGTAGTCAGAGAAATGTAGATACCGATTTGCACGAATATAGCTGCAAGACTTAAGTTGGTATCATTTTATCTCTTTTTGTCCCTTTCCTCCCTTAAAAGTACAAATTTCGAAAAATCCCTATTTGTTTGTGTTCTCTAAGGAACACATCAAATTTCATGTTTCTAGCTATGGTCGTTTAGTCAAGACGAAGGTGCGAAGTTTATCCCTTTTTATCCCATTTTACCCCCTAAAAGTACGACTTTGGTAAAACCCATTCTTAGTCGTCATATTTGGGAACTACCCTGAAAATTTCATGACCCTGGCTTCAGCCGTTTGGTCTGGGGGCTGGTCAATGATAAGTCAGTCAGTCAGTAACGCAACTCTTTTAAAGGGTGATTTTTTAAGAGCTTGATAACTTTTTTTTTTTTAAAAACGCATAAAATTTGCAAAATCTCATCGGTTCTTTATTTGAAACGTTAGATTGGTCCATGACATTTACTTTTTGAAGATAATTTCATTTAAATGTTGACCGCGGCTGCGTCTTAGGTGGTCCATTCGGAAAGTCCAATTTTGGGCAACTTTTTCGAGCATTTCGGCCGGAATAGCCCGAATTTCTTCGGAAATGTTGTCTTCCAAAGCTGGAATAGTTGCTGGCTTATTTCTGTAGACTTTAGACTTGACGTAGCCCCACAAAAAATAGTCTAAAGGCGTCAAATCGCATGATCTTGGTGGCCAACTTACCGGTCCATTTCTTGAGATGAATTGTTCTCCGAAGTTTTCCCTCAAAATGGCCATAGAATCGCGAGCTGTGTGGCATGTAGCGCCATCTTGTTGAAACCACATGTCAACCAAGTTCAGTTCTTCCATTTTGGGCAAAAAAAAGTTGGATATCATCTCACGGTAGCGCTCACCATTCACAGTTACGTTACGATTCGCATCATCTTTGAAGAAGTACGGTCCAATGATGCCACCAGCCCATAAACCGCACCAAACTGTGACTTTTTCTGGATGCATTGGTAGCTCTTGCAATGCTTCTGGCTGATATTCACTCCAAAATCGACAATTCTGCCTATTTACGTACCCATTGAGCCAAAAATGAGCTTCGTCGCTGAACACAATTTCTTTCTTTCTGAACTTTCTTAACAGAGCACGCATTTTGATAATAAAATTCAATGATTTGCAAGCGTTGCTCGTTAGTAAGTCTATTCATGATGAAATGTCAAAGCATACTGAGCATCTTTCTCTTTGACACCATGTCTGAAATCCCACGTGATCTGTCAAATACTAATGCATGAAAATCCTAACCTCAAAAAATCACTCCTTATATATATAGATTGGTCACATAAGTATTTCATATTCTATTTATCAGAAGATTTTTTGAAGAGCCTTTCGCATTACAATTTGTTTTTTTTTCCCAAATTGAATGATATGTATTGAGTTGTTGAAATTTGGACCTCTCTCGGATCCTTGACACTGTGCGAAGCCACAGCCAAAATTATGTTTTTGCACTTTTTTCCAACAAAATATCGAAATTTACAAAATTGGGAAAATATATTCCAAAATTGGGATTTTTACAAACGTGGTCGCCATGCCTTTATTTAGTGCAGTGATGTGGTAATATTTTCTGAGTATGGGGTTAAACGATTATAATATTTTTTGCAATCGGTGATTTGCAATTCTAAAAGGAACTACCTCCGAGATCTCCGTTGAGCGAAATTATTCAGGAATGATGTTAAACGTTTCTAAATTATGTCTTCTTTACGAAAAATAAAAGAAATTATAGGACAAACTTCTAATGATGATTTTTTTTATGATCCAACCAAGAACATAAAAGCCACTTGTGATCGGCCTATGTTTAAGTTGGATTAATACGTCCCATGAATCACGAACACTTGAGAAAATGCCTAGGTGTTGGAATATGGCACATATGCTACGGCATTTTCTATATAATGTGCGACTGACACAATTTCCAAATTCCATGCATCCCAGACACCGAGGCATTCCATGTGATGCATTCCATGCGCCTGTAGGAAATCAGCTCGAATATAAATCAACAACAGACATCTACAATGCATGGTGGGCTATGACGACCTCCCTCCCACTGCCACCGATGCCGATGCATTGGTGAATTTCTCCCGTCCCCACCAGCAATGTTGCGGAGCCAATGATTCCCAAATTCAAATTCATTATTTTATTCATTGAATGCGTAATTTTAATTTCATTCCATTTCTATTCAATTCATTTAATATATTTTGGTTCAAGCGTGCTACTCCCCTACGTATGTATGTATGTGTGTCTCTATAAGATTGTACTGTGTACATACATATCTACACGCAACCATTCCATTGAGTCTCGAATCAAATATTGCTGCGTTTCATTTTGCATATTAAGCAGAAGCTGCCGCAACAGCAGCAGCGGCTGAATTATTTACATCAACTGTGTGGTGTATCGGCGAACTTACTCGTACTACGCTGATCCACAGATCCGCATGATTCAGATACATATATTGTATATATATGTATGTATGTCTATATGCCTACAGAATACGATACATGGATAGTTACTCTCTACGCACAATGATTTCATTCATTGTATTTCCATATGTCCGTCCGTCCCCCCGTCTGTCCGTCCTTCTATCTGTCTATTGGTTGCGCTGAATACAATTTAAATATGCGTTCGTTCGTTCGTTTGCTGTCGTTGCGTGACCTAATTTTTTAACCCCCAACTTGCCTTGCTCCAATTCACTTTAATTTCAACTCTGCCACTGCCACTGCCATTGACGCCGCTCTTGTCGCTGTCTATGCGAGTCATAGATGCGTGCGTGCGTGCGTTCGAACACTGTCCTCTGCCTGTGTTGCATTCCCCATCGTGTAATGCATGTGGTGGCATTTCACGATGGCACACGATGCAAGCATGCGTTTCTTGTTTACAAACACACAAAAAATGCACAGAAATGGGGTATGTTGTTGTATTTGTGGAGTTTTGACACAACCACCTAACTCGTGATAAAAAAAACGTGTCCAAATTTACTGACTACAAACGAAGCCTTCATTGTTTAAAAGAGTCTCTGGATTTTGTTGCGCTTATTTAACAAGTCCTGTTTTAACAAAAAAAGAACTTTCGGAAAATTTTCAATTTACTTAAATAAAGCATTATATGGTGAATAATTCTGCATCGTTACCTAAAAACTTGAATTTTTCGACTTATGAACTTTGGAGAACTGTTTTGCAGCCTTCATATAAATCCGAAATCGATTTAAGCAAAAACTTCCTACAAATAAGCAAAACGATATTTTGAAATTACTTACTTACTTCGTTATTTCTACAATAAGGCTCCATAATGTTTATCATTTGTTTCTATTTTTTTATTGAATTTTATTTGTACATATAGAGTCACATTCATATATAATTTGGCCCCAGCGCTTATTTGATGCATATACAAATAAATTACTTTAAGTAATTCAAAATATAAATATAAAAGTAATTATAACAAGTAAAAACAGTGTTAAGTTCGGCCGGGCCCTCCACTTTAATAGTAATTCAAAATATAAATATAAAAGTAATTATAACAAGTAAAAACGGTGTTAAGTTCGGCCGGGCCGAACTTTATATACCCTCCATCATGGTTTGCATTCCACAGAGGCTGTTGATTTTCGTACATGTGCAGAAACACTAAAGGAAAATGTATTTTTTTAATGTAGCCAAACAAGAACTAATTAAAATATTGAAAAAATTATTTTATAAATAAATATAAAACGTTTATTATTGCAAACCATTACCACGCTTATATCGAAACTAGCAGTACCCGCTGCTTCGCTCGCAAAAAAAGGTATTTGTTATTAGTTTTATACCTTTCTTTTTTAGGATAGTACTTATTTGATTTTCTTTTGTAAAATAGTAAATTGGAAACATAGCAATCATATACATTTTGAATAAAAGGCTCTGCGGTTGTAATTTTTTGTTAAAAACTGGGTAGAAAATGATAAAAAATATATACATATACCTCCCTTCGTATATATATTTTTTATCATTTTCTACCCAGTTTTTAACAAATTACAACCGCTCTGCGGTTATTCAAAATGTAAAAACAAAAAATCCAATTTGATAGCACTTCTACATGGTCAGAGGAATTTACATACTAAATTTTCAAGATTCTAGCAGTAATCCTAAAGTTGGTACCATTTTTATCCGTTTTGGTCCCGCTCTCCCCTTAAAGGTACAAATTTCGAAAAATCCATTTATATTGCAAGTCTACGTTGTCAGAGGAATTTACATACCAAATTTCACGACTATTGCTGCAATACTTTAGTTGGTACCATTTTTATCCCCTTTTGTCCCGCTCACCTCTTATAAGTACAAATTTTGAAAGATCCAATTTTGCTGCGCTTCTACATGGGCAGAAGAACTTACATATCAAATTTCAAGATTCTAGCTGCAATACTTCAGTTGGTACCATTTTTATCCCGCTTACCTCTTATAACTATAAATTTCGAAAAATCCAATTTTATTGCGCTTTTACATGGTCAGAAGAACTTACACATCAAATTTGAAGATTCTAGCTGCAATACTTTAGTTGGTACCATTTTTATCCCTTTTTGTCCCGCGCACTTCTTATTTGTACAAATTTCGAAAAATCCAATTTTACTGCTCTTCTACATGGTCAGAGGAACTTACACATCAAATTTGAAGATTCTAGATGCAATACTTCAGTTGGTACCATTTGTATCCCTTTTTGTCCCGCTCACTTGTTATAACTATAAATTTCGAAAAATCCAATTTTAATGCGCTTCTACATGGTCAGAAGAACTTACACATCAAATTTGAAGATTCTAGCTGCAATACTTCAGTTGGTACCATTTTCATCCCTTTTGTCCCTCGCAACTTTAACGCGCTTCAACATGGTCAGAGGAATTTACATACCAAATTTCACGATTCTAGCTACAATACTTTAGTTGGTACCATTTTTATCCCTTTTTGTCCCGCTCACCCCTTATAAGTATAAATTTCGAAAAATCAATTTATATTGCAAGTCTACGTTGTCAGAGAAATGTGAATACCGATTTTCACGATTCTAGCTGCAATTCTTAAATTGGTACCATTTTTATCCCTTGTTGTCTCTTACCTCCCTTAAAAGTACAAATTTCGAAAAAACCCTTTTTTGTATCTAAAGAATTATAAACAATTTTACATCGAAACGGACGCGACAAAAAACAGAAGTACTTTTGTAGGTCTTATAGAAATATATCAAAGTTCAGCGATTTTTTGAGAACTTTGTTTTTCTCTTATAAAGGGTGTTTTTTATTGGGGTATAGAACTTTTTTAACTGGCGGCCATTTTGTCAGCTGTCAAGTGATTAATATTTAGTTTGGTTTGCCATTTCATCATGAACAGGTTGACAAAAGAACAACGCTTGCAAATCGTGCAAATTTATTTCGAAAGTAATGGTTCAGTTCGCGTAGTTCACCGCAAGCTCCGTCCAATTTATGGTCGACATAATCGTCTATCAGAGCAATTAATTCGATTAACCATGGATCGTTTTCGCACTACGTTTACTCTATGTGATAATACGCATCCGCAGAGACGTCGAACAGTGCGCACCGAAGAAACAATTGCCGCTGTAGAGCAAAGTGTTGAAGAGGACCCGAATGAATCGATTCGCCACCGTGCACAGCAATTGGAATTATTGAAGGAAACATTCGATGAGCGCATAATTTCGCGGAATGGACCTGTCAATTGGCCACCAAGATCGTGTGATTTGACACCATTGGATTATTTAAACATTAATGGCATAAAATTATCCTTCCAATAAAGCCAAATTGATGGACATTAAAACGAGTTTCTTGTGTTTTATTTCAATTCAAAGTTCTATACCTCAATAAAAAACATCCTTTACATGTAAATGAAGGTCAGATGATATATTTTGTTTGTAGATTTATGAAATATGAGAATTATCTCTTAGGTACAGCAGAAATACGGACGGGACAAAAATTTCCACTCATAGTAAAAAAATTAGTAATTTTCGTTATAACACTTCAACTTTTAATAAAAATAAAAGAAAACAAGTTAACTTCATATTTAAAATAAGAAAATTGTCGAAATAAGGAAAAAATAAAGTTAAAAGCTATTAGTGTGGTCTTATATAGGGTCGGCCATTTAAAAGTTTAAATTTGAATTACCGATTACTTTGACTTTGAAAGATAGAATAACATACATTTTTATTTTCAGGTTTATGTCTGACATTTGGGACGCTATACGCTGGTACAAAATTGAGAAATAATAAAAACTTACTTCCAAAGTAGAGGGTCTTTAACGCAAACCGTAAGAAATTTACTTGGAAAATTTACGAGAAGAGCCTTCAGTTCAGCCTTCTTGAAGCTCATTTTCATCTTGGTGACTATATCAATAAGCAACAAAAAGCACGCGTGACTATTGAGAAGTCAATCCATAACGACTCACTGTTTGGTGTGGATTTTGGGCTGGCGGCATAATTGGGTCATGGTCCTGTAGAGCCAGTCGTGGAAACGTATGAATGTTATTGTTTATAAAAGTAAATAATAAAGAATTATTTTATTTTATTTTATTTTATTTTATTTTATTTTATTTTATTTTATTTTATTTTATTTTATTTTATTTTATTTTATTTTATTTTATTTTATTTTATTTTATTTTATTTTATTTTATTTTATTTTATTTTATTTTATTTTATTTTATTTTATTTTATTTTATTTTATTTTATTTTATTTTATTTTATTTTATTTTATTTTATTTTATTTTATTTTATTTTATTTTATTTTCATATAAATTACAATACAAAGTAAATTTATATTCTAATTTTGGGTCCAGGGATTGAGTCGGGGTGACTAAGACCATTGGAGCTAGTTATTGCAGCGACAGACCAGAGCCTCTGGTGTGAATCGAACCCACAGCCCCCACGCTGATAGCCGAGCACACTACCACTCGGCTACCGAGGCGTTTTGTGTTTCATTATTAAATGACAAAGTTCAACCTTTCCAATAAAACCAGAAATGTGAAAAAATATTCAGTACTTTTTTATAGACGATTCTAATTTTAAATTTTAAATGACTCAGCCATAGAAATCACAGATTTTGGGCTTTAATTTTACCATCGATGAACGTAAAGTACTTTGGTCCATAAAGAAGCACAGATTACGATCCGCCATTAAACTTCCACTCATATTTGAAAATGTCTGCAGATGTCCAAGTTCATACGAAATTCAATTTTGCCAAAATTTAGACCATTTTAACTCATTCTGGTCACTTTATTTTATTAATTTAGGATTGGAAATAAGAAACTTGGAAAGGGGTCAGAACAGTTTTTTAAATATTATCAAGTCGGTCTCGCCTGTCATTAGCTTTTCCTACTTGTTTCGTTTGTAGTTGTTTTTCTTTTTCTTCTCCTTCTACTTTTCTTTCAATTTCAATACAACAGGTTGTTTTCCAGCGGCTTAACCCAATCAATCACTCAGAAAACCATACAGATAATGTGCGAGAATTGCCGGAAAAAGTCAACAATCGTTTGTTTTTTATTTTTTGCGGAAAAGCGCACAAACACTCCCACACACACACTGACTTTCCACGTCCCCAACAACATGAAAAGTACAGCGCAAAAAAAACGAAAGATAAAAGTTTCTTTCACTGGCTCTTCACATACTCACACCCACGCACACACAAAGACATTGACAATTACGAGCAAGGAAAGGGTTCCAAGGACATTTTTAAAAATAAAAATAATTTCGACTACCTTGCATTGAGCGAAGCGCAAAAAGAAAGCAACCGAATCCAGACTAAATCAAACCGAAAAAAGAACAATCGAAAACAATGCCAACCAAGACGTAGCTGTAAGAAATGTGGAAGGAATATAATACGTAATATCATACGCACACACACACACACTTACACACTCGACGAGTCCTTTTTCCACAACGTAAAACCACCAAAAGATAAACATAAAGAAATCTAACTCTCTGGCTTGGCTTGGCTGAGGAAGTGTTGCTGGGCTTGGTGTGTGTCGTCTTACAGCTCAGCCAACCCCTTAAGCTATACCTATGCTGCTGTGGCACGGCTGGATGAACGGAGCATAGATATGTATGTTTTTTTCTGGGTTTTCTCTGGTCGGTCGCTCGTTCATACCTCAGCGAGTTCCAGCCAAAACAAGCAACCAGCCAAGCAGTAATAAAAACCAAAAATAAACACGTGGATGGATGGATGGTTGGATGGATGATACACATCATAACTTTTCTACGAGTGGAATGAAGATGAAGACGCAGAACAAGGAACACCCGAATAAGGTAGGTTGGTTAGACAACAACAACAACGACCGCATCTCCACACGACACGACACGACGCAACGCAACATAGCATCATCTTCTTATTGTGTCATAATAACAATTATTAGGTAAACGACCTAATTTGCTATTTGGAAGCAAGACAGAGAAAATACCACCAACGAACGACAGGAGAGAAACAGAAACAGAAATAGAAAGAAAAAACAGAGAAACAAACAACAACACAACGGTTACAAAAATGTCCTTACCTTAAATGTAACCTGAAAAATCGTGTTTTCTTCTTCTTCGCAAAATCCTGAAACATGACGAGAACCTTCATAGAAATGTGAAGTTGATTTGGGGAGATGGACTGACATAAAAAAGGTCACAAGAACTTGATTTTCGAGAAAACTGACGACGCTGCTGACCTACTTATCACATTATCACCACCACAACTTCCACCACCATCCAAGTTCAATTACCCTGCAGTCTCCAAGGGCAATCCAAAAGGACAAAGTACCTCACAAATAAATAGCGTTGCACCTGGGCGATACCTATGAAGGCAGTTCAATACCCAACAAAATAAAAGATCAACCTGAGAATCTGAAAAAGATTCATATCTTGTGATTCGGAAATTGCAAAATTTTGGATCATCTCCAATGAAATTAATATGAAGTTATTATTAGAGTGATGTCCTTTATTTTGAAAACGGTAACGTCAATTTTGCACTTTTTCATCAGTTTTCGTTTCAATTCATTTTATTGAAAACAAGTAAAAACGACGTTAAGTTTATATACCCTCCACCATGGATTGCATTCCACAGAGGATGTCGATTTTCGTATGTAGAAGTGCAGTAATATTACAGGAAAACATATTTTTTTTCAACATACCAAACAAATAAAAATATTAAAAAAAATAGTTTATAAATAAATATAAAATTTTATTTTTTTAAACCATGTTCATAAGGCAAGGCTAGCAGTATGTTTATACTATACTAGCTGAACCCCCGCCCGATTCGCCAGGCAAAAAAAAAACAAACAGTAAAATTAAAATCAACTTTCATATTGGGTTTTCTCGTGATGGGTAATATATTTACCAATTATAATCAAGGTACTTCCTCGAGATACTAAAGAAATGGATATGTTCCATGGAGAACATTGAAGAACAGGACTTTAGTTTACGGTGAATAAAGGAAGAAAAGTCAAAACTCAAATAGATTCCTCTCCACTATCAAAACCATTTCATCAATCAAAACTTCATTCGTAAGAAGAAATTACTTAATCGAATAGCGGGAATTCGAATGTACAGCAATTAAAACACATAGAAAATCAATCAAATCGTCCACTAATCAAACAGCACAAAAACTAAACAAATTTATATAATTTCCGTTTTCTTGACTTAAGTCGGCATCTGAAGAATGGATATTTCTTTTTTGTAACCTTTCTTTGCTTTCTTTGCCACAGAAAACGTGTAATTTTACAAAATTCAAATCAAAGTTTCCCCCTCTTTCAAATTGTATATTGCCTAAGCAGATTACAACTACATTAACTCACACAACAATTTAGGTGTGTATATACTCTAAAACAGGTTTTAATTTCGGGACACGTCCACCTTTCGCCCATCTTTGCACAACTATTTACACTGGATCTACTCACACAAAATTTCAACACTCTAGGTGTCGTAGAGCTGACTATTCGATTATAGGTTTTACCTTCGTATGGGATGCGCCACGCCCTCTTTTCCAATACCGCCCATTTTTGGAACAAGTGTGGATATTGATGCTAGATGCATTCAAACAAAATTTCAGTATTGTTTCTGTCATAGAACTGAATATATTCGTAAATGGGTTTTAACTTCGTATGAGAGGTGCCACGCCCACTTTTCCGGTACCGCACAACTACGCACAACTACGCATATTGATGCTGGATGCACTTATACAAAATTTCAGGGCTGTAGGTGTCATAGAACTGACAATATTCAATAATAGATTTCAACTTCGTATGGGATGTGCCACGCCCACTTTTCCAATACCGCTCATTTTTGGCACAACTACGTTCGTTTATGCTAGATGCACTTACACAAAATTTCAGCACTCTGGGTGTCATAGAACTGATCATATTCAATAATAAGTTTCAACTTCGTATGGGATGTGCCACGTCCACATTTCCAATACCGCCCATTTTTGGCACAACTGTGCAGACTAACAATTAGTGAACATTCACAAAAATTCTGCAGCTAGAGTCTTGAATACTTTCAACGGATACAATGGGAACAAAGGGATAAACATAGTACCAACCAAACGGCTACAGCTACAATGACGAAATGAGGTGTGTACATCCCTCAATTGCGTAGTCTCGTAAAATAAAGAGATTTTAGAAGGTCGTACTCTTAAGGGTGTAAAATAGGAAAAAGGGGATAAAAATGTTACCAGCCACAGCTGGAATCATGGAATTCGGTGTATAAATTCCTCCGATTTCCTCCAAATTCGTAATTTTTTGGAAAAAAATTGTTTGAATCATAAAGTTATATTATCTTGTACTTTTGCAATTAAAATAGAATGGAAATACAACCAACTGTAGCACCTACTATCTACCAATATTTATGGTATTTAAGCTTTTTTGAAGATATAAATATAAGAATATTTATTTTTGAATTGAATTGACGTATTATTTCGATATATATAGTGTAAGCGTAAGTAGCCTTGATTTAGAAGCGTGGTTTGAAATAATAAAAATGTTACATTTATTTATAAAATTATTTTTTCAATATTTGTATTTGTTTTGCTTTGGCTATATTAAATAAAGTTATATTTTCCCGTAATGTTTCTGCAATTCTACGAAAATCGACAGTCTCAATACAATCCATGGTGGAGGGTATATAGAGTTCGGCCCGGCCGAACTTAACGCCTTTTTACTTGTTTTTTTTACAGATTTTCACCTTTTTTGAAAATTAAAAAACGTAATTTCTTTTTTCGACTTTGTCCAATTGTTTCTCTTAAATTTTAAGAGTTATAGCATCCGAATTTATTTTATTAGGAATTGTGGTTTCTTAGCTTTAGTATGGCGTAAAAATTGTATTTGTGCCAAACAAAGATTGTTTGTAATAAATATTTTAAAAACACCCTTTTTGACAAAAGTTATGATTTTTTATTTGAAGAATAAAATACATATGAGTCATTCCATGTCAAGCGGTACGGTTTTTGACCTCGATAGCTCTCGATTGTTTTGAAAGTTTGTGTATGTTTTCTTCTCATACAAATTTGAATTTTTTCACGAGTTATGACCAGTTCAACAGTGTGTTTTTTATACCCTACACCACTTCGTGGACTAGGGTATTATAAGTTAGTTTCGCGCCAAATGTTTGTAACACCAAGAAATAATCTAGCTAGACCCACCTTTAAGTATACCGATCGGCTTAGAATCACCAGTTGAGTCGATTTAGTGATGTCTGTCTGTCCGTCCGTCTGCTGTCCATCTAAGCTTGTTCGCACTCTACAGGTCGCAATTGTTGTCCGATTGTCATGAAACTTGGCAGAAGTTATTTTTTCTGGCCAAGGACCATCGGTATTGAATTTGGAGGATATCGGTTCAGATTTAGATATAGCCCCCACACAAATGTCGCTCCTGATTTGACTTTTTCCGTCCTATAAAGCACATATAGTACCCGATTTTCTTTAAATTTGGTACAACATCTTATAATCTAACTAAAAACACCTATGCTGAAAGTGGGTATGATCGGTTCAGAATTAGGTATAACCCCCATACAAATGTCGCTCCCGATTTGACATTTTCCGCTGTAGAAGCCACATCTTGTATCCGATTTTCTTTAAATTTGGCACAACATCTTATAATCGAACTAGAAACACCTACACTGAAAGTGGGTAAGATCGGTTCAGATTTAGATATAGCCCCCATACAAATGTCGCTCCCGATTTGACATTTTCCGCTCTAGAAACCACATCTTGTACCCGATTTTCTTTAAATTTGGCACAACATCTTATAATCGAACTAGAAACATCAATCGAACATATAATCGAACTAGCCCCAATACAAATGTCGCTCCCGAATCTTTAACCGATTTTGGCCAAACTTTACATATTATATTTCACCAATAAACATACATGGTGAAAGCGGGTCACATCGTTCCAGGTTTCAATATACCTCCATACAAATGTCCTTTCCGATTTAACATTTTTTGTCAAACACATACATGTGCAGGATGCAAAAATCCTTCCCGATTTCACTTTTTTACCGAATTGAATTGAAATGGGATAGAAAGTCCGTCCGTCTTTAACCTTTCCTTACTAGTTTGGGAGATGCCCATATGTCCTACTTTGGTATAACCTAAATGGGCCCCATTCTGATCTATTACAGATCTAGAAACTACATCTTACATCGGATCTTCATCAAATTTTGCAGATCATGATATTTTTCAACTAGGGATACCTAGCGTAAATGATAAATACATAGGCCCATGTTTTGGACAAGGCCCAAAATGTTGTTATAGACCCCCTTTTGAAATGTCGGTCCGATTCATGCTATTACTACTGTATAATTTGTATTTGTCTGTCGGATAATTGGATCAATTACCATATTGTTAACCATATTCGTTAAATATGACTATAGATGAATTTATAGTAACTGTATAATTTATATGAACTATATAAAATTGATCCCATTAAATAACTGCGTTTAGTAATCAAAGCGAGGTACATACGCAGGGAGTGGTGTAGGGTATTATATAGTCGGCCCTGCCCGACTTTAACCTTTCCTTACTTGTTTTTTCAAAAGGTGTGTTCATTCAATCGCCCATAACTCCTGAAAGACTTTACCGATTTTTATGTGTTATACCTCGTTTTGAAGGTAATTTCAGTTAATTTAAAAATATTGAGAGGTTGCGTTCTCTGCTTCTCCTTCTAGTGCGAATTGTCCGTCGTCACAGCCTTGTCAGTTAGTAGGTTGAGGTTAACAGTTAAGTACGAGAGGCTATATTTGGCGCCTCACGACTCCATTAGTACCCTATGCGGTATAAAAGGAGATTGAAATGGTACCAACCAAGTGTTACAGATAGAATGGTGAGATTTTGCATAAAAATTCCTCTGACTAGATACTCGATCAACTTAAATTTTTTTTTGCATTTGAACTTTTAAGGGTGAAGCAAGATAAAGGGGAAAAAATAGTACCAAACAAGTAAGGAAAGGCTAAAGTCGGGCGGGCCGACTATATGATACACTCCACTTTCTATCGGAATACAATTCAATTCAGTAAAAAAGTGAAATCGGGAACAATTTTTGTATGTTTCCTAATTCCATACCTTGTCCAATTTGTCAAATCGAGAATAATATTTGTTTCGGGGCTATATCCAAACATGGAATGAAGTGACTAACTTTCACAATAAGTTCTTCCAGTTGAACTATAACGTGTTATGCTCAATTTTAAGAAATTATGTTGAAATACGAGGTTTCTGGGGGAACGAAATTTGTATGAGAGCTATATGTAGTGTTTCTAGTTGCAATATAAGAAATTTTGCAAGACTTGAAGAAAATATGTGGTTTCTAGAGCAGAAAAAGTCAAATCGGGAGCGAAATTTGAATGGGAGCTGTATATAAATCTGAACCGATCTGATCTATTTTCACCACAGGTTTTCCTAGTTTGAATATAAGATGTTTTGGCAAGATTTGAAGAAGATTTTTTAAAATATGTGGATTCTAAAGCGGAAAAATTCAAATTGGGAACGAAATTTGTATGGGAGCTATATATAAATCTGAACAGATCTAACACATTTTTACCACAGATGTTTCTAGTTGAAATATAAGGTTTTTTGCGAATTTAGAAGAAAATCTGTTAAAATATGTGGATTCTAGAGCGGAAAAATTCGAAATTTGTATGGGAGCTATATATAAATCTGAACCGTCTGTTTCTAGTTGAACTATACAATATTTTGCCAATTTTGAAGAAAATCTGTTAAAAATATGTGGATTCTAGAGCGGAAAAATTCAAATTGGGAGCGAAATTTGTATGGGAGCTATATATAAATCTGAACCGATCTAACACATTTTTACCACAGGTGTTTTTAGTTGAACTATAAAATGTTTTGCCAACTTTGAAGAAAATCTGTTAAAATATATGGATTCTAGAGCGTAAAATTTCAAATTGGGTGCGAAATTTGTATGGGAGCTATATATAAATCTGAACCGATATAACACATTTTTACCACAGGTGTTTCTAGTTGATCTATAAAATGTTTTGCCAATTTTGAAGAAAATCTTTTGAAATATGTGGTGAAAAGAGTCAAATCGGGAGTGAAATTCGTATGGGGGCTATATCTAAATCTGAACCGATTTTCATCAAATTAAATGGCGTTCGTCTTGCCCCGAAAAACTTCGTTGTGCAGAGTTTCGTTTAGTTCTGGCCACAATTGTGACCTGTATCGTGATTACAACAATAGATGGACAGACGGACATTGCTAAATCGACTCAGACAGTGATTCAAAGCCGATCGGTATAATTAACAATGGGTCTATCACCCCTTCCTTTTGCGTGTTACAAAAAAATGCAGAAAGACATAATACTCTCGTGGAGTGTATGAAAACGGTGTTCCCAAAAGTAGACATGCAATATAAATGGGCTTTTGGAGGAGTTTTTATTTTAAGGGGGAAGTGGGATTAATATGGTACCAAGCAAAGTGTTGGAGCTGAAATCATGAAATTCTGTGTATATATTCATCTGGTAACATAAATTGGTTTTTCGAAATATATACATTAAAGGACATCCCTGACAAAGGGTATGAAAATGGTATCAACCAAAGTGTTGCAGCTGGAATAGTGAACTTCCAGTGAAATTCTTTGGGTACATTCCTATGACTACGTAGACGGCCAAATAAATAAATTGATTTTTCGACATGTTTACTTTTAAGTGGAAAAAACGGGCATAAATAGTAATAATGAAGACAACTTAGTTCTTTACAACTCAATTCCAGTAGTTAGCACAACATTTAATTTAAGATAAATTTAAACTGTAATTTACGATAAACCGGGCCATTAATTTAATCTCGTTTAATCCAATTCGTCCGACTCAGAGCATTCAACCAATACCGCATTTGCTTTGACTAAAGATCGAACCAAACAATTTATTATGAATATTTTTGTATTTTCAAATTTGTCATATAGGCGTGTTTTACCTAAACAAACTAACATAAATTTATACAAGAATCGGCGGCTTGATAACCCTTTACCTTGTCCTCAAATGGGTTCAAACTGGTGAATACACACAGTTGGCAGTTGTCAGTTGGTGTGCTGCGCTGAGCTGCGGTGCCTTCGATCGATTACAACGTCGAAAGGCCAACTTGTTCTAAAGCTCCAAATACAATTAATTTAAAATGTATTATGAATATGTATGTGTATGTACATACATACATATATGCATAAATGTATGTATGTCTGTGCGTGTGTATGTATTTATGTAACTAATTAATACCAAAGACCTTGTAAACCTTCAAACATCTCTGTTTAAATTCAAAACACTAAATAATTCTCGAAATTAAGATGAACAAAAAAAATTAAAAACAAGTTTATTTTGTAAGAAAATTTTTACATCTTTCTGTTGTTTTGAATCTATTCGGGAGGAGAGAAAAACACACACGCACTCACAGCCCAAACACTCAACGGGGTGTAAGTGTGTTTTCTGAAAAAGAACGAGAAATATTGAATTGAAAATTAATGTTCTGTCACAGCAACCAAAGGGCGGAGCGCACAGTGGGTTGGGCTTTTTAGGTTTTATTGTTTGGTGGAATATTCAGAAGATTCGTAGCAATGGTAATGATCGGATTTATATAGCAAAAATGAAAGTACAAATATTAAAAGTACCTTCGACTAAATACACTGTGCGGCAACAATACCGAATGGATTTGAAAAAATAATAACTTTTCTAATTTAATTCTTTTTTCCCTTTTTCTTTTTAGGACTTGTAAAAAATCATGGAAAGTTACAACGTTATACAACGAAACAAAATCGTAGAATTTTATTTTGGACATTATCGATCAATAATTCAAACTCAACGAGCCTATCGTCTTCATTTTAATGTGCGGAATTCACCCTCCGAATCAATGATTCTACTCATAGTGACACTATTTCGGAAACAAGGCTCAGTGAGGGATCTTCCACGAAGCGGAAGACCATGTTCTGTAATTAATGTAAAAAATATTCAACGCGTTTACAACTTTTTCCAATGGTTATGATTGTTTTATAGTTATGATTGCGACTTTTGCCGCACCCTGTATGATATTGAAAATGTCATTCCCGTAAACCAAGTGTTCGTTCAGATCCAAACAATTTGTGGCAGTTTTATCGTTATCCGAAAATGGAACTTCATATAACCCACCGAATGAGTAATATACTAATAAATATAACTCATGCGCCACCGGAAAATGGCAAATATTTTGGCACTTCCACTATATTTGTGGTTTTTACAAATAATCATATTTCTGGAAAAATCTAAAGTTAAGAAATGCAAATGGGGTAGCAGATGGATGGAGAAGCAATATTCCAAAAAAAAAGATATGGAGCCAAGAGATGAATGAATGACTCATCAATTTCAAATCGGCAATGATATTTTTATAACCTCCACCACAGGATGGGGGTATACTAACTTTGTCATTCCGTGTAACACCATGAAATGTCGACCTGAGACCCTATAAAGTATGTATATTCTTGATCGTTATAAAATTTTAAGAAGATCTAGCTATATCAGTCTGCCCGTCCGCACGTTCGTCTGCTGAAAGCACGCTACCATCTAAACGAAAGGAGTTATGAGGTCAAAAGTTTCAATAAATGTGTCTTATAGTCATAGAATGGTTGGGATTGCTAATGAGCGAAAACGGTCCACAGGGAAAAATTTCCCTCACAAGGACTGAAAATACACCTAATATTTACAGTATTTCAGCATGTTTTTCTGAATATGTCTGATTATACTTACTTAATATTTGGAATGCCCATTCACCTTATAGACAAAAAGGTGAACAATAAACGGGCCTTATTCGTAGAGGATGAAATGGGGCAAAAAGGGATAAAAATGGTACCTATCAAACGACAACAACTAGAAACACAAACGGCTGAACCTAGAATAATGAAATTCGGTGTATACATTCCTCTGATTGCTTAGATGTGTAAAATAAAGGTTTTTTTCGGAAATCGTACATTTAGGGGGTAAAACGGCTGCAGCTAGAGTCATGAATTTCGGAGTATACATTCCTCTGACTGCGTAGACTTGCAAAATAAAAAGTTTTTCCAAATTCATACTGTCAAGGGATGTAATGGCAACAGAGGGATAAAAATTGTACCAACAAAACGGCTACAACTAGAATGATGAAATATGTCGCTATGTACATCCCTCTAATTGCAGAGACATGATGAATAAAGATATAAAGAGGGAAAAAGGGGATATAACTGGTACCAACCAAATGGCCGCAGCTAGAATCATGGAATTCTGTGTATACATTCATCTGACTGCATAGACTCGCAAAATAAAAAGATTTTTTCCAAATTCGTACTTTTTTACTTTTAATGCAAAAATGGGTATTATTATGAAGTTAGTTTATCTTGCATTGTTTACGTGAGAGATAATGGATTATTAAAATTTGTACTTTTGGAATTAAAATAGGATAGAAATGAAACCATCCAAATGGTTGTAGCTAAAAATGCAACCACTATACCCCAATATTTATGGTATTTAAGCTTTTTAGAAGATTGCTGTCTTATGTTTATTTTTTTAATTGATTTAAATTATTAATAAATAATTAATATTTTATTTTTATTTATATAATTATATGTTCCATATTTTTATTTATTTTTGTTTGGCTATATTAAAAAAAATTACATTTCCTGTAATGCACTGCACTTCTACAAAAATCGAGAGACTCTGTAGAATGCAATCCATAGTGGAGGGTGTATAAAGTTCGGCTGGGCGTAACTTAACGCCGTTTTTACTCGTTTTATACTATTATAGATAGTTATCTTTTGTTCAGTGACTTAGAGTGAAATTTGACGTAGACTATTGTTTCCATTCACACCACCCCCCTTCGGGTCTGAGGCACAGTGTAGCAGAAATTGGAAATGAACCCTAAAAGTTTTGACTTATTTCAGGCATTTAAGTTGAGTTTTGAGTGTTGGTGTATTCAAAGACTTACAGTAGAATTGTATGCCAAATATTTTTGTAGAACATTTTGGGCCATAAAACCCCTGTTTTAGGGGAGTGTTTTAAACTTTTGCACAAAGGTGCCTAAAATACAACTATATTGAGGCGCTAGAAGGTTTAATGTAATGTTGCTGAGCACATCCTACACTTAAAATATCATTACAAATCATTTTACCATTCACACAACCCCCACCCCCTAAAATTCAGGTCTGTGGCGAAGTATGACACCAATGGAAAAGTACGAAATTAACCCTAAATTGAATTTTAAGTTTCGACTTACTTCTGATATTTAAGTTGGGTTTTGAGTTTTGGTGTATTTAGAGACTTATATTAGGATTTTATTGCAAATACTTTTGTAAACCATTTTGACCTGTTAAATCCTTGTTTAGGGGAGTTTTTACCCTTTTGCAAAAAGAGAACAAAAATACTACTATATTGAGTCGCTAGAGGGTTAAAATGTTCCACAAAAATTTTCCTCGTAGGCTTTTAAATAATATTGCTGAACACACCCTACACTTAAAATGTAAGGATCGCAAGGATTCCTTTACCTAGAATTGCCAACAGCTAAAAGAGAAAAGAATTAATAAATAATTTCTTTCATGTTTAAATATCCAAATCGCCACTGATATTTTATTTTTTTATTTGACGTAGAATATTTTTCCATTCACACCACCCCCTAAAATTCAGTTTTGTGGCACAGTATATCACCAATTTGGGGAAAGTACGAAATTAACCCTAAAATTAATTTTAAGTTTTGACTTATTTCTGGCATTTAAGTAGAGTTTTCAGTTTTGGCGTATACAGAGACTTATAGTAGAGTTCTGTGACAAATATTTTTGTAGAACATCTTGAACCGTTAAAACTTTGTGTTAGGGGTGTTTTTAACCTTTTGCTCAAAAGGGGCCAAAAAGACAACTATATTGAGGCTCTAGAGGGTTAAAATGTTCCTCGTAGTATTTAAGGTAATAATGCTGAACACATCCTATACTTAAAATCTAAAGATCACACGGTTTCATATGCCGACTTATAATAAGATTGTGCAAAAGAGGAAAATATTATATTTTAACCTTCTGCACAAAAGGGACCAAAAAGAACTCTATATCGTGGAGCTAGAGGGATAAAATGTTCCACAAAAATGTTCCTCGTAGGGCTTTAAGTACTATTGCAGAACACACGCTACACTTAAAATGTAAGGATCACAAGGTTTTCTAGGACGATTCATAATAACAATGTGCAAAAGGGGGAAATATTGTTCTTTACCCTTTTGCACAAAATGGACCAAAACGACCCGTGTATTGAGACGCTAGGAGGTTAAAATGTTCCTTGCGGTGTTTTGAATAATATTGCTGAACACATCCTATACTCAAAATATAAAGGTCACAAGGTTTCCTAAGACGGAAAAAGTACGAAATGAACCCTGAAATGAATTTAAGTTTTGACTTATTTCTGGCATTTAAGTTGTGTTTTGAGTTTTGGTGTATTCAGAGACTTATAACTGAATTTTATGGCAAATATTTTTGTAGAATATTTTGACCCGTTAAACCCCTATTATAAGGTTTTATTACCCTTGTTCACAAAAGGTACCAAACAGACCCCTATAATTTGGCGCTAGAGGTTTAAAAAGTTCCACAAAACATTTTCTCGTGGTGTTTTAATTAATATTGCTGAAAACATCCTACACTTAAAATGTACGCATTACAAGGTTTCCCATGACGATTTATCATAGGAATGTGTAAAAAGGGGAAATTTGAACATCCTGCTCTAAAATGACCGCTGTAGGAAAACATTCGAAACTTAAAAATTGGAAATATCTTGAAAACAAAAGCGAGGTTGTAACTTACTTACTCAGGTTCGAGCGAGGCCTCTATTTTTTATTTTTACGATTAATTTGAAGGCTAAAGTTTACAAAAAATTAAATCTTTCAATTTATATACATTGTGTGATGATTCCGGCCCAATGTGCGGTGCAGCGCATAGGCTTTTTAGATCCGTCCATCCGAGTGTCTGTCTGTCTGTCTGTCTGTCCGCCTGTCTGTTCATCTGTTTGCCTGTCAGTCTGTGCATTTTTGTTGTTGTTCCCTTCCAAGATTGTCGCTAAGTATACAATTTAGCTAATATTCTAGACGAAGGGAATAGCAAAAGCAGCCAACTGCCTAAAAGCTTTTTAAGATTGATTCAATTCAAAATAGAATTCTTTCAAAAAAGCAAATGATCAACAAAATGCGACCAAAGAGCGAACGAAAGATCGAAGCACAAAAAGCACGCATGTCTTGTAGAGGGACCAACAAAGCCAACCACATCAGCCAACAACAACAACAGATACAAGGGCTAACGCCATCCAAACAAAATGCGTTTGCGTTTGTATGCGTACATATGTATGCATGTATGGACTGGTGTTTATACACTCCACGAGAGTATTATGTCTTTGTGCATTTGTTTGTAACACCCAAAAGGAAGAGAGATAGACCCATTGTTAATTATACCGATCGACTTAGAATCACTTTCTGAATCGATTTAGCAATGTCCGTCTGTCTGTCCGTCCGTCCGTCCGTCCGTCCGTCCGTCCGTCCGTCCGTCCATCTATTCTTGTAATCACGATACAGGTCGCAATTGTAGACAGAACCAAATGAAACTTTGCACAACGAAGTTTTTCGGGATAAGAACGAACGCTATTTAATTTGAAGAAAATCGGTTCAGATTTAGATATAGCCCCCATACGAATTTCACTCCCGATTTGACACTTTTCATTCTAGATACCACATATTACAACAGATTTTCATCAAAATTGGCAAAACATCTTATATTACAACTAGAAACACCTGTGGTAAAAATGGGTCAGATCAGTTCAGATTTATATATAGCTCCCATACAAATTTCGCTCCCGATTTGACTTTTTCCGTTCTAGAAACCACATATTGTATCAGATTGTCTTCAGATTTGGCAAAACATCTTATATTTCAACTAGAAACACCTGTGGTAAAAATGGGGCAGATCGGTTCAGATTTATATATAGCTCCCATACGAATTTCGCTCCCGATTTGACTTTTTCCGCTCTAGAAACCACATATTGTGTCAGATTATCTTCAGATTTGGCAAAACATCTTATATTTCAACTAGAAACACCTGTGGTAAAAATGGGGCAGATCGGTTCAGATTTAAATATAGCTCCCATACAAATTTCGCTCTCGATTTCACTTTTTCCGCTCTAGAAAACACATATTGTATCAGATTGTCTTCAAATTTGGCAAAACATCTTATATTTCAACAAGAAACACCTGTGGTAAAAATGGGGCAGATCGGTTCAGATTTATATATAGCTCCCATACAAATTTCGCTCCCGATTTGACTTTTTCCGCTCTAGAAAACACATATTATATCAGATTGTCTTCAGATTTGGCAAAACATCTTATATTTCAACTAGAAACACCTGTGGTAAAAATGGGGTAGATCGGATCAGATTTATATATAGCTCCCATACAAATTTCGCTCCCGATTTTACTTTTTCCGCTCTAGAAAACACATATTGTATCAGATTGTATTCAAATTTGGCAAAACATCTTATATTTCAACTAGAAACACCCATAGTGAAAATGGGTCAGATCGGTTCAGATTTACATATAGCTCACATACAAATTTCACTCCCGATTTTAATCTTTTCACTCTAGACACCATATATTACAAGAGATTTTCTTCAAAATTGGCAAAACATATTATATTTCAACTAGAAACACTTGTGGTAAAAATGTGTTGGATCGGTTCAGATTTATATATATCTTCCATACAAATTTCGCTCCCGATTTAACTTTTTCCGCCCCAGAAACCACGAATTTTCACCGAATTTCTTCAAAGTGAGCATAACACCTTATATTTGAACTGGACGAACTTATTGTGAAAGTTAGTCACATTTTTCCATGTTTGGATATAGCACGGATACAAATATTCTTATCGATTTGACAAATCGAACCAGGTTGTATTAGTCTATGATTAGGAAACATACAAAAATTCTTCCCGTTTTCACTTTTTTACCGAGTTGGACTGTATTCGGTTGGAAAGTGGAGTGTATCATATAGTCGGCCCCGCCCGACTTTAGCCTTTCCTTACTTGTTTTGTTGTAGCTTTTATTATTGCTTGCTGTTCGCATAATAGAAACTGCGTGAGCTGATTACCTCATCGCCAGAGTGATTTGTTTCTTTCCATGGCATGTCAGCCAACCATGCCATGCTCTGATCAACGCCAGCGAGCTGCTATCGCTAGAGCATGAGGCACTCGCTCACTTCACTCAGATGTACGGTACGCACTCGTTTTAGCAGCCGAACGATCAACGATTCAACGCCAAACGCACTGTTCACTGGAAACGCACAAATGCGTGCGGTTTCTTCGTTGCTGTACTACGACGTTTATCTCTAGCCATATAGTGAGAGTGGTCTGATGAGTTTGGTTAAATGTGTGTTGCATTGGGTCCCACTGTGCAAATAAAGGGCGTTCCTAAATACGAGCTCAAGATGTAATATTGATAGAAAACATTCGTTGAATAGCAGAGTACACAATTTAGGGCTATGTATGGAATATCATATCGGAAAAAGGGGCTTCAAAAACTCAAAAGAAAAACTTTTTTTCATGATTAACGAAGTCAACATCTGAAAACAAACAAGTTAGGAATTCCGAGAGTAAATATAACATGATCTGGAAAATTTTAAAAAGATCCGATGACGAATGGAGATTTTACAGCGGTAATTTGATAAATCGGGGGCCTAAAACAACACTTGAGTCCTTTGTCAAAACATGGGCCTATTCTCATTCTCGGTAGGTATTTTTAGTTGAAATATATCATGGTCTGCAAAATTTGAGAAAGATCCGATGTAAGATGTAGGTTCACAAGGGAAATTGTACAAACTGGGGGGCCCCATTTGTATGGGAGTTATACCAAAATATGGACTCATATATGTATTTGACTTTTATAGTAGGTACTCACGGTTAAAATATAACATGATCTGCAAAATTTGATAAACTTCCGATGTAAAATGTGCATTCTAGAGGGGCAATAGTAAAAATAGGGGCCCATTTGTAAGGACGCTTAAAAATGGAACCAGTTACACTCAAAGTAGGTATTCTTAGTTGAAATATAAGATGATCTCCCAAATTTGTCAAGACACAATGTAAGATTTGAGTTCTAGAGCGATAATAGTGTAAACTGTGGGCCCATTTGTATGAGGGATATACCCAAAACATGGACCTATATAGCTGGCTTTCAAAGTAAATGTTTCTAGCCTAAGAGCGTATGTAAAAAGAGCATTTTAGAGCAGTAATAGTGAAAATTGCAGGTAAATTTGTATGGACCCATGGACATGGACCCATGTAGACCACTTTTATGTTAGCTGTTTATAGTTCAAATATAACATGATTCTGAATATTTCATCAATATCCAATGTAAAATGTATATTCCAGAGCAGTAATAGGGTAAGTTGGAGGGACATTTGTATGGAGCCTACATCTAAATCTGACAGACAGACATTGATAAATCGATATAGATGGTGATTCTAAGCCGATCGGTATACTTAGCTCGAATATTTATTGGTGTTACAAACATTTGACGTAAAACTAACTTATAAATACAAATAACTTGTAAATATAAATATTATAAAAATAAATATATTAATATTGGTGTTAAACCGCCTGGTCTGAGTGGACAATTTTGATTACAAAGTCGGTAAATTACACAATTGATATTGATTTTTTCTCGGACTATTCTGAATCTTTCTGCGCCTCTATTGATCTTTATGGGGCTGCTTTGCCTGAGCCGCGGCTTTCGGGTTTCGGGCTTCCCGGAATGCCTATAAAACAAGTAAGGAAAAGCTAAAGTCGGACGGAGCCGACTATATGATACACTCCACTTGCTATCCTATTATAATTCAATTCTGTAAAGAACTGAAATCGGGAAGGATTTTTGTATCCTGTAAATGTATGTTTTTCGCAAAAAATTTTAAATCGGAAAGGACATCTGCATGTGACACGCATTCACTATGTATGTTTATAGATGAAATATAATATGTAAAGTTTGACCAAAATCGGTTTAACATTTGGGAGCAACATTTGTATATATATAAAAAAAATATATCTAAATCTGAACAGATCTTACCCACGTTCACCATGGGTTTTTTTAGTTGAATTCTAAGATGTTGTGCCAAATTTAAAGAAAATCGGGTACAATATGTGGTTTCTAAAGCGGAAATATGGAACAAATCGAGTTTAATATGTGGTTTCTAGACCGGAAAAAGTCAAATCGGGAGCGACATTTGTATGGGGGCTATATCTAAATCTGAATCGATCTGACCGATATTCACCACAGCTGTTTCTAGTTCAATTATAGGGTACTGTGCCAAATTTGAAGCAAATCGAGGTTTAATATGTGGTTTCCAGAGCGGAAAAAGTCTAATCGGGAGCGTCATTTGTTTGGGGGCTATATCTAAAACTGAACCGATTTGCTTCAAATTAAATAGCGTTTGTCATTGATCCACAAAACTTACTTGTGCCAATTTTTGTTAAGATCGGACAATAATTGCGACCTGTAATTTGATTACAACATTAGATGGACAGACGGACATTGCTAAATCGACTCAGAAAGTGATTCTAAGCCGATCTGTATAATAAACGGTGGGTCTAACTCGTTTCCTTTTGGGTGTTACAAACAAATGCACAAACACATAGATATGACACGATTTATTTGAGATGTCTATGAAGTCTTCTCAATTGGAAAGATTATCCGAGTTTGAGATACAAATGCAGATTTTGTACCTGTGTAACATTCTTGGCAATTTTTGAAGAATTTAATTTACCTTCCTCCAGGTGCAGCTTCATTATTATTTTAATCGAAAGCGAACATTAGCATAAAAAGTAGAAAGAAGATTTAAAACTATCATGAAATTTGGTATGTACACGCCTCCGGCTTCGAAGATGCGCAATACAATGATACCTTTTAAAGGGGGCGAGACTGAAGTGGTACCAAGCAATGTATTACATTGAGGATCTTGGATCTCCCTCTAACTACGTAGAGTTGCAACATAAAGGGAACTTTTAAAATGTGCTTTCAAGGGAAAAACGGGACAAAAAGGTATAAAAATGGTAACAATGTCGTTGCGAAATTCGGTTCGTACATCCCAATGACTGCGTATCACCGAACCGACTCATAACTAAAATTGATGATAAATTTGTGAGAATTCTATCTTTAAGGGGGAAAGGGACAAAAAGTGATACGTTGAGGCGCAACTCGAAGATACTTTTTGAAATTTAAAGGGCATTTTCGAAATGTGTTGCATAAGGGAGAAAGGAATAAAACAAGTAAGGAAAGGAGCGCCTCGGTAGTCGAGTTGGTAGCTTGCTCGGCTATCAGCGTGGGGGTTGTGGGTTCGATTCCCACCATAGGCTCTGGTCTGTCGCTGCAATAACTAGCTACAATGATCTTAGTCACCCCAGCTCAATCCCTGGTCCCAAAATTAGAATAAAAATTGCTTTGTATTCTAATTCATAATAAATAAATAAAAAAATAAAAAATGATATGACCTGACCAAAATTGTCAAATCGAGAGGACTATTTCTATCGAGGATATATCCACTTTCACAATAGGTTCTTCTAGTTCAAGTACATGTATGCTCAATTTTAAGAAATTCGTGGTTTCTGGGACGGAAAAAGTTAAATAACACCCAAAAGGAAGCGAGATAGACCCATTGTTAATTATACCGATCGACTTAGAATCACTTTTTGAGTCGATTTAGCAATGTCCGTCTGTCCATCTATTATTGTATTCGAATTACAGGTCGCAATTATAGTCCGATCTTAACAAAAATTGGCACAAATAAGTTTTGTGTATCAAGGACGAACGCTGTTTAATTTGAGGCAAATCGGTTCAGGTTTAGATAGAGCCCCCATACAAATGTCGCTCCCGATTTGACATTTTCCGCTCTAGAAACGACATATTGTACCCGATTTTCTTCAAATTTGGCACAACATCTTATAATCCAACTAGAAAACCCTATCCAAAAATTGGGTAAGATCGGTTCAGATTTAGATATAGCCCCCATACAAATGTCGCTCCCGATTTGACATTTTCCGCTCTAGAAACGACATATTGTACCCGATTTTCTTTAAATTTGACACAACATCATATAATCCAACTAGAAACACCTATGCAGAAATTCGGTAAGATCGGTTCAGATTTAGATATAGCCCCCATAGAAATGTCGGTCCCGATTTGACTTTTGTCGCTTTAGAAGCCACATATTGTACTCGATTTTCTTTAAATTTGACACAACATCATATAATCCAATTAGAAACACCTATGCAAAAATTGGGTAAGATCGGTTCAGATTTAGATATAGCCCCCATACAAATCTCGCTCCCGATTTGACATTTTCCGCTCTAGAAACGACATATTGTACCCGATTTTCTTTAAATTTTGCACAACATTTTATAATCAAACTAGAAACACCTATGCAGAAAGTGGGTAAGATCGGTTCAGATTTAGATATAGCCCCCATACAAATGTCGCTCCCGATTTGACTTTTGCCGCTTTAGAACCACATATTGTACCCGATTTTCTTTATATGTTTCTTTCTATCGCTAGTTTCGATTTTGTATTTGTTCACAAGACATCGTGGAAGATAAGGGATAAAGTATGAGCTGTCTTAAACAAATTTCTACTATCATGTTGAAAATACATCAGCCTACAGGATAATGGTAATGAGAAAAGGTTTTAGGTAGAATAATGCTCTTCAAAACGCTTTGCGGTGAGGTTTTCGGGTGTATACATATAATACGCAGCTGTGATTTTCACATAACGTAGATATATATACAACTTATGACTTCATGTTAACGCAAGCACTGCATACAGAAGGATCACTGATGAGTTGTCTCTACACAGGACAACAAAATACATACATATATGTCAAATGTGTGTATGGTTGAGTGTGGTTCTCCTCCTTTACATTACCAAAAACAAAGATTTCCTTCTTAAGAAGAAATTACGTATTAGCTGATATTCGAATGTATTACATTCAAAACTCATAGAAAATTTCTAATAATATTAAAACTGCCATTAAAATAAAGTGAAATTTCGCACACTATAAATTCGAGCACTGATAACACTATACACTGATAACACTATGCCGAAGGACTATCTATAACATTTAGAAGGACTTGTCTACTATTTAACCATAATTTATTTAACCAAAAATATGTCACAACTTCTACATTTATACATAGATCTTTTACATGTATGCATTGTTTTCTACGTTAGAATATTAGCTATTAAAAATAGAAGATTTTACGATTTTTTTCCTAGTTTGGTTTCGTGTCAGGTAAAAAAGATGTTTTGTAAAAAATCGGGTTTCGGCTTAAACGAAAATTAAATTTTCTTAAGAACCAGTTTTCGGTTATAGTTTTTATCCAAAAATCGTTTATAAACTGTTTTACGAAATACCTACAAAAATAATGGAAAAATCATTGCATTGCCCGATTAAAGTAAATATTATTTTTCAATAATATTTTTATACCCTCCACCTCCAGGATGCGGGTATACTAACTTTGGCATTCCGTTAGTAACACCTTGAAATATCGACCTGAGACCCTTATTCTTGATCGTCATAAAATTCTAAGACGATCTAGCCATGTCCGTCCGTCTGTTGAAAGCTTGCTAGCATCTAAACGAAAGGAACTAGAACGTTGAAATTTTCCATAAATGCGTCCTATAGTCGTATATCGGTCGGGATTGAAACGGGGCGAACTCGGTCCAAAGGGAAAAATTTTTCCCTCACAAGGACTAAAAATACCCATAATAAACCCTAATATTTTGGAGTATTTAAGCATGTTTTTGAATATGTCTGTTTATATTTGCTTGATATATGGTATGTGCATTCCCCTTATAGCAAACACGTGCACCATAAAGTGATTCTTATTTGTAGGGGGTGAAATGGGGAAAAAAAGGGATAAAAATGGTACATATTAAACGACAACAGCTAGAAACACGAAATTCGGTGTGTACATTCCTCTAATAGTACCAATCAAATGACCGCAGCTAGAGTCATGAAATTCGGAGTATACATTCCTCTGACTGCGTAGACACGGAAAATAGACCAATTTTTCGAAATTCGTACTTTTTGGGGTAAAGTGGAAAAAGGGGATACAAATAGTACAAACCAAATGACCGCAGTTAGAGTCACGCAATTCGGAGTATACTTCTCATACTCTGACTGCGTAGACACGGAAAATAAACGGATTTTTCGAAATTCGTACTTTCAAGGGATACAATGGTACAGAGGGATAAAAATAGTACCAACTAAACGACTACAGCTAGAATGATGAAATTCTAATTGCGTAGAATCGTCAAGGGGGTAAAAATGGTACCAACCAAATGGGCGCAGCTGGAATCATGGAATTCGGTGTATACATTCCTCCGACTGCATAGACACGCAAAATAAATAGTTTTTTTCCAATTTGGAATTTTTCTTTTACGGTAAAAATTGGTTGGATCAAGAAGTTAGGTTATTTGCACTATGTACGTCTGATAATGGATTTTCAAAATTTGTACTTGTGGAATTAAAATGGGATGGAAATACAACCACTATTTACCAATATTTATGGTAATTAAGCTTTTTGAAAATATTAATATAAGAATATTTATTTTTTGATTTGGAATAAATAATGGTTTGATATAATTAAAATATTATATTTATTTATAAAATTATTTTTTGAATATTTGTATTTGTTTTGGTTTACCTATAATAAAAAAATTATATTTTCCTGTAATATTACTGCGCTTCTACGAAAACCGACAACCTCTGTGGAATGCAATTCATCGTGGAGGGTTTCAAAAGTTCGGCCCGGCCGAAATTAACACCGTTTTTACTTGTTTTGATTGAGAAGATTATAAAATTAATTGTAAAATTATATAAAATAATTTTATAGGAACCAATTGCATAAAATTGTACTAAAAATAACGTAAAGGCTGATTTTTTAGCTACTATCTTTTTGGCAACACTGGTTTAAACAGCTGACGCACGTTTCGTGTTTTGTTTCACCGTCAAACATCTTCAGTTTTGTCTATAATTTCACCATGAATCGTCTTACAAATGAACAACGCTTGCAAATTATTGAATTTTATTATCAAAATGCGTGCTCTGTTAAGAAAGTTCATCGCGCGCTTCCATTTTATGGTCAGTTTAATCGACCCACTGAAGCGGCTATTTGGGCTATTGTGACTAAATTTCGCACCAAATTTACATTGTTGGACATTAAACCGCCAACACGCTTACGTAGAGTGCGAACTGAAGAAAATATCGCAGCTGTATCGGCCAGTGTTAATGATGACCATCAATTATCGATTCGTCGCCGTTCGCAGCAATTGGGCCTCTGTTACTCAAAAACGTGGAAATGCCAAAATTGGACTAAGCGGATGGACCATTCGAGGCGCAGTCAATGTCAACATTTGCATGAAATAATCTTCAAACATTAATTTATATTAACCGTACTATCGATTCAAATAAAGATTTCATGTATTTTTCTGCATTTTATGTTTTTTTTTTTTTTGAAAAACTTTCCTATAGCTTTTAAAAAATCACCCGTTATATCCTACCTCAAGCCGAATCTAAAGTGTCATATTTTATAGTTCTTTTTGGCAATTCATTATTTGCCCAAGATTATAATGAATAGTTTAAAAGACTATCAAATTCTCGGTGCTAGTCTCTTCTGTTCTTCTCGAATCGTGTGTGTTGGTCAAGTTACGAATGTTAGGAAGTCCATTGGCAGTTCTTTTGTCGTTAATACAATGGATTACAATATATTACTTATATAAATAATTTATATATATATTATTCGACGAGAACTGGCTGAATTCTAAATCTTGAAATAAATGATTAGCTTATTTGTAGATTAGATATCGAGCTCCATTAACGTCGAAAATTTTTACTTTATTGTTCTTGAAATGATTTAAGTTAAGTTTCTAAAGCTTCTTATGAATCAAGCGGTAAGTGCAAATCATCGCCTATTTCTATAAAATCTTTCCAGATTTCCAGATTATTAGGGCTTTTTTTCTTTAAGGCTGGACAACTACGCTGCGATAACAAAACCCTAAATAAAAAGTGAAAATTTTGCTCAAAATAAAAAATCTTTGTGATCTGTGTGATTATTTTCTTTTTCCTTTTTTGCTTCACGCACTCTCACGTGATCCAATAAGCACTCACGCGTCCTTCTCTAGTTCATGGTTCGATTCTCAGTCGAAGCGAAGTGGAAAAAGTTTTTAAATGACGAATTTGTCAAAAATTACTTGTCCTGATGCATGGAAATTGAAATATACCGAACGACATAATAATACAAAATAGAAAAAATATTTATTTTAATTTTTGTTTTTCACTTCTCACACATTTGTCTTTTCTACTTCTGGAAGTCACTAAGTAATGACTCCGTTGAAGTATCGCGGGAGTGGCACATTTCTTCACGACTGGAGGCACTTCTTCGATTGAAAAGCGATTATCGTGGAGATCATTTTCAACTTCTCAATTTAACGTTTTAGTGACTTCCACGATAGAAAATGTTTGCAGGGGTTGTATGTGTTAGCCAGACAAATGTGAAAATGGGGGTTAGAGTTAGTAACAAGTAAGAAGGCTTTAAGTTCGGCCGAGCCGAATCTTATATACCCTCCCTGGTTGGTTGTATTTCCATCCTCAAAAGTATAAAAGTTGAAAATACCTTATCTCTCACGTACGCAGTATAAGACAACTTCATGATTCTACCATATTTTGTCGTAAAAGCAACAAAATAAAGTACGAATTTGGAAAAAAATATTTTACGTGGCAGTCAGAGGAATGTGTACTCCGAATTCCATGATTCTATCAGCGGCCATTTTGTTGGTACCATTTTTATCCCCTTTTTCCAATTTTGCCCCCTCAAGAGTACAACTATCTAAAATCTCTTTATTTTACGTATCTACACAATTAGAGGGACGTCCTCACTGAATTTCATCATTCGAGCTGTATTCGTTTAGTTGGTACTATTTTTATCCCCTGTAGCTATTGTATCCATTGAAAGTACGAATTTGGAAAAAACGTTTTATTTTTCGTGTCTACGCAGTCAGAGGAATGTATACTCCGAATTTCATGATTTTAGATGCTGTCATTTGGTAGGTACTATTTTTATCCCCTTTTTCCATTTGAACCCCAAAAAGTACGAATTTTGGAAAGTTCTTTTATTTTACGTGTCTATGCAATCAGAGGAATGTATATATCGAATTTCATTATTCTAGGTGTAGCCGTTAGGTTGGTACTATTTTTATCCCTCAATCCCCATTTAACCCCTTAAAAGTACGAATTTAGAAAAAAAATACGTTTATATTATGTATCTACTCTATTAGAGGTATGTACACGACAAATTTCGTGTTTCTATCTGTTGTCGTTTGATAGGTACCATTTTTATCCCTTTTTGTCCCATTTCGCCCCCTATAAATAAAAATCACACTATGGTGCCCTTTTATGCTATAAAGGGAATGCGCATTGCAAATATCAACTAAATACAAGCTAATATCTTCAAAAAACATGCTGAAATACTCTAAATATTTGGGGTATTTTCAGTTCTTGTGAGGGAAAAATGTTTCCCTCTGGGCCGATTTCGTCCACTTTCAATCCCAACTGATCTACAACAGACACATTTAGGAAAAATTTGAAATTTTGGCCGCTATCGTGCTTTCAACAGGCAGACTGACGGACATGGCTATATCGTCTTAGAATTTTACCACGACCCAGAATATATATACTTTATGGGGTCTCCGATGAATATTTCAAGGTGTTACAAACAGAATGACAAAGTGAATATACCCCCATCCTGGAGGTGGAGGGTATAAAATCCCTCGAGTATGATGCATTATCAATATAATTACAACCACTCTTCACAGTTGACCCTCGATAAAATCGTATGTAGGCCTTGTCGATCATGGGCTGGCTTTGTTGTATGATGCTTAGTAATAAAATTGTTGTTGCTGCTGCCGCTGCTGTTCTTCGGGTTGTTGTTGTTGTTGCTGTGTCTATTTTAATATCTTGAGCTTTTCGTACAACATTGAACAGCATCAAAGATTTCCTCCCATTCTTCTTCTATTCAATTCCTTTTGTGTTTTTTGCTTTGTTTTCTTCTTCTTCTTCTTCTTCTTGTTATTCGGAATGCATTTGTGAGAGTGTGTGTGCGCGCCAGTGTAATTCTTAATGCTTTGTTCGCTCATGAAGTGTGAGTGTGTGAATGTATATCCGCGTATATCTATGTCCGTATCTACGCATGTTTTGTTTTCTATTTCTTGAGATTACTTTTTGCTGCTCCTCCATATTCCACATTCAACATTCGCATACACTTCCGTACATACAGCGTCTGCATGTTCTTTAGATAGATAGGCTGGTAGACAGAGAGAGAGAGAGGGGGGGGGCTACTTAGGTCTATTCAAAGGGAAGGAAGTATAAAGGCAATGGTGCGGTGCGGTGCGTTGAGGTGCGTATGTTTGTTTGTTTGTTTTGTTGTAGATGTGGTTCAAACTGGTATGACAACATTTTAATTAATTATCTTTTTCAGTTGGATCGATACAACAATTCGAAAAAATAAGCTTCAGCCAAAACACTGTACCGTAGGTCGGTCATACGCACAATCATCAGCGACCACAGGCTGGCTGGCTGACAGACTGACAACTCGTCGTGCAGAAGATCGTTAATAGATAGATTTCCCAGATACTTGAGGAATACGCTCAGCACAGCACATATCGATGCGATAGTGTGTTTGTGTTTGTTTTTACGCATTGTGGCTTAAATATTGTACTCGTAATTGTTATGGCCAGCCTAATGATTTCAATGGACAGTATGCTTACATGTATGTACGAATGTGTGTCCCAATTGAATTTAAAAATTAAAATTTTATTTTCAGAAAATTGTACATATGTTTGTCTTGGGATGCATTCAAACTACAAATGAAGACATTCTCATATAATTGTGTACACACGTACATATGTATGTACAAATAAAACTTGTGTACATGTGCATGTATGCATGCATTTAAATACATGATTATGTGTTCGATTATGCTCAAACGAAATACAACAAATTAAAGTATTCAAGAGATTATAATAAGTCGGTCAAGACCAAATATAATGTTATTTAAATATCGGTTTTCTGAATGCATAATTGTAATATGAAGTAACCGGATTTCCCATTCCACCACTGATCAGGATACTAACGTGATGTTGGCCCAGACATCTTATACTGATAAAGGAGAAGTGTGTATATATGGGGCATTTCACGACAAATCGGACAGTGGAGATTAGAGAATTCGTTTTTTCCAAATTTTCAAAAAATTAAAAAACATAGTTTCATTTTCAACCAAGGCTCAACATTAACAGAATAAATAGATATCAAAAAATTCGAAGAGTACAAAAAATTAAAATAAAAAACTTTTAATTTAAAAGTCAAAATTTTTATACAAAAACATTGTGAATATATTTTTAATACATTTTCTTTTTTTCAAAAAATTAAAAAACAGTTTCATTTTCGACCAAGGCTCAACATTAACAGAATAAATAGATATTAAAAAAATCGAAAATTAAAAAAAAATAAACTTTTAATTTAAAAGTCAAAATTTTTATACAAAAACATTGTGAATATATTTTTAATACATTTTCTGAAAAGTTATTGAAGAAGTTATGAGCAAAATACTGAAAAAAGAACTACAATTTAGCGATTTCTTAAAAAAGCTTTATTTTTTAACGATATCAGAAAAAACTCAAAGTATACCTCAATTTGTTCTGTACTAAAAATTATAAAAAATGGAGGAATTCAAAAATATTTTTTTAACCGCCCGATTTGTCGGATTTTTAGCGATTGTTTTTAACCCCTGTTTATAGCTTTCATAAATAACTTTTATTTAACGCGTGATCGAACATATACTCTTAAAATTATAGTACTTTTATTAGAGGCGAAGAATTGTATTTTAATCAAAATTAAAACAAACGGGTAAAAATGGCGTTAAGTTCGACCGAGCCAAACCTTATATACCCTCCACCATGGATTGCATTCTACAGAGGCTGTCGATTTTACAGAACAGGAAAATGTTATTTTTTTTTTTAAAATATAGCCCATCCAAATAAAAATATTGAAAAAACAAGTTAGGAAGGTTAAAGTCGGGCGTGATGGACTATATGATACCCTACACTTAGTGTTAGAGTGTTAAATATGTGGTTTAAAGAGGGAAAAGAATCAAATCGGGAGCTATATATAATATGAACCGATGTGACCCACTTTCGCTATAGTAATTTCTATTTGAAATATTAGCCGATGTGCCGAATTAGAAGTCTGTTCAAATATGCTATTTCTAGAGCGGAAATAATAAATTCAGTAGCGAAATTTGTAATGGAGCTATATATATATATATTTGAACTCATCTGACCCATTTTCATCAGAGCTGTTTTTAGTTGAAATATAAGTTGTTTTGCCAAATTTGAAGAAAATCTGGCAAAGTTTGTGATTTCTAGAGCGGAAAGAGTCAAATCGGAGGAGACATTTGTATGGGAGCTATATATAAATCTTAACCGATCTATCCTGTTTTCACCAGAACTATTTTCAGTTGAAATATAAGCTGTTTTGCCAAATTTGAAGAAAATCTGGCAAAGTTTGTGGTTTCTAGAGCGGAAAGAGTCAAATCGAAGGATACATTTGTATGGGAGCTATATATAAATCTGTACCGATCTATCCTATTTTTACTAGAACTCTTTTTAGTTGAAATATAAGCTGTCTAGCCAAATTTGAAGAAAATCTGTCAAAGTTTGTGGTTTCTAGAGCTGAAAGAGTCAAATCTGAGGAGACATTTGTATGGGAGCTATATATAAATCTGAACCGATCTATCATATTTTTACCAGAGCTGTTCTTAGTTGAAATATAAGCTGTTTTGCCAAATTTGAAGAAAATCTGGCAAAGTTTGTGGTTTCTAGAGCGGAAAGAGTCAAATCGAAGGATACATTTGTATGGGAGCTATATATAAATCTGTACCGATCTATCCTATTTTTACCAGAACTCTTTTTAGTTGAAATATAAGCTGTCTAGCCAAATTTGAAGAAAATCTGTCAAAGTTTGTGGTTTCTAGAGCTGAAAGAGTCAAATCTGAGGAGACATTTGTATGGGAGCTATATATAAATCTGAACCGATCTATCATATTTTTACCAGAGCTGTTCTTAGTTGAAATATAAGCTGTTTTGCCAAATTGGAAGAAAATCTGGCATAGTTTGTGGTTTCTAGAGCTGAAAGAGTCAAATCTGAGGAGACATTTGTATGGGAGCTATATATAAATCTGAACCGATCTATCATATTTTTACCAGAGCTGTTCTTAGTTGAAATATAAGCTGTTTTGCCAAATTTGAAGAAAATCTGGCAAAGTTTGTGGTTTCTAGAGCGGAAAGAGTCAAATCGAAGGATACATTTGTATGGGAGCTATATATAAATCTGTACCGATCTATCCTATTTTTACCAGAACTCTTTTTAGTTGAAATATAAGCTGTCTAGCCAAATTTGAAGAAAATCTGTCAAAGTTTGTGGTTTCTAGAGCTGAAAGAGTCAAATCTGAGGAGACATTTGTATGGGAGCTATATATAAATCTGAACCGATCTATCATATTTTTACCAGAGCTGTTCTTAGTTGAAATATAAGCTGTTTTGCCAAATTTGAAGAAAATCTGGCAAAGTTTGTGGTTTCTAGAGCGGAAAGAGTCAAATCGAAGGATACATTTGTATGGGAGCTATATATAAATCTGTACCGATCTATCCTATTTTTACCAGAACTCTTTTTAGTTGAAATATAAGCTGTCTAGCCAAATTTGAAGAAAATCTGTCAAAGTTTGTGGTTTCTAGAGCTGAAAGAGTCAAATCGAAGGATACATTTGTATGGGAGCTATATATAAATCTGTACCGATCTATCCTATTTTTACCAGAACTCTTTTTAGTTGAAATATAAGCTGTCTAGCCAAATTTGAAGAAAATCTGTCAAAGTTTGTGGTTTCTAGAGCTGAAAGAGTCAAATCTGAGGAGACATTTGTATGGGAGCTATATATAAATCTGAGCTGATCTAAGTCATTTTTACCAAAGGTGTTTCCCGTTGAAATATAAGGTGTTTTGCGAATTTAGAGGAAAATCGGTTAAAATTTGTGGATTTTAAAGCGGAAAAATTCAAATTGGGAACGAAATTTGTATGGGAGCTATATATAAATCTGAACCGATTACCACATGGTGTTTTTAGTTGCACTATAAGATGTTTTGCCAATTTTAAAGAAAATCTGTTGAAATAAGTGGTAGCTAGAGAGAAAAGGGTCAAATCGGGTGTGAAATTCGTATGGGGGCTAATCTGAATCTGAACCGATTTTCTTCAAATTAAATAGCGTTCGTCCTTGTCCCGATAAACTTCGTTGTGCAAAGTTTCGTTTGGTTCTGGCTACAATTGCGACCTGTATCGTGATTACAACAATAGATGGACAGACGGACATTGTTAAATCGACTCAGAAAGAGATTATAAGCCGATCTGTATAATTAACAATGGGTCTATCTCCCTTCCTTTTGGGTGTTACAAACAAATGCACAAAGACATAATACTCTCGTGGAGTGTATAAAAATATGTATGCTTTAGCCACGCCCCTTCTTGTCTCCTCCCACACAATTGTCTCTATACTCTATTAAATGCTTTATAACCCCTTTACCGGTGAAATCCATTATGACTTCATATTTGATAATGTTTTTACAATTATTAACAAATGCGGAAGCTGGGTCCACTTGGCACAAATTCTAGTACCTTCCACAAACTTACTACGGCGCTAAGCAAAATTTAAGTCCTTCCATACACAGGATCTCTAAGAGTTAGGGTATTTATATGTCTAGGTTTGGCCGACTAACGTTTTCTTACTTGTTTGTGCATAAAATCAGGATACAACATTTTTTATGGATATTTTTTAAACATTTTAAAATTCAATTTTTCGTCGAAGATACCTTTCATACTTCTACTCTCATTTTGGGCCATAGTAAGTTTGATTAAAGTTAATTATCATGTCTACCAATGCTGCTAATTTCACTTTCACATAGAAACGGTATCAAAAAATGATAATTTCTTTGAAAACTTTTAGGTATTAATCCTTGGTTTGTTTTGCATAAAATGAGCCATTAATTGTTTAGATTGATGGAAGTTTGCTTAAGTTGTTGTGTTAGTCAATACAAAAGCCACAAAATTTTGTATTGTGGCTTAAGTTTAGACTGATTTTTCAAATAAATTTTCCAGGAGTTCTGAAACCACACTGCAGGATTTTTAATCATCTTTACTTATGGCGGAGGTTTCATCATCTACCACTAGTTTTTTAATTTCAAAAATATATTCAACTAACAACTATGTTTACTGCATTACATTCTCCAATTACTTATTCTAATTAATACGTTAATTAATGCAGACATTAATTTAATGGAAAAAATCTATTGTGTCTCTCTCTCTGCGAGTAGGCGTTTTTCAATTACAAAAATGAAATTCCACTAAAAATTGGTATCACCATTAACACGATTTTTCGTTTTCATTATTTCATTTAGTGGGTGTGTGTTTTTCTGAGGGAGAGCTCTTTAATCAAAATATTGTAATAATTTGCATTTCACATCAAAAAAACCTCAACATTTTCCACGCACGCACGCACACATTCATATGCAGATGTGCGTAGAAGGCATGTTTGGTTGGTGTGGTGTCGTCGTCGTCGCAGTTTAGCACTGGACAAATATTTCCTATAATACATATTAAATACGAGAATGTAAAAACTATTTTTATAATAAATCAAAAGAAAAAACACTGCTTTGCAAGAACGCTCAACACGTGGTGCCATAACGCACCCATTATTGTGCGATGGACAGTGGGACGAACGATAGTAAATATTAACATATGCACATACCGAGTGCTAACAATGCACAGTGGTGCGAAACAATAATTATATAATTGTCCATTGGATTAAAACAAAAGAGACATTGTTATTGGGATAAAATTGGTATCAACAAAAGTATTGTAGCTAGAATCGTGAAATTTGGTATGTAAATTGCTCTCATCACATAGAAGCGCAATATATTTTTATACTTTTAAGGGGGTGAGCGGCGCAAAAAGGGACAAAAATGGCACCTACTAAATTTGGTGTGTAAATTCCTCTGACATCGTAGAGTAAATGGATTTTTTTCAAAATTTTACTGGTAATGAGCGGCTCAAAAAGGGATACAAATGGAACCAACTAAAGTATTGCAGCTAGATTCGTGAAATTTGGTGTGTAAATTCCTCTGACATCGTAGTGCACAATCTAATTGATTTTTTTTTTCGAAATTTGTACTTTGAGTGAGTATTGTAGTTTGAATCTGAAATTCTGTAGCTTGAATATATATGTAAATGTGTAGCTAAAAATTATAAGGGGCGAGCTGGACAAAAGGGATAAATGTTGCGTGAGGAAAAGGGATAAACGTGGTACCAAATAAAGTACATTTTTAAGGGGAGAAGCGGTTCAAAAAGGTGTAAAATGACCGGTTACATCTAAAAAATGAGATCGAGGATATAATAATTTAATTTGTTGTTCGAAAATGGGCAGAAAATGATAAAAATGAATATACGAAGGCGGTTTAGCTAAAATAGTGCACTTCGACAAACACTTTTCCAAATCACTATTTTAGATTTATCTATATCCACCAAAAGAAAATTCAATAAATACTATCCAAAACAAGTAAGGAAAGGCTAAAGGCGGGGCCGACTATATGATACACTCCACTTTCCAACCGAATACAGTCCAACTCGGTAAAAAGTGAAAACGGGAAGAATTTTTGTATGTTTCCTAATCATAGGCTAATACGACCTGGTTCGATTTGTCAAATCGATAAGAATATTTGTATCGGGGCTATATCCAACCATGGAAAAATGTGACTAACTTTCACAATAAGTTCTTTCAGTTCAAATATAAGGTGTTATGCTCACTTTGAAGAAATTCGGTGAAAATTCGTTGTTTCTGGGGCGGAAAAAGTTAAATCGGGAGCGAAATTTGTATGGGAGCTATATATAAATCTGAACCGATCTAACACATTTTTACCATGGGTGTTTCTAGTTGAAATATAAGATGTTTTGCCAATTTTGAAGAAAATCTCTTGTAATATATGGTATCTAGAGTGAAAAGATTAAAATCGGGAGTGAAATTCGTATGGGAGCTATATGTAAATCTGAACCGATCTGACCCATTTTCACTATGGGTGTTTCTAGGACAAATATAATATACTTCGCCTAATTTGAAGAGGATCTGTTAAAATATGTGGTTTCTAGAGCGAAAAAAGTAAAATCGGGAGCGAAATTTGTATGGGAGCTATATATAAATTTGAACCGATCTGACCCATTATTACCACAGGTGTTTCTAGTTGAAATATAAGATGTTTTGCCAAATCTGATACAATATGTGGTTTCTAGAGCGGAAAAAGTCAAATCGGGAGCGAAATTTGTATGGGAGCTATATATAAATCTGAACCGATCTGACCCATTTTTACCACAGGTGTTTCTAGTTGGAATATAAAATGTTTTGCCAATTTTGAAGAAAATCTGTTGTAATATGTAGTATCTAGAGTGAAAAGTGTCAAATCGGGAGTGAAATTCGTATGTGAGCTATATATAAATTTGAACCGATCTGCCCCATTTTTACCACAGGTGTTTCTAGTTGAAATATAAGACGTTTTGCGAAATATGAAGACAATCTGATACAATATGTGGTTTCTAGAGCGGAAAAAGTCAAATCAGGAGCGAAATTTGTATGGGAGCTATATATAAATCTGAACCGATATGACCCACTTTTACCACAGGTGTTTCTAGTTCGAATATAAAATGTTTTGCAAATTTTGAAGAAAATCTGTTGTAATATGTGATATCTAGAGTGAAAAGTGTCAAATCGGGAGTGAAATTCGTATGGGGGCTATATCTAAATCTAAACCGATTTTTTTCAAATTAAATAGCGTTCGTTCTTATCCCGAAAAACTTCGTTGTGAAAAGTTTCATTTGGTTCTGACGGACATTGCTAAATCGATTCAAAAAGTGATTCTAAGTCGATTGGTATAATTAACAATGGGTCTATCTCTCTTCCTTTTGGGTGTTACAAACAAATGCACAAAGACATAATACTTTCGTGGAGTGTATAAAAAAGGAGAAAAAGTAAATTAGAATAGTTATTAATTTTTCAAATCCCTTGCGACTTTTGCCGCACCCTGTACTGTGGAATGTAATCCATGATGGAGGGTATATAAGATCCAGCCTTGGCGAACTTTTGATTTTCTGATTAAAAATCCGTTTTTTTATCACTCTAATCCAAACTGAATTAAGACATTGTGGGCAATCCAAACTATTTTTGTGGTTTTAAGAAGTGAGACAAAAAAATCGAAAAAATTCAGCAATTAATTAAATATATAATCTGGTGTTATCGGGCTATTTTTTTTTTGTTATCTCTCTTTGTAAGAGTGCTTAAAAAAATTATATTTTTTATTTTTTTTTTAATATATCGTTTTTCTGGCACTATAAAACCCATGTTTTTTGTTGCATGTGGACTAATTTCGCTTGAAGGCGACAAAAGACTTATACCACTACCTTCTGTTTAACGTCATGCTCAGACTGATACTGCCAAAATGATAGCTCGAAACGAAATGATGGTTCGTCGAAAATTGGTTTTCTAATTTATTAAGTAAAAATTTAGAACAATTTCCATTTGAGATCAGTCGGACAACAGGGCGAATACGTAATATTACTGTCAAAATATAACTTATACGCCAACAATATTGTCATCATTATACTTCTCATAAGCAAAGGTTTGTTTCTAAATTCAAAAAATGTTGCAAAATTCGAAAATGCAGCGAAAATGACTGTATTGCTCCTTTCGGTGAAATTGCAGCATTTTTGGAATTTTTGATAAAAGAAATATTTTAAAAGCCTTTTGTCAATATGTAATGGCATTTAATTGATTTGATTCGGACTTTTTACAGTTGTCGCTGGCTTTATACAGGGTGGCGCAGAACGTTTTTGAATTCCTTATAACTTTTTGAATTATTATTCTTTCTTTGTTTTTTCAGCATTTTGTGAAGGAGACTTGAGAAATTAATTATGAATCATTACACGATCGAACAACGTACAAAAATAATTGAATTTTATTTTTGAAACCAAGGGACATATTCGGCGAACGCATTATTTCGTACACAAGCGATTTTAACAGGCCTCCACGTCCACCAGACTTAACAGCTCCTGACAGTTTTCTTTGGGGATATTTGAATGAAAGAGTGCACGTTAACAAACCAAGAACCATATTCCAACTAAAAACCAACATTCCAAATGAAATCATGGCCAAAATTTTGAGAAAAGTTATGGAAAATATGCTAAAAAGAGCACGTATGTGCGAAGCAGACGTCACTTACAGGATATCATTTTTCAAAGCTAATTGCAAAAAATTCCCCAATAATATACTGTATTAAAAAAAATAAATAAAAAAACATTTAAACCATATAGCTCATTCTGCGCTACTCGGTATTTAGGTATCATGTACATGTTCCGATCATGCCTTAACTTCCTTGTTCAATACTATCAAAATTCCCACTAATTCCTGGAATATACCACATGTGTAGTTTAGATCATGAAAATTGTTTCTAACCACTGTAAATCGCGACTATCCACTAAAAGGACACAAATGTGCCTAGGAAAAAGGAAGCGAAAGCAAAACAAAGAAAAGTGGTATGAATATAAATCATGCCAGGTACAAGCATAAATGTCAAACAAAACAAGAACAACAACGACGAATGTGACATGTCAACGGACATGGATATGACTCAAGAAGACGACCAGAAGTGGAATGAAATGACTGAAGTGATTATGGGCAAACCATCAAATCGAAAAGACGCGCGCACACACACACACGGGCACACACGGGCACACATCGTCACACACATCAACACTATGTCATAATTGTGGGTGTTCGTCAAACGTTCATTTGGGCGGACACACCATCCAGCCATCCACTTATATGTCCAACAACCCCATGCCGCCGTAATAAGGTCAACTGTTTTTTTGTGTTATTAAGAATTTGTTTCTTTTGAAAAAAAAACGAGAAAAACAGTAACAAGAACAAACGAAGCACCGTAATAAACAGAAATTTTATTGCAATTTAATGGAAATTTACGATATGTGCATAAATTTAATTCATAGCGCAGTGAAAGTGGAGTAGATGGAGATACATACACCCACTCCTCTAACTTTGGCGTGGGTATGGGTATGGAGAGCAGCATTTCAAGTACACCGCAACGCACCGTACCGCGCCGTACATCACGAACGAGACCACCTCCAGTGGTGGAATGTGACTTTTATGTAATGAACGAATGATTTTTTACGATGGACTCTGGACGATCCTTGATTTTTTACTTCGTGAACACCTCCACAACCACCCCCACCACCTTCATCATTCCACTCAGATTCAATTCTAATTTGTCGACAATAGTACGATAAATCGCAAATATTTGTGCGTGTACAGTATCCGGCCACAGAAAAGAGAGAACTTTCAATTTCTCATCATTTATATTTTCACTAACAACAAAGAACAATATAAAGAGTGATTTTTTTGAGGTTAGGATTTTCATGCATTAGTATTTGACAGATCACGTGGGATTTCAGACATGGTGTCAAAGAGAAAGATGCTCAGTATGCTTTGACATTTCATCATGAATAGACTTACTAACGAGCAACGCTTGCAAATCATTGAATTTTATTACCAAATCAGTGTTCTGTTCGAAATGTGTTTCGCGCTTTACGTCCGATTTATGGTCTACATAATCGACCAAGTGAGCAAACAATTAATGCGATTGTGACCAAGTTTCGCACTCAGTTTACTTTATTGGACATTAAACCAACCACACGAATGCGTACAGTGCGTACAGAAGAGAATATTGCGTCTGTTTCTGAGAGTGTTGCTGAAGACCGTGAAATGTCGATTCGTCGCCGTTCGCAGCAATTGGGTTTGTGTTATTCGACCACATGGAAGATTTTACGCAAAGATCTTGGTGTAAAACCGTATAAAATACAGCTCGTGCAAGAACTGAAGCCAAACGATCTGCCACAACGTCGAATTTTCAGTGAATGGGCCCTAGAAAAGTTGGCAGAAAATCCGCTTTTTTTATCGACAAATTTTGTTCAGCGATGAGGCTCATTTCTGGTTGAATGGCTACGTAAATAAACAAAATTGCCGCATTTGGAGTGAAGAGCAACCAGAAGCCGTTCAAGAACTGCCCATGCATCCCGAAAAATGCACTGTTTGGTGTGGTTTGTACGCTGGTGGAATCATTGGACCGTATTTTTTCAAAGATGCTGTTGGACGCAACGTTACGGTGAATGGCGATCGCTATCGTTCGATGCTAACAAACTTTTTGTTGCCAAAAATGGAAGAACTGAACTTGGTTGACATGTGGTTTCAACAAGATGGCGCTACATGCCACACAGCTCGCGATTCTATGGCCATTTTGAGGGAAAACTTCGGAGAACAATTCATCTCAAGAAATGGACCGGTAAGTTGGCCACCAAGATCATGCGATTTGACGCCTTTAGACTATTTTTTGTGGGGCTACGTCAAGTCTAAAGTCTACAGAAATAAGCCAGCAACTATTCCAGCTTTGGATAACAACATTTCCGAAGAAATTCGGGCTATTCCGGCCGAAATGCTCGAAAAAGTTGCCCAAAATTGGACTTTCCGAATGGACCACCTAAGACGCAGCCGCGGTCAACATTTAAATGAAATTATCTTCAAAAAGTAAATGTCATGGACCAATCTAACGTTTCAAATAAAGAACCGAACCGAGATTTTGCAAATTTTATGCGTTTTTTTTTAAAAAAAAGTTATCAAGCTCTTAAAAAATCACCCTTTACATATGTTTCTATGGATACACAGAGTTTGACATCCTGTCTGAAGTACCTTGAAATATTGATCTGAGACCCTACCCAGACCAGACGAATCATGGAAAATCACTCAACGAATCAAATCAAAATCAATCATCAAAATCAAAAGAATTCGAACTTTTAGGAAGTAAACTGGTATAAATTAAGCAGTCCCATCGACCAACAAATAATGCAAAGTGGGGCAACAAAATGAAAATGATCCAAAATTAAACACAATTTACACCCAAAAACAAGTAAAAAGTAACTCATCCGACCAACCTAATTTTGCAGTACAGCCCTAAATCCACACAGTGACTCGTTGTGGATGCATTGGCTTCTCAATAGTCACGTGTGGGTTATCTGAACCACACATGTGTCAATTTTGCTTATTGACATAGCCACCGAGATGAAAATGAGCTGCATGAAGGCTGAACAGAAGGCCGATCTCTTCTCGAAAATTTGCGCTAAAGAATCACCACTTGAGAATTAAGTTTTTAGTATTTCCCAATTTTGTTCGACCGCGTACCATCCCATTTTGCAAATGTCAAACATCAACCTGAAAATTAAAATAACAGGTAAAAACGGCGTTAAGTTCGACCGGACCGATCTTTATATACCCTCCACCATGGATTGCATTCCACAGAGGTTGTCGGTTTTCGTAGAAGTGCAGTAATATTACAGGAAGATATAAAACCAAAACAAATACGAATATTAAAAAAAAAATTATTTTATAAATAAATATAATATTTTAATTATTTCAAACCACCTTATAAGGCAGACGGACAGACGGACAGACGGACGGACATTGCTAAATCGACTCAGAAAGTGATTCTAAGTCGATCGGTATATTTAACAATGGGTCTATATCGTTTCCTTTTGGGTGTTACAAACAAATGCACAAAGCCATAATACTCTCGTGGAGTGTATAAACATGTTTAAATACGCTAAAATATTAAGGATTATTATGGGTGTTTTTAGTCCTTGTGAGAGAAAAAATTTTCCCTTTTGGCCAATTTCGCCCCATTTCAATCCCAACCGATCTACGACTATAAGACGCATTTATGGAAAATTTGAACGTTCCTTTTTTGTACCATAAGAAGAATAAAAAAATATATTTTCCCATTAAATACTTTTTTTGGGAATTTTATTGTCTTTTAAATTGATGAACAAATTATCAATCTAATCATTTTTCACTGAAATTTTGTTTGATTTTGCAAAAAATTATATTGAAAAAATCTTAAGAAGTTCTATAACTTCTATATTTTTCCAGAGCTATTTTTAAACTATGCTATATAATGCGTAATATATACTTTTAAAAAATATTTTCTATCTACTAAGAGTTTCATAACTTATTTACCTATCCAAAGATTTTACATGCGTAGAATGCCAAATTACATCAGAAAATATTATACATAGCAATTCGGCAAAAATGTTGTTGCATAGTGTAATATTTATAAACTTTTTATTATTAATTTTCTTATCTGTAGGAAGTTCTTACTAGGAACTACTGTGCACTACGAATGAAAGACAAAACATACTCTAGATATGATTTTATCCACTTAAGAGGATAGGCTCGTGCTTGTGTTTGGCAGGACACTGTATATGCAACGGGTGTGTTTCCTAATATTGTTATTTTTTCCTACTTTTTTATAGATAATTAAATGCTAATTATTTCTGATTTCATAATTTTCTTTTTTTGTTTTGTTACGTCGGATATTTTGTAATGGGACGATTTATAGGCATTTGCGGGTCGCATTTATATTATTTTTTTTTTTGGTTGTAAAAATCGTGTTTTTTTGAGGCGTTGTTCGATGTTGTTCGGCGGAGGCATATTTCTTTACGGTGTTGGATTATTTACCATGTTCCACATTATGATTCCATTAATCATATTGCGGTTTTCTATTGTGGCAAAAATTTATGGATTTCAGTGTCTCTCGCTCTCCCTCTCCGTCCGTCTATCTGTTTGTCTGCCTATCTATCCGTCTATCCAACGTATGGGCTTATATGTGCTTTTAATTAATTAATTTTTGTGCTGGTTGTAAAGAAAGAAGGATGAAGAAGTAGATGGTGATGATGATGGTGGTGGTGCTGGTGTTGTGGAAGATGAAGAAGTTCAGGTTACATGGAAATTAATTCACTAATAGTTCCCACGTGGTGTTGCTGCTGCTGCTGTTGGTGGCTGCGCTGGAGATTGTTGTAAAGCTTGTTGCCATTAACCCAATCATAAGAGGTACGCTCTTGTGTGAGTGCCGCAATTAACAGGTTTAGATAATGACTCTGAAATCGCTTAGCAATTTATCAGAACCTGAGAATTCATTTTAGAATTTATTACCTGGTAGTCTTTAAATTATTGTAATTTTATACAAAACTGAGTATTTTGTTTAGGCGTAAAAATTTAAAATTGTGTTTTGCACTTCAGTCTTAAAGGGGTTACTATGGAATGAACTAATTCTCGAATATTTTGTAAACTTTTACATGATTATTATTTGCCTTAACAGTCGGCTACTTCTGTAACAATTTACTAGGATCTTAGATTGAAAAAGTCAAATCGAGTGCAACATTTTATATTGGAAGTTTACAAACTAAATCTGAATAGATGCTACTCACATCGATATTTCTATGCAAATTGTCTACATAATATCATCTTATCATCGTCTTTTGTCACTCTTATTATAGATTTTCAAGGTATTCGGTGGCATGAGAGCCCCATTGTGTCAAATTAAGATTTTATCTATTTTCTAGATCATTGTATATAGGTTATTCAATTCTAATTTTTTCAACAATGTCTGAACTAGCCAATGTCTTCATTGTATTTGTCTGTATGGCCATGCCATACATTCAACAGTCTTCACACGTCTCCATTTGGTTTAGACAGTTTTACAATATCAATTTTCACACCTAAACCAAAAACTAAAGTAAAGGAAATATCGAAATATTACCGATCATCATTAATCATGTTTCTGCGTTTTTTGCATTGACAGCTTTACAAGAACATTTCTTAATTACCATTCTCGCATTCACACTGGCAATCGCAGTCGCAGATGGAATACCGAAAAGATATTATCTTCGCTTCGCAACACTTCAATGTAAAGTTGAAAATATTTTTGGTGTTGCTTAATTAGTTTCTTGTTGCTCTGCTAGCATTTCATCGTACATACAAACTATATGTTATATATGCATGTTTCCAGGAAGATGGGAATATTTTTGATTATTTCAAATAAGTTTGAGAAAAGTATTTAACTTTCGAACGTTTTCGATAACATTTTCAGATGAATTTAGGCTTTCAAAACTAGAAAACAATATTAAAAACATTTTTATGGCTACTTAAAAAAATACTAAATTAAAAAAAATGTTCAGAATTTAATTTTTACATAGAAAAAGTTGTTTAAGAACAATCTCCTAAACAATGGGAATAATTTTTTTTATTTTTTTTTTTTTTGAAAAAAAACAGTTTTTCTTGTTACAAAAAAATAGAAAAAATTAGAAAAAAATGTTTACCATATTAAAAAATATTTAGGTTTTCAAAACTGGAAAACAATATTAAAAACATTTTTTGGCTACTTAAAAAAATACTAAATACTATATTAAAAAAATATTCAGAATTTAATTTGTACATAGAAAAAGTTGTTTCAGAACAATCTCCTAAAAAATTTTCCTTTTACAAAAAAAAATAGAAAAAATTAGAAAAAAAATTTTACCCTATTAAAAAATAGGGTAAACATTGGGTATTTTACTTCGGAACATTATTGACATACAACGAAAAATAATAATTTTGCATTGAGTCATAAAGACATTTTTTTATATTTTTATTATTTTTCTAACAATCCGACATTCGTCCAATGTACTTTTCGTATTCGTACTCTCATTTTGCACACAAATAGTGGTTTAGGAACAGTCTCGTAAAAATTGAGAAAAAATGATTTATTTTTTGCTGCTACGAAATAATCATAAACAAGTAAAAACGGTGTTAAGTTCGGCCGGGCAGAACTTTATATACCCTCCACCATTGATTGCATTCCACAGAGGATGTCGATTTTCGTAGAAGTGCAGTAATATTACAGGAAAATATATTTTTTTATATAGTCAAATCAAAACAAATACAAATATTAAAAAAAAATAATTTTATAAATAAATATAATATTTTAATTATTTCAATCCAAGCTTATAAGGCTACCAATACTTCAATTCAAAAAATAAATATATATATTTTCAAAAAGCTTAAATACCATAAATATTGGTAGATAGTGGGTGCTACGGTTGGTTGTATTTCCATTCTATTTTAATTCCAAAAGTACAAATTTTGAAAATCCATTATCTGTACGTCTGATACAGTGCAAAAAAACCTCACTTCATGATTCAAACAATTTTTGCCGTATAAGCAAAAGTACGAATTTGGAAAAAAAATATTTTGCGTGTCTATGCACGCAAAATATACTTTCTAAAATCTAAGTATATTTCTTTCTTTCTTTCTTTCTATACTTTCTAAAATCTCTTTATTTTACGTTTCTACCCAATTAGAACTTCATAATTCTAGCTGTAGTCGTTTAGTTAGTACTATTTTTATCCCTCTGTACCATTGTATCCCTTTCGAAAAATCCGTTTATTTTCCATGTCTACGTAGTCAAAGGAATGTATATTCCGAATTTCATGACTGTAGCTGCGGTCATTTGGTTGGTACTATTTTTATCCCCTTTTTTCATTTTAACTCCAAAAAGTACAAATTTTGAAAAATCCGTATATTTGACGTGTCTATGCAATCAGAGGAATGTATAGACCGAATTTGATTATTCCAGGGTCATCCGTTTGGATCCCCAAAAAGTACGAATTTCGAAAAATCCGTTTATTTTCCATGTCTACACAGTCATGACTCTAGCTGCCGTCATTTGATTGGTACTATTTTTATCCCCTTTTTTCATTTTAACCCCAAGAAGAACGAATTTCGAAAAATCCGTTTATTTTACTTGTCTACGCAATCAGAGGAATGTATACAGCGAATTTGATTATTCTAGGGTCATACGTTTGGTTGGTTCCATTTTTATCCCTCTATTACCCCTTAAAAGTACTAATTTAGAAAAAATACTTTTATATTATGTATCTACACTATTAGAGGAATGTACACACCGAATTTCGTGTTTCTAGCTGTTGTCGTTTAATGTACCATTTTTATCCCTTTTTTGCCCCCATTTCACCCTCTACAAATAAGAATCACGTTTTTGTTATCGGGGGAATACACAAGTACAAGCAGACATATTGAAAAAATATGCTTAAATACTCTAAAATATTAGTGATTATTATGGGCATTTTTAGTCCTCGTGAGGGAAAATTTTCCCTTTGGGCCGATTTCGCCCCGTTTCAATTCCAACCGATCTACGACTATAAGACGCATTTATGGAAAATTTGAACCTTGTAGCTCCTTTCGTTTAGATGGTAGAAAGCACACTAGCAGACGGACGGACATGGCTAGATCGCCTTAGAATTTTATGACAATCAAGAAAATACATACTTTATAGGGTCTCAGGTCGATATTGCAAGGTGTTACAAACGGCATGACAAAGTTAGTATACCCCCATCCTGGAGGTGGAGGGTATAAAAATAGAAAAAAGAATGGGAAAATGCTTAATCTATTGTTTAACATTCTAACGCTGAAACCAATGTCTACATGTAAAAAATCTATAGATGCCACTGTTATGCCACTCTTTGTAGACGTAAAAGAATTGAAACAAGTAAAAAGGCGACTGCCTGTTCCATTTCTATACCATTTTTTACAAGCGTTACGAACTTCGAAAATCCTTTTTTTATGTAGTTTTATGTGTACTCCTAATTTTACGATTCTAACTGTATCCATTTGCTTGGTAAAAATAAAAAAATCATTTTTATTGTGCGTCTACGCAGCCAGAGGAATGTGCACACCGAATTCTATGATTAAAGCTGCAGTTATTTGTTCGGCACCAGTTTTATCCATTTTTGCCCATTTCGACCCTAAAAGTATAAATTTAAAAAAAATCGCTCTATTTTTGGAGTCTACATAGCCAGAGCGAAGTACACACCGATTCATCATTCTAGTTGCAGCCGTATGATTGGTACCATTTTTATCCCCTTTCCCCTAAAAGTATTTTTTTTTGTGAAATATTTCTTTATTTTGCACATCTCCACAGTCAGAGGAATGTACTCACCGAATTTTGTGATTCTAGCTGCATTCATTTGGTCGGTACCAAGTTTATCCCTTTTTCCACATTTCACACCTTAAAAGTGGGAATTTCAAAACATTTCTTTACTTTGCGTCTATATGAAGTTTGATGAATGCACACACTAAATTTCACGTTACTAGCTATTGCAGTTTGATTGGTACTAGTTTTCCCCCTTTCACCCCCTGAAAATAAGAATCATTTTGCGTTCACTCTATAAAAGCATTGAAGTTAGTAAATACAAGACAAAAATCTTTAAAAAATGTTATTTGGTGTTATTTCCTGTCCTTGTAAGGGACTGGATCGATTTCGCCCATTTCTCAATCACAACCGATATACAACTATTAGACGTTTTCATTTATTCATTTAGATTCTAGCGTGCTTTCAACGTCTTAGAATTTTATGACGATCAATAATATACACTATTCCAGAAACGTCTACAAACGATAGTAGATTATGAATAAAATAAGAATTGGTGTGAGACACGACAAAGGCCATAGAATTTTTTGTATGTGGTTAGGGAGTGTTTGTCACATGTAAAGAGTGATTTTTTTGAGGTTAGGATTTTCATGCATTAGTATTTGACAGATCACGTGGGATTTCAGACATGGTGTCAAAGAGAAAGATGCTCAGTATGCTTTGACATTTCATCATGAATAGACTTACTAACGAGCAACGCTTGCAAATCATTGAATTTTATTATCAAAATGCGTGCTCTGTTAAGAAAGTTCAGAAAGAAAGAAATTGTGTTCAGCGACGAAGCTCATTTTTGGCTCAATGGGTACGTAAATAGGCAGAATTGTCGATTTTGGAGTGAATATCAGCCAGAAGCATTGCAAGAGCTACCAATGCATCCAGAAAAAGTCACAGTTTGGTGCGGTTTATGGGCTGGTGGCATCATTGGACCGTACTTCTTCAAAGATAATGCGAATCGTAACGTAACTGTGAATGGTGAGCGCTACCGTGAGATGATATCCAACTTTTTTTTGCCCAAAATGGAAGAACTGAACTTGGTTGACATGTGGTTTCAACAAGATGGCGCTACATGCCACACAGCTCGCGATTCTATGGCCATTTTGAGGGAAAACTTCGGAGAACAATTCATCTCAAGAAATGGACCGGTAAGTTGGCCACCAAGATCATGCGATTTGACGCCTTTAGACTATTTTTTGTGGGGCTACGTCAAGTCTAAAGTCTACAGAAATAAGCCAGCAACTATTCCAGCTTTGGAAGACAACATTTCCGAAGAAATTCGGGCTATTCCGGCCGAAATGCTCGAAAAAGTTGCCCAAAATTGGACTTTCCGAATGGACCACCTAAGACGCAGCCGCGGTCAACATTTAAATGAAATTATCTTCAAAAAGTAAATGTCATGGACCAATCTAACGTTTCAAATAAAGAACCGATGAGATTTTGCAAATTTTATGCGTTTTTTAAAAAAAAAAATTAACAAGCTCTTAAAAAATCACCCTTTAAAAAATCTATAGATATATTTACAAGTTATGATACTCTTTGTAGACATAAAAGAATTAAAAAAAGTAAAAAGGCGACCATTTCTATACCATTTTTTTAAAAGCGTTACGAATTTGGAAAATCCTTGTTTTTTCATGTAGTTTAATGTCTACACCTAATTTTATGATACTAACTGCATCCATTTGCTTGGTAAAAATAAAAACATCATTTTTATTGCGCGTCTACGCAGCCAGAGGAATGTGCACACCGAATTCTATGATTAAAGCTGCAGTTATTTGTTCGGTACCAATTTTACCCATTTTTGCCCATTTCGACCCTAAAAGTATAAATGTCAAAAAAATCGCTCTATTTTTGGAGTCTACGTAGCCAGAGCGAAGTACACACCGATTTTCATCATTCTAGTTGCGGCCGTATGCTTGGTACCATTTGTATCCCCTTTCTCTCCGTTTTCCCCTAAAAAGTCAGAGGAATGTACTCACCGAATTTTGTGATTCTAGCTGCATCCATTTGGTCGGTACCAATTTTATCCCTTTTTCCACATTTTACACCTTAAAAGTGGGAATTTCAAAACATTTCTTTACTTTGCGTCTATATAAAGTTTGATGAATGTATACACTAAATTTCACGTTACTAGCTATTGCAGTTTGATTGGTACTAGTTTTTCCCCTTTCACCCCCTGAAAATATGAATCATTTTGCGTTCACTCTATAAAAGTATTGAACTTAGTAAATACAAGACAAAAATCTTTTTTATTTGGTGTTATTTCCTGCCCTTGTAAGGGACTGGACGATTTCGCCCATTTCTCAATCCCAACCGATATACAACTATTAGACGTTTTCATTTATTCATTTAGATTCTAGCGTGCTTTTAACGTCTTAGAATTTTATGACGATCACTAATATACACTATTCCAGAAAAGTCTACAAACGTTAGTAAATCTATATATATAAAAGAGTTGCGTTACTGACTGACCAAACGGCTGAAGCCAGGGTCATGAAATTTTCAGGGTAGTTCCCAAATATGACGTAACCGTCGACTAAGAAAGGGTTTTACGAAATTCGTACTTTTAGGGGGTAAAATGGGACAAAAAGGGATAAACATCGATACTTCGTCCTGACTAAACGGCAGTAGCTAGAAACATGAAATTCGGTGTGTTCCTTGCAATGACCATGCAGACGAGCTAAAAATAGGGATTTTTCGAAATTTGTACTTATAAGGGGTGAGCGGGACAAAAAGGGATAAAAATGGTACCAATTTAAGAATTACAGCTAGAATCGTAAAAATCGGTATTTACATTTCTCTGACAACGTAGACTTGCAATATAAATTGATTTTTCGAAATTTGTACTTATAAGGGGTGAGCGGGACAAAAAGGGATAAAAATGGAACCAACTAAAGTATTGCAGCTAGAATCTTGAAATTTTTCGAAATTTATACTTATAAGAGGTTAGCGGGACAAAAAGGGATACAAATGGTACTAACTAAAGTATTGCAGCTAGAATCTTGAAATTTGATATGTAAGTTCTTCTGACCATGTAGAAGCGCTGTAATATTGGATTTTTCAAAATTTGTTATTATAAGAGGGGATCGGGACAAAAAGGGATAAAAATAGTACCAACTTAATTATAATAGCAAGAATCGTGAAATTTGGTATGACCATGTATAAGCGCATTAAAATTGGATTTTTCAAAATTTGTACTTTTAAGGGTACTAATTTGAGTATTGCAGCTATAGTCGGGAAATGTTGTGTGTAAATTCCTCTAACAACGTAGAAGCGCAAATCCAAATGGATTTTTTCGAAATTTATACCTATAAGGTGTGAGCGGGACAAAAAGTGATCAAAATAGTACCAACTAAAATATTATATATGCTATAGTCGTGAAATTTGGTGCGTAGATTCCTCTGACAACGTAGACTTGCAACATAAATGGATATTTCGAAATTTGTACTTTTAAGGGGAGAGTGGGACAAAAAGGGATCAAAATGATACAAACTTTAGGATTACAGCTAGAATCATGAAATTTAGTATGTAAATACCTCTGCCCATCTAGAAGCGCCATCAAAATGGATTTTTTTCGTATAAAAGGCTCTGCGGTTGTAATTTTTTGTTAAAAACTGGGTAGAAAATAATAAAAAATATATATACGAAGGGAGTTCAGCTAAAACAGTGCACATCGACAAGCACATTCCTTTGACTGTATATGAGTGCTATGTTTCCAATTTACTATTTTAGAAAAGAAAATCAAATTGATACTATTCTAAAACAGAGACGGATAAAACTAATAACAAATACTGGCTTTTTCACGTGCGAAGCAGCGGGTACTGCTAGTTTTGAATAAAATAAGAATTGTTGTTGAGTTCTTCAGACACGACAAAGGCCACAGCATTTTTTGTATGTGCTTAGGGAGTGGTTGTCACATGTATAATGTTAGATCCAAGTTGGAGAATAATCTCCAGTCTCCAGAAAATAATAAACAAATACAAGATAATATGTAAAACCGTTTGTAGACTTTTGTGGCATATCGTTTATACTTTATAGAGTCGCAAATCGCAAGGAGTTGCAAACAGAATGACAAACTTAATATACAACCATCTTATGGTGGAGGGTACAAAAATATGATTTTTTTGTTTTTTTTTTTATAAATAGTGTAAATTATCAATTTCAAGTGGAATTTCAATTGGAAATGTTGTATTCCATTTTTATTAAAAACTTTAATTTATTTGTTATTGGTATTTTAAAATTTAATTACTATCCGAATGGATGAGCAACTAAATTGGACCTCTATTTAGAATATAAGTATTTTTATTTAATTTATATTAATTAATTTATATAGCGTCATGAAATTTATGGAGCATCACGCTGACACTTAACTATTAATACAATTTTGTTATTACAAAAATATTTTTTTTAATATTCTTATTTTTTTCAGACTGGAAAAGTTTGAAGCTCTCCGACCCCTCTTATGGAAATGCCCATATGTGGCTTAATGGCACCGAAAAGAAGATGTTGTTCTTTCCGATGTTCTCGTAATAATTATTGCTGGGAACCTCAACAGAGACGTATCTATTTGAGCCGTTTGTTTACAAAATTATGCCTCAAAGCAACCAATGCGAACATACGAACAAATCAAATCATACTGATGACTCATGTTTGAATTATCGCGAATGTTGTTGTTGCTTGTCTTGTCATTTTCGCAAAATGAAGATTCGAAGCGAATTTTTTTATCGGCCGGCCGGGCGGCCAATGATGAATGCATTCGACGCTGTGCATTGGTGTTGGTAAGAAGGCGTGCTTGTAGCACGTTTGTATGCGAAACTTGTTTTGCAGCGCAAAAATGGTGGCGCGTGGCGTTTAGTATTGTATGGAAGCGTTTACTGCAGTCCAAAGAACTGGATCTTGTGATTGTAAATAATTATGGCAGGTAGTTCAATGCTTTTGTTGCGTTTCCAACATCTTGAAGTGTTTAAGGATAATGTGACAACATTAAGTTAACATTGTGATGAAAATGGTGATTTTAAATTAGGTTTTATATGAAATAGGCAATTCAATTTAATAAGTGAAATGAAATCACAATTTTAATTTGTTGTCAACATAGTCTTCTTCAAGCTTTCTCACACAATTTTTGTGTTATTTTCTTTTCTTTAAAACTAGCCGCTCAATATTAAATTATCTTAAAAGCCGTTTTTTTTAATCAAAAAATCGGTTTTTTAAAATACCTATAAAAATAATGAAAAGATTATAATAATAATAATCGCAGTACGCGGGAAGAGTATAATATCCGAGGCCTCAAGATCTGACTATAAAGGACCTCAAAATAAAAAATTTTTGAGTTATCAGATGTTGAAATTAAAAAAAAAATGTTTTTTCCTTCCAATGGACTTAAAAATTCGAATCGAAAATTGTTTCGATAACTTTTTTAGTTATCGGTAACTGTCTTAGTAATTGATAACGTTCATAGCTATCGATTGTGGAAAATATGTGAAGTTTGTTAAAAAATTTTTTAATTTTACAAATATTTTACTCTACACTTTTTCAAGATTATATTCGGAACATTCAAATTTATATTGAGAAATGTAAATTCATAATAGGAACATATAAATCAATAATGGGTAATGTAAATTTATAATAGGAATATTTTAATTCATAATAAGAAATATAAATTCATAATGAAAATTGTTAATTTATATTAAGAATAATTAATTCATAATAGGAACATACCATTTCATAATGAAATATACAAGTTTGTAATCAGAAAATCCAAATTCCTAATCAGAAAATACTTTTTCATATTCATAAAATATGAATTCATAATGAAAAAATATAAAATCATAAAAAATGTAAATTTATAATAAGAACATTGATAAAATATGTGTTTCTACGAAAATATCCATAGAACAACGTACATACATAGCTTCGATTATAAATTTTACAGTTCCTGATTATGAATTTATATTTTATGAATATATATTCCTGAAAAATAATTTATGTTTTCTCATTATCAATTTGGATTTTCTCATTTTGTATTTATATATCTCATTTTCAATTTGTATGTTCTTATTATGAATTTATATTTCTCAATATGAACTTACATATTCTGATTATACATTACATTTTCTCATTTTAAATTTGAAAGGTGTAGACTAATCGTCAGAATTGGACATTTATATCGCAGATAGAAGTGACGGACACCTACACTAGATTCAAAATCGAAAACTATTAAGGAAACAAATAACTCATATGACGGCGAATGTTTTGACACATTTAATTTAGAATACTCATTCGTCTGGAGACAAAAATATTTTATAGAAACAGGGGGAAATATTCTAAACTGTAAAAGCAATAGAAACATAACTAATTAATATTAATTAATAAATTCATAAAAAATAAAAATATTGAAATAGTCCAGTCATTAATTCTTACAAATGATCATTGAAATACACCGTAGCATATATTTATATTCCTATTATAAAGGGTGATTTTTTAAAAGCTACAGGACAGTTTTTCAAAAAAAAACACTTAACATTCAGAAAAATTCATGAAATCTTTATTTGAATCGATAGTACGGTCCATATAATTTAATGTTTGAAGATTATTTCATGCAAATGTTGACCTTGACTGCGCCTCAAATGGTCCATCCGCTTAGTCCAATTTTGGCATTTCCACGACTTTGAGTAACAGAGGCCCAATGGCTGCGAACGGCGACGCATCGATAACACTACTCAACAAATTGAAAAAAATTTCATGTACTCCGGATGCGATAATTTTTTCTGTGTAGATAACCTTGACATGAGCTCGAAAAACGCAATAAAATTTTTTTTTTTCGTTTGGTTTTTTTTTTATTATTTTTTTTTTAAATTTAAAAAATTTTTTTTTGGTTAATTTGTTTCGTCCGGCATAACTCGGGAACCACTAGCCCGATTTAATTGAATTAAATTTTAAAAAATTTAAAATTACAATTCCCTTAATCTGTTCATATATTGTTTTCCTATACAAGCAACAGTTTCCAAGTTAAAAATGAATATATAAAGGAAAAAACTTATTTTTTGCCTAAAAATTTAAAATTTTTTTTTTTTAAAAATCCATAAAAAAATCCAAAATGAAAAAAAATGTCAAATCTTATTACTTTTACGTAAAGTCACATAACCTATGAGCAAAATGAGACAAAGATCATGAAAATCGATGCACGCGTTTCGCTTTTATTCGCAATTGAGTAAAGGTATGAATTTCAAAAATTTAAAAAATTTTTTTTTGGTTAATTTGTTTCGTCCGGCATAACTCGGGAACCACTAGCCCGATTTAATTGAATTAAATTTTAAAAAATTTAAAATTACAATTCCCTTAATCTGTTCATATATTGTTTTCCTATACAAGCAACAGTTTCCAAGTTAAAAATGAATATATAAAGGAAAAAACTTATTTTTTGCCTAAAGATTTAAATTTTTTTTTTTTTTTAAATCCATAAAAAATCCAAAATGAAAAAAATGTCAAATCTTATTACTTTTACGTAAAGTCACATAACCTATGAGCAAAATGAGACAAAGATCATGAAAATCGATGCACGCGTTTCGCTTTTATTCGCAATTGAGTAAAGGTATGAATTTCAAAAATTTGCTCGACATATGCACAACTTTGTCTATGGTAAGGTTTTTTCTTTTTTATTACAAAAAAAATTAAAATTTTTGGGTGACAAAAATATATGACTTTAAATTAAAAAACAATTCGATATATGTACAAGAAATTATCCTAAGGATATCAACATTAATTAATTATAAAAAAGTTTAAAAAAAAATATCTAAACACAAAAATAAAAACCTTCAAATTAAAAATAATTATGTGCTTTTGTCTTTCTTTTATATTGTTGTGGGTCTGTTTCTCTTATCAGGAACCAGATATAGTCCCCCATCATAGCTTCGTTCCAAAATCCTTGGTATCGGTGCTCAATTTCTTTCATTTGCTGATGAAAACGCTCACCATGCTCGTCACTCACAACGCCCAGGTTGTCCGGAAAGAAGTCCAAGTGCGAGTGTAGAAAATGTATCTTAAGCGACATATTTGCTCTAATTTTTTTATAATTTTGGAGTAGTTGTTCGACGATCTCTCTGTAATTTGAGCTTTTGTTGTTTCCAAGAAATCCGGAAACAATTTGCCGAAATGAGTTCCAAGCTGCAGCTTCATTTGGTGATAAAATGTGCTCAAACTGTTGGTCTTGCAACAACTTTTTAATTTGCGGACCGTCGAAAACGCCTTCCTTAATCTTTGCCGATGAAAGGTGAGGAAAAATGGTTTTTAAATAGGCGAACGCTTCGCCATCTTTGTTGATAGCTTTCACGAAGTTTTTTATGAGTCCGAGCTTTATGTGAAGAGGTGGGAGAAAAACATTTTCCTTTTTTATGAGTGGTGTATATTTCACGTTGTCGCTGCCGGGGATGAAGTTAACTCTTTCTGTCCAACTCCTCCTGGTGTAATGATGTTGACGATCGCGGCTGTCCCAAAGGCAGAGAAAACAACAGTACTTTGTGAATCGACCTTGTAATCCACAAAGGATACCGATAACCTTAAGGTCGGCACAAACTTTCCAATCGTGCCTCTCATAGTTAAGGCACTTTAGTAGATTGTCCATGACTTCGTATGTTTCCTTGGTGTCAACGGCATGAGCAATTGGAATCGAAGGTTTCTCGTTGCCGTTGTGCAGTAAAATTGCTTTAAGGCTCTGCTTGTTGCTGGCAAGATGATTCTCGGCTGTCGTCTGAAAGAATTTCAATAATAAGTTATATATGTTCTTGAATTTCGTAATCTACACTTACCTTGAGTCAGCTAGCTGTACGTAGCACCTTGGACATAGAGCACTTGGTGTCCACCGCTCATCTATGTTTGAGACCTTTAAATTGAAGCTCTCTTCAAATGAATCTCTCAATTTAGGTGAAAAACAACGCTTGTTTTTTTTTCAGAAACGTATTCTCCGCACATGTAACACAAATTACTTGGATTGGTATTGCATTCAAATCCTCGCGAACGTTTGCTTATTTCAACTATCGCGTTCGTCGACACTTGTTGAATGAGTAAAATCGATCAATGAAGACCTATTTATACTGTGTATTGTTTAGTATTTTACTGACAGGTACTTATAAATGGGTGTATATTTTTTACGGTGGCTACATACCTGTTTCACCATGTGTGAGTCTTAAATTTTCCGAATAATGACCACCCTTAAATGTGGGTTGCATTTCTGTAAAAAAATCATACAGGTAGCCAACGGAAAACCCAAATAATTAAAAAAGTCCCCTTTCCTTTTTTCCTTTTAATTGTTCACGCACATTTATTAGCGTTTATTACTTTGCTTACGCAATCATAAAAATTAAATAACCCTTTGTTTATTCCGTTTTGTTAATTCTGAGAATCAAAAAAAAAGAAAAAACCTTACCATAGACAAAGTTGTGCATATGTCGAGCAAATTTTTGAAATTCATACCTTTACTCAATTGCGAATAAAAGCGAAACGCGTGCATCGATTTTCATGATCTTTGTCTCATTTTGCTCATAGGTTATGTGACTTTACGTAAAAGTAATAAGATTTGACATTTTTTTCATTTTGGATTTTTTATGGATTTTAAAAAAAAAAAATTTTAAATTTTTTGGCAAAAAATAAGTTTTTTCCTTTATATATTCATTTTTAACTTGGAAACTGTTGCTTGTATAGGAAAACAATATATGAACAGATTAAGGGAATTGTAATTTTAAATTTTTTAAAATTTAATTCAATTAAATCGGGCTAGTGGTTCCCGAGTTATGCCGGACGAAACAAATTAACCAAAAAAAAATTTTTTAAATTTTTGAAATTCATACTTTTACTCAATTGCGAATAAAAGCGAAACGCTTGCATCGATTTTCATGATCTTTGTCTCATTTTGCTCATAGGTTATGTGACTTTACGTAAAAGTAATAAGATTTGACATTTTTTTTCATTTTGGATTTTTTATGGATTTTTTAAAAAAAAAAAATTTAAATTTTTAGGCAAAAAATAAGTTTTTTCCTTTATATATTCATTTTTAACTTGGAAACTGTTGCTTGTATAGGAAAACAATATATGAACAGATTAAGGGAATTGTAATTTTAAATTTTTTAAAATTTAATTCAATTAAATCGGGCTAGTGGTTCCCGAGTTATGCCGGACGAAACAAATTAACCAAAAAAAAATTTTTAAAATTTAAAAAAAAAATAATAAAAAAAAAACCAAACGAAAAAAAAAATTTTTATTGCGTTTTTCGAGCTCATGTCAAGGTTATCTACACAGAAAAAATTATCGCATCCCGAGTACATTTTGACTGTTGACTAGTGTAATTGATGGTCATCATTAACACTGGCCAATACAGCTGCGATATTTTCTTCAGTTCGCACTCTACGTGAGCGTGCCATTAGACCATTTCTTTCTGGCTACATATGTAAAGTAAATTGTTCTTGAAGAATATGTTCACCTCCATTCTTCTAGGAAAACAAGAAAATTTACATTACTATAGTATTGTCGACATGACATTTTTATTTCACAAGAAAGATCCTGCAAATAGCCTCACAAAAAAAGTTTTTATTCCCCTAGCTGGGTTTCGCATAAAATGACTATTTAGCGAACTTAAAAAGTTTTGTTTGTAGTAATATAATATAAACAAATACTCATTATTGTCAGTAATGTTAACACATATATGAATTTGAAATACATCTAAAAATTCCAATTTATATAGTAACATTAAATTATTGATCAACATAATAAATAAATTATTTTTTTTTTAATATTTCCCGTATTCCCGGGAAATTGAAAATGTTTTCCCGTCCAATTTTTTCCGGGAATTCCCGGACCCCAAACCCTAGTTGTGGTGTATTCAGAGACTTATAGTTGAATTTGTGGCAAATATTTTTGTGTTTTACATTTTAGCACAAAGGGATCTAAAATATCTCTATATTGAGGATGGTTAAAATGATCCTCTCAATTCTTTAATTAATATTGCTATACTTAAAATGCAAAGATCACAAGGTTTCCTATGACGTTTCATCATAAGAAGATGCAAAAGGGAGAAATATTGAGCCACCTCTATGCCCAAAACCCTAAAAATATCAGACTATAAAAACTAAACATTGACGTTGTTTATTTCGTATACTCAGATTCGATAATTTGTGTAAAAATTTAATGTATAAATATTTTATTCAAATAGATGAGATCCCTTGAAGAAGTCAACATTTGTTGACGAAACGTCAGGACAAAAGTGAAAAAAAGATTCAGGTCTAAAAAGCTTAACGAAACACTGCATACAATTAATCAAATTTACCAAGGAACTAAAAACAAACTATATTTGTTTTTTTGGTTCAGTCTTGACGCTATAATAATTTAAAAAATTTAGTGCACAGTTCGACAAAGAAAAGAAATTACACTGGTTCAATTTTTAAAATCTGAGTCTGATCAAAAGTTATTGCATTTTGGACGATGGAATTTGATTATGGGCCGCTGTTTGCCGTCCTGTTAATACTCTATTTAATTGGAGCATGATATAATCGCATGATATAATCAAAAAGTGATTCTAAGTCGATCGGTATAATTAACAATAGGTCTTTCTCGCTTCCTTTTCGGTGTTATAAACAAATGCACAAATCCATAATACTCTCGTCGAGTTTATAAATACGCAAACGATACATGTATTAGTATACATGTAATACATGTATCGTTTGCGTATTTATACACTCGACGAGAGTATTAAGGAAGTAAGTAAGGAAGTGAGTACTTTTTATGGAAGATTGACGATATTAATTTTAAGTCTACCAAAATGTCTTTCATTACCACATCTACGGCCTCTGGGGCCTACTGGGTTCAAAGAAATATAGTTTTGGTTTCATATATGACATCAACAGGAAATTTCCTTTCATTTGAGTACCTTCAAAAGTTTCGGTCCCTAGGACCCCAAAGGCCCGATCGCTTAAATTAGACTCGTGGTTTTTGCATCAGACTTAACAAGATAGAATAGTCTTTTATTTTTGTAGCTGTCATCCATAAACTTCACCTCAGCCCAAATTTCTATACAAATCAATGCGATAGGAAAGTATCTAGTAGATCGAAAGTTATGGACTTTTGTCACTAAAAATGGTATTTTCACAAACGCTAAGGCGTTACATAACGCCCCCATGTAGGTGAGCGGCTACGTAATCCATGATGGTAGTATTAAACAAACTTCCCAAGTTCCCTAAATATGGTAGTCAAATCTCGAGTTCTCCAAAGTATTTAAACTATTTGAACCAAAATTAGTTATGCTTCTGTGAAATTGCAAAAAAAATTATATATTTTTTCAATCGATTGTGATTTTTTTTGATTGTGTTGTTTTTCTGAAATCACCGAAAATCACGTTCATTTCACTTGCTACCGATCTATGATTTGTGATCATAATGACGGACAAGTTATGAGAGATGCGATAATAAAAAATCTGTGTCAATTCCATTCTAAAAATAAGGCAAGAGGGGCATATCAAGATTCTGATACTATGAAGCAGACAAAAAGTCTGCCGATTACACGACTTTGTATCCCCCCGATACCCCTCTCACGCTGTCTCACTCTGCCCGCCTGCCAAGGGTTTCATATTGTTGAATGAATTGTAAACTATAAAAAAGACATAACATTCGGTTTTTTTCTTCTTCACTAATAATCGTAAATGTTGTTGCCATCCACAATCAATGATATTTGGCAATAAAAAAATAGATTTTTTACTACAGTTTTTATGGCTATATTTTTTAAGCCCAGGCAAGGCAAAAAATAAATTTTAGCTACCATCCGCCCTCCCTTCGCAATGATGATGACAATTTTCTAAAAATGGCACTACATTGCAAGTAATTCTGGGATACAGGAGCCCTGGAATTGGGGTGTGCGGTTATTGTTGTTGTTTTTTTGTTTTGTTTTGTTGCTGTCCTAAGAGAAAGGGACTTTAAAGGACTACACTGCCAAAGTGTAGTCACTACACAAATTAAGAAAAAAACTTCAATGAATGCCGCATGTAAGTAGTGGCGTCATGTTAACAATTCTATTGACAATAACGCACAATATAGGGGGAGGGTGGTGTAGTATCCAGAGCTTGGGAGAGGGTACGAAACAGGCATCACAAAAACTTATCAGTTTAATGGCCAAGTGGCGTCTTTTGATGACGTTTAAGAAATTAAATAAACGAAATCAAAAGATTTTTTTATGTGTATGTGTTTGCTACCACATCTATACCAACAAACACTCGATTCACAGTGGTTGCGATATCTTAAATAATGTTTTAAATTACATGACAGTTATTTGTTCAATAACTAGACGATCTTTAAGGGATGGGAATAAATGCGAATGCAAATAGTTTTTGTCAAATACAATAAATTGATTCTTACCATAAAGTGATTCTCATTCGTAGCGGGAGAAAAGGGGATACAAATGGTACATATCAAACAACAACAGCTAGAAACGCGAAATTCGGTTTGTACATTCCTCTAACTGAGTAGAGACACAATATAAAAGTATTTTTTCCAAATTCGTACTTTTAGGGGGTAAAATGGAAATAGAGGGATAAAAGCAAAAAGGGGTAAAAAGCAAACGGCTGCACCTAAAATAATGAAATTCGGTGTATACATTCCTCTGATGCGAAGACACGTAAAATAGAGGAGTTTTTCGATATTAGTTCTTTGAAGACTGCCGAAATGCACTCAGGAAATAACGAGAATCCTTCGTGCAACCTTTCAAAGATCTGAGGTGGCCAACGGTTTGATCAGTGCGGAGGAGTGTACTATGGCGCACTGTTGGTCCAATGATTCTGTTGGAAGGTGATTTTTATACACTCCACGAGAGTATTATGTCTTTGTGCATTTGTTTGTAACACCCAAAAGGAAGGGAGATACCCCCTTTGTTAAGTATACCGATCGACTTAGAATCACTTTTTGAATCGATTTAACAATGTCCGTCTGTCCGTCTGTCTGTCCATCTATTGTTGTAATCAAATTACAGGTCGCAATTATAATCCGATCTTAACAAAAATTGGCACAAATAAGTTTTGTGTATCAATGACGAACGCTATTTAATTTGAGGCAAATCGGTTCAGATTTAGATATAGCCCCCATTCAAATGTCGCTCCCGATTTGACAATTTCCGCTCTAGAAACCACATATTGTACCCGATTTTCTTTAAATTTGGCACAACATCTTATAATCCAACTAGAAATACTTATGCATAAAGTGGGTAAGATCGGTTCAGATTTAGATATAATCCCCATACAAATGTCGCTCCCGATTTGACTTTTGCCGCTTTAGAAACCACATATTGTACTCGATTTTCTTTAAATTTGGCATAACAGTTTATAATCCAAGTAAAAAACCTATGATGAAAGAGGGTAGGATCGGTTCAGATTTAGATATAGCCCCAATACAAATGTCTCTCCCGAATGTTTAACCGATTTTGGCCAAACTTTGCATATTATACTTCACCAATAAACATACATGGTGAAAGCGGGTCACATCGTTCCAGGTTTCAATATACCCCCATACAAATATCCTTTCCGATTTAACATTTTTTGTCAAACACTTACATTTACAGGATGCAAAAATCCTTCCCGATTTCACTTTTTTACCGAATTGAATTGTAATGAGATAGAAAGTCCGTCCGTCTTTAGACTTTCCTTACTTGTTTGGGAGATGCCCATATGTCCATTCTTTCGTATAACCCAAATGGGGCCCATTCTGATCTATTACAGCTCTAGAAACTACATCTTACATCGTATCTTCATCAAATTTTGCAGATCATGATATTTTTGAACTAGGAATACCTACCGTGAATTAGAAATATATAGGCCCATGTTTCGGACCAGGCCCAAAATTGGATAAATTAATATATTATTAACATTATTCGTTAAATATGACTAAAGATGATTTTATAGTAACTGTATAATTTATATGAACTACATAAAATTGCTCCCATGAAATACCTGGGTTTAGTAAACAAAGCGAGGTACATACGCAGGGAGTGCTGCAGGGTATTATATAGTCGGCCCCGCCCGACTTTAGCCTTTCCTTACTTGTTTTATATAACTTATTGAATGGAAATTGGCATTTTTAAGTAACTGAAACCACAAAAGTTATGCTTAAATGACGTCCTGAAGAAGGTTATGCTTATATAGGTACAACTTTAAATAAATATTATATGACATCTGTAAATAATTAGTATTACCAAAGATCAAAATATGAATGCAAACCCTCGTGTTTCCCATTGTATTGAAGGACTGGAATAATTTATATTTTATATATGTATATTTATAAAAGTAAAAAAAGCAAAAAGTATAAATATGTTGATGTCGGAAAATAATATCGAGCCCTTTCCGGGAAATCAAACAAAACAGCATTGGATATTCAAGAAGTATCATTTGATTCAAACTTTAAATGTTAGGAATAAAAGCCAAGCAATGCACAAAGCCAGTCAGACAAGCTGTTTTTATTCTAATTTAGACCCTAGTGTTGGCCAAACATTTTTAATTAAGAATTTAAAACAAGAGGATATAATGTGGGTTTTTAAGGCCAGAAGTGACTTGATTGATATAAATGGCAGCAAGTACCGACCAAATATAAATCGGCAATAGAAAATTTGCAACATTTTCTAGGCCGCTGTCCAGCATTGAAAGAATTCCGATTAATGTTCTTCCAAAAGGTTTTGCTTAATGAAGGCGAGTTAGTAAATATATTAAATGGTGTAGTCATTAATTGGAAGGCTCTAGTAAATTGTATAAAAATGTGTATTCAATACAGGAAACTATTATTGTTTGAATTTAATTTCTGAAAAACTAAAACCTATATATTTCATATTGTGTCTAGAATGGAGACTGACGACCACAGGTCAATGTCAATATTATATATATACTTTTATTTACCTTTTCGCATTTAATTACATATATTGCTAAAAATGATCTATAACAAACAAAATTTAAAATAATGATAAATAAAGAATACTACTACTATATATTTATATATTCATATTTATTTAATATTTCCAAAAGGTTGCCTATCATAATTTTTGATGAAAACAATTTATCTTCCCTTAATCAGCATGCGGAGTGGAAGTCCGTGTGGATTTTGGTTGAAGCCTTAAAGTCTAATTTTGGCTGTGTCAAACCCTATTGTATTGTATTGTAGTTTGAGTTCTATATCCCACTTTGAGTTTATCACAAAAACATCAGATCGTTAACTCCGCTTATAATGTAAATCCAATACACGATTTAAAGTCAAATTGATTACAGGCTTTGAAATTTTTATTGGGGAAGCTCCCAAGCTCCAAATATTTGGAGGGTCATGATATATGCCTAATTCGGAAAGCTGGCAAGAGCTGACAGTTTGACCCTACAAATAAAAGATGATTTATTAGCTATTATCTTTTGGCAACACTGGTTTAAACTGCTGACGCACGTTTTGTGTTTTGTTTCCCTGTCAAACATTTTCAGTTTAACAATGAATCGTCTTACAAACGAACAACGCTTGCAAATTATTGGATTTTTTTATCAAAATGCGTGCTCTGTTAAGAAAGTTCATCGCGCGCTTCCATTTTATGGTCAGTTCAATCGACCCACTGAAGCGGCTATTCGGGCTATTGTGACTAAATTTCGCACCAAATTTACATTGTTGGACATTAAACCACCAACACGCTTACGTAGAGTGCGAACTGAAGAAAATATCGCAGCTGTATCGGCCAGTGTTAATGATGACCATGAATTATCGATTCGTCGCCGTTCGCAGCAATTGGGCCTCTGTTACTCAAAAACGTGGCAATGCCAAAATTGGGCTAAGGGGATGGACCATTTGGGGCGCAGTCAAGGTCAACATTTGCATGAAATAATCTTCAAATATTAAATTATATGGACCGTACTATCCATTCAAATAAAGATTTCATGCATTTTTCTGAACATTATGTGTTTTTATTTTTGAAAAACTTTCCTATAGCTTTTAAAATCACCCTTTACTATCCTTCTGTTTTGCGAGTCTTCGTAGTCATATTCTAGCGGCAGGAGTTTCGTTGGTACCAACACGATGTTGAAAATTCCAATGGAGCCCACTGTGTGACACAGAGAAGAAAACAACAAAATCATATGAAATGTGACAAAAACATACATGAAGATAAGAATACCCAGAGAGAGAGATACAAACACAAATAAAAACACATACACACACTCGCATACACTCAACAAAAAGGACATCACATCATATCACAGCGACCGACTGGCCGGCCGACCATGCGTTATTGCAGCTACACACACTACATTAACAAAATGAAATCAAACAGTATTGACATGAGCTGTTCGTATGTTTCTTTATGTGCCTACATCTCTCGCACTCTCTTCCTACGGGTATGTGTATGTGTGTGTTTGTAGTTAAAGGAAAGGTACATACATACATACGCACAACAATATAGAGGACATTTTTATTATTTGCTGTTTAGAGCCTATAGAAGACGCCACTGTGCAATATTTTCCGGCTGACTTTTCTTGTGTCGACCGTCTTTTCGCCAAACGAAAATCTTTCCAAATGACTAACAACAACAATAGCAATGGACATTAAAATGAAAATTTTTGTATGTTTTTCGGTTATAAGCCATAACTTAACCATGAAAATCTGTTTGGTGGCTTTGGCAGCAGCAACAACAACAAAAGGAACAAAACCAACACTACTACTACTCTACTACTTTCAGTTGGATAACTATTTGCATTTGGGGTTGTTGAGACTGAATTCCGGGGGCCTTCTCCGTAAACTTCACCAACACGTATAGACTAGAGTATAGAGTTAAAAACAGGAAACGATTTATACTTTTCGGGACTTTTATCACCAGGACACATCTCTTCTACGTGCTACGAAAAATTATGAAAATTAAACCAAAAAGAAAAAACATAAAAAATCGTTAATTTTTCATATATAAAATTTCATATAAAAAATCAACCAAAAAATGTGTCTTTATTTATTATTTATTTGTTGGAAATATTCACATATTTGTTTTGTGGGTGATTTTTAATGTGAAATAGGACAAAAAGAGGTAACTATGGTACGAATAAAAAGACAGCAGCTAAAAATATGAAATTCTGAGTGTGTATCCATCTATCTGAGTAGACCCGTAAAATAAAGGGATTTTTCGCAATATATATATATTTTTATACATTCCACGAGAGTATTATGTATTTGTGCATTTGTTGGTAACACCCAAATGGAAGCGAGATAGACCCATTGTTAATTATACCAATCGACTTAGAATCACTTTTTGAATCGATTTAGCAATGTCCGTCTGTCTGTCTGTCCGTCCGTCTTTCTGTCTGTCCATCTATTCTTGTAATCATGATACGGGTCGCAAGTGTAGACAGAACTAAATAAACCTTTGCACAACGGGACAAGGACGAACGCTATTTAATTTGAAGAAAATCGGTTCTGATTTAGATTTAGCCCCCATATGAATTTCGATTTGACTCTTTTCACTCTAGATACCACATATTACAACAGATTTTCTTCAAAATTGGCAAAACATCTTATATTTGAACTAGAAACACCTGCGGTAAAAATGTATTAGATCGGTTCAGATTTATATATAGCTCCCAGACAAATTTCGATCCCGATTTGTCTTTTTCCGCTCTAGAAACCACATATTGTATCAGATTGTCTTCAGATTTCACCTATGCTGAAAATAGGCCAAATCGGTTCAGATTTATATATAGCTCCCACACAAATATCACTCCCGATTTCAGTTTTTCCACTCTATAAACCACACATTTTAACAGATCTTTTTCAAATCTTTCAAAATAACTTATATTTCAACAGAAACAAACACCCATGGTGAAAATGGGTCAGATAACTCCCATACAAATTTCACTAACGGATAGACTTTTTCCGCCCGAGAAACCACGAATGTTCACCGAATTACTTCAAATTGAGCATAACACGTTGTACTTGAACTGGAAGAACTTATTGTGAAAGTTAGTCACTTTATTCCATGTTTGGATATAGCCCCGATACAAATATTGTTTAGTATGTTTCCTATGTTTAGGAAATATACAAAAATTATTCCCATTTTCACTTTTTACCGAATTGAATTGTATTCGGTGGAAAGTGGAGTGTATCATATAGTCGGCCCCGCCCGTCTTTAGCCTTTCCTTACTCGTTATTCCTCTATTTCAATTAAAGTATCCCTTAAAAGTGCGAATTTCGAAAAATCATTTTATTTTATGTGTCTTCGCAATTAGATGGATGTACACAACGAATTTTAAAATTCTAGCGGTTGTCGCATCGTTGGTACCATTTTTATCCATTTTGTCAAATTTCGGCAGCTAAACCTTTAATTTACTTGTTGTGCTTTCAAGCTACAAGGGAAATGTACGCAACAAATTTCAAATGCTTAAATAGTCTAAATATTATTGGGCATTTTCAGTCCTTGCTAGGGAAAAATTTCCCTCTGGGCCGATTTCGGTCACTTTCAATCACAACCGATCTGCAACCATAAGACACATTTAGGGAAATTTTGAACCTCCCAGCTCATTTCGTTCGGCGGCTAGCGCGCTGTCAAAAGACAGACATGGCTAGATTGTCTTACAATTTCACCACGACTCAGAATATATATACTTTATGGAGTCGCAGATGAATATTTCAAGATGTTAGAAGATGAATGACAAAATGATTATACCCCTATCCTTAGGTGGAGGGTATAAAAAGAAGAAAGTGTTTTTATAGTCGTTATACGCACCTGGAATATTGACTATATTACCTTCCACTCAAATATATGTAAGACAGACGTTATCTAATTTGAAGTAAATCGGTTCAGATTTGAATATAGCCCCCATACAAATTTCCTTTCCGATTTGACTTTTTCGTTTCCAGAAACAACACAATTTAAAAATGTTCTTTCAATTTGGCAGAAAACCTCATATTTCAACTAAAGGGTGATTTTTTAAGAGCTTGATAACTTTTTTTTTTAAAAAAACGCATAAAATTTGCAAAATCTCATCGGTTCTTTATTTGAAACGTTAGATTGGTCCATGACATTTACTTTTTGAAGATAATTTCATTTAAATGTTGACCGCGGCTGCGTCTTAGGTGGTCCATCCGCTTAGTCCAATTTTGGCATTTCCACGTTTTTGAGTAACAGAGACCCAATTGGTGCGAACGGCGACGAATCGAAAATTGGTGGTCATCATTAACACTGGCCGATACAGCTGCGATATTTTCTTCAGTTCGCACTCTACGTAAGCGTGTTGGTGGTTTAATGTCCAACAATGTAAATTTGGTGCGAAATTTAGTCACAATAGCCCGAATAGCCGCTTCAGTGGGTCGATTAAACTGACCATAAAATGGAAGCGCGCAATGAACTTTCTTAACAGAGCACGCATTTTGATAATAAAATTCAATAATTTGCAAGCGTTGTTCGTTTGTAAGACGATTCATGATGAAATGTCAAAGCATACTGAGCATCTTTCTCTTTGACACCATGTCTGAAATCCCACGTGATCTGTCAAATACTAATGCATGAAAATCCTAACCTCAAAAAAATCACTCTTTAGAAACATATATGGTGAAAATGGGTCAAATGTCACTCCCTATTTGTCTTTTTTAACTAGAAATAGTTATGATGAAAGTGGGTTAGATCGGTTCCGATTAAACAACTACACATTTTAATCGATTTACCTAAAATTATTATTATTTTTCAAGTAGAAACATATATGGTTACAATATGTCAGATCGGTACAGTTTTTTATATAGCTCCCATTTTAAAATCGTTCCCAATATTACTTTTTTGCTTTTAAAACCCACAGATTTTAACCGATATGGCTCAAGTTTAGTACAGGATGTTAAATTTCAACTAGAAACATATGTGAAGACAGTGTTTCAGGTCGGTTCAGATTTATATTTACAAATAAAAATAATAAAAATCGATTTTCTTCAAAATCGTTCCGATTCGACTTTTTCCGCTTTAAAAACTACACATTTTATTATAAATTAAATATAAATCAGTTTCAATCACGAAAATTGTATATTTGATAACTCTTTTCTTTAGTTTTCCTGTTAAGATGAAAATTGTAAAACCAATTACTAAAATTGAAAAAAAATAGTTTAAAAATGATATATTCAATTAAAGGAGTGATTGATTTTTTCGAAAATATTCAATCATAAAAGTTGCTGATTCGATTACAGCAGTCGTTGATTTTTTTATAGTATTCAAACAAAAAAGTTGCTGATTCGATTACAGCAGTCGTTGATTTTTTCGATAGTATTCAATTAAAAAAGTTTACAGCAGTCGTTGATTTTTCTGAAATGTTATATGAATTGTATTGTTATATTCATTAAAAAAGTTATTGGATTTAGTGAAATGAACCATTCGTCAGCATGGTCTGAAGTCTTCAGCAGAACCCAAAATTAGCAAAAAGGCAAGACATTTATTGTTACAGCTAAAAGTTGATTTCAATGGGCGCTACCCCATCTTGTCAGAACTTTCGCAACGTATGTATGTTTGTCTTCTTTGACTTCTTTCTAAGAAATGATAAAAATGAAACGAAAACAATCATCATTTTCATTGTTCCGATCACTGTCTTAATCAATTTTTTTATATTCCCTGTGGAAGTTGTGATTGAAATATACGGAATAAATTCAATGAAAGTTATGACTGTTCTGATTACATTTGTAATCAGCTTTTTAGATTTCTGCAATAAAATTAGTGATTGAAATTTTAGAGGCAAAAATTTTTTCTGTGTAGGACACATACAAAAATCTTACTAATTTCACTTTTTCCACCGACTAGTTGAAAGAGGAGGGTATCATATAGTCAGTCCCGACCGCCTTTCCTTACATGTTTTATGTTGCAGTTTTGTCCTTTTTGAATTAATATACCCTTGGAAGCACTTTAAATAAAAATTTTTATTCTTGTCTTAGAATAACTCATTGGTCGTATTATTGGACGTTTAGATTGATATTTTGTGGTTTTTCAAAGTTACAGCTAAAAACTCATATTTCATGGCAGCATTTTATTATAGGTGTTATAAACAATAAATATAAAGAATAAATCTCTTTCGAATGATGCCTAAATGTTGAATATCGGACGAAAAATGATGCCACCATTGATGACACCATTTTTGTAAAATAATTTAATGAATAAATAAAACCATCTCCTGGGTTTTCAGATCCAAAATGTTCAAACTCTGTTTACTAAAATGAGCGCTGCGGCGTCAATTTCATTTCGATGTTCATCATTTAGGGATCATTCGAAAGGTATTAAAATAAGGAAAAGTTTTCAGTTGTCACAAACAATTATTATAAATGTCCAATAATTCGACCAATAAGTTACTCAAAGACAAGACTCAAATTGTATATTTAAAGTGATTTTAAGGCTCTATTATTCAGAAAAAAAATGATAAAAATGCAACACGAAACAAGTTGCACGGGAAAAACTTGATTTTTAGGGATATTTTCAGGAGCGTTTAGCTCACAAACGTCTTGATCTAGGAACGAAATATTTTGCAAATAGTCATTAAACAATACAAAATTTATTTTTGAGGGGTGGCTGGAAATTGTTTTTCCATTAGTATGGAACGCGACCCAGCTTAATCTACTAATGCAAGTGTATATTTAAATTAAGAGCAGATAATGAATTTATGGTCTCATCAAATATTTCTTATTTTATTTGAAAAATTGGACGTGGCGGGGAACGTTCACATATGTAGACTTAATAGTCAGCAGAGCATTAAATAATTGTTTAAATTGTCTGTTATTTTTCCTGTCGCTTCGCTTGACTTTTTAATACAATATTTTTACTTGGATTTTCTAAAATGCAAAAATCAAACGACTGACTTCAGTTATTTTGGGCGTTCGGATACGCGCCCAAAATCTACTTTTTCGGATTTTAATTTTTTTCATATGGAGAGATAATCCGGAAAAAGTGAATTTTTGGTTTATATCAGTACGCAGCTTAATATTATTCTCCCGATATCAACTAAATTATTGTACAACATTTTATTGTGGAAATGATGGAAAAGATATGCGAAGTACGAATTTCCAGGGATTCGGGAAATGGAAAATATGCGAATTCCCGGGATCCTGACTCTAAGTATATATTTTTTGTCGAAGAAAAATTCTACCGTTTTCATTGAAGAATAACACTGTCCGATAGGCCATATTACACATGAACCAGGTGATATACGTCTGAAACTATAGGTGAAATGGAGTCAATTGGCGTTTTTAGTTTGAAGACTTGTAAAATGTCTCTTGAAAAATCGTTTAAATTATTTGAGCCATATTACTGAATACCCTACGATATGATTTCTGTATCAGTCAAGCTAGTTGTGCTATAATCGCCAAATAATTTCCACAAAAGTCATGTATTTGGCCAGCAATTTTGAGGATAATTCTTCCAGAGTGGGTAATACCTCAGAAAATAATAAATCAAAATTTGTTATGAAAATACATGAAATGTCTACACAGCCATAAATTCCACCAGACCCACCGGCCTCGGTGGCATCCATTTTCACAGGAGGGCCCCCCAATGGCTAGTACGGCCCAGTTACGTCCACACGCGTTTGCCTTTTGCCAAACATTGGTTTCATTCATTTATGCTTTCCATTAATGCCTTTGTTTTGGGCCATAACTGAGGCAATGACAAATTTTTATTGACTTGAAGATTTGCCACTTGGCGCCAATCGTCTACCAAAAATAGACTTTCGTTTTCAAAGTTTCAGTTTAGCCATCGCAATCGCCTTCGCCCTTGCCACTGCTGGTAATGCTGCTTGTATTGTTGTTTGTGTTTTGCACAAATTGCAAAGTTTTCGGTTTTGCTGCTGAGCCAATGAAAATGGGAAATATAATGCAAACACACAAACACACACATACGCTCAGACATACGTGCGGGCACAGACAAAAGTCTCTGTTTTATATTCATATCGAAAAATTATCCTTTTTGAAAACTAAAACAACAAAACAGATGAAAACAACAACGAGAAGCAGAAGTAGCCGAAACGAAGAAAGGCCGCAACTTTTTTTGTTTTGCTCCCGCAAATTGTTTTCATTTCTTATTTAGGTCTCTATATTTTGTTAATGTCATCGTCATCGCCATCGTCGCACAGTGGGTCGGGTGTTTCCTGAAAAGGGTGGTGGGGTGACTGAGCAACAAAATCTAACTGTTTTCTATGAATGAATTCCTAACCCTGAGAAATCTACTTCAAATTTGAGACATACAGACGGAAATGGATAGGTCGTCTTATTTCGTCGATTTTCGAGGACTAGGAATTCGACTTAGACCCATGTTTTCGTGGAGAAATGTTCTTCAAATTTTCATTTCATTTTCATTTCATTTTTAATTTCATTTCATAATAAATTTAATTTTTCATTTTTTATTTAGTTGGAAATCTCAATATCATTCACACAGACAAAATATAGATAAACAATTTTCCTCAAGATATGAACAATTTCAAAGTTACAGGGTTGCCACCGATTTTAATTTTTTAATAATTTAATAATATTGTGACCACAGGGCGGAATAAAAAGAATGTAGAGCTCAATTTGAAAGTCTACTTCTATCATATGGCTATATATGCTGTATATAGAGCTTTATTCATCTGAAACGATAATCTTCAAATTTAATAGAGTCTCTCGAGTGGCCCAGTAAATTTCTTATGTCATCTATGACTAACTAGCAGTACCCGCTGCTTCGCACGCGAAAAAGCCAGGTATTTGTTATTAGTTTTATCCGTCTCTGTTTTAGGATAGTATTTATTTGATTTTCTTTTCTAAAATAGTAAATTGGAAACATAGCACTCATATACAGTCAAATGAATGTGCTTGTCGATGTGCACTGTTTTAGCTGAACTCCCTTCGTATATATATTTTTTTATCATTTTCTACCCAATTTTTAACAAACAATTACAACCGCAGAGCCTTTTATTCGAAAAAAAATCCATTTTGATGGCGCTTCTACATGGTCAGAGGAATTTACATACCAAATTTCATGATTCTAGCTACAATACTTTAGTTGGTACCATTTTTATCCCTTTTTGTCCCGCTCACCTCTTATAAGTACAAATTTCGCAAAATCCAATTTTACTGCGCTTCTACATGGTCAGAAGAACTTACATATCAAAGTTCAAGATTCTAACTGCAATACTTTAGTTGGTACCATTTGTATCCCTTTTTGTCCCACGCAACCCTTAAAACTACAAAATGCATTTATATTGCGTTTCTAAGTGGTGTGAGGAATTTACATACTAAATTCCACGACTATAGCTGCAATACTTTAGTTGGTACCATTTTTATCCCTGTTTGTCCCGCTCACCCTTTATAAGTAAAAATTTCGAAAAATCAATTTATATTGCAAGTCTACGTTGTCAGAGAAATGTAAATACCGATTTTCACGATTCTAGCTGCAATTCTTAAATTGGTACCATTTTTATCCCTTTTTGCCTCTTTCCTCCCTTAAAAGTACAAATTTCGAAAAATCCCTATTTGTAGCTCGTCTGCAAGGTACACAGAGAATTTCATGTTACGAGCTACTACCGTTTAGTCAGGATGAAGGTTCGATGTCTATCCCTTTTTGTCCCATTTTCCCCCTAAAAGTACTAATTTCGTAAAACCCTTTCCTAGTCGCTTCAGCCGTTTGGTTTGGGGGCTGGTCAATGATAAGTCAGTCAGCCAGTAACGCAACTCTTTTATATACATATATAGATAAAACTAGTTTGAAATTAGTGACTTTGGGCTATAAATTATAAATGTATATATAATTAAATGTTTCATTTATCTCCACTTTACGAATAAAACTGACCCAATGTGCGGTGTCGTCCTCGATATTTGGGGGTGGTGGTGCTATTGCTTTTGTTATTGTTTTAAGTCAAGTTGACACATATTTCTTCTTCATTCTTGTTGACTTCTTTATTGGCGTCGCTGTTGTTGTTGCTGTTTTTGCTGTTGTTTTTATCTGTTAGCTTCAAGTTGTTGTTGTTGTTTTTGCTGCTACTGTTATTGTTGTAATGGCTTTTGCGATATTGCCTGCTGATGTTGTCATTGTCGATGGCGATGACGATGACGATGTTGTTGGCGGATGTATTCCTGCGGAAACAATTTATTTACCAATAGGCTTAGTTAGGGCCCATAAATATCTATAAATGTTTCGGTTTGTGTTTCTGTTTCTGTTTTTGTTGTTGCTCTTGTTCATCTTTTCTGCGTTGGCCTCTTCCTGCTCCCCATATACGATTAACGGCTATAGCAGCGGTATTTTCTCTGCATTTTTTGGCCGTTAAAACTTTACTTTACTTTGCTCAAGTTTATAGATTATGGCCTATTGATAAATTGTCATAAATTGATTTAAATTGCTTGATTTCTGGCTTATTGTCGGTATCGTTTTCTGAATATTATCGCAGATGATGGTGAAAAGTGAAACAGAGGGTAATATTAATTTCGGCAGCCTAAAATTGAAAATGATCAGGTTCGAAAGTTGCGAGACAAATAATACCCAGTGTTTACAAAGTATTTGTACTTTGGCATGAACAAATCATATTTTTCGTCCTTTCGGGGAAGTTAACAATGAAAAGCAAGAAACGATATTCACATTTTAAATGCATCAAATTAGCATCATCGCAAACTCACTACCTCCTAAATTATCTCTTGCTCTATTCTGAAGTCCGCGAAAATTTTCGCACAATCAGTTTTGTATAAAAATAAGGTGGAATTTTTTATTAAAAATGTTTTGTTCTAGCTGCAAAACTCTGCTTGGTATTATTTTTGTTCTGCTCCGCCTTGAATAGAAGAATAGCAGAAATTTTCACCGATTTTAATGAAAATTTGAAAATTTGTACTTTTGTATAAGGTAAATAAAGCAGCATTTCCCGATTTTCAAAAAATATGAAATTGTTGCCACTATTTTGGATTGAAAATCAGGAATTTTTCGTAAAATAATTTTAAACAAGTAAGGAAAGTCTAAAGTCGGGCTGGGCCGACTATATAATATCCTCCACTTTCTATCCCATTACAATTGAATTCGCGAAAGAGAAATCTGGAACTATCATGAACCGATGTGACCTACTTTCACAATGTGACATATAACGTGTTCTGCTAAATTAGATCAAAATCTGTAATACATTATTATTGAAATATAAAATATTATGCCAACTTTGAAACGACATCGATCTTATATATCGACCCACATAATGCTTCCAGTTGAAATACAATTTTGATTAAAATCGATAAAAATATGTGGTTTCTAGAGCCCAAAAAGTTAAATTAATATTTGTTTTGGAGATATATCTAAATCTGAACCGATCTCACCTACTTTCACCACAGATTTTTCCAGACCAAATATTAGGTTTGTGTTAAATTTGAAGAAAATAGTTTAAAATATATGGATTCTAACGCGCAAAAAGCTATATTGAGGCCGAAATTTGCATGGGAGCTATATCTAAATCTGAACCGATCTGACCCACTTTAACCACAGATGTTTCTAATTCAAATGTAAGATCTTGTGCCAAATTTTAAGAAAAAAATGTGGTTTCTAAAGGGGGAAAAGTCAAAATTTGTATGGGAGCTATATCTAAATCTGAACCGATCTGGACCAATTTTACCATAGGTGTTTCTATAAGAGATACTGTGCCTAATTTGAAGCAAATCCGTTAAAATATGTGGTTTCTAGAGAGCAAAAAGTCAAATCGTGGGCTACAATTGTATGGGGGCTATGTCTAAATCTGAACCGCTTTGCTTAAAATTAAATAGGGTTCGTCCTTGGACCGCAATACTCATTTGTGCCTATTTTTGTTACGATCGGATAATGATTGCGACCTGTACTTGGATTACAAGAATAGATGGACGGACATGGCTAAATCGATTCAAAAAGTGATTCTAAGTCGATCGGTATACTTAACAGTGGGTCTATCTCGCTTCCTTTTGGATGTTACAAACAAATGCACAAAGACATAATACCCTAGTGGACGGTATAAAAATTAGTTATTGAAATTTTTTTCAAGCAAATTGCCTCTAGTTTAATTTAATTTTTTAAAATAAAAAAAACTTCCTCTTTGATCGTTTAAAACAAAATTCTTATTGATTTGAACTGGGATATTGTCCTGGCTTAAGACCATTTTGCATCTAAAGGGTGATTTTTAAAAGCTATAGGAAAGTTTTTCAAAAAAACACATAAAATTCCGAAAAATGCATGAAATCTTTATTTGAATCGATAGTACGGTCCATATAATTTAATGTTTGAAGATTATTTCATGCAAATGTTGACCTTGACTGCGCCTCAAATGGTCCATCCACTTAGTCCAATTTTGGCATTTCCACGTTTTTGAGTAACAGAGGCCCAATTGCTGCGAACGGTTAAATTATAGACCAAACTGAAGATGTTTGACAGTGAAACAAAACACGAAACGTGCGTCAGCTATTTAAACCAGTATTGCCAAAAAGATAATTGCTAAAAAATCATCCTTTATATTTAATAGAAAATTTGTAAATTTATTTACAAATGGCATGGTGACATTTATTACTTGGCTGCAGACTAGTATTATTATTTCGAAAAAAAACTACCTTTAATTAAACATATATGCAGGCGTTATCGGACATAAATGTAGTTTCGACAAAAATTGGAATTTTTTTTAATATAGTTTTCCAGTTATGAAAGCCAAAACACATAAGAAAATTTTATATGTGGGTGGCAGGGCTGTCAGATTATTTTGTACTTCTATCGCCAAATCAATTGGCAGAAATCGCCAAAAGTTAAACAACTTCAGTTTTTGTTAAAAATTCGACAAATTCCATTTTATTTTTAGTTCTTGTGAAAAATTTATAGAATTCAGATATTATAATTGAATTGAATATTTTCAACATTTCATGATAAACAAGTAAGGAAAGGCTAAAGTCGGGCGGGGCCAACTATATAATACCCTACACCGCTCCCTGCGTATGTACCTCGCTTTGATTACTAAACCCAGGTATTTCATGGGAGCAATTTTATGTATTTATATGAAATAAATTATACAGTTACTATAAATTCATCTTTAGTCATATTTAACGAATATGGTTAATAATATGGTAACTGATCTAATTATTCGACAGACAAATACAAATTATACAGTAGTAATAGGATGAATCGGACCGACATTTCAAAAGGGGGCCTAAAACAACATTTTGGGGCTGGTCCAAAACATGGGTCTATATATTTCTCATTCACGGTAGGTATTCATAGTTGAAAAATATCATGATCTGCAAAATTTGATGAAGATACGATGTAAGATGTAGTTTCTAGAACTGCATTAGATCAGAATGGTGCCCCATTTGGGTTATACCAAAGTATGGACATATGGGCATCTCCCAAACAAGTAAGGAAAGGCTAAAGACGGACGGACTTTCTATCTCATTACAATTCAATTCGGTAAAGAAGTGAAATTGGGAAGGATTTTTGCATCCTGTAAATGCATGTGTTTGACAAAAAATTTTAAATCGGAAAGGACATTTGTATGGAATTATATTGAAACCTGGAACAATGTGACCCGCTTTCACCATGTATGTTTATTGGTGAAATATAATATGTAAAGTTTGGCCAAAATTGGATAAACATTCGGGAGCAACATTTGTATGAGGGCTATATCTAAATCTGAACCGAGTTGAAAGTTAAACTTCTGCATAGGTGTTTCTAGTTGGATTGTAAGATGTTGTGCCAAATTTAAAGAAAGTCGGGTACAAGATGTGGATTCTAGAGCGGAAAAAGTCAAATCTGGGGGCTATATCTAAATCTGAACCGATCTTACCCACTTTTAGCATAGGTGTTTCTAGTTAGATTATAAGGTGTTAATCCAAATTTGAAGAAAATCGGGTACTACATGTGCTTTATAGGGCGGAAAAAGTCAAATCGGGAGCGACATTTGTATGGGGGCTATATCTAAATCTGAACCGATTTCCTCCAAATTCAATATGGTCCTTGGCCAGAAAAAATAACTTCTGCCAAGTGTCATGACAATTGGACAACAATTGCGACCTGTAGAGTGCGAATAAGCTTAGATGGACAGCAGACGGACAGACAGACATCGCTAAATCGACTCAGGTGGTGATTCTAAGCCGATCGGTATACTTAAAGGTGGGTTTAGCTCGATTATTTCTTGGTGTTACAAACATTTGGCGCGAAACTAACTTATAATACCCCAGTCCACGAAGTGGTGTAGGGTATAAATATACTTTTACTCCAGCATTGAGTTGATCTCTTTTTTCCTGTGTTCATGGACCAATGTCTCATAAGTATTATTTCAGATTTTTTAAATGGAACGAAAAAGAAACAAATCTCAAGAAAAGCATATAGGCCGGGTTTGATGTTGAAAAGTCGCTGCGAAGCCACTTGAAAAGACTTTTGACATGGTCGAAATCATCATCGTGGTAGTCTGCAGCCAAGTAATAAATGTCACCATGCCATTTGTAAATAAATTTGCATTCTATTAAATATAGAAGCAAAATGGTTTTGAGCCAGGACAATATCCCAGTTCAAATCAAAAAAAAATAAATTGTCAAAATTATTCAAAATTAAACATTGTTTATTTATAAAAATATTAAAAAATATAAAAAAAGATTTTTTCCGAGCCAAGATTCGAACCCGAGACCTTCTGGGTGCAAAGTGGACACCTTACCTTTGTGTCCCCATACTAAAAAGTCGTTCCCATTCAGTTGTGAAAATGTCATTCATAAAATGTTACGGAATATTAGCATATTATCGACTTTTTTGACGTTGTTTAAAAGTACTTTCTCAAAAGCAGGAAAAATGCTAATTTGGATTTTGAGATGCGATTAAAATGTGCTTCCTACGGAAGTACTTCCAATTTTTTTTTTGCTGGGTAAAATAGATTTAAAATTTTCTAAAATTAGCCAAGAACTATTTTATAATTCGCCAAGAAATCGCCATGTCGCCAAATCGAAAATAAAGTCGACAAACATATTTAAAATTCGCCACATTTTGCGAGAAATCGCCATATCTGACAACCCTGTTGGGTGGCATAGTCTTCTCTTATCGCCAACTTGGTGACGTATACTTCATATTTATTAAGGTTAATATTACTCATACGCCAACAGGGAAAGGAAATCATTATAAAGTCAATCTCCTACAGCAGAACTACCGATCTATTATTATTTGGTAGTCCACACATTGGACAACTACAGCGTGGCCCCTATATAGGGCGCTGCCTGTATATACCGAACGGTATTGCAGCAACTTATCACACGAAGTTCACGCCAGAATTATTAAAAAGCGGTCAAAACCGCTGTAATAAACATCTGCAATGGTGGCACCGCCTGACCGGTAATAACTTGAAGATCTAAATAAAAATTTTGAAAGCTTCATTTTAAAAGATAAAATCCATGTTGTCGGCCACCCAGTATCTGAACACTGGCAGCGAATTGATTCAACAAAAGGTCATCGGCAACTGATATTACTTGGACGTCGACGCGTCATGATTTGAAGTGCACACAGCCTACAGCCTCGCTGTTAATGGCCTCTGGAGTAGGCCTCTTGACAAACCCTCTCCCCCACACACAAAAAAGGTGGCATTATTTCGTTGCGTTGAAAATTGAGCTGAGCTCAGCTGAGTTCAACAGCTACTCCAGCATAATCTTACGCACGTTTCGCTCGTTTTGCTCGGTTTGGTTGCTGCTGTTAAATTCAAATAGAATGACGAGTTAAAAATTGTTTTGAAATACCAAAAAAAAAGCCCTCGACTGTGTTTGCATAGCTGCTGCTCTTATGTATTGCTTAATAGCAACAAAAGTGTCTATATATGTATGAATATATTTTTTGGTTGAAAACTGAACAAAAACAATACTATCGAAAGAGAACGCACAATTATTTAAATAAAGCAGCCGAAACGTATTTTATATTCATCGATATATGCCTACATACTTATGTGCGTATGTAGGCATATATGCATGTACATACTTGTATGTTCGTAAACAATTTTGCACGCTACAGTGCGTATTACGCATACTTTTGTGAATAGAGACATTCGTTTTGTTGTTGTAGTTGTTTTGTGGGTTTTTGAATGGCACACAGTCGATTACGCGTTTTTGTTTTCTTTGTCAAAAAATGCCACTCAATGGCATTTAGAACCGAAAATAATTTGTCACTTTCATTTTTGTTTTTTCTAAAAAATTTATAATTTCGTTTTTCAAAGCGTATTTGCTTAATTAGTTAACGGTGGGTGGAGAGGGGTTTGTTTTCTACGCAGACACACATTGTACACTCGAAAAATTAAGTCAGCTCAAATTGATGTGCAATTATTACTGTATGCCAAAGTATTATATTTTTTCACTTACAAAATAGCTCAATTATCGATATTCTACTCCTGAGTTGCTCGCAAATTCACTAAAGTATAGAAAAAAGGAATCCCCCAGGAACTGAGAAAAAATACAACTCGTCCTATACACAAGGCATAATCATCCAGATATACCAACAGTAGAACTCTTAAGCTAGATTGCCAGAGGACTATATAATTATCCTCAAATGAAGTAGAGCCTAAACTGTTATTGGGTACCATGTCCGATGTCTGTTCTACTCTGCCCGTTTTAGAACCGACTTTTAAGGACCACAGGTCTGTGTGTTAAATTTCGTCGAGGTAACCATAATTCAAACCGGAGATCTTTCATACCGAACCTGCTACATATTTGGACATATAAATCAATATTCCAATCTAGATTTACTAATATCCGAACATATGCATTATATATCGATACTCAATTATAAAAAAGTCTCATTTTATGAAAAGGTAATTATACAGGAGGAAACAACACCGTGCAACACGAAAAATAAAACCATATACGGACACCACTACGTGATAAAAGACACAGGACTCTCAGTTTTGCCGAAAGTCATGCAATTAAAAAGAATCGATTTTTTACCTTTTTACCTTGTCCAGGTCCATAGGTAGCAAACCGTTCAAAATTCAAGGAAACAATCAACTACAAAAATGTACCTAAGATCTCAATAAACAACTTTGTAGAACATATGAACATCCTAGGAATGATTCTTAACACCGTTTATGTAGGAGAAATATATCTTGCAGGACTGTTACTGTTAATGGCCAGTCTGACTACAGTGCGTATGAGTGAAATTATCCTTAATCAACAGCACGTATACGCTACCTACACACTCTACAGCCTATACGATTTGTTCGGCGACATTTGCGATTTTGACCTTGAAGATGAAGTTTTGTTGATTTTATATGTTCACAATTTTTGTTCTTTATGACAAGAGCTACAACTATGCCTCAGAGAGTAATTCAAATTCCAAACGGTTTGCAAGATATGTGCCTGAGAAAGTTATCACTTTTTTGCAAAAATGAACCCGAGACTCCAAATCTTTGGGGTCACATAAAAAAGTGCATGACTTTGGGCAAAACTGGTACACACGGATCTTTGTTTTGGTCTTTTATCACGTAGTGGTTATATATATGGTTATATTTCCATGACTTGTTATTTTTAATGTAATTTGCATTCAAAACAATGGCATAACTCATATATTTTTATACCCTCCACCTCCAGAATGGGGGTATACTAACTTTGTCATTCTGTTTGTAATACCTTGAAATACCGACCTGAGACCCTATAAAGTATATATAATCTTGATCGTCATAAAATTCTAAGACGATCTAGCCATGTCCGCCCGTCCGTCTGTTTAAAGCACGCTAACATCTAAAAGCAAAGAACTAGGATGTCCAAATTTTCCACAAATGAGTCTTATAGTCGTAGATGGGTTGGGATTGAAACTGGCCGAAATCGGTCCAACAAATTTTCACTCACAAGGACTAAAAATGTCCATAATAACCCCTAATATTTTAGAGTATTTAAGCATATTTTTTCAATATGTCATTCCACCTATAACAAAAACGTGCACCGTAAAGTGATTTTTATTTGTAGGGGGTGAAATGGGGCAAAAAGGTATAAAAATGGTACATATTAAACGACAACAGCTAGAAACACGAAATTCGATGTGTACATTCCTCTAATTCAGTAGATGCATAATATAAAATATTTTTTCCAAATTCGAACTTCGTTTGCATCTAGAATAATGAAATTCGGTGTATACATTATTCTGATTGCGTAGACACGTAAAATAAACGGATTTCTCGAAATTCGTTCTTTTTGGGATTAAAATGGAAAAAAGGGATAAAAATAGTACCAACCAAATGACAAGAGTCATGAAATTTGGAATATATATTCCTCTGACAGCGTATATACGAAAAATAAAAGGTTTTTTCCAAATTCGTACTTTCAAGGGGTAAAATGGGTACAGAGGGATAAAAAAGGTACCAACCAAACGGCTGCCCCTAGAATAATCAAATTCGGTGTATACATTCCGCTGATTGCATAGACACGTAAAATACACGGAATTTTCAAAATTCGTACTTTTTGGGGTTAAAATGAAAAAAGGGGATAAAAATAGTACCCACCAAATGACCGCAGCTAAAGTCATGCAATTTTTAGTATACATTCCTTTGACTACGTAGACATGGAAAATAAAAGCATTTTTCCAAATTCGTACTTTCAAGGTATACAATGGGTACAGAGGGATAAAAATGACACCAACCAAACGGCTACATCTAGAATAATGAAATTCGGTGTATACATTTCTCTGATAGCGTAGACACGTAAAATAGACGGATTTTTCGAAAGTCGTACTTTTTGGGGTTAGCATGAAAAAGGAGGTACAAATAGTACCCACCAAATGACCGTAGCTAGAATCATGACATTCGGAGTATACATTCCTCTGACTGAGTAGACACCGAAAATAAACGGATTTTTCGAAATTCGTACTTTTTGGGGTCAAAATGGAAAAAGGGGATAAAAATAGTACCAACCAAATGACAAATTCGAAGTATACATTACTTTGACTACGTAGACATGGAAAATAAAAGGTTTTTTCCAAATTCGTACTTTCAAGGAATACAATGGTACAGAGGGATAAAAATAGTACCAGCTAAACGACTACAGCTAGAATGATGAAAATCGTGATGAATTCAAATAAAGAGATTTTAGATAGTCGTACACTTAAGGGGTAAAAATGGTACCAACCAAATGACCGCAGCTAGAATCATGAAATTCTGAGTATACATTCCTCTGACTGCGTAGATATGGAAAATAAACGGATTTTTCGAAATTCATACTTTTTGGGGTCAAAATGAAAAAAGGGGATAAAAATAGTACCAACCAAATGACATATTCGGACATGGAAGATAAAAGACGTAGAGATGGAAAATAAAAGGTTTTTCCAAATTCGTACTTTCAATGGTACAGAGGGATAAAAATAGTACCAACTAAACGACTACAGCTCGAATGATGAAAATCGTGATGAATTCAAATAAAGAGATTTTAGATAGTCGTACACTTAAGGGGTAAAAATGGTAGCAACCAAATGGCCGCAGCTGGAATCATGGAATTCGGTGTATACATTCCTCTGACTGCATAGACACGCAAAATAAAAAGTTTTTTTTCGAAATTCGTACTTTTTACGCAAAAATTGGTTGAATCATGAAGTTGGATTTTAAAAATTTTTACTTTTGGAATTATAATAGATATTGGAATTAGAATAGAAAATACAACCAACTGTAACACCCACTATCTATCAATTTGTATGGTATTTAAGCTTTTTGAAAATATAAATATAAGAATATTTATTTTTGGAATTTTCGTATTGGTAGCCTTGCCTTATAAGCGTGGTTTGAAATAATTAAAATATTATATTTATTTATAAAATTAGTTTTTCAATATTTGTATTTGTTTTGGTTTGGCTATATTAAAAAAAATATATTTTCCAGTAATATTACTGCACTTCTACGAAAATCGACATCCTCTGTGGAATGCAATCCATGGTGGAGGGTATATTAAGTTCGGCCCGCCCGACTAAAACTAAATATATGACAGCAATCTTCAAAAAAGCATTTCGGCTATAGCCGTATGATTGCTTGTAAAGGGTGATTTTTTAAGAGCTTGATAACTTTTTTTTTTAAAAAAACGCATAAAATTTGCAAAATCTCATCGGTTCTTTATTTGAAACGTTAGATTGGTCCATGACATTTACTTTTTGAATTTCATTTAAATGTTGACCGCGGCTGCGTCTTAGGTGGTCCATTCGGAAAGTCCAATTTTGGGCAACTTTTTCGAGCATTTCGGCCGGAATAGCCCGAATTTCTTCGGAAATGTTGTCTTCCAAAGCTGGAATAGTTGCTGGCTTATTTCTGTAGACTTTAGACTTGACGTAGCCCCACAAAAAATAGTCTAAAGGCGTCAAATCGCATGATCTTGGTGGCCAACTTACCGGTCCATTTCTTGAGATGAATTGTTCTCCGAAGTTTTCCCTCAAAATGGCCATAGAATCGCGAGCTGTGTGGCATGTAGCGCCATCTTGTTGAAACCACATGTCAACCAAGTTCAGTTCTTCCATTTTTGGCAACAAAAAGTTTGTTAGCATCGAACGATAGCGATCGCCATTCACCGTAACGTTGCGTCCAACAGCATCTTTGAAAAAATACGGTCCAATGATTCCACCAGCGTACAAACCACACCAAACAGTGCATTTTTCGGGATGCATGGGCAGTTCTTGAACGGCTTCTGGTTGCTCTTCACTCCAAATGCGGCAATTTTGTTTATTTACGTAGCCATTCAACCAGAAATGAGCCTCATCGCTGAACAAAATTTGTAATAAAAAAAAAATTTGTAATTTGTAATAAAATAAAAATTTGGTAATAAAATTCAATGATTTGCAAGCGTTGCTCGTTAGTAAGTCTATTCATGATGAAATGTCAAAGCATACTGAGCATCTTTCTCTTTGACACCATGTCCGAAATCCCACGTGATCTGTCAAATACTAATGCATGAAAATCCTAACCTCAAAAAAATCACTCTTTATTTACATCATAATCTAATTACAAAAGTACAAATTTAAAAAATCCATTATCAGTCTCGTACACAGCAAGATAGCCTAACTACATGATTCTACCTATTTTGCCGTAAAAGTAAAAGGTACGAATTTGTAGCCAGAGGAATATATACACCGAATTCCATAATTCTAGCTTCATTCATATGGTTGGTAGCATATTTGGCCCCCTTTTCCCATTTACCGCCTTAAAAGTACGACTTTCGAAAATCTTTCTACAACCGATCTACAAGTATTCTGTCTTAGAATTTTAAGACGACATATATATATTCTTATATATATATGTTTTATAGGGTCTCAGATCAATATTTCAAAGTGTTATAAATGTCCTGTGGTGGAAGGTATAAAAATATGTAAAAAATTATTTATTTTTTTTGGAAAATTCAGTCTTACGGTTATAACTTTCAATTCGTATGAGATCCTATGAATTTGTTTTTTGCACTTGAAAACAAACATAGTGGGCTATTTCTGAAAAAAAAAATCGAAGGGGGCATTAGGATTATGGTTTCAAAGTGTGAATTTATCCATAATTCTAATGCATATTTTATAAATAAAAAATTACAGATTTCAATCAAATTTATGCTATAATCCACCTAAGTTCAAAGGTAATGAACGGAAATGTCCAAATTTCCATCGTTAAAACATCGCCAAGTGGTTTATGTTGATTTCAAGAGTATTTTATGCAAAACATATAATATAGATTAATCGACTATTTATGCCAATTTAATCGATGTTCAAAAATTGTGATATTTTGGTTATTTGGAAAAATATTTAAAACAAAATGAATCAAAGAGTCGAATAAAATCGTTTGTATCGTTATTTTGACAGAAAAACGGCTTTTTTAGATTTTTAGTCGACAGAGAGTAATCTGTCGGCAATACTCTAGAGTGAACTGAAGGGTTGCAAAAATTTGGCCCTGTCGAACATAAAACGTCTTTCAATTTTTTATTAAATAAATTTAATACTGAGGGTAAGGCAATGTCATAACCGAATATTGTATATGGTACTGAGATAAACTTTGCATATTGTTGCTGTATATTTTTTCAGGGACCTTCAACTTGCTTTTTTTCTTCGACTGTAATTCCCAAAGATTGATTTTCACTTTTTAATTTTAGTTTTAGCGTTTTTTTACATTAGATGCGTACGTAGATATTTTTGGTTTGTTGTGTTTGTTTCGCTCAGCCTCAGCCTATATTTTATTTGAAAATTTAACTCACGCACAAATGTTTATGTTTTCATTTTCGCTTTTGTTTATGTCAATGACAAAGCTTTTTAGATTTTTGTGACAACTTTTTTCGTTAATTTTGGTGCTGGGTGTTGTTTTATGCTGCACGACCGCCCGCCCGCCAGCCAGCATAAATCGATGTTTTCAGTGTTCTGTTCTGAACAGATCACAACAACAGAGAAGCGTTGAACTAGCTGTTGTCGTTGTTGTTGTTGATTTTTGTTTACAAAATTTTTCAAATAATTGTGCGTTTAATTGTCAATGACGATTTTTTATTATTATTTTGTGGTCTCATTGATAATTATAGATAATTGTTGTTGTTGTTGTTGTAATATGAGCAGCCTTATGAAACGGTTCATTTTTGTTTTTGTTGTATGTATATGCTGTCATAAATGTTGGCCTAATGTTAATAATAGCATGCCATTGAAATGTAGCTGCTATGCCATGTCGTAGATGCATTTATGAAAATATTTTCATTTATTTATTTATAATTGTAATTATCAATAATTTGAATTGCTTAACCACAGTCACATTGGTTGTGGTCTGTCTATATTTGTGAGCATCGTTAGATTTGTGATGTTATTATTAGGCATTCGAGTATCTTATGTTGTTATGTAAGCCACGTTTACAATAAACCGTTGTAGGTGTTTGGCCGATATACTGGGTGGGAGAAACTCAAATCACTAGTAAAATTGTTATACGTTCGAGGAAGGAATAAAAATCTATTGTTATGATCAAATCCTACACAAATTTATAAAATTTTCAAAAATGTTTTCTGTTCATAAACCGATTTTAAGATTAAGAAGCCTTGTAACATATCAACATAATCTGGTAAGCATTAAATTTACGCTTCAAGAATTATGTCTTGTATTTGAATAAATATTAGGATAGGTCACGAAAATAAATTGATGCGGTCACACATCCTGACAAATGAAGATTGGTTTGTTTAATGATGATCTGCAAAATATTTCGTCGCTGGGTCAAACCGTATGTGAGCTAAACGCTCCTGATAACACCTCTAAAAATCATGTTTTCCCGTGTATTTTGCAAATCGCCATTAAACAATGACAGTAAATATAGGTTCTTTATAATGAGTCTGTTGAATTGAATTAGTCAGATTGCTGAACATTTTGATACCGGAGCTGCAAAAAAGTGAACACAGTTTGTTATTTTTCATAAACTGTCGCACGATCTAATTTAGTATTTGTTTTAAATATTTATTTGGTTTTTTTCCAATACCACCCGAATGATGCAGCAGCTTTTGGCAATTATTTGGAATTTTTATCTCATTTTAATTGTTCTGGTGAGAACTGCAGGTGTTGGTTCCCGCACAATTTTCCAGAGTCGGCGTAAAAACGGCGTTAAGTTCCAAGTACCCTCCACCATGGATTGCATTCCACAGAGGCTGTCGATTTTCGTATAAGTGCAGTAATAATTATACCCTACACCACTACGTGGTCTAGGGTATTATAAGTTAGTTTCGCGCCAAATGTTTGTAACACCAAGAAATAATCGAGCTAGACTCACCTTTAAGTATACCGATCGGCTTAGAATCACCAGCTGAGTCGATTTAACGATGTCTGCCTGTCCGTCTGCTGTCCATCTAAGCTTGTTCGCACTCTACAGGTCGCAATTGTTGTCCGATTGTCATGAAACTTGGCTGAAGTTATTTTTTTCTGGCCAAGGACCATCGGTATTGAATTTCGGTTCAGATTTAGATATAGCCCCCATACAAATGTCGCTCCATATTTCACTTTTCCGCTCTAGAAACCACATATTGTACCCGATTTTCTTTAAATTTGGCAGAACATCTTATAATCCAACTAGAAATGTCATACAAATGTCGCTCCCGATTTGACATTTTCCACTTTAGAAACCACATATTGTACCAGATTTTCTTTACATTTGGTACAACATCTTATAATCCAACTAGAAACACGTATGCAAAAATTGGGTAAGATCGGTTCAGATTTAGATATAGCCCCCATACAAATGTCGCTCCCGATTTGACATTTTCCGCTCTAAAATCCACATATTGTACCCGATTTTCTTTAAAATTGGCACAACATCTTATAATACAACTAAAAAACCTATGGTGAAAGTGGGTAAGATCGGTTCAGATTTAGATATAGCCCTCATACAAATGTTGCTCCGGAATGTTTAACCGATTTTGGCCATATTTTACATATTATATTTCACCAATAAACAGACATGGTGAAAGCGGGTCACATCGTTCCAGGTTTCAATATACCCCCATACAAATGTCCTTTCCGATTTAACATTTTTTGTCAAACACATACATTTACAGGATGCAAAAATCCTTCCCGATTTCAATTTTTTACCGAATTGAATTGTAGTGTTATAGAAAGTCCGTACGTCTTTAGCCTTTCCTTACTTATTTGGGAGATGCCCATATGTCCATACTTTGGTATAACCCAAATGGGGCCCAATCTGATCTATTACAGCTCTAGAAACTACATCTTACATCGTATATTCATAAAATTTTGCAGATCATGATATTTTTCAACTAGGAATACCTACCGTGAATGAGAAATATATAGGCCCATGTTTTGGACCAGGCCCAAAATGTTGTTATAGGCCCCCTTTTGAAATGTCGGTCCGATTCATCCTATTACTACTGTATAATTTGTATTTGTCTGTACAATATACGTTAAATATGACTAAAGATAAATTTATAGTAACTGCATAATTTTAATGAACTACATAAAATTGCTCCCATGAAATACGTGGGTTTAGTAATCAAAGCGAGATACATACGAGGGAGTGGTGTACTGTATAATATAGTCGGCCCCGCCCGACTTTAGCCTTTCCTTACTTGTTTTATAAATAAATATAATATTTTTACTATTCCAAACCACGCTTATAAGGCAAGGCTACTAATACCAAGTACAAATTTTGAAAATCCATATTCTCTCACGTACACAGTGCAAGATAACCTAGCTTCTTGATTCAACCAATTTTTGCCGAAAATGTAAAAAGTACCAATTTGGAAAAATCTTTTTATTTTGCGTCTCTATGCAGTCATAGGAATGTGTATATCGAATTCCAAGATTCCAGCTGCGGCCATTTGGTTGGTACCATTTTTATCCCTTTTTTCCTGTTTTACCTCCTTATGTGTACGACTTTGTAAATCTCTTTATTTTACGTATCTACGCAATTAGAGGGATGTACACACCGAATTTCATCGTTCTGGCTGTAGTAGTTTAGTTGGTACTATTTTATCCCTCTGTACCCATTGTATACCTTGAAAGTACGAATTTGGAAAAAATCTTTTATTTTTAATGTCTACGTAGTCAAAGGAATGTATACTCCAAATTTCATGACTCTAGCTGGGGTCATTTGATTGGTACTATTTTTATTCCCTTTTTCTATTTTGACCCCAAAAAGTACGAATTTCGAAAAATCAGTTTATTTTCCGTGTCTACACAGTCAGAAGAATGTATACTCCGAATTTCATGACTCTAGCGGCGGTCATTTGATTGGTACTATTTTTATCCCCTTTTTTCATTTTAACCCCAAAAAGTACGAATTTTGTCTACGCAGTCAGAGGAATGTATACTCCGAATTTTATGACTGTTTATTATTAACAACAATCAATACTCTAGTAATAATGCCTTAAAACAGTTTAAAATTTTGGTTCTGAAAAACCATATTTTGTATTAAAATATTTTCACAGTCAGTGGCGTCATTTTTTCGTCCCATATTCATCATTTAGGCATCCTTCTAGAGGTACTGAGTTCTTCTGTTTGTTATTCATAACACGTTTTATAAAATGTTAATAAATATGAGTTTTTATACCCTCCACCTCCAGGATGGGGGTATACTAACTTTGTCATTCCGTTTGTAATACCTTGAAATATCGACCTGAAACCCTATAAAGTATATATAGTCTTGATCGTATTAAAATTCTAAGACAACTAGCCATGTCCGTCAGTTGAGTATTTAAGCACATTGTTTCAATATGTCTGCTTCTACTTACTTGATATTGGGTGTGTGCATTCCCCCTATAACAAAAAACGTGCACCATAAAGTGATTTTTATTTGTTGGGGGTGCAATGGGGCAAAAAGGGATAAAAATGGTACCTTTCAAACGGCAACAGCTAGAAACACGAAATTTGATGTGTACATTCCTCTAATTGAGTAGATACGTAATATAAAAGTATTTTCCAAATTCGTACTTTTAAGGGATAAAACGGGAATAGAGGGATAAAAATGGTACAAACCAAACGGTTCGGTGTATACATTCCTCTGATTGCGTAGACACATAAAATAAACTGATTTTTCGAAATTCGTTTTGGGATTTAAATGGAAAAAGGGATACAAATAGTACCAAACAAATGACCGCAGCTAGAGTCATGAAATTCGGAATATACATATCTCTGACTGCGTAGACACGAAAAATAAAAGGTTTCTTCCAAATTCGTAATTCCAAGGGATACAATGGGCACAGAGGGATAAAAATAGTACCAACTAAACGACTTACTAGAATGATGAAATTCGGTGTGCGCATCCCTCTAATTGCGTAGACACGTATAATAAAGAGGTTTTAGATAGCCGTACTGTTGAGGGGGTAAAATTGGAAAAAGGGGATACAAATGGTACCATTTGTATACATTCCTCTGACCGCATAGGCACGCAAACTAAAAAATCAAAATTCGTAATTTTACGGCAAAAATAGGCTGAATCATGACGATAAGTTATTTTGCATTATGTACGTGAGATAATGGATTTTCAAAATCTGTACTTTTAGAATTAAAATAGAAACTGTAGCACACACTACCTACTAATATTTATGGTATTTAAGCTTTTCTGAAAATATAAATATAAGAATATTTATTTTCTGAATTGCTTGAAATATTGTATTGTTGTTATATAGTGTAAACGTATTGGTAGCCTTGTCTTACAATATAATAATAATAACAAGTAAGGAAAGGCTAAAGTCGGGCAGAGGCGACTATATGATACACTCCACTTTCTATCCGAATACACTTCAATTCTTTAAAAAAGTGAAAACGGGAAGAATTTTTGTATGTTTCCTAATCATAGGCTAATATGACCTGGTCCAAATTGTCAAATCGAAAATAATATTTGTATCGGGGCAATATCCAAACATGGAATGGTGTGACCCACTTACACAATAAGTTCTTCCAGTTCAAATATTACGTGTTATACTCAGTTCGAAGAAATTCGGTGAAAATTCGTGGTTTCTGGGGCGGAAAAAGTCTATCTGGGAGAGATATGTGTATTGGAGCTATATATAAATCTGAACCGATCTGACCCATTTCACCATGGGTGTTTCTAGTTGAAATATAAGATATTTTGAAAGATTTGAAGAAGATCTGTTAAATTATGTGGTTTATAGAGTGGAAAAAGTGAAATCGGAAGTGAAATTTGTGTGGGGGCTATATATAAATCTGAACCGATCTGTCCCATTTGCACCACGGCTGTTTATAGAAAAAATATAAGATATTTCGCCTAATTTGAAGAGGATCTGTTAAAATATGTGGTTTCTCAGAGCAGAAAAAAGTCAAATCGAGAGCGAAATTTTAATGGGAGCTATATATAAATCTGAACCGATCTAACACATTTTTACCACAGGTGTTTCTAGTTCAAATATAAGATGTTTTGCCAATTTTGAAAACAATCTGATAAAATATATGGTTTCTAGAGCGGAAAAAGTCAAATTGGGAGCGAAATTTGTATGGGGGCTATATATAAATCTGAACCGATCTGACCTATTTTTATCATGAGTGTTTATATTGGAAAAATAAGATGTTCTACCAAATTAGAACCAAATCTGTTAAAATATATGGTATCCAGAGTGAAAAGAGTCAAATCGGGAGTGAAATTCGTATGGGGGCTACTAAATCTGAACCGATTTTCGTCCTTATCCCGAAAAACTTCGTTGTGCAAAGTTTAATTTAGTTCTGTCTACAATTGCGACCTGTATCGTGATTACAAGAATAGATGGACGGATCGAATAGATGGATAATCGATTCAAAAAGTGATTCTAAATCGATCGGTATAATTAACAATGGGTCTATCTCCCTTCCTTTTAGGTGTTACAAACAAATGCACAACGACATAAAACTCTCGTGGAGTGTATAAAAATATAATATTTATTTATAAAATAATTTTTTCAATATTTGTATTTGTTTTGGTTTGGCTATATTAAAAAAAATTATATTTTCCTGTAATATTACTGCACTTCACTTGAACCGGAAGATATACGTCTGAAATTCTAGGTAAAATGGCGTTTTTAGTTTTTCATTTCACAGGACTACAAATTTCCAAAGGATACAACTTTTAGTGTCAAATAAACGAGGTGAATATCTATCAAAAATACTTCAAATATCTATCTGTATTAGTTCAGCATTAATATATATTTCAAGTTTACCCCTTAGGTTTTCTAGTTTATTCATATCTTGTGTTTTAAGAGACAAAACTTTAAATGGTTGTTAATACTTAACTAATACAGATTGAAATTAAAGTTTAAAACTTTTTTAGAGCATATTTTCCTCTTTGATTTGACATTTATACGGGGTGGGAATAAGAATAAGTATTAAAAATAATTTTTGAAGCATTGTATTCTTTGGAACTATGTAGTCCTTTTAGGGGCAACGGGATGAGAAAATGAAAAAACTGAAAACGCCATTTAACTCTATATCACCCATAGTTTAAGATGTCGGACAATGTTATCAATATAAAAAATGTTATCAATTATGAAAAATCTCAATTTTAGTGAAAATCGTCCAAAATATATCTCCTATGTAGGGTTTGGGGTTTCCCGGGAAAACGGGAATGAAAAGTTTCATTCCCGGGAATTCCCGGGAAAAAATAATTTATTTTAGATATGTCCAATATGGTTTAAAAAATCAACATTTAATAACTGGTGTGTTTTTTTAACTCATTAACGCCCACCTTACACGTCCGTGTACACTATTTCAAGGCTTTCGCAGTATTTAATATGAATGTAATTCCTGATAATTAAAATATGTGACACAAATGATAGAGAAGAACAAAACAAATTAATAATAATATAGGGTCCGCCATGTAACGTTTTTTTTTTCAACTATTCAACCGTTGGACTATTATTTGTGGGGTGCCCTCAGCAGCCATTTGAATGAAATTATTTTCCATTATTAACCGGAATGATTGTACTTTCAAATAAAAAAAAAATTGAGAAAATGTTCAGTAGTTTTTTTATAGCATTTTCAAAACAAAATAATTGAAAAGAAATTTAATAAATGAAAATAATATTGGGCGTTAATGGGTTAAAATACCGATATATTACAAATTAAAAACGAGAGTTTTTGTTAAAATATTTTAGAAATTATTTTTCATTTTACAAATATTGCTAGACAAATCGTCAGAATTGAAAGAGTCTTAATATTGGACATTTAAATCACAAGCACAAGTGACTACACTAAGCCTACACTAGATTCAAAATTAAAAAATTTTTAAGGAAAGAAATAACTCGTATGTCTGAGAATGCCACGTCTTTAATTTAGAAGATTCATTCGTCTAGAGAGGAAAATATTATAAATTGTAAAAGCAATAGATGCATTAAAAAATTTAATATTAATTAAATAAATTCATAAAAAATAAAAACATTGAAATATTAGTTATTTCTATTCATATTCGATTTTTATTGAAAGTTCCCAGGTAAACAATTTAAATTTTATCCTGATTTGTATACAATTTCTTACTGGTTTCATATGTAAAGTAAATTCTTCTTTAAGAAGATTTTCATCTTTTATTTCGTCGATTCGTCTGTGAAAACAAAAAATTAAAGTTAAACCAGAATGCACGAGAGGTTGAGTATTGAAACTATGTCTGCCATAGTGTTGTCAGTATGGTATTTTTGTTTCACAATAACGATCCTGCAAATATCTTCACAAAAAGTGTGTATTCCAAAGAATGGCAACTTAGCGAATTTAAAAAGTTTTGTTTGTAGTATTATAATAGAAACAGATTGTCATTATTATTGTCAGTAATGTAAATACATGAAATTGAAATATATCTACAATTCCCCATTTATATAGAAAAACTAAATTAATACTTAAAATAATCAATAAAATATTTTTAATATTTCCCGCATTCCCGGGAAAAGACTTTAAATTTCCCGGGAATTAAATTCCCGTCTTAATATTTTCGGGAATTCCCGGACCCCAAACCCTACTCCTATGGGATATTGCCAAATCCGTCTACGCTGAGTGAAGGTTTTATGCCTTCAACTGGGCTTCAATATTTTCTCTTCTGGGTATTATTTGTACTCCAAAGCCAACTACATTGATTAAATGTTTTCTGCTTTTGCATGAATAAAAGCAATTTATACCCAGTAGGGTAATTTTTCATATTTGAGTGATTTTTCACAATGAAAAATCGCCCAAATGATAAATAAGAAATATTGCCCACAAATTATGAAATATCGGACATTTTTGTATATGATTTTTGGGCCATTTTTAATCGACTGTACTATTAGTTTGCTATTGCTATATTTGTTACAGCCACGTTTCATTCAAATCGGAAGCATTTTTCACCAGTGCTGCACTCATGTTTATACATTAATTGGAATTATCTGTTCAATATTAATATGAGAAAACGCAATGAATATGTTTAAACAGTTTTCATGTTAGGAGAGTTTGTTGAACAACTTGAACTTGCATCCCCAACCAAATGTATCTATGCAAGAGTGCCGACGATCAGCCGGCCAGATACATTCGTTCGGCTGAGAAAATGGAGAATTCTAGCGGCGGCAGTAAATGTTTCGTTGAGTGCAGACACACTGCGCTTCGTTAAAAAATGCTGGCCTTTCGTCGAATATCGAAACGATTGTGCAAGAGTTGTCTAGTGGTGGTGGTGCTGGTGGTGGCGGTGGTTTGCAGCTTGAATTTGGGTCATGCTGGCGCACCAACGACGAATTGTTGTTTAAAGAGCATTTTGCTGTTAACGCGAAATAAGAACAACAACAGGCAGGTAGGCAGAGAGACATGCCAAAGACAAGACAAGATAAGATGGGTAAACGACTAGAGTTGCCGCTGTTGGGAAATTTTGATGGGAACTCGAAGGGAAATCGAAAACTATAAACGCAGGCATGTCGGTATGTGCTGTGATTTTGTTTCACTTTTTCTTTCTCCGCCAAATTAATAAAATTTATTAATTATATTGAACAAAACCCCCTCCGAAAATAAAAAGACGGAAGTAATTATGACCGCTTTTTGGGTGGTTTGTTATGTTGTTATATGTGCGAATGTGTGCGTATGTGTATTTCAGTCCAAAATGCTATATCAACGATCAGCCACTGCGACCGGCCAACGAGTTGAATGTTTTACCTTCTGCAGCGTCATTTAAAACACATAATTACCGGTTACCCTGCTCGGCTCCTCTACGCATACTAATGCGACCTTACGCATTTTTTCCATGTTTGTTTGTTTGCTTGCTTCTAGACCCCCTCCGCCCGGTCTTGACGGCCAAGCAACACGAAACACAACACAACAGCATTTTATTGTTAACAACAATAGCAGCAGCAGCAACAGCACCATAGCCACAGCCACAAACAGCAACAAAAATTGGTTAACACAAATGCTGATCTCATAATATTTCAAAAACAACAACTATAACAAAGTGTAAAAAGGCCTAAACCACACACACTCATACACACGCACCAGCATTAACCAACCAAACAAAATAGGCTTTTTTCGTGTTTTTTTGGCTAGAGCAAGTCCACGAAAACAACAAAACAACGTTAATAAAGCATTCATTTTTCCATTTTTTGTTTGGCGAGTATTTGTTGTTGTTGTTGGTGGTGAAGCCATAAAAACGCACAATTATGCGTTAGATTGCAAAGTCTAAAGTTTTTGTGTTTCTTTTTGGACGGTTCCACGTATTTGTTGCTGATGATGTTGCTGCTGTCGTTGTCGTTGTTATTGTTGTTTAACAATTTATTTTAGATAATTTTTCAAAAACTATTGTATTTTTTGTTTAGCCACCATCGTAGACACATTGTGTCATGCGTGTATGAATGCCTGTGTGTGCGTGTATTTTGCTACCTGTGCTCCGGTTGCATACGCACACATTCGCATGCCTCGGCCGAGTATGCGTATTTCCGAGCTTTTTTCATTTTTGTTAACGCATTTTTTGTGTGCGTTAATTCGCTTTTTTGTTTGTTGTTTAGACGTTCACGCTTCGCATATTTGTTTTAGTCACATAAGATGGGAATATTCGAACGCAAGAAAAACCACACTAAATTTAAGTTAATTTTTGTAGGCATATTTTCAAAAACGAAATGATGAAGAGCCGGCCATGGTAGTCAGAGCAAAGCCCTACGCTGCTGGGAAGGGCTAGAGCCTCCCACAGTTTTTGCATTCAAATATTTTACTACTGCCATTTCTTGGTTCATGGTTAAGGTGACTATCCATTCCGCTTTTCACGGGATTATCCCGCTGTTTTATGTCCAATCCAGCTAACATTGTTCATCCCGCATTATCCTGTTTTTTAAAGTCCCGTTTTTTACATTATTTTTGATATGTTATAGTTTAAAAATTGCCACATATTTTGGTAACCGACAAAGCTCCATAATTTAAAACAAGTAAGGAAAGTCTAAAGTCGCTCGAGGCCGACTATATGATAACCCACACTTTCTACTCCACACCATTTTAATTCGAACATGGTTAAATCGATTTGAAAAGTGATTCTATGTCGATTGCTATAATAAACGATGGGTCGATTTACTTTTCGGTGTTACAAACAACTGCACAAAGGCATTATACCCTGTGGTGTAGGGTATAAAAATACCCTTCGGCTTTAATTCATTTAAACTGTACTTTGATAAAATGTAATTCTAAGTTGCGGTGTAAATTTAAAAGAAGTTTAATGAGCTAGAAAGTCAGATTTAGAAAAAAACACTTTCAGTATTCAAGTCATGCAATTTTTTATGTAAGACAACACCACTTGTTGAACTTTTACTCTACAATGAATAAATTACTACTTTTGAGGTACATATATAAATTAGTTGAATTTATCTAAAATTAGATTTATAAGCAGTACGGTCCTGAAATAACCAAAATATGAAAATATGACGTTACTTACTAAATACTACTTTCGATATTGCCGCAAATAGGAATGGTTACATGTCATTCCCATTTGAAATTGGCATGTTATTCTTATAAGTGATCAATTTGGACAAAACTAATCAATACAAAAAACCTAGTCATAAACATGTTAAATTAATGATAATTTTGGTAGGTCCAAATTTGAGAATATTGAAATTCGTAAACTGAATGCTTTTTTGCTAATTTTTTTCCAAGATGTTGAAAATGTAAAGTGTGAATTTTGTAAACTCCTGGCCATATAAAAATGTAAGTAAAATCGAAATAAAATAAAAAAATATTTTAATCCCAGCTATTTGCAAAAATAATACATTACAATAGCAGGTTTTACGATTTTCATGATGCTGTTTTTTCTACGAAATCCCAATTTTTATATCCCGCTTCATACATCTTTGGCCAAAGAGAGAACGTCAGCCAAGTCAGAGATGGTTAGCCAAGTTTTAATCCTCGTATCGCTGAAAAACTTCTAAGATTGGATAACTAAGCTGCGATAACAAAAACGCCAGTAAAAAGTTTAATTTCCGCTCAATGGAAAAAAATTTCACTTGTCGCCAAAGCCAATATAAAAAAAAAATAATTTTAAAAAATATTTTTTTTAATTCGTAGACTTAGTCTGGTTATCTGTCTGTCAGTATAAATGGAATTTACGGCGTTATCCCAAAATGTCCATAATGTAGTTGCCGACAATTAATAACATTTTTATTTTGAGTCTCGTTATTTATCACAACTTTTTATCCTGTCTTGTAGAAAAACATCCCTAAGACTTTTAATTATGCGCTCCAAATTTTCAGTAATATGGTCATTTTCTGACAACCACACCATTTTCAAATCGCATTCTTTACCGATTTCGAGTTTCTAAATTTTCCATTTCACAATCACGCGTGATTCACGCAATTCATGTGAGTCGATCCTAGGGCATCCAAAAAACCAGTTTTTACAGTTTACGATTTAACCGATAATACAATTTTCTGAATACCCGGTTTTCGGTTATTGTTTTATCGAAAACCGGTTATAACTGGTTTTTAAATTTCTTACAACAATAATAAAAAATGTGTAATAATTGGATTGCACGTTAAAACAATGTGCAAACAATATTTATTTGTTTAATAACATTTTAAAATTAATCATAAAAATCAATTAATATATGAAATAATTTCATATTTTGTTCATCCACAACTCATATCTCAATCCGAATCTAAAGTGACATATTATATATGTGGTTTGGTGCTAAAAGGTATAATGTAAATATGTTTTTGCTTTTCTTTCATATTACTAAAACTGACAATGTCGAATTTAATCCAAAGCGCCAATGCCACTTAAAACTCATTTATAAAACCTCCAAAGACAATTTTCTCAAAAGCCACAGATATACTTAGTTCATTAGAGCAGGACGTTTCCCAAGAGTTTTGCGAATATTTCAATATGCTATCATATAAAAATAAATTCTGGACCCTAGTCCCTTCTATCCTTTTGTAATCAGCCTCTTGACAGCTTTTTATACACTCCACGAGAGTATTATGTCTTTGTGCATTTGTTTGTAACACCCAAAAGGAAGAGTAATAGACCCATTGTTAATTATACCGATCGGCTTAGAATCACTTTCTGAGTCAATTTAGCAATGTCCGTCTGTCCATATATTGTTGTAATCATGATACAGGTCGCAATTGTAGCCAGAACTAAACAAAACTTTGCACAACGAAGTTTTTCGGGACAAGGACGAACGCTATTTAATTTGAAAATCGAATCGAGAAAATCGGTTCAGATTTAGATATAGCCCCCATACGAATTTCGCTCCCAGTTTGAATTTTTCCGCTCTAGAATCCACATATTTTAACATATTTCCTTCAAAATTGGCAAAACATCTTATATTTAAACTAGGAACAACTATGGTGAAAATAAGTCAGATCGGTTCAGATTTATATATAGCTCCCATTCAAATTTCGCTCCCGATTTGACTTTTTCTGCTCTAGAAACCACATATTTTAACAATGGATCACATCGGTTCAGATTTACATATAGCTCTCATACAAATTTCGTTCCCCCAGAAACCGCGAATTTTCAGAGAATTTCTTAAAATTGAGCATAACTGGAAGAACTTATTGTGAAAGTTAGTCACTTCACTCCATGTATGGATATAGCCCCGAAACAAATATTATTCTCGATTTAACAAATAGGTCCAGGTCATATCAACCTGTGATTGGGAATCATAAAAAGTGTTTCCCGTTTTCACTTTTTTACTGAATTGGATTGTATTCCGATAGAAAGTGGGGTGTATCATATAGTCGGCCCCGCCCGACTTTAGCCTTTCCTTACTTGTTGTTAATGTTTATATTTTATTTGACGTGAACGGACACAATTACAAATCTTGCAATATATGAATGTCACTTTTGTATATGTGCATAAATTGTTCTGGGGCAGAATATTTTGAGCAGTATGAATCGATGGAGTAAGTCCAAATCATTCAGTTATTTCAATAAAATATTTCACTTTCTTTTTACTCTTCGTCGGTGCACTCAGAGGAAAAATTCGGCCATGTAGAACATGAGTTTGTTCACCCAACGGCTGGGCATGGGTCATTTTCACTTAATAGGGAAATCCTGTTAACCGACATTAAAACCCCGGTTTTCTCGCTTAACCGGAAATGGTCATTTTACAAAAAACCGGCCGACGGCTACGGATGTCAAAATCGGTTACGGTTTTTAAGACCCCAGTCGCGCCTACCACAGTTTATGAATTTTTATATTTTTCTGAGCGTTTTCCCTATAAACGAATTTGGAAATCCTCTTTATTATTCTCGTCAACACACTACAAGTTTTATGATGATTAAATATGTAAAAAGTACGCATTTTGAAAAGATGCTTGCCTTTGTGAATATAATGATGATGATGTATGGACTATATGACGTATACTTTATATAAAGTTGTTATGTATAGCTTATATGTCACATGTTTAGTAAGCAAAAACAAAACCAAAAATGGATTGAGTAAAAGTAAATGCAACAAAAAACATGACATTCAGTAGAGCCTATCCCCTACCCGTAAAATTATATGTTCATAATTGAAGATAGAAAACTAAATAATTTCCAGATTTTTATATGTTTTTTTCGTAGCAACAAAAAACAAACGTTTTTTTTTTTTTCAAAAAAAAAAAATCTTGTTGTCATTTTTTTAGGGACTGTCTCTACGTGAAAGTTGAATTGACAACATTTGCAACGTATGATACACCAAATACACCAGAAATGTTGACACTAATGTTCCCTGTACAGCGACATGGCTTTAAATGCGATCTTTCTCGGGCATACGCACAATTACGAACAGCCTGATCGTGTGTAGGGTGTCGACTCACCACAATATTTATTAGCTGGAAACTCGAATGCCGGAATAAATCCATCGGCGCACACATAACAATAAAAATAGATAAAAGAAAACAAAAACGTTTGAGTAGTAGTCGTAGTAGTATTAGTAGTATTCTGTCTTCAAGGTTATGTTCAGGGCTATACGCATCGAAATTAAGCAGTGCGTTGTCGTTTTCGTTGTCGTTGTCGCCGTCATTGTCGTCATCATCATGGGCTTTGTCGCCGTTTTCATTGGGATCTATTCGTTCGTCGTTTTCATCCATCAGCCATCTTTTCTTCCAGTGGTGCGACGTTCCATTGTGCGTTGTCGTAAATCACCGACTGATTGAGTCCGTCCGTCCGTCCGTCAGTCAGACTGGCTGCTGCTGCTGGGATGTGAACTTTTCTCGGTGCGTTTTTGTTTCGGTTCCATTGTAATCGGCCGGTTATTTCTTCTTCGATGCGGGATCTTGAATTTAGGACCCCTTTTTTGCAGTTATAAATCAAATGTTAAAATATTTGTTAATATTTTTCAACAAATTTTCAACGCTTACGTCTGTGCGTGTGTGTGTGCGCACGCTGTAGTTTATGTTGCTGCTGTTGTTGCTTTTTTAAAAAATCATATTTATTTTTAGTTAACGAGGCGACAGAGGGCGCGAGATGTATTACGCATTGTTTGGACAACTGTTTTCGCTTTTGACGGAAAGCACAAATTCACATCAATTTTAATATGTTAATTATACGAACATTCATATGTCTGTATGTAGATATGTGTGTGTGTGTGGTTGTGCATACATTTACACTCGAAAGTACACTCTAGGCCTAGTACTCGTTCCGCTGTAGTTCAGTTAATTTAAAACCAGCTCTTTGTTATTCAAAATTTGGTAATGCCAACAACTTTCACTTGAAGCCTTGTTTGGTATTTTTAGGATTCGGGTCTGTCATTTGGTGCAGATCTTGAATAAACTGCGAATGTGTATATTATTTTTCGCATTTTGGGTTTAGATTCTGTAGAACAAACTTCCTTGTGGAAATGAAGCAATTCCAACAAGCTGATGGAGGAAAGCGGAACCAAGCAGTTACAACTTTCTGGCAGCTACAACGTCTTTCAGTCGAAGTCACTAGTGAAATATAGAGACAAACTTGGTCTGGAGATAATAAACAACCTCTCTGATCCCTTTTCAGCTACATTGGAAGGAACTCGTCAAGACTGATCGCAATTGCCCACAACAACTAAAAAGAGGAGGTTAATCATTCAGAATTTTCCTTGACACCAATGAGATTATAGATTCTTCAAATAGTTCTCGTTTACTTCACTAAGATATTTTCCTTTTTTATACCCTACATCACTTCGTGGACTGGGGTATTATAAGTTAGTTATCCGCCAAATGTTTGTAACACCAAAAAACAATCGAGCTGGACCCACCTTTAAGTATACGAATCGGCTTCGAATCACCAGCTGAATCGATTTACCGATGTCTGTCTGTCGGTCTGCTGTCCATCTAAGCTTGTTCGCACTCTACAGGTCGCAATTGCTGTCCGATTATAATGAAATTTGACAGAAGTTACTTTTTTTGGCCAAGGACGATCGGAATTGAATTTGGAGGAAATCTGTTCAGATTTAGATATAGTCCCCATACAAATGTCGCTCCCGATTTTCTTTAAAATTGGCACAACATTTTATAATCGAACTAGAAACATCTATGCTGAAAGTGGGTAAGATCGGTTCAGATTTAGATATAGCCCCCATACAAATGTCGCTCCCAATTTGACTTTTTCCGTTCTAGAAACCACAAATTTTACACGACTTTCTTTAAAATTGGCACAACGTTTTATAATTGAACTAGAAACACCTATGTTGAAAGTGGGTAAGATCGGTTCAGATTAAGATATAGCCCCCACACAAATGTCGCTCCCGATGCTGAAAGTGGGTAAGATCGGTTCAGATTTAGATATAGCTCCAAACAAATGTCGCTCCCGATTTAACTTTTTCCGTTCTAGAAACCACAAATTTTACACGACTATCTTTAAAATTGGCACAACGTTTTATAATTGAACTAGAAACACCTATGTTGAAAGCGGTTAAGATCGTTTCAGATTAAGATATATCCCCCATACAAATGTCGCTCCCGATTTAACTTTTTCCGTTCTAGAAACCACATATTATACCGGATTTTCTTTAAAATTGGCACAACGTTTTATAATCGAACTAGAAACATCTATGCTGAAAGTGGGTAAGATCGGTTCAGATTTAGATATAGCCCCCATACAAATGTCGCTCCCGATTTGACTTTTTCCGCTCTAGAAACGACATATTGTGCCCGATTTTCTTTAAATTTTGCAGAACATCTTATAATCCAACTAGAAATACGTATGCAAAAATTGGGTAAGATCAATGTTGAAAGTGGGTAAGATAGGTTCAGATTTAGGTATAGCCCTCATACAAATGTTGCTCCCGAATGTTTAACCGATTTTGGCCAAATTTTACAAATTATATTTCACCAATAAACGGACATGGTGAAAGCGGGTCACATCATTGCAGGTTTTAGTATACCCCCATTCAAATGTCCTTTCCGATTTAACATTTTTTGTCAAACACATGCATTTATATAATTCAAAAATCCTTCCCGATTTCACTTTTTTGCCGAATTGAATTGTAATGAAACTACATCTTACCTCGGATCTTCATCAAATTTTGCAGATCATTCTATGTTTCAACTAGGAATAACTACCGTGAATGAGAAATATATTGGCGCATGGCCTCAAGTGTTGTTATAGGCCCCCGTCCGTCAGATTCATCATATTTCCTCTGTATAATATGTATTTGTCTTTGGATCTTGATCAATTTTTCCAGATCATGTAATATTAACTTTACTCAGAATATCTGCTGGAAAATTTTATCAATTACTTTATTTTTTTCCATACTCATTAAATCTGACTAAAGATGAATTTATAGTATACTGTATAATTTATATGAACTACATAAAATTGCTCCCATGAAATACCTGGGTTTAGTACTCAAAGCGAGGTATATACGCAGGGAGTGGTGTAGGGTATTATATAGTCGGCCCCGCCCGACTTTAGCCTTTCCTTACTTGTTATAGTTTTTATAGGTTTTAAACAAAAAATAGCAAAAATATATTTTTTAAATTCTCTTGCGTCCACTAAGATGGTCATAACTTCTACATTTATCCATAGATATTTGCTAAATAGACCATTTTTTACGCCAGCAAAATACTATATTTAAGTCAAAATTAAAAAAAAATCATCATTCGTTCACAAAGATGGTAGAGAGCAATTAAAAAAAAAATAAAACAAAATATTTGTTATGATTTTTTCGTGACAGCAGAAACGATGTTCGTTTTCTAACTACTATTGCTACCTGAAAGTGAAATTCGCAGAGATACCCTCGTACTTACCTTTTATTTATCGTATAAGCGACTATGCTTGAAATTAAACTCCAGAACCTATGGTAAAGGGTGTTTTTTATTGGGGTATAGAACTTTAAGTTGGCATCACATTTTTAACTGGCGGCCATTTTGTCAGCTGTCAAGTGATTAATATTTAGTTTGGTTTGCCATTTCATCATGAACAGGTTGACAAAAGAACAACGCTTGCAAATCGTGCAAATTTATTTCGAAAGTAATGGTTCAGTTCGCGAAGTTCACCGCAAGCTCCGTCCATTTTATGGTCGACATAATCGTCCATCAGAGCAATTAATTCGATGAGCGCATAATTTCGCGGAATGGACCTGTCAATTGGCCACCAAGATCGTGTGATTTGACACCATTGGATTATTTTCTTTGGGGATATGTGAAGTCGCTCGTCTACGCCAACAAACCAGAAACGTTAGGGGACTTGGAAGCCAACATTCGTGGCGTTATTGCCAACATACGGCCCCATATGCTGGCTATATTCGAGCCAGCCGCGGCGGCCACATGCCCGAAATCATATTTAAACATTAATGGCATAAAATTATCCTTCCAATAAAGCCAAATTGATGGACATTAAAACGATTTTCTTGTGTTTTATTTCAATTCGAAGTTCTATACCTCAATAATAAACACCCTTTACAAGTATTAAAGGTAACTTCGACGAATATTGAAACAATTTTGTGGGAGGTACAAGAAGAGGCGTGGATAAAGCGTAAATATTTTTTCGGTTTAAAGTGATTGTAAAAACATTTTCAAATATCAAATTGCAAATGATTTGGACTACTCGTATGGATGTTATGTCGGTTTTATTGTAACCAAAGTTTATGCCACTTTGTATGGGCGGAGTGTGGCAATATCGCCCATATTCCATGCGAATGTAACCTCTATGAAAGCATAGCCAAATATCAAATTTCACAATATTCCGATCATCTGTATGAAAGTTATAACAGTTACGTAGTTTAGGGTGATTTGTGTGGGAGGTACTGGAAGGGCGTGGCAAAATTGTTGTAATTTAATGTCTGAGAGTTTCTGTTTTGTGACGACAACGTTACCATTTCTTCCCTTATTTACCCTTTTTCACTCATAAATCTATCATAATTTTTCGGATTTGAGGTCCAATAAAAATAATAAATAAATAAAATTCAACAAAACCAAAATAAAAGCGGTAAAAGGTATTGCGGCTACTTTAGGATAAAAATCCTCAATTTTGGAACACACCACTTCGGGAAGTCGGTAACTTTTTTTTTAGAAAATGTGGAATTTTGTACACATGTTTGGCAATTTTTACAGATAAAAGTATGTAATATGAAGTATTTTTAGCATTTCCTTAGATATTCGACTTTTTAATTTGTGACCTTTATCATAGGGCGCGACTAAGTATTTAAAATAGTTTTAGAACAAAATTATACTTTTAAGGGACAACAGGATGAGGAAATGAAAAAATTAAAACGCCAATTAACTACATTTCGCCTATAGTTTCAGACGTATCTTATCCGAATCGAGCACAGTACAATTCAACAAGTAAAAACGGTGTTAAGTTCGGCCGGGCCGAACTTTATACACCTTCGACCATTGATTGTATTCCACAGAGGATTTCGATTTTCGTAGAAGTGCGGTAATATTACAGGAAAATATAATTTGTTTTATATAGCCAAATCAAAACAAATACAAATATTAAAAAAATAATTTTATAAATAATTATAATATTTTAATTATTTCAAACCACACTAAGGCAAGGCTACCAATACGTCAATTCAAAAAATAAATATTCTTCTATTTATATTTTCAAAAAGCTTAAATGCCATAAATATTGGTAGATAGTGGGTGCTACAGTTGGTTGTATTTCCATTCTATTTTAATTCCAAAAGTAAAAATTTTAAAAATCCATTATCAGACGTACATAGTGCAAAACTTCATGATTGAACCAATTTTTACCGTAAAAGAAAAAGTACGAATTTGGAAAAAACTTTTTATTGTGCGTGTCTATGCAGTCAGAGGAATGCGTACACCGAATTCCATGATTCCAGCGGCGCCCATTTAGTTGGTACTATTTTTACCCCCTTAAGAATACGACTATCTAAAATATCTTTATTTGACGTTTCTACCCAATTAGAATCATTATAGCTGTAGTCGTTTAGTTAGTACTATTTGTATCCCTCTGTACCCATTGTATCCCTTGATAGCACCGAATTTCATGACTCTAGCTGCGGTTATTTGGCTGGTACTATTTTTATCCCCTTTTTCCATTTTGACCCCAAAAAGTACGAATTTCACTAAATCCATTTATTTTACGTGTGTACACAGTCAGGGGAATGTATACTCAGAATTTCATGACTCTAGCTGCGGTCAATTGGTTGGTACTATTTGTACCCCCTTTTTCATTTTAACCCCAAGGAGTACGAATTTCGAAAAAAACGTTTATTTTACGTGTCTACGCAATCAGAGGAATGTATACACCGAATTTCATTATTCTAGGTGTAGCCGTTTGGTTGGTACCATTTTTATCCCTCTGTACCCATTGTATCCCTTGATAGTAGGAATTTGGAAAAAACATTTTATTTTCCATGTCTACGTAGCCAAAGGAATGTATACACCGAATTTCATGACTCTAGCTGCGGTCATTTGGCTGGTACTATTTTTATCCCCTTTTTCCATTTTGACCCCAAAAAGTACGAATTTTGAAAAATCCGTGTATTTTCCGTGTCTACACAGTCAGAGGAATGTATATTCCAAATTGCATGACTCTAGCTGCGGTCATTTGATTGGTACTATTTTTATACCCTTTTTTTCATTTTAACCCCAAAAAGTACGAATTTTGAAAAATCCGTGTATTTTACGTGTCTATTCAATGAGAGGAATATATACACCGAATTCGATTATTCTAGGGACAGCCGTTTGTTTGGTACCATTTTTATCCCTCTATTCCCATTTTAACCCTTAAAAGTACTAATTTGGAAAAAATACTTTTATATTATGTATCTACTCAATTAGAGGAATGTACACACCGAATTTAGGGTTTCTAGCTGTTGTCGTTTAATATGTACCATTTTTATCCCTTTTTTGCCCCATTTCACCCCCTACAAATAAGAATCACTTAATGATGCACGTTTTTGTTATCGGGGGTATGCAGATACCCAATATCAAGTAAGTACAAACAGACATATTGAAAAAATATGCTTAAATACTCTAAAATATTAGGGATTATTATGGGTATTTGTAGTCCTTGTGAGGGAAAAAATTTTCCCTTTGGGCCGATTTCGCCCCCGTTTCAATCCCAACCGATCTACGACTATAAGACGTATTTATGAAAAGTTTTAACGTTCTAGCTCCTTTCGTTTAGATGCTAGCGGGCTTTTCTTGGAAATTTTCAATTTCAAAAAAATTTTAGTTTTGAAAAATCGGTTTTAAATTGACTGAAAAAGGTTTAAATTTACCAAGAAAAATTTAGTTTGTTTACCAATTATACAACTATTTTTTTTAATTTCCTATTCAATTAATCGAAATTAGTTTTTTTTTAGAAATTTCTTATAGAGCCTATTTTGGAAATTTTCAATTTCAAAAAAAAATTTAATTTTTGAAAAATCAGTTTTAAATTGACTGAAAACGGTGTAAAATTCCCAAGAAAAAATTAGTTTGTTTACCAATTATTCAAATATATTTTTAATTTCCTATACAATTAATATTTTTGTTTTAGAAATTTCTTAAAGAACCTTTTTTTGGAAATTTTCAATTGCAATTTTTTTTTTGTTTTGAAAAAAATCGGGTTTAAATTGATTGAAAAAGGTTTAAATTTCCTAAGAAAAATTTAGTTTGTTTACCAATTATTCAACTATTCTTTTTAATTTCCTATTCAATTAATATTTTTGTTGTAGAAATTTCTTATCGAGCCTATTTCAACAGACGGACGGACGGACATGGCTAAATCGTCTTAGAATTTTATGACGATCAAGAATATATATTCTTTATAGGGTCTCAGGTCGATATTTCATGGTGTTACAAACGAGTTGGTTGACAAAGTTAGTATACCCCCATCCTGGAGGTGGAGGGTATAAAAAGATCGACTTTAGTATTTCCTTTTTTAATTTGCGGGGTGTATTTTTTATTGATTTTTCAATTTGATCAAAATATTTCTCTCATTTTCCATATGGTTATATAATATCTATTTGAATTTTAAACAAATATTTTGAGATTCGGCCAAAACCGCCATACCTAAGACGCACTTAAGAATTACATACTGCAAGTTGGAGGAGTTGTAAGTATTGGTATTGTAGGTAATTGCTCACGATGCCGGTTATCGTGCTGTCAATTGCTGTAATAAAAAGTGTACTGCGAGCGAGTATGTGCTACGCCACGTTCAATCGCTTATGACAATCAATGTAAGAAATCAAAAATCCGTTTTAATTCACATAAAACGATTACAATTTGTTGAGCGACTATGTTTGTATGAATTGCGGGCAGACAGAAGTCAAGACATTTCAAATTTTTCATTTTACATAATCCACGAAATATTTGATTAAATAGTGAAACTGATAATTTTTGTAACAGACACACACACACGCATGCACACACTCACCACACACACACACCAAACAGATTATGATGTAGTTTTACAACAATATACAAAAAAAGTTTCTCATTTCATTTTTCATTTTAATTTTTTTGTTGTACATACATACATCCGTACATATGTGTGCATGTATGCTGTTTATAATGAAAACTACAAATTACAATAACAGCAATAGAAATATTATTATTTTATTATTTTTTATTTGTGTTTGTATTTGTATTTGTATGCCTACAACAAAGGTGACCTTCAGAAGACAACACTTTCTGTCTGTCTGTCTGCCTGCCTGCCTAGTACGAGCGTGTATTTCATTTCAAAGCCCTTTCAAACAAAAGTTTGAATGCTTGAAGACGCTTAAAAACGTGAATCGAGCATTATTTAGATTCGGAATAAAAAATGCGTTCATTAATAACGCACTGTGTGTTGGCAGTGGCTCAAAGCAAAAACAAAATTAAACAGTGGAGGTACAAAGTTCCACATCCACGTGGTTGCTTCAACTTTCATTTATTTTAATAAATCAATGCGAAAGTTGTGCGGCGGGACACTGCGTGGGACTGAACTGGTCAATATAGTCTGGTCCGGTTTCTTGTGTAAGATAGCTTCAAATTGAGACCTTTACTTCTGAAAAATAGAATGCAAATTTATTTACAAATGGCATGGTGACATTTGTAAATAAATTTTCATTCTATGAAATATAGATGCAACATGGTCTAGAGCCAGGACAATATCCCAGTTCAATTCAAATATTTATCACAGACTAAATAATACAAACGAAAATAAAAACTAAAACAAACGAGCGTTGGCACGGCAGAAGTATTGCTGGGTAACTACACATACTTACATATGCAACTCAATGAGATGCTTGTAAGGTGGCATGTGTACTTTGTTACTTGGTGCGATTGTTTAAAAACGGATATTCGGCAAGTGAGTTGTGCTTCTCGTTCGTTTGTGAGAATCATTTACTTAAAGATACCGGGTATTTTGTTGAAAAGTCGCTGCGAAGCCACTTGAGGAAAACATTGACAGGGTGGAAATCATGATAGTGATAGTCTGCAGCCAAGTAATAAATGTCACCATGCCATTTGTAAATTAATTTGCACTCTATTAAATATAGATGCAATATGGTCTTGAGCCAGGACAATATCCCAGTTCAAATCAAACATTGATTGAAAACAAGTAAGGAAAGGTTAAAGTCGGGCGGGGCCGACTATATAATACCCTACACCACTCCCTGCGTATTTACCTCGCTTTGATTACTAAACCCAGGTATTTCATGGGATCAATTTTATGTAGTTCATATAAACTATACTATAAATTCATCTTTAGTCAAATTTAATGAATATGGTAAATAATAAAGTAATTGATCCAATTTTCCAGCAGATATTCAGAGTAAAGTAAATATAACATGATCTGGAAAAATTGAAATCAAGATCCAAAGACAAATACAGATTATACAGAGGTAATTGGATGAATCGGACGAACATTTGAAGGGGGCCTATAACAACACTTGAGGCCTGTGTCAAAACATGCGCCAATATATTTCTCATTCACGGTAGGTATTCCTAGTTGAAACATAGAATGATCTGCAAAATTTGATGAAGATCCGAGGTAAGATGTAGTTTCTAGAGCTGTAATAGAGCAGAATGGGCATTGGGAATTGGGAAGGATTTTTGAATCCTGTAAATGTATTGGTTTGACAAAAAATGTTAAATCGGAAAGGACATTTGTATGGGGGTATATCGAAACCAGGAACGATGTGACCCGCTTTCACCATGTATGTTTATTGGTGAAATACAATATGTAAAGTTTGGCCAAAATCGGTTAAACATTCGGGAGCAACATTTGTATGACGGCTATATCTAAATCTGAACCGAACTTACCCACATTTAGCATGGGTGTTTATAGTTCGATTATAAAATGTTGTGCCAATTTTAAAGAAAATCGGGTACAATATGTGGTTTCTAGAGCGGAAAAAGTCAAATCGGGAGCGACATTTGTATGGGGGCTATATCTAAATCTGAACCGATCTTACCCAATTTTTGCATACGTGTTTCTAGTTGGATTATAAGATGTTCTGCCAAATTTAAAGAAAATCAGGTACAATATGTCGTTTCTAGAGCGGAAAATGTCAAATCGGGAGCGACATTTGTATGGGGGCTATATCTAAATCTGAACCGATTTCCTCCAAATTCAATACCGATGGTCCTTTGCCAGAAAAAATAAATTATGGCAAGTTTCATGACAATCGGACAACAATTGCGACCTGTAGAGTGCGAACAAGCTTAGATGGACAGCAGACGGACGGACGGACGGACAGACAGACAGACATCGTTAAATCGACTCAGATGGTGATTCTAAGCCGATCGGTATACTTAAAGGTGGGTCTAGCTCGATTATTTCTTGGCGTTACAAACATTTGGCGCGAAACTAACTTATAATACCCTAGACCACGAAGTGGTGTAGGATATAAAAACTAAACAAAAATTATGATATTTTTATGCAAATGTTAATAAATGTTTATACAGTGCAATATCCTTCAATACATATCAAAATAATACTTGAAGGGTGTAAGTTAATCCAAATATTATCGACACAGTCGCGGTCCTCCGATTTGTATAAAATTTGACACGGTTGTTCTCTCCGTTTCTGCGAATTTTTTTGACGTCAACATTTTTTTCAATAGCTTTTCGATTATCTTTTCCGATGAGCTTTTATAATTATAAATAATTTGATGCACGTGGATAATAATTCAACTTAAAGAAGTGTATATATTTCCAGAAACACTGTAAATGTCCAACTTTGACGAATCATAAACTACAAACTAAAAATCTCAGCATCGAGAAGAACAAAAAATGGGTCGGGTCCTAAAAGACCCAGCAAAAAAATTGGAAGTACTTCCGCAGGAAGAACATTTTAAATCCATCTCAAAATCCAAATTAGCATTTTTCCTGCTTTTGAGGAAGTACTTTTAAACAACGTCCAAAAAAGTCGATAATATGTTAATATTCCGTAACATTTTATGAATTGCATTTTCACAACTGAATCTGAACGATTTTTTCGTATTGGGTCACAAACGTAAGGTGTCCGATTTGCACCCAGAAGGTCTCGGTTTCGAATCGGGAAATTTTTTTTATTATTTTTATAAATAAACAATGTTTAATTTTGCATAATTTTGACAATTTAAAATTTTTTGATTAAAAAATACAAATTTATTGTTTTTTTAATGCACTTAAAATATTTCATATTTTTATTAATTATTGGTACTGCATAATATCAGTAAAATTAAGTGTTTTATTTAATTATTTAATACTAAATTTAATAAGTATTTATTTGCGTTTTTAGTTATACACCACTCACAACAGAGGTTAGCTAAGATGGTTAGAGTGCCGTGGTAGCAATCAGAAGGTCCGTTGTTTTACCCCCGGTAGCGTCGTATTTTTTAAAACAGAAAGTGGTTCCTTTACAACACTTAGAAATAACATTTAAGACTTTCAAAATAAAAGACATCCCTCCTACGACAACTCCATGCTAAATCCATTGGTGGAAGATCCCAATCTCAAGATGAACATCTTTTTCACTTCTTTGGGTGCTCTCTTTTTGCTGGGGACTGTTTTTTGTCGATTTATTTTGGCAGCAATCCTCAAAATATGCCTTAAATCATCTGAATATTAAGAGTTATTGGGGACTTTTACAGTCCACTTTTTGGGAACAAATGTTTCCCACTCGACCAATTTTACCCATTTACAATCCCAACCGACTACATAATGAATTTCATAATTCCAGCTACAGCCGTTTGGTTGGTACCATTTCGAAAAATCCTATTGTTTTACGCGTCTACATAGTCTGAGGACCGTAGATACCGAATTTAATGAACCTAGATCGCCCTAAATTTACAAATTTAGAAAAATAATTTTCAGTTGCACGTCATAGTCATAGTCATAGTCATAAAGCATACACCAAATTTCATTATTTCAACTGCAGTCGTTTGGTTGGTACCATTTTTATCCTTCTTTTTCCACCCTATCCATTAAAAGTACGAATTTCAAAATATCCATTTTATCCCTTTTTGTCACATTTCACGTGAAATTTAGTAAAGAGTACTTGTTGGTTCCCGCTATAAGGGGAATTTGTGTACCAAATTTGAATATAAGACGGAAATTTTCAAAAAAAAAAATTAAATTCTCTAAATAAAACCCTAACAAGTATTTTCAGCCCATATTGGGGAATTTTTTTCTCCGTAACGATTTCATCCATTTTCAATCTGCATCGATCAGCAAACATTTCACATATATGTGGAAAATTTGGACCTTCATTTGCGAGCTTGCGTGCTTTCAAGTGGAAGACGTCCATGGCTTGATCGTCTTGGAATTTTACCACGACTAGAGTTTGCATCCCGGGATTTTTCCCGCGGGAAATTTGCACTATTTCCACTTCCCGTATCCCGGGAAATTTGTATGGGATTCCCGCGGGAATTCAGCAGAAACTTTTATATATTTCTTCGCACCATGTTTTCACTATAACCTCGTAGAAAGTAGCAACATAATTAGAGAAATATCACTTTTAATTATAAAGGGTCCGCCATCTAACTTTTTTTTTTCAACTAGTGCTTATTTCGTGAATGGAAACACTTAGGTCATGTCTGATGTGACAGCTTGAACAACGCTGGGAAATATTGCGACATTACTTTGAATATCATGGTAATGTTGCAGAATGTGTGCGAAAATTGCGTACGGATTTTGGAAGAAGAGAAGCACCGTCAGCTCCGTATGTTCGTTATCTTGTGAGAAAAAGTGAATGAAACTGGCATACTCATCGATAAACCAAAGCGTGAAAAGCCAAAAACAGTGCGTACACCCGAGAATATTGCTGCTGTGGCAGAAAGTGTGCGTGAAGCGCCATCAACATCAATTCACAGTCGTTCTCAACAATTGAACATTTCGGAGACATCATTGAGACGAATTTTGCATAAAGACCTTGGTATGACGCCATACAAAGTCCAATAGGTTCAGGAGTTGAAGCCAACTGACCATCCAATGCGTTTCGCTTCGCTAAGTGGGCATGCGATCGACTTACAGATGATGCCGATTTTGCCCAAAAAATCATCTTTTCAGATGAAGCTCATTTTGATCTTGGCGGGTATGTAAACAAGCAAAATTGTCGCATTTGGGGCACAGAAAACCCGCACGCATACATTGAAAAGCCGATACACCCAAAACGTGTCACTGTTTGGTGCGGATTTTGGTCCAGAGGCATAATTGGGCCATTTTTCTTCGAATATGAGCAAGGAGTGGCCGTTACAGTCAATGGCGATCATTATCGGGCCATGTTGAACGAATTTTTGTTCACAAAAATTGAAGAGGAGGATATTGGCAATACTTTTTTCAACAGGACGGTGCTACGTGCCACACAGCCGAAGCTACACTCGATGTTGAAGTTTGAAGATCGCATTATCAGCCGCAGAGCTGATGTCGTTTGGCCACCTCGGAGCTGCGATTTGACACCGTTGGACTATTATTTGTGGGGTGCCCTCAAAGATAAGTGTTACGCCGACAAGCCAGAGACAATTGACGCTTTAAAGGACAATATTCGTGAAGCCATTGGTGAAATACAGCTGCACACAATCGATAATGTGCTTAAAAATTGGACCGATCGTGTAGGCTACTGCATGGCCTGCCATTTGAATGGAATTATTTTCCATTATTAACCGGAAGGAAAAGAAATTTGAGAAAATATTCAGTAGTTTTTTATAGCATTTTCAAAAAAAAAGTTATTTGGCGAGCCTTTATTATGCCTGTCGAATGTGCAATATCATTCTCAATTCTCCAATAAAATTTATAACATCTTCGGAGTATATAAATGTCTGTTCCTTTTACTCTGAGCCACTGTTCGTATGATAGTGTATCGTACAAAGTGCGTATTTGTGCGTTTGTGTGCGTTGCTATCTCTCTCACGGAACAGCGGGGGAAACGCAACGCAACACTGCGGACAACAATAGCACCAGCAGCAGCAATGGCAATAGCAGCAGCAACTTAATGACTTGACGAAAAAAGTCGTATCGTTAACCTTGATAAGACTCACTCTTGCACAGACACATACAAACACACGCACGCACATGTACGCACAAACGAACGAACGAAACAGCAACAACAGCAGCAGTCAGTCGCTACTGCAACAACAAAGAATTTGTTAATAAAAAAACTTGTGCTGGCGATGGAAAATATCAAACTACTGCTCGTACCTACAGCTTTTGTTAAGTTTTTTTTTTCGATGGTGCTTGAATGGTTGTTGGTTGTCTATACAAGTGCTTTTGTAGTTGTTGTTTTTGTTGCTGTTATTGTTGTTGATGGTGGTGGTTGTGGTTGTGCTGGTGTTTGTTGTAAAGGGCTTAAGATACTTGACATTATTATTATTAAAGGTGTAAGTGAATGATAGCGCACATACCAACCTCTCACGAGGCTTTCCTACCAACGCCAAAAACGATTAACTCCCCTTTTTTGCTATTTTCCAAATTAAGTATCAAATCCACTTGATTGTCAATTAATGTTTAATCTATTTGGCAAATAATAGTTTCATTTAATAACAAATAATGATGTATAAGAATTAAATAGCAAGAACCAGCGACCAAATTAATTTAGAATCGAAATTATGATTTATGTTTTCGTAGCTGTTTAGAAAGAGAGTTAGTCATATTGGCTAGATAGCGTGCACATGTGTCTTTCATCGAAGGTATGCAGTTTACAGTGGGCCAGCACATTACCCTCCAAAACAAATTGACGATAATGTGAATTATGCTTATGAATGGCTATTTAGAATGGTTTGTAAACTTATAAAATTCTTACAAATTTTAATTTTTTCCTTTGTATTTTTTTGGTCTGTAATCAATATTTGATTTGAACTGGGATATTGTCCTGGCTCAGAGCCATTTTGCATCTATATTTAATAGAATGCAAATTTATTTACAAATGGCATGGAGATATTTATTACTTGGCTGCAGACTACAACGATCATGATTTCGTCCATGTCAAAAGCCTTTTTAAGTGGCTTCGCAGCGACTTTAGTTACCCAGCAATACTTCTGCCGTATCTCATTTGTTTTAGTTTTTTCGTACGGTTTTTGGCCTCGATAACTGCGATTATTTTGAACGTTTCTGTATGTATTCTTCTCATAAAAATATACGTATTTTTGAAACAAAAAAAAATGAAATTTTAACAGTGAAAAAAATACTAATTTTTCAAAAAGGTGTAATCATTCAATCGCATGTAACTTCTGAAATACTTTACCGATATTAATGTGTTATACCTTGTTTTGAAGGTGATTTCAATTACTTTTAAATTACTGATGTAGTGTGTTCTTGCAATTTTGATTCCTTTAATTTTGATTTTAGAAATTATTACACCAAGGCAATTGGATGAAAATTTAAATTAGTGTGCTTTGGTCTTTTTTTAAGCGACTGTGTGAGTTTGAAAGTGGTGAAATGATGGCTTCTATTTTTAACGATTTTTTTTTCGATTTTTTACAAAATCAACCAGAATTACTGTGAAAAATCATCAAAATTAAAATAAGGTATAAAAACAATGAAAAATCCTAACAAAAATAGGTTATAGAAAAATTTAATTTATTTTATTTTTTGTAGTGTGAGAAAAAAAATTAAAAAAATATATATATTTTTCCATAACCTATTTTTTCTTGGAATTTTCATTGTTTTTATACCTTGTGTTTATGACCTAATGAAAATTCAAAAAAGTTTAAACACCATAAATATTGGTAGAGAGTGGGTGCTACAGTTGGTTCTAAATGGAATGGAACATTTAAATTCCAAAAGTACAAATTTTGAAAATTCATTAGCTCACGCACATAGTGCAAAATAAAGTAATGAATCATGAATATTCAACCAATTTTTGCCTTGAAGTACGAATTTGGAAAAAATCTTTTTATTTGGCGTATCTATGCAGTCATATGAATGTATACAACGAATTCCACGATTCTAGCTGAGGGCATTTGGTTGGTACCATTTTTATCCCTTTTTGCCCCATTTTACCCGCTTAAGAGTACGACTTTCTAAAATGTATTTATTTGACGTGTTTACGCAATTAGAGGGATATACACACCGAATTTCATCATTCTAGCTGTAGCCGTTTAGTTGGTACAAGTTTTATCCCTCTGTCCCCATCGTATCTCTTGAAAGTACGAATTTTGAAAAAAAAAACTTTTATTTTTCGTGTCTATGCAGTTAGAGGAATGTATACTCCGAATTTCATGACTCTAGCTGCGGTCATTTGGTTGGTACTATTTTTATCCCCTTTTGCCATTTTAACTCCAAAAAGTACGAATTTCGAAAAATCTGTTTACGCAATCAGTGAAATGCTTACACCAAATTTCATTATGTTAGGTACAGCCGTTTGGTTGGCACCATTTTTATACCCTCCACCTCCAGGATGGGGGTATATTCACTTTGTCATTCCGTTTGTAACACCTTAAAATATTCATCGGAGACCCCATAAAGTTTATATATTCTGGGTCGTGGTAAAATTCTAAGAAGATATAGCCATGTCCGTCTGTCTGTCTGTTGAAAGCAGGATAGCGGCCGAACGAAATGAGCTAGGAGGTTCAAATTTTTCCCAAATGTGTCTTATGGTTGCAGATCGGTTGGGATTGAAAGTGGGCGAAATCGGCCCAGAGGGAAAAAATTTTCCCTCACAAGGACTGAAAGTACCCCAAATATTTAGAATATTTCAGCATGTTTTTTGAACATAATAGCTTGTATTTACTTGATATTTGCAATTCGCATTCCCTTTATAGCATAAAAGGCACCGTAGAGTGATTTTTATTTGTAGGAGGCGAAATGGGACGAAAAGGGATAAAAATAGTACCTATCAAACGACAACAGATAGAAACACGAAATTTGGCGTGTCATACATAATATACAAGTATTTTTTCTAAATTTGTACTTTTAAGGGGTTAAATGGGGATAGAGGGATAAAAATAGTACCAATCAAACGGCCGCACCTAGAATAATGAAATTCGGTGTATATATTCCTCTGATTGCGTAGACACATAAAATAAAGGAAATTTTCGAAATTCGTACATTTAGGGTGTAAAATGGAAAAGGGGGACACAAATTGTACCAAACAAATTGATGCATTCCTCTGACTGAGTGACACGAAAAAAAAAACGTTTTTCCAAATTCGTACTTTCAAGGGATTTAATGGGAGCAGAGGGATAAAAATGGTACCAACTAAAAGGCTACAGCTAGAATGATGAAATTTTCGAAAATCGTACTTTTAAGGAGTAAAATGCGAAAAAGGAATAAAAATGGTACCAACAAAATGGCCGCAGATAGTATCATGGAATTGGGTACATACATTCCTCTGAGTGCATAGCCACGTAAAATATTTTTTTTCCAAATTCGTACTTTATTTTGTTGCTTTTACGACAAAAAATGGTAGAATCATGAAGTTGTCTTATATTGCGTACGTGAGAGATAAGGTATTTTCAAAATGTATACTTTTGAATTTAAAATAGATGGAAATACAACCAACCAAACCACTGTAACTGAAAATACACCCCAATATTTAAGGTATTTATTAAAGTATTATTTCCATTCTATATGTACATAGTATAAAAATATTGGTAGCCTTGGCTTATTAATTATATTTCTGATTTTCATACATTTGAAATTTGTTGCGGACATTCCTCTTGTATGTATGCGGGCGAAATGGGACAAAAATGGATAAAATATGGTACCAATGATACGACAACAGCTAGAATCATGAAATTCGGAAATTCGAAATTCTAATTGCATAAACACGTAAAATAGAGGGATTTTTCGAAATTCGTACTTTTAAGGGATATAATTGAAAAAGAGGGATAAAAATGGGGCCTTCCAAACCGCTGAAGTTGATATCATGAAATTCGGTGCATATATTCGGTGTGTATTCGGTGGTCTGACTATGAAGACTCGAAACAAAAATGTTTTTTTTTTTCAAATTTGTACATTTGGGCGGAGAATGGGGCGAATGGGGATATCTTTAAAATTTGTACTTTTCTTATCAAAATAATGCAGTCACTTTGTCTGTACCTGAAAATGCTTCTCCCTAATGGCGACTGACAGCATTGTATTTATTTATAGTAGTAGATTTTAAACAGTGCACATAAGAATACATTATAAAGAGTGATTTTTTTGAGGTTAGGATTTTCATGCATTAGTATTTGACAGATCACGTGGGATTTCAGACATGGTGTCAAAGAGAAAGATGCTCAGTATGCTTTGACATTTCATCATGAATCGTCTTACAAACGAACAACGCTTGCAAATTATTGAATTTTATTATCAAAATGCGTGCTCTGTTAAGAAAGTTCATTGCGCGCTTCCATTTTATGGTCAGTTTAATCGACCCACTGAAGCGGCTATTCGGGCTATTGTGACTAAATTTCGCACCAAATTTACATTGTTGGACATTAAACCACCAACACGCTTACGTAGAGTGCGAACTGAAGAAAATATCGCAGCTGTATCGGCCAGTGTTAATGATGACCACCAATTTTCGATTCGTCGCCGTTCGCACCAATTGGGTCTCTGTTACTCAAAAACGTGGAAATGCCAAAATTGGACTAAGCGGATGGACCACCTAAGACGCAGCCGCGGTCAACATTTAAATGAAATTATCTTCAAAAAGTAAATGTCATGGACCAATCTAACGTTTCAAATAAAGAACCGATGAGATTTTGCAAATTTTATGCGTTTTTTTTTTAAAAAAAGTTATCAAGCTCTTAAAAAATCACCCTTTAGTTTGAAATAGTAATCAAATGTAGTAATGTGCATAAACATATCACAATTTTCGTAATATTGTTCTGTACTTCTATGTCGACATCCTTTAATCTGCTGGTAATACTGGGGAATGCACTCCGTGGTGGAGGGTATATAAGATTCGACCCGGCCGAACTTAACGCCTTCTTACTTGTTATCCCTCTATTCCCATTCTAATCCTTAAAAGTACGAATTTGGAAAAAATACTTTATATTATGTATCTACTCAATTAGAGAAATGTACACAATTTCGTGTTGTCCAATGATAAGTACCATTTTTATCCTTTTTTGCCCCATTTCACCCTCTACGAATAAAATTCATTTTATGGTGCACGTTTTTGTTATACGGGGAATGCGCATACCCAGTATCAAGCAAGTACAAGCAGACATCATGAAATAATGCTTAAATACTCTAAAATATTAGGGGTTATTATGGGTATTTTTAGTCCCTTTGGTCCGATTTCGCCCCATTTCAATTCCAACCGATCTACGACTATAAGACGCATTTATGGGAAATTTGGACGTCCGTGCTCCTTTCGTTTAGATGCTACCGTGCTTTCAAGAGACGGACGGACATGGCTAGAACGTCCTTTAATTGCAAACTAAATAAGTTTTCAAATAAGAATAAAGATGAGTTGCCAGCAACTAATTTTCAGGCACTTCCATTGTGTTAACGGGTTTTCCAATTCAAATTGTTTACTTTTATTTATTTCAGGCCACTGTGCATGCGCCCTTCAACTGATTCCAACGACACTATCATCAATATTCCAATTAAGTGTAGTGTTAGATTGTATTCAAGAAAATTGTTGGCTTTGTAACACAAAACGAGACCACGACGACAACGACGCACCGCAGCAGAGGCGAGTACTCGCTCGCACGTTTGCAAGTCTAAACGAGTATTTATGAATGTTTGAATTCACATGCCTTGGCAGGGGCTGTCTTCGGCTGTTGTAAAGCGTTGTTACAAGTATTTCCTGATTGCAGTCAAGTTTTCAGAGTTAGGAAAGGGGAGGGGTGGGGAAGCTTTAAATACCAACAACAAACACCAGCAACAATGATAACTAGAAACCCTCTTTTGCTATGGGAGTCATAAGCATAAAACTTGTTGGAAGTACTCGGAGTACTTTACTCGGCTATCATCATTAGCCAAAGCCCTTAAGTGTTATTAACCAAAAAAAACATAAAGCCCAAGAAATTTACGCAATGAAAACTTTCAAAAGTAAAAATGCTTCAAAATTATGGTTATATACAAATATATATACATACATACATACCCGTACGTATGTATGTAGTATGCTTGTCCTACATATCACTGTAGCGAAATTTTATTTTACATTTCCAAAATTGCAGTGAAAATTTGTGAAAACCAGGTTTTCCTTCAGCCGCGTACCTCTGCGCTGTAACATAGTTAAATAAGTTTGTCCTTTAATAATTATAAGTCTTATTGACGTATTCGTAAAAACTTAAAGGAGGCTTTATATTTGAAAATTTTCCTCATACACTTAGTATCATAGAACATAGAATAACGTTTTTAAACAGTCAAGTATAAAAATAATTTATTCTAGAAGTTTTTCCCGTTGAGCTGTGGACGCCATTTATGCAACGATAGTATTTTTTTTTTTTAATTTTGAGCATGACTACACCATGTCTGTCGAAATAGTGGAGTATTAAATTTGAATAGGTATATAGGAAAATTTCGTTTGCTTGCTTTCATTCTGACAAACTTCCAGTCAACATCGTGGAAGGTTATAGATTTTAGTGAAAAACGTTAATTTTTTCCAATATTTCTCTATCTGGATGATTAGATATTAAAGATAAAACTTAGCGAAAATGTATATAAGAGAGATGTAACTGTATATCAAACATTTTACTATTTGTATGGAGAAATTAACTTCAAAATATTAACACTTTAGTCACTTATCATATATGATTTTTATACCCTCCACCTCCAGGATGTGGGTATTCTAACTGTGTCATTCCGTTTGTAACACCTTGAAATATCAACCTGAGACGCTATAAAGTATATATATTATTGATCGTAATAAAATTCTAAGAATTCCATCTAGTCATGTCCGCCCGTCTGTTGAAAGCACGCTAGCATCTAAACGAAAGGAGCAAGGACGTTCAAATTTTCTATAAATGCGTCTTATAGTCGTAGATTGGTTGTGATTGAAACTGGGCGAAATCGACCCAAAGGGAAAATTCTTTCCCTCACAAAGACTAAAAATACCCATAATATTCCCTAAGCACATTTTTTCAATGTGTCTGCTTGTAAAGGGTGATTTTTTAAGAGCTTGATAACTTTTTTTAAAAAAAAAACGCATAAAATTTGCAAAATCTCATCGGTTCTTTATTTGAAACGTTAGATTGGTCCATGACATTTACTTTTTGAAGATAATTTCATTTAAATGTTGACCGCGGCTGCGTCTTAGGTGGTCCATCCGCTTAGTCCAATTTTGGCATTTCCACGTTTTTGAGTAACAGAGACCCAATTGGTGCGAACGGCGACGAATCGAAAATTGGTGGTCATCATTAACACTGGCCGATACAGCTGCGATATTTTCTTCAGTTCGCACTCTACGTAAGCGTGTTGGTGGTTTAATGTCCAACAATGTAAATTTGGTGCGAAATTTAGTCACAATAGCCCGAATAGCCGCTTCAGTGGGTCGATTAAACTGACCATAAAATGGAAGCGCGCAATGAACTTTCTTAACAGAGCACGCATTTTGATAATAAAATTCAATAATTTGCAAGCGTTGTTCGTTTGTAAGACGATTCATGATGAAATGTCAAAGCATACTGAGCATCTTTCTCTTTGACACCATGTCTGAAATCCCACGTGATCTGTCAAATACTAATGCATGAAAATCCTAACCTCAAAAAAATCACTCTTTACTTACTTGATATTGGTTGTTCACATTCCCCCTATAAAAAAAATAGTACCAACTAAACTGCTACAGATAGAACGATCAAATTCGGTTTGTACATCCCTCTTATTGCGTAGACACGTAAAAGAAAGAGATTTTAGAATGTCGTACTCTTAAGGGGGTGAACTAGGAAAAAGGGGATAAAAATGGTACCAACCAAATGGCCGCAGCTATAATCAAGGAATGCGGTGTATACATTCCACTAACTGCATAGTCACTCAAAATAAAAAGATTTTTCCAAATTCGTAATTTTTACTTGTACGGCAAAAATTGGTTGAATCACGAAGTTAGTTTAGTTTGCACTATGTACGTGAGATAATGGATTTTCAAAATTTTTAGAATGGGAATACAACCAACTGTAGCACCCACTATCTACCAATAATTATGACATTTAAGCTGTTTTGAAAATATAAATATAAGAATATATTTTTTTTTGAATTGACTTGAAGTATTATTTCGATATACAGCTGCGGTCAAAAAAATAGCAGCGACTAGGTAAAAAAATGTTGTCAAAGAAAAATATTAGTTTTACTTCGAAAATCCTAAAACTTTTTACGGTTATTGAAAGGTAGTATCGTGTCATACTTAATCTGGCTCTAAATAAAAATATAAGTTTTTGTAATTTTGAAATTAGGTCTTTAGAACCATTTATGTAAAAAATGAGACCAGTCAAAAAAATAGCAGCGCTAATAAAAACTAAAAATATTTTGTTTCAATTCGCTTTAATTGAAAACTTTTTTGAATAATAAGTTAAATAAGGATATTTTCTTGAATTTAATACTTTGTTGTACTGTCTTTATGGCTTATTTCTGCTACATAACGCTGTTTCATAGAGTCGACTATTCTTTTACAACTTTTACCCGATATTTTTGCCCATACCACTATAATATCGTGTCAAAGCTCGATATTGGTTTTCAGTTTTGCTAGTGAGACCTAATTTTAGTCATCACACTTAAAATTGTTGATTATATTTAGGTGCGGTGTCTGCCCGAACCATTCCATAACATCGATATTATTGACTTCAAGCCACCTTTTTGCGAGTCGGCTGGTGTTTTCGGGATAGTTGACCGGGTAGAAGATCTATTTAAGGGGCATTCCGTATTCTGTATACGTAATATTATGCAGTATTTTGATGTACTGGACAGAGTCCATGGTAGTTCTGGGCCAATGTATTGACCCAACTCCATAATATGAAAAAAACGCCCAAGACATTACGCTTGATCCTCCCTATTTGACTGTTTGGGTAATATACCTGGAGATGTACTCCATGTTCTGTGGATGTCTTACAAATTATCGAGGGATCCCACCATACAAAATATTTTTTGATTCAACTGACCATAAAACGTGCACCCACTTCTTGATTGGCTACACCAGGTGTTTTTTGCTAATTTCAATTTTTTGTACCATGTCTTTTATTTTTAAGTGGGACTTTTTTCGGACTTTTTTCGGACATTTTAAACTCTCAAATATGGACAGACATTGTTTTTTATTTCGGTGGCGGACGTAAGTGTTTTTTTGTACTAGACATAAATATTCGGCGAATGGTTGTACGTGATATAAACGGATTTTTTCACGAGTTTTTGATTTTTCTTTCGAATTTGTTATAATTTTAATAGAGCACTGGAATAAAAGTCGAACTTCACTATATGATTTACCCTCAGATTTCAACCTTTTTATATGAACTCGATTTTCTTCTCCACAATGCTCTCCTCGCCCTACTTATGAAGAAAAATAATACAATAACATTTCAGAAGTAGTGCAAATTTCATAATATCTTACTTATATCATCAAATCGAATTGAAAAATTGAGATAAAATTCCTACTTCTTGAGATTTGTTGAACACTGCTATTATTTTGACCGGTCCAAAATGTCGAATAATCCAAAAAATTTGACATTTCTTAAGTAATTAAAATCATATCACCAAATAAACAATTATTTTGTGTTAGTAACCTCATAACACAGCACTTAATGCAGAAGTAGCAATAACAAAATGATCACACAAATAAATATATGAAAATGTATGCTAAGCTGTGGTGCGCTGCTATTATTTTGACCGCAACTGTATATAGTGTAAACGTATCGGTAGCCTTGCCTTATAAGCGTGGCTTGAAATAATTAAAATATTATATTTATTTGTAAAATTATTTTTTCAATATTTTTATTTGTTTTGGTTTGGCTATACTAAAAAATTATATTTTTCTATAATATTACTCCACTTCTGCGAAAATCGACCGCCTCTGTGGTATGCAATCCATGTTGGAGGGTATATAAAATTCGGTTTTTTCTTGGACTTGGAAAATTATACAATTATCAAAATATTTCTATTTAATTTTTACATAATTTTTATTAGGTAAAAATATATTACTGGCTGAATGAGGCCTTTATGTAAAAATATGTAAAATATCAAAGTAACAGGGTTGCAACAGTTTTCAAAATTAATTTCGTCTAACATAAGGTATGCAAACACGCTAACCAGTTGTCATCAAAATCAGAAGATCTTCGATCATTTCTCGTTGTATTCGTCTTCCAACATCACTCATTTCCACACCATATATAATATTTACTGCATCCCGTGATTTCGTGGCAAAGTAACGATTGGCTAAAATATATGGACTTTTGTCTCTAAAATTTTTTAAAGCCAACACTCTGCGTTGCGAGAATACGCCAATAGTGGCATAAGACAAAGTAGCGATTGGCTAAAAGATATGGACTTTTGTCTCTAAAATTTTGAAAGCCTACACTCTGCCCTGCGTGAATACGCCAATATTTTTACTGAAAGGATATGAAAAGCAAAAATATATAAATATTTGGTCAATATCGAAAATGGCGAAAAATATGTACAATTACTTCTAAAATAGAACTTTGTTCTTTGAATTATTGTTACAGTTATCAATGCCTTTTATATACCCTCTGCATAGTAGTAGGGTATATATTACACCACACCCCTTCTGGTAGCTCCCACACAAGTGGTCCATATTCCTATGTTAAATTAAAACCAATTTAACTGCCACACATATATTTGGAATCACCTATATTTTGGTATTTGATAAAGCTTTTATAATCACTGTAAGTGTATATGGCGGGTTCTGCCACGCCCCTTCAAGTACCTCCTACACAGATCATCCTAAACTACGTAAAATTAAAGCTGTTAGAACTTCCATACGATTGATCGGAATACTGTGAAATTAGACATTTGGCAATGCTTTTATAGAAATTTCATTCACATGGAATATGGGTGTTATTGCCACACCCCTCCTGGTACCTTCCACACAAAGTGGTATAAACTTTAGTTACAAAAAAAAAACTGATATAACATCCTTACGGGCAGTCATAATCATTTGCAATTTGATATTTGAAAATGTTTTTATAATCACTTTAAACCTAAAAAATATTTACGCTTTAGCCACGCCCCTTCTTGTACCTCCCACACAATTGTCTCTATCCTAGGTATTATTAAATCTATCATAACTTCTATACTGGTGGAAGGAATCCAGTATTGCTTTATATTTGATCATGTTTTTACAATTGTTTTATAAATGTTGAAACTGTGACCATGTGACACGAACCTCATAGTACCTTCCACACAAATTATCCTGCCCTAAGTTGAATATAATTCCTTATAACTTCTGTATATATGTAATCTGATTTAATATTATTTTGAAGGCTCGAAATTAATTTTTGAGCTATGATTTCTTCAGGAAAGTTTCTTGGAATGAATCATAGAAAAAATTGACCCATCCTACATATCAGACTCTTCAAATCATTAAGAATATCGTTAATAAAACATTTCATTGCATCCAAGAAACATTTCTTTGCATCAATGTAAACATATTATTGAAACCAATTCATTAAAGTAATACAAATTGTTTCTTTCAGTGCAATGTAATGACAGAATTAAAGCTTCCAGCCTGCGGTGTAGGGTATTCGAAACGCATTCCATTTTGACACTCAATCATTAAAGTCATATGGATTGTGCTGTGCTGCGCGTTGGGTCATAATGCACAAAGTGAGGAATGCCTGCTGGCTTCAAAGTCATACAATTCGTTTAAGTCAAGAAAAATTGGTTATGTTCGATTACAACATTTTCAAAAAAAAAACTACAATAAGCCCTTTAACTTGACTTTCAAAGGTGTAGACAGGCAGACGGACGGACGTACACAGTGCCAGACAGAGGGCTGACTTCAATGCCCAACAAAAAATGTGGTCAGTTGAAAACCTGCATTTTAAATGCTTCGATTTTTCAAATAAAGTGTTAATAGAAATGATTGAATTTGTTGCTGCTGTTGTTGTTGTCCCAGCCGTCAGTCAGACCGTCGCGATGGTCAGTCCGTCGGTCGCTGAGCCAGTCTGTGTGAATGCATAACTGATTGGGCCTAAATTTCATTTCATTTTCATTCGATCGTTTTCATTTCATTCATTTTTCAAGGTTAATTACATGGCTATATGCGTCCATAATACCCGTAGTTATGGAGTGATGTGTCGGGGAGTCTATTGTACATTCAGTGTCTTATCAGCCTATAAAATCTATGTTTGTTTTTTTTTCATTGTAATTCGTTTATGATTTGTTTTTGTGCTCCACAACAACGAATGCATATTTTCGAATGATTTGTATGCATTTTTTGGGTGAGGTCAAAGCAACATGCTAATCACGAGTTGTTTAAATTAATACGGTTATTAACTTGAATTATTTGCCGATTATTAATCAAAGAACCACAACAAGCGGATTTAATTAATTTTTTATTGGATTTGTCTTTTTTGTTTTTTAAAACAATTTTGATTTTACGATTTAGGCAGTTTGGATTTATGTATGTAAAATCGTTCTTTCTTTGTTTTTGTACGATCATAAATCGAATGATCTGCTACAATATTCCGGGTGTTGGGCAATTTTGTTTTATAATATTAAAAATGCGATTATTTCTCAGGAATGTAATTTGGAGAATAAAAATTTAGGTCATATGTAATTACACACAAATATCTATTGGACAAAGCGGGTTAGATATCTCATTTTATAATAGCTGGTATCTTTGCGAATAAAACAAAGCTTTTTTATTTAAAGTATTATGTAATATAATCTAAAAGAATTTTTTTGCGCTATTTAAACGAAAATTTTTCAAGTCATGATTTTTAACTAATTATGAAAAATATTTCAAAACAACTTAAAAACAAAAAAATTACTTTACTTCTCTTTTTGAAATCGAAAAATAAGATAATTAGACGATTATCTGGTTATACCCTCTCTCTACAGAGTAGGAGGGCATATGTCACTTGAGATAAAAAAAAGTGTAAAGCATTGAAGGAGTGACTAAGATCCTAAGTATGTTTGGACCAAATCCGTTTCATGACATTTTAAGGTTTTGAGCCATGCCCGTCCGTCCGTCTGTCTGGCTGGTGTACACGATAACTATCAAAAGGAGTTAAGGAATCAATTCAAACTTTGTACATGGTAATATTTTTCCCACACTTAGTTTAAGTTCGAAGATGAGCGAAACTGTCACGCCTCCTCTGGTACCTCCCACACAAATACACATATGTTAAATTAAAACTAATGTAACTTCTACACTGATACTCAGGATCAGCTATATTTGAGTACTAAGTAATGTTTTATAATCACTTTAAATGTCCTTAAAATGGAGGGCTTTGCCACGCCCCTTCCAGTACCTCCCAAACTAATCACCCAAAACTACGTATATTTAAAGCCGTTATGATCCAAAAGCCATATGATCGGAATGCTATGAAATTTGATATTTGGCAATGCTTTTATATGCTTTCTCTACTACCTCCCACACAAATCACACTAACCTACGTAAAATTAAATCTTTTATTACTTCTATAGTGGTGCCTTTATTGTACCCTTCACCACTTCGTGGACTAGGGTATTATAAGTTAGGTTTCCGCCAAATGTCTGTAACACCAAGAAATAATCGAGCTAGACCACCTCGATTTACCGATGTCTGTCTGTCCGTCCGTCTGCTGTCCACCTAAGCTTGCTCGCACTCTACAGGTCGCAATTGCTGCACGATTATCATGAAATTTAACAGAAGTTACTTTTTTGGCCAAGGACGATCGGTATTGAATTTGGAGGAAATCGGATCAGATTTAGATATAGCCCCATATAAATGTCGCTCCCGATTTGACTTTCTCCGCTCTAGAAACCGCATATTGTTCACGATTTTCTTTAAAATTGGCACAACATCTTATAATCCAACTAAAAACACCTCTGGTGAAAGCGGGTAAGATCGGTTCAGATTTAGATATAGCCCCCATACAAATGTCGCTCCCGATTTGACTTTCTCCGCTCTAGAAACCGCATATTGTTCCCGATTTTCTTTAAAATTGGCACAACATTTTATAATCCAAATAGAAACACCTATGCCGAATGTGGGTAAGATCGGTTCAGATTTATATACAGCCCCCATACAAATGTCGCTCCCGATTTCACTTTCTCCGCTCTAGAAACCGCATATTGTTCCCGATTTTCTTTAAAATTAGCACAACATTTTATAATCCAAATATAAACACCTATACTGAAAGTGGGTAAGATCGGTTCAGATTTATATATAGCCCCCATACAAATGTCGCTCCCGATTTGACTTTTTCCGCTCTAGAAACCGCACATTGTTCCCGATTTTGTTTAAAATTGGCACAGCATTTTATAATTCAAATAGAAACACCTATGCTGAAAGTGGGTAAGATCCGTTCAGATTTAGATATAGTCCCCATACAAATGTCGCTCCCGATTTCATATTGTACCCGATTTTCTTTAAAATTGGCACAACTTCTTATAATTGAACTAGAAACACCTATGATGAAAGTCGGTAAGATCGGTTCAGTTTTAGATATAACCCCAATACAAATGTCGCTAACGAATCTTTAACCGATTTTGGCCAAAACTTAACATATTATATTTCAGCAATAAACATACATGGTGAAAGCGGGACACATCGTTCCAGGATTCAATAAACCCCCATACAAATGTCATTTCCGATTTAACAGATCATTGTATGTTTCAACTAGGAATACCTCCCGTGAATGAGAAATATATAGGCGCATGTTTTGGCACAGGCCTCAAGTGTTGTTATTGGCCCCCTTCAAATGTCCGTTTGATTCATCCTATTACCGCTGTATAATCTGTATTTATCATTGGATCTTGATCAATTTTTCCATATCATGTTATATTAACTTTACTCGGAATATCTGCTGGAAGATTGGATTAATTATTTATTATTTTCCATGCTCATTAAATTTGACTAAAGATGAATTTATAGTAACTGTATAATTTATATGAAATACATAAAATTGCTCCCATCAAATACCTGGGTTTAGTAATCAAAAAGGTATAAACGCAGGGAGTGGTGTTGGGTATTATACAGTCGGCCCCGCCCGACTTTAGCCTTTCCTTACTTGTTTTATAAATATGAAAGCTGGGACCATGTGCCACGACCCTTTTAGTACCTCCCACACAAGTTTAATTCTTTACAACTTCCATACATGTGTTCTCTGAGTGATTGAGTGAGTTATATAAGACGGTTTAGCCGACTGATGTTCACCTTCTTGTTCGGAATACTTTGAAACACACAAAAAATGATATTGCATTGAAAGGTAGGTCTTCAGACCTTTTGCATTTCAGGCGAGAATCTTTTTAATGTAGTTTTTACAAAACACTATTAAACTCCAACATTTCTTCACCACCATATATAGTTTATTTTCAGAAAAATAAAAGTAAGAAAAGTAAAAATATAAAAAAAACAAGTAAAAAGGCGTTAAGTTAGGCCGGGCCGAATATTATATGAAGGACCGAATATTATATGAAGTGCAGTTCACAGTATTACCGGTAGATCAGAGACTGCCAACTTCACAGTGCAGTAATATATCGCACCTTTTCCACAATAATGTTTCCTTTTTTATCAAAAAACAACATACAGTGGTCTTTTCTAAAACTCCAAAAATCGGTCATTGTTTTGACTCCTCGTCCCTCTCGCCCGTTTTTAGTTGTTTGATTTAATTTTTAGTTTTTAAGTTACGTTACGCTTTTGTGGAACAAGAACGATATGTATGAGGAAAATTATGAAATGTTTTACTAATTGCGATTTGTATTAAATATATTGTGATGTTTCATTATTTAATTTTAAATTAAAGATAATTAATTAATTCTAAAGACCACGCCCACTTATAGGGCGAGTCTACAAAAATATTTTTAATAACGTGATAGTCCTTCACTATATAGTTCTAAAGAATCCTCCAGATGTATTCAAGCAGGCAGCATTTTATTTTGCATGGCTACGCAGTCAGAGAAATGTATAAATCAATTTTCATGATTGTAGCTGCAGCCAAAGTAGAAATTTCAAAAATTTCATTTTTATACACTCCACGAGAGTATTATGTCTTTGTGCATTTGTTTGTAACACCCAAAAGGAAACGAGATAGACCCATTGTAAAGTATAGCGATAGACTTAGAATCACATTTTGAGTCGATTTAGCAATGTCCGTCCGTCCGTCTGTCCATCTATTCTTGTAATCAAAGTCCAGGCCGCAATTGTTGTTAGAACAAAATGATAAGGACGAACGCTATTTAATTTGAAGAAAATCGGTTCAGATCCATACGAATTTCACTCCCGATTTGGCTCTTTTCACTCTAGATACCACATATTTTAACAGATGTGCTTCAAAATTGGCAAAACATCTTATATTTCAACTAGAAACACCCACGGTGAAAATGAGCCAGATCGGTTCAGATTTAGATATAGCCCTCATACGAATTTCACTCCCGATTTGACTTTTTCTGCTGTAGATACCACATATTTGAACAGATCTTCTTCAAAATTGGCCAAACATCTTCTATTTAAACTAGAAGCACCCATGAAACACACCAAATGAGCCAGATCGGTTCAGATTTAGATATAGCCCACATACGAATTTCACTCCCGATTTGAGTTATGCCGCTCCAGAAACCACATATGTTAATAGATTTTCTTCAAATTTGGCAAAATATCTTATATTTGCACGAGAAACACCCAGGATGAAAATGAGTCAGATCGGTTCAGATTTATATGTATATAGCTCCTATACAAATTTCGCTCCCGGCTTGATTTTTCCGCCCCAGAAACCACGAATCATCGAATTACTTCAAATTGAGAACTGGAAGAACCTATTGTGAAATGGGTCACTTCATGTGACCCTGATACAAATATTCTTCTCGATTTGACAAATTGAACCAGGACATATTATCCTATGATTAGGAAACATACAAAAATTCTTCCCGTTTTCACTTTTTCCGAATTGAATTGTATTCTGATAGAAAGTGGAGTGTATCATATAGTCGGCCCCGCCCGACTTTAGCCTTTCCTTACTGGTTTTCAACTAGAAACGTTCATGGTGAAAATGAGTCAGATCGGTTCAGATTTACATATAGCTCCCATACAAATTTCGCTGCCAATTTGACTTTTTCCGCTCTAGAAACCACATATTTTAAGATAGAAAAACCCATGGTGAAAATGAGTCAGATCGGTTTAGATTTATATATAGCTCCCATAGAAATTTCACTCCCGGCTTGACTTTTTCAGACTCAGAAACCACGTGTTTTCAGAAAATTTCTTTAAATTGAGCATAACACGTTATACTTGAATTGGAAGAACCTATTGTGTAAGTGTGTCACATCATACCATGTTTGTATATAGCCCCGATAGAAAGTGGAGTGTATAATATAGTCGGCCCCGTCCGACTTTAGCCTTTACTTACTTGTTTTCACTTCTAAACTGTCAAAGGAATTTTAGCTGCAGTACAAATTTCCCCCTTAAAACTACGAATTCAAAAAACCCCTTAATTTCGCGTGCGATTAATGGGATGTACGCACCGAAATTCAGCTTACTAGAAACTGTCGTTTCAATTAGTACCATTTTTATCCCTTTTTGTTCCATTTCACTTAACATGCTTTCATGCTATAGAAGGATTGGACTTAGCAATATGAAGTAAATAAAATGTAGAAATCTTCAAAAAATCGTCGACACACACATTTATATTTAGGACATGAAGTTGTACTGTCCTCCGACTATAATACTATTTGCACTGTTCGGACACTTTTGGAGCATGAACCTTATTATTGTGGGATAATAATATGAAATTATTGGAACATTGGCTAAGAACGTCTAATATTAACGAATATTGAACTGCTTGCCAAAAATAAAAGAAAAAAATATTAAAAACCAATACAATACCAAGGCAAATAAATGTCTAATAGGGGTGATCGAATTACAGAACGAGCCGGCAAATCAGCCGAAAGGCGCCAGCGCCGACCCATTTTGTGTATGTATCTTTGAGATGGCGGGCAGACATGGCTAGATCGTCTTAGAATTTTGTGACTAACAAAAAATATATACTTTATAGGGTTTCAGGTCGATATTTCAAGATGTTACAACATTATATTTTGCGTTGGTATGATAAATAAACTAACTAACATCGGTAAGGATCGATACTAATAATATCAGTGAAAGCAACAGAAAATGATCAATAATTGAATAGCATGCTAGCTAAGTCATTATAAATTCTTTGATGTAGATCATATGTTCGTAGATAATTTCCATATACTAATTTTTGATATGTGTTTGAATTTTGATATGTGTGATTTAGAGGCATTTTTAAAATGGTTTAGCTCTGCAGTGGCTGTTACTAGAACCGGAATACTTTAGGATAATCCTAAAACATATCAATCTTGTCAACCTTATATCGGGTGTCGCTCTAATATACATGCGTTTGGGGTATAATGTAGTTGGCTGAAAATTGTCTTTGCTTTAGTTACGAAAATACAAACTAATCTAAAACTACTACAAATTAATTTATTAACACACGCAATCGTACGTACGTACATACCTACGATCGATAGTCGCTGACGAAAACAATTTCAATGTTTACTTTTGTCAGCCTACTTCAGACCCACGAAACCGGATTCTACGATCAAGTTTACAGCACAGCGTTTTAAACGCATTTTGTGTGTTCTATTGCCGTTGATACCAAGTATTTTGTGATTATTCATAAAAACAAACACATACATAAACTCATGCATGCATACATTCACATATACATGCAGACATATTCGTAAATCTACGAAAAACAATAAATACCCCCGTATCCGCACATTTGAATGTACTCCGAACTGTGTGAATTATTGGAAGATTTCAATTTCAGCATTCCCAAATCGAAATATTTAGACAGCGACATATGCGTGTAGTTCAATGTGGCTGGTATTGGCCGATCGACTGGTGGTTTGGACTGTCAAGTTTTCAAAATAAATGAGACCATCACAAAAATGTCTTTCTATGCAAAAGATCAGCTATTTTTTATACAGCCTAATGTCAACAACAATTCAGCATGAGACTACAAGTAGGCAGTTGAGACGACATTAATTGAGCAGCACACATGCACAGTGGGTCAAAGTGGCAACAATTCTGCATTATACTTGAATGGATATCATAGGGTGCGAATAAGTATTTAAAATATTTTTTGAAAAAAATGTAGCCTTTGGAAGTTTGTAGTCCTTTTAAGGGACAACAGGATGAGGAAATGAATGACATATATATATATATATATATATATATATATATATATATATATATATATATATATATATACGGGGTGATTTTTTAAGAGCTTGATAACTTTTTTTTAAAAAAAAACGCGTAAAATTTGCAAAATCTCATCGGTTCTTTATTTGAAACGTTAGATTGGTCCATGACATTTACTTTTTGAAGATAATTTCATTTAAATGTTGACCGCGGCTGCGTCTTAGGTGGTCCATTCGGAAAGTCCAATTTTGGGCAACTTTTTCGAGCATTTCGGCCGGAATAGCCCGAATTTCTTCGGAAATGTTGTCTTCCAAAGCTGGAATAGTTGCTGGCTTATTTCTGTAGACTTTAGACTTGACGTAGCCCCACAAAAAATAGTCTAAAGGCGTCAAATCGCATGATCTTGGTGGCCAACTTACCGGTCCATTTCTTGAGATGAATTGTTCTCCGAAGTTTTCCCTCAAAATGGCCATAGAATCGCGAGCTGTGTGGCATGTAGCGCCATCTTGTTGAAACCACATGTCAACCAAGTTCAGTTCTTCCATTTTGGGCAAAAAAAAGTTGGATATCATCTCACGGTAGCGCTCACCATTCACAGTTACGTTACGATTCGCATCATCTTTGAAGAAGTACGGTCCAATGATGCCACCAGCCCATAAACCGCACCAAACTGTGACTTTTTCTGGATGCATTGGTAGCTCTTGCAATGCTTCTGGCTGATATTCACTCCAAAATCGACAATTCTGCCTATTTACGTACCCATTGAGCCAAAAATGAGCTTCGTCGCTGAACACAATTTCTTTCTTTCTGAACTTTCTTAACAGAGCACGCATTTTGATAATAAAATTCAACGATTTGCAAGCGTTGCTCGTTAGTAAGTCTATTCATGATGAAATGTCAAAGCATACTGAGCATCTTTCTCTTTGACACCATGTCTGAAATCCCACGTGATCTGTCAAATACTAATGCATGAAAATCCTAACCTCAAAAAAATCACTCTTTACATGTCCGTCCGTCTGTTGAAAGCACGCTAGCATCTAAACGAAAAAAGCTACGATCCAAATTTTGCATAAATGTGTCTTATAGTCGTGGATCGGTTGGTATTATAACTGGGCGAAATCGGCCCAAAGGGAAAACATTTTCCCTGACAAGGACTAAAAATACCCATGATAACCCCTAATATTTTAGAGTATATAAGCATATTTTTTCAACGAAAAAAGCTAGGACGTCCAAATATTGCATAAATGTTTCTTATTGTCGTGGATCGGTTGGGATTAAAACTGGACGAAATTGGCCCAAAGGGAAATATTTTTCCCTCACAAGGACTAAAAATACCCACTATAACCCCTAATATTTTAGAGTATTTAAGCATATTTTTTCAACGAAAAAAGCTACGACCTCCAAATTTTGCATAAATGTTTCTTATAGTCGTGGATCGGTTGGGATTGAAACTGGGCGAAATCGGCCCAAAGGGAAAAATGTTTCCCTCACAAGTACTAAAAATACCCGTGACAACCCCTAACATTTTAGAGTATTTAAGCATATTTTTTCAATATCTCTGCTTGTAATTATTTGATATTAGGTATGCGCATTCCCCCTATAATAAAAACGTGCATCATAAAGTGATTTTTATTCGTAGGGGGTAAAATAGGGCAAAAAGGGATAAAAATGGTACATATAAAACGACAGCAGCTAGAAACAAGAAATTCGGTGTGTATATTCCTTTAATTGAGTAGATACATAATATGAAATTATTTTTTCCAAATTCGTACTTTTAAGGGGTCAAATGGGAGTAGAGGGATAAAAATGGTACCAACAAAGCGGCTGCACCTAGAATAATGAAATGCGGTGTATACATTCCTTTGATTACGTAGATACGAAATTCTTACTTTTTGGGGTTAAAATGAAAAAGGGGATAAAAATAGTACAAACCAAATGACCGCAGCTAGAGTCATAAAATTGAGAGTATACATTCCCCTGACTGCGTAGACACGAAAAATTAAGGATTTTATCCAAATTAGTACTTTCAGGGGATACAATGGGAAAAGAGGGATAAAAATGGTACCAACTAAAGGGCTACGGCTAAAATTATGAAATTCGGTGTATACATCCCTCTAATTGTGTAGACACGTAAAAAGAAAGGTATTTTAGAAAGTCGTACTCTTAAGGTGGTAAAATAGAAAAAAGGGATAAAAATGGTACCAACCAAATGGCCGCAGCTAGAATCATGGAATTCGGTGTATACATTATTTTCACTGCATAGACATGCAAAATAAAAAGATTTTTCGTACTTTTTACTTGTACTGTAAAAATTTGCTGAATCATGAGGTTAGGTTATTCTGTACTATTTACGTGAGATCATGGATTTTCAAAATTTTTACTTTAGGAATTAAAATGGAATGGAAATTCTGAAGCACCCGCTATCTACCAATATTTATGGTAATTATGCTTTTTTGAAAATATAAATATAAAAATATTTATGTTTTGAATTGACTTGACTTGAAGCATTATTTCAATATACATATATAGTGTAAACGTGTTTGTAGCCTTGCTTTATAAGCGTGGATTGAAATAATAAAAATATTATATTTATTTATAAAATTATTTTCTCAATAATATAAATATAATATTACTGCACTTCTACGAAAATCGACAGTCTCTGTGGAATGCAATCCATGGTGGACGATATATAAAGTTCGGCCCGGCCGAACTTAACGCCTTTTTTATTTGTTTGTCGATAAAATTTTCTTTTTATATCTTTATTAGCAGTGCCCGCTACTTCGCACACGCTACTTCGTTCTCGTTTCTACCCTAAAGGCATGTACGTTATTGGTAGCACGTTTATCTCTTTTCGTCCCGCATCATCCTTATAAGTACAAGTTTTGAAATACCTGTTTATGTTCTGCGTTTACGTAATTAAAGGGCTGCCTCAAAAGTAGAAATTTCGAAAAAAAAACAATTTCACTGCAAAGGAAAGTTCACGATTCTAGCAGAAATACTTTAGCTGGTACCATTTGCATCCCTTTTTGTCCCCCTCGCACCTTAAAAATGCAAAAAGCATTTATATTGCAGTTCTACGTGGTCAGAGGAATTTACGTAACAAATTTCACGGTTCTATCTGCATTAATTTAGTTGGTTCCATTTTTATCCCTTTTTGTTCCACTCACTCTTTAAAAGTACAAAGTCGGAGGAGGTCAGTTGTTACGATGTATATTAGAGCGTACCAGGTTACAAGTAAAAAAAAAAAAGTTCGCCGTACACCTTCGAATATGAAGTATTATTGAAAGGTAGTTTCAAAAAAATTTTTTTTATTTTTTTATGCCGAACGTAGGGGTCGCGCTTTTACATTTTTCTATATAACTTCTGCATTTATAAACGGATTTTAAAGTGTGATACATCGATGTTTTTGTCCGATTTTTTTGTCTTTGAAGTCATTGAGCTCAAACATGATTCATGATTTTATGCGAGCTTTAATTTTCGATTATTAGAGTGGTACATTAGGGTAGTAGCAACTGAGAAATGATGGGTAAGTACCAGAAGGGGGTGCTTGAGCTCAATGACTTCAAAGACAAAAAAATCGGCCTCGTCGAGACAAAAACATCGATGTATCACACTTTAAAATCCGTTTATAAATACAAGTTATATAGAAAAATGTAAAAGCGCGACCCCTACGTTCGGCATAAAAAAATAAATTTTTTTTTTTTGAAACTACCTTTCAATAATACTTCATATTCGAAGGTGTACGGCGAACTTTTTTTTTGAGGTACGCCCTAATGTATATCCCTTTTTGTCCCGCTCGCCCCTTAACAGTACAAATTTCGAAAAATCCATTTATTTTGCAGGTCTAGATTGTCAGAGAAATGTAAATATCTAAAGGGTGATTTTTTAAAAAGCTATAGGAAATTAAAAAAAAAACACATAAAATTCAGAAAAATGCATGAAATCTTTATTTGAATCGATAGCACGGTCCATATAATTTAATGTTTGAAGATTATTTCATGGAAATGTTGACCTTGACTGCGCCTCAAATGGTCCATCCGCTTTGTCAAATTTTTGGCATTTCCATGTTTTTGAGTAACAGAGGCCCAATTGCTGCGAAAGGCGACGAATCGATAACGAATCATTAACACTGGCCGATACAGCTGCGATATTTTCTTCAGTTCGCACTCTACGTAAGCGTGTTGGTGGTTTAATGCCCAACAATGTAAATTTGGTTCGAAATTTAGTCACAATAGCCCGAATAGCCGCTTCAGTGGGTCGATTAAACTGACCATTAAATGGAAGCGCGCGATGAACTTTCTTAACAGAGCACGCATTTTTTAATAAAATTCCATAATTTGCAAGCGTTGTTCGTTCGTAAGACGATTCATGGTTAAATTATAGACCAAACTGAAGATGTTTGACAGTGAAACAAAACACGAAACTTGCGTCAGCTGTTTAAACAAGTGTTACCATAAAGATAATAGCTAAAAATCACCCTTTATTATTACGAATATAGATGAATTACTTAAATGGGTACCATTTTTATCCCTTTTTATCTCTTTCCTCCTTTAAAAGTGTAACTTTCGAAAAATCTTCTTAAAACCCTTTATTAGTCCGTGTCTCCGTCATATTTTTCTCGTTTTATTTTTTTTGTCCTCTTGACTATCATAAAATCCACATGGATGATGACAAATTCCCAAAACAAAATTAAACAAGGACCCAAGGATCAGAGCTGTTAAATTTCGATTACGATTAGTAATCAATTACATTACTTTTTAAAAAGAATCGTAATGATTATATAATCAACTATTCAACAATTTCTGATTACTAATTGATTACGATTACAAATAATCAAAAAAAATTCAGGATTACTTGCGATTACCGTTACCTTTCGGTTTTAGCTGTCAAAAGAACGAGAACAGAAAAAATCAAAACTGACATATATTGAAAAGTCAAAAGTTTTGACAAACAGACTACTATGACTCTCATACCGATTTCGCGAGAATCAAAAGTAATCACAAAAAATCAAAAGTAATCAAAAGTAATCTAAAATAGTCAAAAGTAATCTTTTAAAGTAGTCGAACTCATTTTTGATTACTTTTGATTATTTTTCAGTAATCGCAAGTAGTCCTGATTATTTTTGATTACTTGTAATCGTAATCAATTACTAATCGTATAAAACTGAATGTAATCGTATTGTAATCATTACTTCTACTTTAAAAAAAGTAGTCTAATTACTAATGATTACGATTACTAATCATTACTTAACAGCTCTGCCAAGGATATCATTATCAGATATTATCATTAAATACGGCTATAGGATATATATTAGAAATCGTCTTAAAGTTGACTACTTTCATTTTTTTCGTTTTTAATGAAAATTAAAATTTTTATTTTTTTTTTGTTTTCATGTTTTTAACATATTTTTACGTATTTGTTCATAATGCGAAGAAAAAATTTCAATTGTTTCTTTTACAGATTTTCACTTTTTCCAGATATTGAAAATTTAAAAAACTTAATTTCTTTTTTTGACTTTGTCGAACTGTTTCTCACACATTTAAGAGATTTTACAATAAAATTTTTATTAGAAATAGTGGTTTCTTAGTTTTATTATGATGCGAAAACTATGTTTGTTTTTTGTAATAAATATTAAAAAAAATTAACAAATGTCTGTATTTGGACCAACACAACTTTTTTCCTTCAAATATATATTTGAAAATGTTGAAGGGTTCCCCGTTTTTTCCATGCTTTGTATAAGGTTACTTTCTATATATGTTTGTGTGCCACAAAATTTGAAATCAATTTTTGAAAGCTTTTTTCTCAACCAATTTTGCTCAAATTTTGCACACTTAATCATTTTCGATAACAATACAAGGAAATGGAAAAATTTGACCAATTGGACAAAGGGGCGTGGCACCTCCCATACAAACCACAAATTAAAAATCTATTATTTCTGCTTCTGATAACGGTATTTAAACAAAATTTGGTACGTCGGTTTGGTGTGCATGTTGTAAGTGCTGCTGCAAATATGGGCGGGATTGTACAAAGGGGCGTGGTACCTCCCATACAAACCACAAATTAAAAATCTATTATTTCTGCTCCTGATAACGGTATTTGAACAAAATTTGGTACGTCGGTTTGGTGTGCATTTTTTAAGTGCTGCTGCAAATATGAGCGGGAATGGACAAAGGGGCGTGGTACCTCCCATACAAACCACAAATTAAAAATCTATTATTTCTGCTCCTGATAACGCAGTAATTTTTCCTTCTACAAAAGATAACTAAAAAAGAATTTCTAGGCCCAATAGAATTCTGCTTGCATAAAGCATGGATTTGAAAAAAATTTTTTTTTGATTTACTAGTTCATGGTAACTTTTGCCCGCAGAAATTGCATCCGTGATACATTCAGTGCAAAAAGTCAGATTTTTTAGTTCTAAAACGCGAAGTATAAATTTTTATCTCATTAACTTCTGAAAAGTAGAAATTTAAATTTCCTTTACCCTCATGCTAAATTTTATAACAATCGGAGTTCATTTGCCGTTACTATTAAAATAACCTAAAAACATTTGATTTAACAGACAAATTAAATAACTGCACACAGGTAGTACTGCAATTCATTTAGGAGTAAACAATATCAATTAAATTTCTAATAAACAAATTTGAGTGCAAAATATCTTAAAATGTGTGAGAAACAGTTCGACAAAATCAAAAAAGAAATTAAGTTTTTTTTCAATTTTCATAATTTGCAAAAGTGCAAATCTGTAATACAAAAAAATAAAAATTTGTCTTCGTATTATGAAAAAATACGTAAAAATATAAATATATTTATATAAAATAAAAATCCTAAAAACAAAAAAATAAAAATTTTCATTTTCATTAAAATCGGAAAATACAAAAAGTAGTAGGCCGATCTCTATAATATATCCAGCTGTCTGTTTTTAATGTTAATGTTAAAATAATCCTTGGGTCCTTGTCTAATTTTGTTTTTTTACAGAACTCAAAAATATCTACTAGAACAGAAGTTATACATTTTGGCCGATGTATTTTGATTCTGAACCACTGTGCGTCGCCATCCTCTGAACACGGACATGTAGCTCCAAGGAAGATCTTGGAGCACCCAACCATATATGAGAGTTGTATTCCTCATTTTGGAAATATATGTAGATCCGATCACGTTCGGTTATACATATATGCGAATAAGCTGTATAACACTAATCCGTCCAATAGTGCGAATGAGTAATATTATCATCAATAAATATAACTCATACGTTACCTATAGGTATGGCAGGGAATTTGCACATTATAGAGCACTTCAACGCAATCTGAAATCAAATCTGTCCAATAATCTATCGATGATTATTTGTCCCGCCATATTGTCCCACCGTGCACAAGGCAATGCGTTGAAGGCATTGTTACTGATGCCACGCACTTGTTGAACTTTTTCCATACGCCATACATACAGTGTGTGTGTGTGTGTTTGTGGACACACAGAAAGACAAGCATGTGAGAACAACAAGTGCTCGTATGAATGGCTTTGTGTAGCTGTTGTTGCTGTTCGACGATTCACTTACTTCAAAGTGACGGAGAAGAAAAGCTTTTTTGTCTTCGTGAATAGTGAATTCGTTTCGATTCCGTTTGTAGACCTCGATCCTCGGTATGTGGTTGTCGGTCGTTGCTGCTGCTGTTCGTGGAATTGCGTTGGTTGTAGTTGTAGTTGTTGCTCGTCACTGTACTCACGATCGAATTTGTTTTCGATTCGATTCTTGTCTTCGTTCTATTGTTTACTCGCTCTTGGCCGTGCGTTCGTATATTTAACCCCTTTTTTCGGAAGATTATGGTGGTGGGGTCTGTGTACATTTCATCAACAATACGTATCTGTGTGTATTCTAATATTCGCATGTGTTCCATGCCCTTCCGTCTACCCGTGCGTCCGTCCATATCAGTCTGTTGATAGTGCCAGTTGCTGACAATAGTTTGCGATATGCGTTCTGCAGCCACCGCCGCCGCCGCTGCTGACGTTGTTTTCATTTTGTGTGGGCAAATTCATTTCGTATTTTTAGCTGATTATACCTTGAACTTCACCGAATTGTTGATATTTTCTTTTTCTTGATATTAAGAACGTTTTAGTTTCCTCTCATTTTCTTCGGGGTGAATGTTGTTGAAGACTACAACAAACGAATATGCTTGTTGTTTGGTTGTTATTGGAATTTCTAATGCTCGCATATATTTGACAAAACTATAAATTTTTGACATACACACTATTCGATCAAATTTATTAATTTCATTTCGAATTTTACTAATTAGCTATAAAAATAAACACGATTTATTGTCATACCGATACGTTTCATTTTTTCCGACACTTCAAAAAATATTAAATTAATGTCTCTCACTATCGGCCTTCGGGTGGGCTTAATAATTTTCTCCTCTGGAGTACATCCAAAACAAAGCATGTCGAATCTTCCTCGCAAGTATTTTAAAATATGTAAAATATGATTGCTCACTTAAAGTATGGGTCATTTGGTGTATTGAAGAATCGGATGATATGTAGGGTTTAAAATAGGGCGCTACTAAATAATCCCCAAAAGAGAAAATGAAATAGTCCCAAAACGAATAAATTGAGGTTAATTTCATTTTTTCGGGAGTTATTTCATTATTTTATTGGGAATATTTCATGGTGCCTTGAAATTGGAGCTAGAAATGTATTTTTGGCGTAGTTTCATTTTCCGTTTTCGGTAATTTTTATTTTTTTTGACCAATTTTTTGGGCTATTTTTCATTTATTTTTTTTTTTTTGGAGATTTTTCATTGGGTGATTTTTTATTTGGTAAATACAGTCTGAGTCAATTAGTACTATAGTACTGTAGTAGTATTGAAACTTATCAATACTACTATAGTACTATATATTGTATGTCCAAAGTAAGGACACATATTCTTTGAAACGATTTCCCGGGCTTACTATATCCATTTTTCGAGTTCCCTGCAATTGTCTTCGGAAATACCCAGGTATTGCTGTGGGATTTTTTATAAACATGTTTCCCGTTCCAGATTTCCGTATGGTCATAACATAATTGTGTTCAGGTGAAATATTATGGCTTATTGAAATCAACGGGACATTTTATTAAGAAATCATTATGTTGAAAAGGACATATTTCAGTATAAAATAAAGAAACTAAGAAATTATCTAAAAATAAAAAACAATGTCGTTAAAATCGGCCAGGCCGAACTTTATATATCCACCATGGATTGCATTCCACAGTGGCCGTCGATCTTCGTAGAAGTGCAGAAACATTACAGGAAAATGTTATTTTTTTTTAATATAGCCAAAGCAAAAAGTAAAAATAGTCTTGCGCAAGGAGAATATCCTAGTTCAAATATAAAATGTTCCCTATGGACCGATTTTGCCCATTTGCAAGCCCAACCGCTCAAGAACTATAAGGCGTCCTAGCTCCATTTGTTTCAGACGGGCGGACATGGGCAGATCGTCTTAGAATTTGAAGACGATCAAGAATATATATAATTTGTAGGGTCTCAGGTCGATATTTCAAGGTATTTACAGAATAACAAATAAGAATCGCACCCTATGATACCGATACAAATTTCAATTTAAAGAAGGGAACATCTGTTAAAAATATTTTAAATTTCATGTTTCTATGTGTCTCAGCTTAGCATCTCAATAATTTCATTCCTAGCTAGCTAACTCGTCTTCTTCTGTTCTAACTTATATAACCAACTTAGTTATATTAATTAAAACTTGCATTTTTAAACTTGAGGATCCTTGAGGATGTTCAGTTATTGAAGTACGGACAGGATTTTATTTAACAATCAAATTTATGGTGGAGAAAATTAGTGGAATAAAATACGTTCGGAAGAGTCCAGAACAGATTCCAAAGTGTGCATAAAATATAAATTCAATTTTCAATTCCTATTCATTAAATAGTATTGCCCCAACAGTATTTGGGTTGCAAATAAAAGGTTGCGGAACATCGTCATGGCAGAACCATGTCATAGAATCTGCAAAAATTATCCTCATAAAATTCCACAATATATTTCAGAAAATAAGAATTAAAACATTTTTCTCACTTAGTGGATTGCTCCCTTCCCACTAAAAAAATTTAACTGTGTGGTGGACTATAAGTTTATTCCAAATTTTCCATAAATGTGTCTTATAGTCGTAGATCAGTTGGGATTGCAACTGGGCGAAATCGGACCAAAGGGAAAAAATTTCTCTCACAAGAACTGAAAATACCCCTAAAATTTAGAGTATATTATATTTACTTTTATTGGGCATGTACATTCCCCCTATAACAAAAACGTGAACCATAAAGTGAAATTCGTATTTTTAAGGGATAAATGGGAATAGAGGTATAAAAATGGTATCAACCAAACGGCTGCGCCTAGAATAATAAAATTCGGTGTCTACATTATTCAGAATGCGTAGACATGTAACATAAAGGGATTAGTTGAAATTCGTACTGTTATTTTACGATTGTACGAACCAAATGGCCTCAGCCAGAATAATGAAATTCGATGTATACATTCCTCCTACTGCGTAGACACGAACAATAAAAAGTTTTTTTCCAAATTCGTACTTTCAAAGGATACAATGGGAACAGAGGGATAAAAATGGTATATATATATATATATGGGCAAATCTACGGTATAGTACGATTCCATGTCACTCAGGCTTCTAACCGCTTTAAGAGCAATATATAATATTTCTGAGAGTGTCATAATTTTCAAAACGACGAGTTTAACCTCGCCAACATCCTAAAGTTTTAAAATTATGCTGTTAATGTAGTCTACTGAGCTAAGGTCTATCCTAATTTACCCTATTTTTGCTTGTAACTTTCGGGAGTTGTTCAACTCTTTTGGCTATAACTTTTTCAGCATAAGAGAAAATCATTCTGATCTTTTTGTGGATGATAGTAATGATGTTGCGGAATCTTCTATATGTTGAAAAGGGCGTGTGCCATCACTGAGGAATAAATGGTAGCTCTTCAAAATCTGTCACTCTGTTTTTGCATAAAACGAAAATTGATACAATTTTCTTTTTTGCGCTTTCAGCGTGAACGTAATTGCAAATTTTTTAATATTGGATTATAAACGACAGAGATACTAACAAAATGCGACCGGACGATTTGGTGTGCCTTCAGCGACAAGGAGATTATGACAGTACGAACATCATCAGGTCGATGCGTGCAGATCATGAAATTTCATATTTTTTGAAGAGCACATCCGCAGTTTGAAAAATAACTGGTGGCAACCCTGTATGATCGGTGAATATGGGTAGATCGAATTATTATTTTGGTACCGAGAGCCATTTTAGGTTAAATTTTGTTGAATTTCATAGGGTTTTCAGGCTTAACTTGCAATAGAACCAAAAGGGACAATCCGATTATAACTTCTTCAGCACTTGAAAAAAATGATGCACGCGAGCACATTATTTATATTTAATGTATTTTTAACAAGTTGACGCTAAAATAAAACGTGTGCCTCTAATTTGAAATTTTTAATTTTTCAAAATTGAAATCGGACTATTTTGTAGATTTTCCCATATGGCTATAATAATAATTCGGTGTGCACATCACTCTAATTGCATAGACACGTAAAATAAAGAGATTTTAGAAATTCGTACATTTAAGGGGTAAAATAGGGAAAAAGTGGATAAAAATGGTACCAAGCCAATGGCCGCAACTGGAATCATGGAACTCGATTCCTCTGACTTCACAGAAACGCAAAATAACTCTGTACGTGAGAGATAATGGACTATCAAAATTTGTATTTTTGGAATTAAAATAGGATGGAAATACAACTAACTACACGGCTGCAGCTGAAAATTCACCCAGCATCCCTTAATATTTAGGCTATTTCAGCCTTTTTGAAGATTGCTGCCTAATATTTACTTTTAGAATTGACTTGAAGTATTATTTCGATATAAATAGTACAAAAATATTGACAGCCTTGCCTTATAAGCGTGCTTTTAAATAATTAAAGTTGTATATTTATACACTCCACGAGAGTATTATGTCTTTGTGCATTTGTTTGTAACACCCAAAAGGAAGGGAGATAGACCCATTGTTAATTATACCGATCGACTTAGAATGATCTGTCTGTACGTCTGTCCATTTATTGTTGTAAACAAATTACAGGTCGCAATTATAGTCCGATCTTAACAAAAATTGGCACAAGTAAGTTTTGTGGATCAAGGGCGAACGCTATTTAATTTGAGGCATATCGGTTCAGATTTAGATATAGCCCCCATACAAAAGTCGCTCCCGATTTTACATTTGCCGCTCTAGAAACCACATATTGTACCCGATTTTCTTTAAATTTGGCACAACATCTTATAATCCAACTAGAAACACCTGTGCAGAAAGTGGGTAAGATCGGTTCAGATTTAGATATAGCCCCAATACAAATGTTGCTCCCAAATGTTTAACCGATTTGGGCCAAACTATACATATTATATTTCACATATTTCGTTCCAGGTTTCAATATACCTCCATACAAATGTCCTTTCCGATTTAAAATTATTTTGTCAAACATATACATTTACAGGATACAAAAATCCTTCCCGTTTTCACTTTTTTACCGAATTGAATTGTATTCGGATAGAAAGTGGCGTGTATCATATAGTCGGCTCCGCCCTACTTTAGCCTTTCTTTACTTGTTATTTATAAAATTATTGATTTGAACTGGGATATTGTCCTGGCTCAAGACCATTTTGCATCTATATTTAATAGAATGCAAATTTATTTACAAATGGCATGGTGACATTTATTACTTGGCTGCAGACTACCACTATCATGATTTCCACCCTGTCTAAAGGTTTCATTCAGGTGGCTTCGCAGCGACTTTTCAACATCAAACCCGGCCTCTATAAGGAGATGATTTTCACAAACGAACGAGAATCACAACTCACTTGCCGAATTTGCGTTTAAAAAATCGCACCAAGTAATAAAGTACGCATGCCATCTTACAAGCATCTCATTGAGTTGCATATGTAAGTATGTGTATGTGCAGGTATAGTTACCTAGCAATACTTCTGCCGTGCCAACGCTCATTTGTTTTAGTTTTTTCGTTTGTATTTTTTTGGTCTGTAATCAATATTTGATTTGAACTGGGATATTGTCCTGGCTCAAGACCATTTTGCATCTATATTTAATAGAATTTTTATAATATTTATACACTCCACGAGAGTATTATGTCTTTGTGCATTTGTTTGTAACACCCAAAAGGAAGGGAGATAGACCCATTGTTAATTATACCGATCGGCTTAGAATATCTTTCTGAGACGATTTCGCAATTGTAGCAAGAATCAAACGAAACTTTGCACATCGAAGTTTTTCGGACAAGGACGAACGCTATTTAATTTGAAGAAAATCGGTTCAGATTTAGATATAGCCCACATACGAATTTCACACCCGATTTGACCCTTTTCACTCTAGATACCACATATTACAACAGATTTTCTTCAAAATTGGCAAAACATCTTATATTTCAACTGGAAACACCTGTGGTGAAAATTTGTTAGATCGGTTCAGATTTATATATAGCTCCCATACAAATTTCGTTCCCAATTTGAATTTTTCCGCTCCAGAATCTACATATTTTAACAGATTTTCTTCAAAATTGACAAAACATCTTATATTTAAACTAGGAACACCTATGGTGAAAATGGGTCACATCGGTTCAGATTTACATAGCTCTCATACAAATTTCGTTCCCCCAGAAACCGCGAATTTTCAGAGAATTTCTTAAAATTGAGCATTACACGTTATACTTCAACTGGAAGAACTTATTGTGAAAGTTAGTCACTTTATTCCATGTTTGGATATAGCCTCGATACAAATATTATTCTCGATTTGACAAGTTGGGCCAGGTCATATTAGCCTGTGATTAGGAAACAAAAAAAAATAGAAAGTGGAGTGTATCATATAGTCGGCCCCGCCCGACTTTAGCCTTTCCTAACTTGTTTGTTTTGGTTTGGCTATATTAAAAAAATGTAACATTGTCCTGTAATGTTACTTCACTTCTACATAAAATCATCAGGCTCTATGGAATGCAATCCATGGTTCAGGGTATATAAACCACGGCCGAACTTAACGCTGTTTTTACTTGTTTTGTTATTAGGCTCACAATATAAACAGTAACCCTCGCAATGGGATCTTGCGAGAAAAGAAAAAAATCAAATTTCACGACCAGATAAGATTTCTTCGATTTGAACTTCTTCTGTTACGAATGAAGTGTTAGGTAACAACGACCACAATCAAAGCCAGTCGCCCGCAACATTTCGCATCGAATTTATTGTGGACACTCCAGCGACCACAAACACACGCACGCATGGTCGTACTTAGAAACAGAAGAAGTAGAAATTAAATAATATATATTTTTTTGTCTATTTGTTAAACAATAATAATAGTAGTAACAACAACAACGACGACGACAACAACAGAACAATTTTTGTAGCAGTCATTGCACTCTCCATATGATTAAAGTGTGTGTGCTTTTAATCGTTTTTTGCTCGCAATCTGTTCACTGTTCATAAATATATGTACGCGTGCGTGTGTGTATGAATCTATGCATGTATTTTGCTAGTGTGGGACACACTTGCGAGTTCAATGACTTTCAGCGCAAAAATACAGCAACGGCAGCAGCTAAAACGCACACGTTTCTAAAGATTCCGCAAAAGAATTGTTGCTGCTGGTGCTGCTTCCACCGCTTCTGCTGCCGATCGTCATAGTATTTATTCTTCTAAATTCTATTTGTTTTGCAGTTGTTTTCTCATGAAACGCGCTTGCAAAAATAAACCCACACAAACACACCCCACCGATCGCCGAAGCAAAAAACAAAATAGCGAGTCATAAAATATATAGATAGTCTGTACGTATGTATGTAGGTATGCACGAGTCACCCAATCATAAGCGCGTAAAATTTTGCCAAAAAGTTAAAAGCAAAGCACAGCATAGCGTAGCGCATAGCATATTTATTGCAAAATGTCAGAAACAACAAAAAATTCTTAGTCAACACAGCGATAGTGATATTTATTGGTCTCTTGCGATTCAGCAAATTTGATGATGACAATCATCATAGAGAGATAATAATATTGCTTTGGCATTTTCCGGGAATAAAGTAAACTTTAATTAATTTCACTGTCCAACAACATTTTTGGAACAGAGTAGCGACCCTATCAGTTAGTAGATCAGTTTTATAGAATAACTTTTTCTTATGCGAAAATTAAGAATTGCCAATAAACCGATTAATCAAACAATTGTCTACCTATATTAAACATAATTAATAAGAGTTACTTCTCGGCAAAAAATGGAAGTACTTCCGTATGAAGCACCTTTTTATCGCATCTCAAAATCCAAATGTTCATTTTCCCTCTTTTGAGGAAGTTTTTTTTTAAACAAGCAAAAAAAAAAACGATAATAAGTTAATAAATAAAATACTATAAAATACTATACAAAAAAAATACATTATTGCTTAAAAAATAAAAACTTACTGTTTTATCAATGTACTTCAAATATTTTCTAGTTTCTAATTATTAATACTCCATAATAGTTAATATTAAATAAATATTTTGTGGAATTTCCTATTGTCAGTTCTACCGAACAAAATAGTTTGCTTTAGTTATTCACCACTCACAACGTCACCACTGTGATGGTTAGGTTGCCATAGTAGAAACTAGACTAGTTCAGCTGTTCTACCCCCAGTATCGGTGTATTTCTTAAAACAGAAATGGAAACTAGCGAAAAGGTGGTTCCTTTGCAACTACTTTAAAATAACTTTTAAGTCTTTCAAAATAAAGGACATACCTATACATTTTTTGAATATCGTGTAATGCAGCTTCATTCTCCATACAGAAAGTACTGAATCACATTGAATTATATATTTCTTGCGTATATAACACAGCAAAAAAATTGGGATCTTCACTAATGAATTTAACATGGAGGTATGCATCAATGTGTGTGTAATTTGAATCGATCACACATCTGTTTGCTCTCTTGAGCAAATATTCAAAATATGTAATTTTATATATGAACAATAAATCAGCATGTCCCGATTTTCAAAAATATGAAATTGTAGTTTTTATACCCTCCACCTCCAGGATTGGGGTATAATAACTTTGTCATTCCGTTTGTAACACCTTGAAATATCGACCTGAGACCCTATAAAGTATATATATTCTTGATCGTCATAACATTCTAAGACGATTTAGCCATGTCCGTCTGTCCATACGTCCGTATGTCCATAAATGCGTCTTATAGTCGTAGATCGGTTGGCATTGAAATGGGGCGAAATCGGCACAAAGGGAAAAATTTTTCCCTCACAAGGACTAAAAATACCCATAATAATCCCTAATATTTTAGCGTATTTAAGCATGTATTTTGAGTATGTATGTTTATATTTGCTTGATATTTGGTATGCGCATTCCCCTTATAGCAAAAAAGTGCACCATAAAATGATTCTTATTTGTAGTGGTGAAATGGGGCAAAAAATGGTACATATTAAACGACAACAGCTAGAAACTCGAAATTCGGTGTGTACATTCCTCTAATTGAGTAGATACATACTATAAAAGTATTTTTTTCAAATTCGTACTTTTAAGGGGTAAAATGGGAATAGAGGGATAAAAATGGTATCAACCAAACGGCTGTGCATAGAATAATGAAATTCGGTGTTTACATTGCATCTGATTGCATAGACAAGTAAAATACACGGATTTTTCAAAATTAGTACTTTTTGGGGTTAAAATGAAAAAAGGGGATAAAAATAGTACCCATCGAACGACCGCAGCTAGAGTCATGAAATTCGGAGTATACATTCCTCTGACTGTGTAGACACGGAAAATAAACTGATTTTTCGAAATTCGTACTTTTTGGGGTCAAAATAGAAAAAGGGGATACAAATTGTACCAACCAAATGACCGCAGCTAGAGTCATGAGATTCGAAGTATACATTCCTTTGACTACGTAGACATGAAAAATAAAAGGTTTTTTCCAAATTCGTACTTTCAAGGATACAATGGGTACGGAGGGGTAAAAATAGTACCAACCTACACCTGTAATAATGAAATATGGTGTATACATTCCTCTGATTGCGTAGACACGGAAAATAAACAGGTTTTTCGAAATTCGTACTTTTTGGGGTTAAAATGAAAAAAGGGGATAAAAATAGTACCAACCAAATGACCGCAGCTAGAGTAATGAAATTCGGAGTATACATTCCTCTGACTGCGTAGACACGGAAAATAAAAAGATTTTTCCAAATGCGTACTTTCAAGGGATACAATGGGTACAGAGGGATAAAAATAGTACCAACCAAACGACTACAGCTAGAATGATGAAATTCTAATTGCGTAGAAACGTCAAGGGGGTAAAAATGGTACCAACAAAATGGGCGCAACTGGAATCATGGAATTCGGTGTATACATTCCTCTGACTGCAAAGACACGCAAAATAAAAAGTTTTTTTCCAAATTCGTAATTTTTCTTTTACGGCAAAAATTGCTTGTATCATGAAGTTAGATTATTTTGCACTATGTACGTCTGATAATGGATATTCAAAATTTGTACTTTTGGAATTAAAATAGAATGGAAATACAACCACCCACTATTTACCAATATTTATGGTATTTAAGCTTTTTGAAAATATAAATAGAAGAATATTTATTTTTTGAATTGACGTATTGGTAGCCTTGCCTTATAAGCGTGGTTTGAAATAATTAAAATATTATATTTATTTATAAAATTATTTTTTCAATATTTGTGTTTGTTTTGGTGTGACTAAATTAAAAAAATATATTTTCCTGCAATATTAATGCACTTTTACGAAAACCGACAACCTATGTGGAATGCAATCCATGGTGGAGGGTATATAAAGCTCGGCCCGCCCGAACTTAAAGCCGTTTTTACTTGTTTCGTCATAAGGTAATTACAAAAATATATTTTTGTGGTACGATAAAAATATAATTATTTGTTTAATTTCCAGTAAATTGCTTCTAGTTTTACAGAAATTTTTCAAAAAATAATTTATTTTTTTTTCATTATGACGACCTTCTTTAGGAGACATCGCAGCGATTTTTCAAAAAAAAAGACAAGACAATAATTATTATCAAACGAATCAAAACCACAATTCACTTTCCGAATAGAAACAATCGCACAGTTTAAATAAAAATAAATTTTAGATTTTTGTAAAATAAATTTAATAAAAATAAAAAATTTAAATTAAAATAAATTTAAATTTAATTGGCAATTTTAATTTTAACTATTTTAACGAGTTTACATTCGAAATTAAAACAATTAAGTAAGTAACAAGAGCAAATTAAGGAAAAATTAAAAATATATATTTTTTAAGATTTGATAATTTCATAATAAACTATTTACATCTCCTACAAAAAGAGTTACGAATTTTTTTAAAAACCTTAAATTCAAATAAATTCATGATTCAATTGGGAAATTCATTTCTTTTTTCTTTATTCAGAAGTAAAAATTAGCAAGCTTTCATTAAAATCAGAGAACCTAAGGAAAATTTCGGACATAGTTACGTTGGTCATTAATTCTATGAAGATATTTTTAAGATTTTTTATGGATTTTTTCCCATATTTGTATTTTTTTAGTTCTAAAATAAGACCATTCGTAACAGTTCAAAATAAAAATATAAATTACGAAGAATTGTTTAGATCTATCCATTTGTCCATGCTAGGCATAGTACCAAATTATATTTTGTAATAAAACCAAACATTTGAACTTGCCAAACATATTGTTAAGTAAGTTATCTGGAAATAAAGCAAAAGTGAACACTTGTAATACCGGGTGATTCAATAGGATCTTTAAAGGACCGAAATATATTTAGATCATCAGCATACAATAGAATATTAAAATGACGATTTTTTCTATTTGAATTCGACCATATAAATAATATTTGAACTTCACGATGAATCACCCTTTTTAATATGTTGTTCAAAGCGTAAGAATATTGTGCAATTTGTAATTGATTTCCTTGAACATAATAAAATGTAAAATAGTCGGAGTATTAAACGCCTCACCATTTCGTTTACGAGGCCGCTCCTCGGGAGCGTCAAGTAATGCCTTGAGGCACCGTAATTAAGTGATGACTGATGTCATTAGAAATTAATAAGATAATCATAAAAAAGAAATATCATTTAAGTTTTTCAATTATGTTTCCTCTTCCATGCTCAGAAAATAAAAACAACAAATGTGAAAACTGTCCAAATATTCGGTCAGTTGACAGAATTTGCATTAATACGCTCGCTCGCTGTCGCTGTCAGTTAACCATAGCATATGCGAGATCTTTCATCTACGATCTAGACATCAGCCATAATCATAAATAAAGCGGTTTATGTCATTTCTAAAGCGGCACTATCAACAGCACTAAAGACTAGCCAGCCGAAAATTTAATAACACGGGCGAAAACTATGTCAGCATTGAATTTATTGAAGACATTAAATGTTTTATGAAACGAACAACAAATTGTTCTTCCACGCAAATAGTGTCCGTTGTTGCCAAAAACAATTTTAGTTCTTAGTTTTACTAATTGTGTGTAAACAAGTTTGCGCAACAATATTTTGGTATAATTTTGGATAACTATTTTTAGCAGCTCTTCTTTTTTCGTCTAGTTTCGTCGAAACGAAAAAAACTCCAACGAAATGAAAAGCTTAAAAATAAAAGTATGTTTTTTTGTTTCGATTAACTTTTATTTTCTTTCACAGTTCATTAGCATATTTACGATCACTCTTCCACTCTATCGGCCGTCTAAGCCAATTTGAAATATATGCCACAAGAACGAACATCAACGCCAAGGTCAACATACTCGTACACGTGTTATAAAAACAAGAATTTATTAATTTCATTTCTCGATAACTCCACTGACTTTCGTCTGTGATGGTGAAGGATCGGTATTATGCACAATATTTTTCTTTTACTAAAAGGTCTAAATTTGTTCTTCTTTTTAAGTCCGATAAGAAACTGACAATCAGTTTATAATCAACGAAATTACAGGCTTATAAGTGTGCAAAGATACGCAAACCCTGTAAGAGAAAAAAATAAATTTATGATCACCTCTAAGAATATATATTTCTAATCAAAGCTATCCAAAGTTCCCCAAGTGTTGTGCACTCGAACACGCGCCTGTCTGTCTCTTTTCACACAAAAATGACTGTCGATAGTACCTAGAAATAGATCTACTACCGCGCATGGGATGCCTAACGGCAAAATGTGGCGTTGAAATTATTCATACATTGGTGTAGGGTATATAAGGCAAAGTCATGTATTTGAGGTTGAGCAGCTCTTATGTTCTATACATAGAACATCTTAACGATTCTCAAAAATATACTTGCTGTTGCCCAGAATAAGACTACCAAGTTTTTTTCTGATGCTGCTACTGCTGTTCACAATGGTTACCTGAAAAGAACAAAAGTTTAATGGACGGACGGACGAATGGACAACCATATACAGAAGACCAACAGCAGAACAAATTTGAGAGTTCCACTTCGTATGCCTAGCAACCACAACAAGTGAGGGGGGGGAGGAGGAGGCTTAACAAAAGAATGAGGAGAAAAAACTAAGAAGTAATAATAAAATGCGTTGCCATCGTCATCGTAATCAGCGCCAAAAGCGAAGAAACGCCACAGTCACAGGCAGTCATGTAAGCCCATTCAGCATTCAGTGACACACACACACGATTGACTTCCACTTTTTGTTTCTCTCGTCATGTCATGTCTTTATTCCGGTGGGGTACTTACCCAGCGGGAAAAAGAAGACGTACTCAAGGCCTTCTCACAGGCCTTCTAAGGGAGTCGCAAGACATGCTTGCTGCATTCTATACTCATTTAAAATTAACACAGGGTAAGATTGGAGAGCAAGGCCTTCCCCTCTCGCTTCAAATCGCAGGCCTTCTAGAAGGGCTCTGACAAAAGGACGCCTCCTACCAAAGACCTTCTGGAATTCCTGCAACCAAAGCCCTTCCAGAAAGCCTTCTAGAAGGTCACAAATAGGGCGCAAAATTAAACAAACAAAAAAAACAAGTAAGGAAAGGCTAAAGTCGGCTGGTACGGACTCTATGATACACTCCACTTTCTATCCGAATACAATTCAATTCGGTGAAAAAGTGAAAACGGGAAGGAGTTTTATATCCTGTAAATGTATGTGTTTGACAAAAAATTTTATATCGGAAAGGACATTTGTATGAGGATATATTGAAACCTGGAACGAAATAGGTGAAATATAAAATGTATAGTTTGGCCAAAATCGGTTAAACTTTTGGGAGCAACATTTGTAATTGGGCTATATTTAAATCTGAACCGCTCTTACTCACTTTCACCATAGTTTTGTTTAGTTGGAAGATGTTGAGCCAATTTTAAAGAAAATCGGGTATAATATGTGGTTTATATAGCGCAAAAGTCAAATCGTGTGTGGGGGCTATATCTAAAACTGAACCGATCTTACCCAATTTCTGGATAGACGTTTCTAATTGGATTATAAGCTGTTGCGCCAAATTTAAAGAAAATCGGGTACAATATGTGGGTTCTAGAGCGGAAAATGTAAAATCGGGGGCGTCGTTTGTTTGGAGGCTATATCTAAATCTGAACCGATCTTACCCAATTTCTGCATAGGTGTTTCTAGTTGGATTATAAGATGTTGTCCTAAATTTAAAGAAAATCGGATTTCTGGAGCGGAAAATGTCAAATCGGGAGCGACATTTGTATGGGGGCTATATCTAAATCTGAACCGATCTTACCCAATTTCTGCATAGGTGTTTCCAGTTAGAGTATAAGATGATGTGCCACATTTAAAGAAAATCGAGTACAATATGTGGCATTTAAAGCGGAAAAAATCAATTCGGGAGCGACATTTATATGGGGGCTATATCTAAATCTGAACCGATCTTACCCAATTTCAGCATAGGTGTTTCTAGTAAGATTATAAGATGTTGTGCCAAATTTAAAGAAAATCGAGTACAGTATGTGGTTTCTAGAGCGGAAAATGTCAAATCGGGAGCGACATTTGTATGGGGGCTATATCTAAATCTGAACCGATTTGACCAATTTTCACCATAGATGTTCCTAGTTTAAATATAAGATGTTTTGCCAAATCTGAAGATAATCTGATGCAATATGTGGTTTCTAGAGAGGAAAAGTCAAATCGGGAGTGAAATTTGTATGGGAGCTATATATAAATCTGAACCGATCTAACTGATTCTTACCACAGGTTTTTCTAGTTGAAATATAAAATGTTTTGCCAATTTTAAAGAAAATCTGTTGTAATATGTGGTATCTAGAGTGAAAAGAGTCAAATCGGGAGTGACATTCGTATGGGGGCTATATCTAAATCTGAACCGATTTTCTTCAAATTAAATAGCGTTCATCCTTGTCCCGAAAAATTTCATTGTGCAAAGTTTCATTTAGTTATATCTACAATTGCGACCTGTATCGTGATTACAAGAATAGATGGACAGACGGATGGACGGACATTGTTAAATCGATTCAAAAAGTGATTCTAAGTCGATCGGTATAATTAACAATGGGTCTATCTCTCTTCCTTTTGGGTGTTACAAACAAATGCACAAAGACATAATACTCTCGTGAAGTGTATAAATATTGGGGTAGTCTCTATATCATAAAAAGTTTCGCTGGTTTTTCTAAGGACACTTTTCATACTTTTTGACTTTACTTGTCCTAGAATATTTTGGCTTTATCACTTCCCATTCATGAGCATTTTTTACGATTTTAATGCTATTTTAATGACTTTTTAGGTCGGATTTGTATATAAAGGTGATCATTGGAAAGATACTGATCGCTAATTGTAATTTTTGGAATTTCTAAACCAATTATTCATTTTTTTTAATTGGTGGTCTTCAAGGGGTTAAATTAGAACTTTGGACAGCTATAAAGTTGAAATATTTTAAATTAATTTCTAATCGTTTTAGTTAGTTTTAGAAATTAATTTAAAATATTTCAACTTTATAGCTGTCCATTCTTGCATTATTCACTTTTTTAATAAAATCCGTTATAATTCCATATTTTTGGTTCGATTTCTGATTTAATGGCTCGCTGGAAAGGTGGAACGAAATATTTTGCGACATGCTATACAAAATCCAAGATTTATTTTAGTCGGGAATATTCACAATTTTTTCGAAGCCAGCTTGGTTGCTTCAATATAAATAAATTTAATATAAGTAATTTTAAATATTTTCATATCTTTTCATATCTTTTAAAATCGGAAGCAAAAATTTCATTGAAATCGGAGAAGCTAAGGAATTTGTTGTACCAGGGATATGAAAATTTATAAACGTTTTACTGACACTATAAGCTATTAATGAAATATAGTTTACAAAAATCGAAGATAAATAAAAAGAGAAATTAAAAAATATTTTTTTTTTTTGATCTCACAATTTTCTGTAAAACTAGAAACGATTTGCTTGGTATTAGAAAAATATATATATTTCTATCTCATACCACAAAGAAGTTACACAATTTTTAAAATTACCTTATTTTCGACCCAACCTAGTGTCTACAATTTCATATTTTTTTTAATCGAAAAAAAAAACATTGTTTTCTTATGCGTGAAATTACACATGTTGTATGGATATTAGTAATTTAGTCTTTCCTTGCGTTACTAACAATAACCCCAGAAGAAGAACAGCATTAATCAGCCCCAAAAAATCTGCAATACTGCAATAGCATGATGAGCCATTCGACATCCATTTGCTTGAAGCGCCCAACCCTCGCGTTATATTTACGCTGGTGTTTCTTTATAATTCAGTAATGTTAACTATACGCCAGAGTATTGTATATATTATTGTTGTTGCTATTTCGACCGTTGCTCGTGTTGCTGTTGTTCTGATTAATATTGTTGTTGCTCGTTCTCTGTGTAGTTATTATTTTTTTTATTTAATTTCACCTTGAAAAGTTCATTCACGTCAAGACGTAACGAAAACGCATGTTCTCGTGCGTTAGAAAACAAAAACAACAACCACACGAGTATGAACCACAACAACGGCATATTAACGCACATATCGCTGCTTCAACGCAGCCCTCTGGCTACCCTCCCACTTCAGGTCTTGGCCAGCATACAAATTCGAGCAGCGTAATGATGATGGTTCCAGTTCTAGCAACGAACGCAGTGTATATTTGTCACACAACAATACATAGAATGGCAACAACAGCAACATCAGCCATCGGCCATAGCCACAGCCGCTGCGGCGACGATAAAGTACACGCAATGTTGGCAGCAGAAGCAGCAGTTTTAGCAACAACTACACTTGAGTAACAGAATGGTAAAAGTGTATACACTGACGAATGGACGGACGAACTGACACATCCCACAGGCATCATGTGTGGATGTGGATACCTGCCCTAGTGTATGCTGATGATATTTCTCAGATATTTGGCCGATCGCATGAATCCAAGCGAAATATGCACGAAATGCTGAGAGTGTAAGAAATAAAAAAGTGTTAAGTTCAATTGGCCCGTCTGTGCGTATATAGTGCACAGTATTACTGGCCGACTAAAAGGTTTCGATATTGGTTTAAGGTGCAGTACCCTACGGAGAAAATCACTATACGTCTTTAGTCAATTTGTAGTACTTTTTTGCTGTTCCCACTTCAGCATCACTTTTAAATCTTTAATGCCACGTCCATGTATTTATCTACCAACAAAAGAGGCGCTAAATATACGCCCAGTACACAGTGCGACAAAAAACTGACGTAGAAATATTTGATAAGTGATACTATTTTTCTGGTAGGTATTGTCAATTAAACAAGAATCCATTTGTGAAATTTTCCAAACATCCCCCCTCATGATAGGTACAAATGATTCGAATTTTATATTTCTATTTAAAATTGAGGAAATTTTTTTTCGTTTAAAAAAAAACCCTTAAAAAGTAGAAAAATAGGGAATACATCTATGGCTAAATGTTATGACCCTCTTTATCGATGCAAAATAACATGACGGAGACGTGGTTAAACATGGGTTTAACTGGTGAAAAGATGATGATTGGAAGTAATCCGTTTTTGAGCAAATCACGCATGAGTTTAACATAGAGTTGTCATTGTGAGGAATGGGTTCATTTACAGATCTCCGTCACTTCGTTCGAATGAGTGCTTAGGAGTATTGCATATTCGATGCTTCCTTCCGGTTAATAATGGAAAATAATAGTCCAACGGTTGAATAGTTGAAAAAAAAACGTTAGATGGCGGACCCTTTGTATTTTGTTTTAAGTTATGTACTTATATAGTAGTTTTTGAACACATTTTCTTTGAAAGAAGTCCCGTTTGGAACATTCTGATCTGCGGTAGTTTTTATACCCTCCACCTCCAGGATGGGCGTATATTCACTTTGTCATTCCGTTTGTAACACCTTGAAATATTCATCGGAGACCCCAAAGTATATATATTCTGGGTCGTGGTAAAATTCTAAGACGATATAGCCATGTCCGTCTGTCTGTTGAAAGCACGATAGCGGCCGAACGAAATGAGCTAGCAAGTTCAAATTGTGCCTAAATGTGTCTTATGGTTGTAGATCGGTTGGGATTGAAATAAATAAAATAAATAAAATAATATAAACATAATATAAAGTATTTTTTTTTTTAATTCGTACATTTAAGAGGTTAAATGGGGATAGAGGGTTAAAAATAGTACCAACCTAACGACTGCACCTAGAATAATGAAATTCGATGTATACATTCCTCTGATTGCGTAGACACGTAAAATAAAAGAACTTTCCAAAATTCGTACTTTTTGAGGTTCAAATGGAAAAAGGGGATAGAAATAGTACCTACCAAATGACCGCAGCTAAAATCATGAAATTCGGAGTATACATTCCTCTGACTGCGTAGACACGAAAAATAAAACGTTTTTTCCAAATTCTTACTTTCAATGGATACAATGGCTACAGGGGATAAAAATAGTACAAACTATACTAATACAGCTAGAATGATGAAATTCGGTGTGTACATTCCTCTAATTATGTAGATACGTAAAATAAACAGAGTTTAGATAGTCGTACTCTTAATGGGACAAATTTGGAAAAAGGGGATAAAAATGGTACCAACAAAATGACCGCTGATAGAGTCATGGACTTCGCTGTATACATTCCTCTGACTGCATAGCCACGTAAAATATTTTTTTACAAATCCGTACTTTATTTTGTTGCTTTTACGACAAAAAAAATTGTAGAATCATGAAGTTGTCTTATACTGCGTACGTGAGAGATAAGGTATTTTCAAAATGTTTACTTTTGAAATTAAAATAGGATGGAAATACAACCAACCATACGACTGTAGCTGAAAATACGCTCTCTATCCCCCAATATTTAGGGTATTTATGATTGCTCCCTTATATTTACTTTATGAATTGATGTATTATTTCCTTTATATATATATATAGTATACAAATATTGGTAGCCTTGGCTTATTAATTAAATTTCTGATTTTCATACAGTTAAAATTTGTTGCGGACATTCCTCTTGTAGCTTGGAAGCACCACAAAGAAAATAAAAGTTCTAGCTTGCGAAATGGGACAGAAAGATATAAAATATAGTACCAATGATACGACAACAGCTAGAATCATTAAATTCGGTGTGTACGTCCCAATAATTCGTAGACACTTAGAATAGAGAGATTTTTCGAAATTCGTACTTTTAAGGGATATAATTAAAAAGAGGGATAAAAATGGAACCTACCAAACTACTGAAGTTGAAATCATGAAATTCGGTGTATACATTCTGACTATGAAGAGTCGAAAACGTTTTTTTTTTTGTACATTTGGTCGGTGAATAGTGCGAATGGGGCGAATGGGGATATCTTTAAAATTTATACTTTTGTTATCACTTTGTCTGTATCTGAAAATGCATCTTTCTAATGGCGACTGCCTAATATTTAGGCATGTTCACTTTCACAATTACAGCATTTTATTTATATATAGTAGTCGATTTTAAACAGTGCGCATAAGTATACACTATAGTTTGAAATAGTAAACAATTATAGTAAATGTGCATAAAAATATCACAATTTTCGTAATATGCTACTTCTATGCTTCTATGTAAAGTCGACATCCTTTAATCTGCTGGTAATACTGTGGAATGCACTCCGTGGTGGAGGGTATATAATATTCGTCCCGGCCGAACTTAACGCCTTCTTACTTGTTATTTCTCTTGTTGAATCCTTCGCAATTCTTAACATATCTCTCTCTTATTTAAAAATGAACATGTTTTAAATATAACGTCTTCATTCAATTCATCCAAATTTTTAGGTTGAGTATATGAAATGTCTTGAAAAGCAGATGTAATTTACGTATATGGACTATCGTCGATAGAGGAAGTAGCTTGGTCAGATACTGCTGCTTGTTGTAACATTCTATACCTTTATTTTCTAACATTTTTAATGGACTTCTGCAACTCTTTTTTCCTGTTAGTTGAAGGTTATTTCATTACTATTAATTTATTATTATTATACCAGCAGTACCCGTTGCTTCGCACGCGAAAAAGCCAGGTATTTTTTATTAGTTTTATCCGTCTCTGTTTTAGGATAGTATTTATTTAATTTTCTTTTCTAAAACACTAAATTGGAAACATAGCACTCATATACAGTCAAAGGAATGTGCTTGTCGATGTGCACTGTTTTAGTTGAACTCCCTTCGTATATATATTTTTTATCATTTTCTACCCAGTTTTTAACAAAAAATTACAACCGCAGAGCCTTTTATTCAAAAAATAATACATTTGGATGGCACTTCTACATGGTCAGATGAATTCACATACTAAATTTCATGATTCTAGCTGTAATCCTACCATTTTTATCCCTTTTGGTCCCACTCTCCCCTTAAAAGTACAAATTTCGAAAAATCCATTTATGTTGTAAGTCTACTTGTCAGAGGAATTTACGCACCAAATTTCACGACTATAGTAGCAATATTTTAGTTGGTACTATTTTTATCCCTTTTTGTCCCGCTCACACCTTATAGGTATAAATTTCGAAAAAATCCATCCGCTTCTACCTTGACAGAGGAATTTAACTACCAAATTTCACGACTATAGGTGCAATAGTTAAGTTAGTACCATTATTATTTGTTTTTTGTTCGTCGTAACCCTTAAAAGTACACATTCTAAAAAATCCAATTTTAATGCGCTTATACATGGTCAGAGGAACGTACATACTAACTTTAACGATTCTTGTTTGTTTGTTTGTAATTTAGTTGGTACTATTTTTATCCCTTTTGTCCCGCTAATCTCTTATAAGTACAAATTTCGAAAAATCCAATTTTACTGCGCTTCTACATGGTCAGAAGAACTTACACATCAAACTTCAAGATTCTAGCTGCAATACTTTATTTAGTACCATTTTTATCCCTTTTTGTCCCGCGCAACCCTTAAAAGTACAAAATGCATTTATATTCCGCTTCAATGTAGTGAGAGGAATTTACATACCAAATTTACGACTATAGCTGCAATACTTTAGTTGGTACCATTTATATCCCTTTTTGTCCCGCTCACCTCTTATAAGTTCAAATTTCGAAAAATCTAATTTTACTGCGCTTCGACATGATCAGAAGAACTTATATATCAAATTTCAAGATTCTAGCTGCGATACTTTAGTTGGTACCATTTTTATCCCTTTTTGTCACGCGCAACCCTTAAAAGTACAAAATGCATTTATATTGCGCTTCTATGTGTTGAGAGGAATTTACACACCAAATTTCGCGACTATAGCTGCATTACTTAAATTAGTACCAGTTTCATCCCTTTTTGTCCCTCGCAACCCTTAAAAGTATAAATTTTGAAAAAAAAACTATTTTAACGCGCTTCTACATGGTCAGAGGAATTTACATACCAAATTTCACGATTCTAGCTACAATACTTTAGTTGGTACCATATTTATCCCTTTTTGTCACGCTCACCCCTTATAAGTACAAATTTCGAAAAATCAATTTATATTGCAAGTCTACGTTGTTAGAGAAATGTAAATACCGATTCTAGCTGCAATTCTTAAATTGGTACCATTTTTATCCCTTTTTGTCTCTTTCCGCCCTTAAAAGAAAGAGAAAATTCTAATTTATAATTTCTTTATTCGTATTAGAGAAGCTATTTAAAATGAATTATCTTGAATGTATGATTCGGGAGCAATGAAAGTGTCATTGATTTGGAAATAAAGGGTGATTTTTTAAGAGCTTGATAACTTTTTAAAAAAAAAAAACGCATAAAATTTGCAAAATCTCATCGGTTCTTTATTTGAAACGTTAGATTGGTCCATGACATTTACTTTTTGAAGATAATTTCATTTAAATGTTGACCGCGGCTGCGTCTTAGGTGGTCCATCCGCTTAGTCCAATTTTGGCATTTCCACGTTTTTGAGTAACAGAGACCCAATTGGTGCGAACGGCGACGAATCGAAAATTGGTCATTAACACTGGCCGATACAGCTGCGATATTTTCTTCAGTTCGCACTCTACGTAAGCGTGTTGGTGGTTTAATGTCCAACAATGTAAATTTGGTGCGAAATTTAGTCACAATAGCCCGAATAGCCGCTTCAGTGGGTCGATTAAACTGACCATAAAATGGAAGCGCGCAATGAACTTTCTTAACAGAGCACGCATTTTGATAATAAAATTCAATAATTTGCAAGCGTTGTTCGTTTGTAAGACGATTCATGATGAAATGTCAAAGCATACTGAGCATCTTTCTCTTTGACACCATGTCTGAAATCCCACGTGATCTGTCAAATACTAATGCATGAAAATCCTAACCTCAAAAAAATCACTCTTTACTTCCAAGTTTTTTTGCTGGGAATGTTTAAAAAATCGTGATTTTTGTATGTAGCGCATGTGAGTGTAGGTAGCGTATACGTGCTGTTGATTAAGGATAATGTCACTCATACGCACTGTAGTCGGACTGACCATTAACAGTTAACAATCCTGCAAGACATATATTTTTACTACCTAAACGGTGTTAATAATCCTTCCTAGGAAGTTCATATGTTCCTGAAAGTTGTTTACTGAGATCTTACGTACATTTCTGTAGTTAATTGTTAATTGGACCTGAACAAGGGAAAAAGGTTAAAAAAATTAAAATATTTTTTTAAATTTTTTTTGGGATTTGGCCTTGAAGTTGAAGTTTTTTTTGATTTTATATGTCCAAGTATTTGTTCTTTGGGAGCTACAACTTTACCTCAGAGAGTAAATCAAAATTCCAAATGTTTAGTAAGATATGAGCCTGAGAAAATGATGACTTTTTGCAAAAATGACACCGAGGACCCAACTATTTGGGGCTCATAAAAAGAGCATGACTCTGGGCAAAACTGGAAGAATCGGGTCTTTTTTTGGTCTTTTATCACGTAGAGGTGGTCATATTTTTTCGTGTTGCACTGTGTAATGAAACACATTAAAAAGCCAAAGGTTATGCAGGACCTGACCAGGATGCCAAGCCACAGATAACAAAGACAAGTACTAGATGTCAAACCTTATGGGAAAAATTCTAAGGACGACCAAGAATAAACTTAGGCTGAATAACGTACAAGAGCACTGCAGAGAAGCAATATAAACTGGAGGACAACAGCACTGACTAGATCACAATGCACACTAGTTCCAAATCCTTTTTTATGGCATAAAGTCGAAAAATAAAGATACAATCTTGTAATTTTGCAGATTTGCTAGACATAACATACGTAAAAAATAAAAATAAAATTGGGTCGATCGGACCACGCCCACTACCACCTCCCATATAAACTCAATATATAAACACCAAAATTATCACCCTGTATTGGTACAGGGTGACCAAAAACAAAATTTTATGAAAGTTTAAAAAAATGAAGAGTGGTTTACTTTGACGAAATGTGTTTTTCTGAACTTTATTAACTGTCACTGCAATTTAAATAATTATTTCTAAATATAAATTAGAATTTTTACATATGTACAAAAAGGTGAATGATGTTGTATACCATTTTAAAGGTACTTTCAATACCTTTTAAATAAAATATTGATGCGTCTCGTACACAAAACTGATTCAGAGATATAATCATCTATATGTCTATGGCTAATCTAAAGCTGTGCTAAAATAAAAAGACAATTGTTGGAGTTTGCCGAAAAATGCTGACGAGATATTAATTCCACCATAAACTACAACCTCAGACGAACACTTTCACATTTACACATTGAGTCAAGTTGAGTCCTACATATAACTTTTAGTCCATGACATTAATTGCCGTTAATTTTCATAATATAGTCACTTTATTATTTTCTTTTTAAGTCTTGATTTTAATTAATTTGTAAAACTGCTTTATATTAAAATTAATCCCACTTTTTTTTGAACCGCAAAGTTTAAGTAGCATTCAGGCTTGTGGTGTTGCCACCTAAATTTCTCCAGTACATTTTCTCGATTACTTGGAGTGTTGCCATAAAGAAAATATATGCACATTTAATACTTTCCAATTTTATATTTTTTAATTTCTGCCAAAAAATTGGAATTGGGATTTCCATAGTGCAATGGCAAAATAGAATAAAATGAACGAGGTCCAGACCAAATCTGGTCTGTAGCACCAAAGATGACGATGAGCTTTCTCATGTTGCGCCATATCACCACAAATATACAAAGAAAGAAAGAAGATTTTGAATATTTCTGTTATTATGTATCAACATAGCGAATTGCAATAACACTTCTTCTGGCACATTTGCACTGAAGTTTTTGATTATTTGACCCAAAACGTTTCTGTCTAGCAATTAACTTAACCTGATTAATATTTTGAATAACAATCTCTGCACAGAATACATTTTTATTTAAACTTTTTTTTACCTGAATGTGGGCCTGCCTTCAAAAATTATCTTACAACATTGAGGGATTTTCTTATTCCTCCCGAATGTTCAGCCATAAGGAAATATGCATTTTCAAAGACGCTGCACTTTGCACACAGTAACGATGATTTTGAATGAATACGTTTAAAGACGTTATGCGTCCCGTGATATTTTGCATCACGTTCAAATATGGCTTCATTAATAAACTCTGTGCAGTTAAGGTCCAAAGATGTATTATCCTAGGGGAGACGGCTCCAAACAGTAGGTCCACTTCAGTAACTTTATAATTTTATTCAGTGATTTTTTGTATTTGTAAGATTGACGTCATCCCAATTTTGAGTGGCAATATAGTTCCATGTATGTATGTAAGGCGCTATACCAACAATTTAAATCATAAATACAAGTAATAAAATAATTTTGATTTGAAATTCTTTCAGGTTATTGCACTGCCTGTCCAACGTGTTATTGTGTGTGTGTTAGCACTTAGCCACAAAATCTTGCGAATACCAACATCAAAAGAGAGGGAGAGACAAACAACTTTAATTTATCTACGCAAGAAGTAAACAACTGACATAACACTACATACATACATACACACATATTTATTTTTCTACATTAAGCTGGGTCACGGCAGAGAATTTATGTTTTTAATAAATAAATTAAAGGGTATTTTCAGGTCCGTTAAATTCGACTTGAGCTAGCAATAAAATGATTTACAAATCATCACTAAACAGTCCATACTTTATTTCTGTGGAGTGACTGGAAACTATTTTTAATTGCATGAGCCGCGACCCAGATTAATCTGCATCCATACGCACACATTAAAGTACATTTGAAACGCACAAACAAAGCAATTACACACAATTCACTTGAATGAATGGGAAAACCATACTGAATGTGAGTTGCCACATTTCGCAAAATGATGCGTAAACTGGTAAGAAGAAGAAGCTATCAAGAATCTCCAAGGCTCTTTAAGAACATGATCTGTGAAACTCGATCAATATCCAATGAAAAATGTGGATTACATAAGATCTTGATCAAATTTTGAAGATTATATTGTATTTCATATATGAATATCTCGAGGTCAAATTTGTATACACGCTGTACGTCTTTGGAACACAATCCGACACAATCTACAATATAACAGAAACGCCTTGTGCTTTAACGTAATTAGAATTAAAATAAAAAATTAATTCTTTATTTTATAATTTAATTTATATTTATATTTATGTCTCTTTCCACCACAGGATGGGGGTAAACTAATTTTGTCATTCTGTTTATATCTACATTCCTCTGATTGCGGTCCTTTGATTGGTACTATTTTTATCCCCTTTTTTCATTTAACCCAAAAAGTACGAATTTCGAAAAATCTGTTTATTTTAAGTGTCTACGCAATCAGAGGAATGTATACACCGAATTTCATGACTCTAGCTGTGGTCATTTGGTTGGTACTATTTTTATCCCCTTTTTTCATTTTAACCCCAAAAAGTACGAATTTTGAAATATCCGTGTATTTTACTTGTCTATGCAATCAGAGGAATGTATACACCGAATTTTATTATTCTAGGTACAGCCGTTTGGTTGGTACCATTTTTAACCCTCTATTCCCATTTTACCCCTTAAAAGTACGAATTTGGAAAAAATGCTTTTATATTATGTATCTACTCAATTAGTGTAATGTATACACTGAATTCCGTGTTTCTAGCATTTGTCGTTTTTTGCCCCATTTCACCCCCTACAAATAAGAATCACTTTATGGTGCACGTTTTTGCTATAAGGGGAATGCGCATACCAAATATCAAGCAAATATAAACAGACATATTCAAAAAACATGCATAAATACGCTAAAATATTAGGGATTATTATGGGTATTTTTAGTCCTTGGGATTATTATGGGTACTTTTAGTCCTTGTGAGGGAAAAAATTTTCCCTTTGGGCCGACTTCGTCCCGTAAGAGGTGAGTAGGACAAAAAGGGATAAAATTAGTCCAACTAAATTATTATAGCAAGAATCGTCAAATTTGGCATGTTAATTCGTCTGACCATGTATAAGCGCATTAAAAATGGATTTTTCAAAATGTGTACTTTTAAGGGTTACGAGGGACAAAAAGGAATAATAATATTAGGTATTGCAGCTATAGTCGTGAAATTTGGTGTGTCAATACCTCTGACAACGTAGAAGAACAAATCCAAATTGTTTTTTTGAAATATGTACTTTTAAGGAGAGAGCGGGACCAAAAGGGATAAAAATAGTACCAACTTTAGAATTCCAGCTAGAATCATGAAATTTAGTATGTAAATTCCTCTGACCATGTAGAAGCGCCATCAAAATGGATTTTTTTTCCAATAAAAGGCTCTGCGGTTGTAATTTTTTGTTAAAAACTGAGTAGAAAATGATAAAAAATATATATACGAAGGGAGTTCAACTAAAACAGTGCACATCGACAAGCACATTCCTTTGACTCTACATGAGTGTTATGTTTCCAATTCACTATTTTAGAAAAGAAAATAAATACTATCCTAAAACAGAGACGGATAAAACTAATAACAAATACCTGGCTTTTTCGCGTGCGAAGCAGCGGGTACTGCTAGTATAACATAAATAAATATGATAGAGGAATATTCCCTTGTATAGATCTGCTAAACCTATATTTTCCCATGAAAATCGCAGTTTTTGGGGGGATTTGATAACACCAAACTGGGAATTGTTCATAAATATTAGGGCACCACAACCTAGGCAATACAACAAATATATGAACATACACAAATACGCGTGTTTGAGTGGAACTCATGCAAACGTACACTAGAATATGGAGGGGCATTTGATAATAACCTGAGTGGGACCAACAACAACAATCGTTCCCAAAATTTTAGCATACATATGTACATCCATACATACACTCAGAAAACAAAAAATGAAAACAAATTATAACCAACCAACGCATACAAATATCAGCATAACAAACTCACAAAATGAATTGAATTTTACGCTGAAAGAGTAGAACATAAACAAAAACAGAAAAGAACAACAACAACAACACCGAGAACAAGAATATCCAAGCAGCATACATAGAAGCACCATAATCGCATGAATCGTCGGCATTCAGCATTCCCTCTGCGCTGCTTATGTTGGCGGCACCGCTAAATACGCGTGCAAATTGATGATAGCTGGCTGGGATGGCTGGCTTGCTGGCTGAACATTTCGCCATGGCAATGGCGTTGGCGATGGCGACAGCAATGGCGATGATGCAATACTTCTTCTTACATGCGGGTACAACATTTTTAGTTCCTTCATATGTGTACGCATGTATGTATGTATGTACGAATAAGTATGTTGTCATATTCGTACATAACTACATGTCTACATGCAAGAGTAGGTTCGCATTTATGTATTTGTAAGTGTGAATGTTCGGCATAGCGTCTGCCAACCTACTTTCCAGGCCACTCACAAACTCCTCAACATATCAACATAACATACTCCATTTAAGTTCAACAATTGCAGTCGAATGTAGTTAATTATACCATTCCCTCGTGTAGGAAGTTTATTGATTTAGTGTAGGTACTACAATACGAAGTATTCTGATAAGTTATACTTCTACAGAGCAAGGTTGCCAGATTACTTTGTATCTCTATCGCCAAATCAATTGTCAGAAATCGCCAAAAACCGCCAAATTTAAAAAACTTCAGTTTTTTGTTAAAAATCGACAAATTCCATTTTACATTTAGTTCTTGTAAAAATTTATGGAACTCAGATATTATATTAGAATTTAATATCTTCAACATTTCATGATGAAGATAAAAAACATATTTTATTAGTATTTATTATCTATATATATAAAAATTAATCTGTGTTTGTAAGTTTGTGGGTTTGTTTGTTTGTTTGTTCTTTATAGCAGACTAAACTACTGGACCGATCTTCTTGAAATTTTCACATTATGTTCATGCTGAACCGGTGGTGAAAGTAGGCTATATAAATTTTTGATATTTTCAGTGGGCGTGGCACCTACCACACAAATTGGGGATTTATTCGTTTTTTATAAATTAGCATATTCGGAGTACTGTTGCAGCTAGAGTCTTGAATTTTTGTTAGTCTACACAGTTTTGCCAAAAATGGGCGGTATTGGAAAAGTGGGCGTGGCACCTCCCATACGAAGCTAACACCTATTATTGAATATTGTCAGTTCTATGACACCTATAGTGCTGAAATTTTGTGTAAGTACATCTAGCATCAATGTGCGTAGTTGTGCCAAAAATGGGCGGGATTGGACAAATGGGCGTGGCACCTCCCATACGAAGTTAAAACCTGTTATTGAATATCGTCAGTTTTATGACACCTAGAGTGCTGAAATTTTGTGTAAGTGCATATAGCATCAATTTGGGTAGTTGTGCCAAAAATGGGCGGTATTGGAAAAGTGGGTGTGGCACCTAACACCTATTATTGAATATTGTCAGTTCTATGACACCTAGAGTGCTGAAATTTTGTGTAAGTACATCTAGCATCAATGTGCGTAGTTGTGCCAAATATGGGCGGGATTGGACAAATGTGCGGGGTACCTCCCACACAAAGTTAAAACCTATTATTGAATATTGTAAATAGTTGTGCAAATATGGGCGGAAAGTGGGCGTGGCCCTTCCCATATGAAATTAAACCCGGTTTTAGAGTATATTCGACTCCGAGATGGGCGGAAAGTATCCGTGACCCTTCCCATACGAAATTAAAACCTGCTTTAGAGTATATTCGACACCGAGATTTCTATATTGTTATATAAATGTGCGGGATTTGAAAGATGGGGAATTTTTGATTTCAATTTTGTATAATAAAGAAAGATTACACAATAGTAAAGAAAGATTACAAAAAAAGAAATATCGCCAAAAGCCGAATTAAGTCAAGAAAACGGAAATTACATTAACTTTTTAGTTTTTGTGTTGTTTGATTAGTGAACAATTTGATTGACTTTCTATGTGTTTTGAATGTAGTACATTCGAATTCCAGCTAATCGATTAAGTAAGTTCTTCTTACGTAGGAAGTTTTTTGTTTGGGTAATGGAAAGAAGGAGAATCACATTCAACCTAAAATCAATTTGATTTTTGACATTTCTTCCTTTTTTCGCCGTATTTCAATATTTTCCATGGAACATATCCATTTCTTTTGTATCTCAGGGATGTTATTATAAGTGGTACATATAATACCGATCACAAGAATAAACAATATGATTTTTATTTCCGTTTGTCTTTCTGCCTGGCGAAGCGGGCGGAGGTTCAGCTAGTTCTTAATAAAAGTTAAAAATTGTCTTTTACCATGACCTGGTTAAGACACTTCGTAATGCAGAATTACTGGTTAAAAAAACAAATAACATTAAAAAATATACTTTTTCTCGTTTAAGAAGCAGTTGCTAATATTGAGTTTATCTCTTTTTCCCGTTTTCATAGACCAATGTCTCCTAAATATTATTTCAGGTATTTTAAATGGAACGAAAAATAAACAAATCTCAATAAAAGCGTATAGACGCATTTTGAAAAATCTGTTTTATTAGAAAAATCAATGCATACATTCGTTTGAAAATAGCGTTCTCGGGTTTTTAATTATTATTATTTCTCAATTCTAAAATGTACATTTTTTTTTATAATCGACGGGAATACGCCTGTTTTGACCACAAAAGATAACATTTTCATTGCTCCTACCTCGAACCTTTTATCTTGATTTTACTACTTCTCAATTGATCATACCTTTTAAAAAATTCCTTTTTTCATCCTCCGTAAATCAAATATTTTATAGATTGCATTTATCCTACTAAGTTGCAAAGAAACCGAAATGGTAATTTAAAAAGTGTTCGTTTTGACTTTAACGCATATCTATGCCAATTGTAATATATTTCTCTACAAAGTAACGCCAATATAATAAAATCGGAGGACAAATTTAAAATTTTCTAAAATTAGCCAAGACAAGTACGGAAAGGCTAAAGTCGGGCGGAGCCGACTATATGATACTCTCCACTTTCTATTCCAATACAATTCAATTCGGTAAATGAGTGAAAACGGGAAGGATTTTTTGTATGTTTCATAATCATAGGCTAATATGACCTGACCCAATTTGTCAAATCGAGAAGAATATTGGTATCGGGGCTACATCCAAACATGGAATGAAGTGACCCACTTACACAATAGGTTCCCCCAGTTCAAGTATAACGTGTTATGCTCAATTTGAAGAAATTCGATGAAAATACGTGGTTTCTAAAGCGGCAAAGTCTAATTGGGAGCGAAATTTGTATGGGAGCTATATATAAATCTGAACCGATCTGACCAATTTTCACCATGGGTGTTTCTAGTGGAAATATAAGATATTTTGCCAAATTTGAACCAAATCTGTTAAAATATGTGGTATCCAGCGTGAAAAGAGTCGGGAGTGAAATTCGTATGAAAATTTCAAAAAAAAAATTCTTTAATAGTCTAAATATTAGGGGTATTTTCAGTACTTGTTAGGGAAATTTTTTTCCCTATGGGCCGAATTCGCCCACTTTCAATCTGCAACCATAAGAGACATTTACGGAAAATTTGAACCTCCTAACTCTTTTTGTTTGGAAGCTAGCATACTTTCAACAGACAGACCGACATGGCTAAATCGTCTTAGAATTTTACCAGGATGTAGAATATATATACTTTATGGGGTCTCCGTTGAATATTTCAAGGTGTTATAAACGGAATGACATGCCCCCATCCTGGAAGTGGAGGGTATAATAAAAAGTAGACTAAGTGCATAGTTCTCTATTAAAACAAAATTATTACAACAATTGAAATAATTAATGAGGTGATTGAAAGAACAATTAAAAGAAACGAGTAAACGTAGTTTCAGTCGGTGAAACCGCCTTAAAACCTCACTCTCAGAGAACATGTCTATGGAATTTTATTTAGCGCCAGATAAATTAAAAAACGTAATCATAGTGGATTTCATACATGTTATAGAAATTAAAAAAATATATATTTTAACTAGGACTGTATGCATGTGTACAAAAAGGTGAATGATGTAGTATACCATTTTAAAGGTAATTACAATACCTTTTAAATAAAATATTGATGGGTCTCGTACACAAAACTAATTTAGAGATATAATCATATATATGGTTAAAATGACAATTTTTCGAATTTGCCGAAAAATGCTGACGAGATATTAATTCCACCATAAACTACAACCTCAGACGAACACTTTCACATTTACACTTTGAGTCAAGTTGAGTCATACATATAACTTTTGGTCCACGACATTTATAGATTATGTTCTCTACAAATCACAAAATTACAATACCTATGAATACTTATAAGACCACAATAATCATAAAATGTTAAATATAATTTTTCAACTACTAACTCTTGCCGTCAATTTTCATAATATAGTCACTTTATTATTTTCTTTTTAAGTCTTCATTTTAATTAATTTGTAAAACTGCTTTATATCAAAATTAATCCCACTTTTTTTGAACCGCAAAGTTTAAGTACCATTCAGGCTTGTGGTGTTGGCACCTAATTTTCTCCAGTATATTTTCTTGATTGCTTGGAGTGTTGCCATAATGAAAATATATACACATTTACCACTTTTCAATTCTAATTTTTTTGAATTTCTGGATTTGGGACCATAGTGGACTGAGACAATTGTGTGGGAGGTACTACAAGTGGCGTGGCAAAATAGTTGTACACTTAAAGTTATTATAAAAACTTTACCATATACCATAGCATTTTTTATAGCATTTTCAAAAAAAAAGTTATTTGGCGGACCCTATATATTATTATTTATCATAGGAATGTGGACCATTTTGTGTGGATTGTAGAAGTATTTGGTGTCAATTTAGCCCATCTTCGAACTTAAACTAAGTTTGGGTGAAATATTACTATGTGCAACGTTTGAACCCATTCCTTAACTCCTTTTCAGAGTTATCGTGTACACCAGCCAGCCAGCCAGACAGACGGACGTAAGGATATGCCTCAAAAGGCATAAAAAGTCGTGAAACGGATTTGGCCGAAACATACTCAAAGCTTTTCTTTTTTTTTTGTCCCAAATGATATATACCTATTTAGAGTGGGTAAGTAATTATTGCAAACATTATGTTTTTAAGCAATAATATGAATAATTAAAAATAAACAACCAATGTTTCTTGCTGTGTATGTACATTGACGAGGAGAAAGAAGAAGGGACTGCAAGCTTTAATACATATCAACACATACATATCAATAAAATGCCTTAATCTTTCAAACTGAATAGTACTGACCTTTACGAGTGGTGTGGTTCATTCCAAGCGTTACCTGGAGGTACTACTTTGACTACAAGTGTGGCTGGTTGTTCAGTCACACTTGTCGATTTATCGCTTCTTAAGCAGTTCTTTTATACCCCAGCACTTGCAAATGTAGCAGCCAGCCAATTGATTCACAAAACTGACCACATTAGTTCTACACCGAATATCTATTTTGGGATGGAAGAATTCATTCCACCGTTTTGCTGCTTTTGTTTCCAAGTCATTTCGATGGAATTGTTTCGTAAACGTTTGAACAGAATTTCGGGTGTATTTCCGTTTTGTGTTTGATTTGTTTGTTTTCAAAATCATTTTGAATGTGACAAATGACCGTTTTGAAAGTCACCACACAGACGAATGACGGTGATTAATGTCTTGGAATATCTCTTCGGTCTCTGAAGAATTAGGCCTACGCAAAATATTGCAAAAGAATCGTTGTCGTCGTCGTTGTGTCGCAGTCGTCTACCTGAGAGAAGGGTGTGCGGTTATTTGTACATGATAATTGTGTGATTTCAAATATTTCCGTAATGGAATTATTAATGATTCGGCGGGGTTGCCATCACAGTGTTCTAAATAACATGTAACATATGAATTCCTAGCGCAGCGTATGTGCTAGATTTCGTATCAAAATGTGTATCAAGTTATTTTGTATTTTGAATTTTATCATTTCAGTATGTCGGAGATTATCAATCATACTTACTAAAGTCACGTGTAAAACACCGTCACTCACTCGACAACCCCAAGTTTTATCGTATAACCACCCGCAACGCACGCGAACTTTGTGTTGAATTAACTTAAAAATTAATTAGCCCTTATAGCATTTTCCGAAAATGTTGGCAGTCCTTACCGAAAAATGCCCAAATCTTAAACGTCACGTACAAATGAAAAAGTCATTTTTAATATTTTTTTGTTTTCGTTGGAATAATGCGTTTTCGGCCAAGTGACAGTCATCTGAAAACATTGTTACACGCACTTGTCTTTAGTCTGAAGGATCTGAGGTTGGATGGAGTGCAATGTTCTGGATACGATATAAGGGAATTCATTAACATATGCATATGTAAAGGGTGGTCTAAATCAAGATTTCATTTAAAAAATTCAAAAAAGTGAAAAAAAAAATTATTTCGCCATATAAATAGCTTATTCGAAACAGCAAATATTGTCATTATTTATGAAAAATAATTTCAATCATGTGTAGGATTTAGTGTTTCCCGGACTTTTTTCATTTTCCGGGAAAACGGGAATGAAAATTTTCATTCTCGGGAATCCCGGGAATTCCCGGGAAAAAAATATTTTAGGTATGTCCAATATGGTTTAAAAAGTCAACATTTAGTAAGAGGTGCGATTTTTTAACCCATAACGCCCACCGTACAAGTCTTTGTACTTTCTTTGAATGCAACTTCTTAAACTATATGGTCAAGTGATCGAGAAGAACAAAACAAAATAATAATAATCTAAAACTTAATATTTTTATTATTGTATAATATAAGAAAATAATAATAATAATCAAGTAAAAACGGCGTTAAGTTCGGCCGGGCCGAACACTATATACCCCCCACCATGGATTGCATTCCACAGAGGTTGTCGGTTTTCGTAGAAGTGCAGTAATATTACAGGAAAATATATATTTTTTTAATATAACCAAACCAAAACAAATACAAATATTGAAAAATTTATTTTATAAATAAATATAATATTTTAATTATTTCAAACCACGCTTCTAAGGTAATGTTACCAATAGGTCAATTCAAAAAATAAATATTCTTATATTTATATTTTCAAAAATATTTTCACAGCCATAGATATTGGTAGATAGTGGGTGCTACACTGTTGTATTTCCATTCTATTTTAATTCCAAAAGTACAAATTTTGAAAATCCATTATCAGACGTACATAGTGCAAAATAACCTAACTTCATGATTCAACCAATTTTTGCCGTAAAAGAAAAAGTACGAATTTGGAAAAAAACTTTTTATTTTGCGTGTCTATGCAGTCAGAGGAATGTATACACCGAATTCCATGATTCCATTTGATTGGTACCATTTTTACGCCTTTGACGTTTCTACGCAATTAGAATTTTATCATTCTAGCTGTAGTCGTTTAGTTGGTACTATTTTTATCCCTCTGTACCATTGTATCCCTTGAAAGTACTTATTTCGAAAAATTTGTCTATTTTCCGTATCTACGCAGTCAGAGGAATGTATACTCCGAATTTCATGACTCTAGCTGCGGTCATTTGATTGGTACTATTTGTATCCCCTTTTTTCATTTTAACCCCAAAAAGGACGAATTTTGAAAAATTCGTGTATTTTACTTGTCTATGCAATCAGAGGCATGTATACACCGAATTTCATTATTCTAGGTACAGCCGTTTGGTTGGTACCATTTTTATCCCTCTATTCCTATTTTACCCCTTAAAAGTACGAATTTGGAAAAAATACTTTTATATTATGTATCTACCCAATTAGAGGAATGTGCACACCGTGCACATTGTGTTTCTAGCTGTTGTCGTTTGATAGGTACCATTATTATCCCACTTCATTCCCAACCGATCTACGACTATAAGACGCATTTATGGAAAATTTGAACGTTCTAGCTCCTTTCGTTTAGATGCTAGCGTGCTTTCAACAGACGGACGGACGGACATGGCTAGATCGTCTTAGAATTTTATGACGATCAAGAATATATATCGAGGGCTTATATTCAATAACCTCTATCTACCACTTACATCGATTACATTGATTGATTGATTGTTATGGTTGAAGGTTTAAAAATATGGCTACTTGTATCTCCTTACAACGTATTGCATATGATTACGTATCTTCAAATGACGAAGATAGTGAGGGCGTATTTATTACAGGTTCGTAACTGCAAGTAATATGAAACTACATGAAAGTATGTGCCTAATAATTACTCAAATTTACTCCAAAATTTTAACCAGATTCCGAAAACGAAAACGTTATCGAAAATGTGTCCATACGCTACAGATCTAAAAGAGTCCATAACTCAACGTCAAAAAAACGGAGTGTGAATGGTAGTAAGCGAATGCTTGGACAACAATATTTAGGATTTTCAACGGTTGATGCAGGATTCAAACAGAACTTCCCAAAAGCAGAAAGAAAAATAGGCCCAACATGTTCATCGCGCACTTGTAGAAAAAGTAAGGTGAGACACTGCCAAAGCTTTGATGAGAGAAGAAGGAAACAAATTTTTGAAACATTTTGGAACAAGACTTGGGAAGCAAAGCAAGAGTTTGTAAAGCTGTATGTAACAAAGATTATGAAGAAAAGATGCACGGTAGAAAACAGAACAGCTTTATGTTTAAACTACCACACAACGAATTTCCGTTGCAGGTATGTCGACCCATGTTCTTATCAACGCTATCTTTACGTATTGACATGGTTAAAGGATGGATTAATTCGAACGATAAACCAATTTCGGCGACACTTGCACCAAAAAAAATCCCAGAAGGGGGGTTGTAAAATTTTCTTGTCTAAATATCTGCAGAATTTAGACAAGATGGAAAGCCATTATTGTCGCAAGGACACCACTAAAATATACATAGCCACCACTTTTAAAACCAAAGCAGATGTTTTTAAAGATTACCTTGAAAAATGTTCAGAGAAGGCAGTAAAGCCCGTTTCAATTTTTAAATTTTGTACAGTTTTTGCCCAACAAAATTTAGCGCTCTTTATGCCTCGCAAAGATCAGTGCGATATTTGTGTGGGGTTTAAGGCCAAGCAAATAAAAATTGAAGAATACGATGCACATATCATGTATAAACAACGGGCTCAACTTGAAAAACAACAAGACAAACTTGCAGCTGAAGAAGGACGAAGCACGAGTTTACCATGGATGCACGTGTTTACCATGGATGCACAAGCAGTAAAGCTTTGCCCCGACATTAACGCCTCAGCCATTTATTATAAACAACGCCTATAAGTACACAACTTTACCGTGTACAATCTCGCCAAGCATCAATGTTCAAATTACTGGTGGAACGAGACTGATGGAGACCTGTCCGCTTCGACGTTTATTTCGTGCATAATCCACCATTTGTCAACACACTGTCTAACAGATACTCTTCCAATAATAATTTACTCAGATGGTTGCGGTTACCAAAACCGTAACCACTATTTGTCGAATGCTTTGTCCAATTTTTCAATAGAAAACAACAAAATCATAGAACAAAAATACTTGGAGAAAGGACACACACAGATGGGGTGTGACAGTACTCATGCAAAGATAGAGGCTAAGTTGAAAAATCAGACCATATATTTGCCATACGACTACGTCAGAGTAACCAAAGATGCCCGCAAAACAGTCAAAATCAACAATAAAATCAATAAAAAGCCATTTGATGCATTATATTTAGATTATAGTTTTTTTTTTAAAACTATAAGGATACTAACCTTATTCGATTTTCAAGTATTAGACCTGGTCGAGCAAAAAATGATCCGACAGTATCCCAACTAAGATCTCTCTTATATTCGCCAAGTGGTAGCATTCAGTTTAAAGTGAATTTTGATCATAATTACACTGAACTACCTATTACAATCAAGAAATATGAAGGTCACATAGAACCAAAGCTATTGCATACCGGTCGACTCCCAATCCAGCAAAACAAATGGAAACATTTACAGGATCTAAAGGTGGTAATTCCAGAGGAGTATCACTATTTCTATGATAATCTCAGCCAGGCGCAGTAAAAATTCTGAAAATGTATTATAATCCTTTAATATAGCTTTCACTACAAAATTATAATTACACAAGTTTTTTTTCTGTGTAGGGTGCAAATGTTAGGACCTGTTCTGCCATTTTTCCATCCCCAACATTTCTTGTGAACATATCTACCCCCTATCTCCCACCTTTTTGTGGATCCCCATACAAAAACCGTAAAACAAACTTAATTTTAAAATAAGGCAATACCCTCTATCTATATATTATTTTCCTACGCAATGATTTCATTTGTGAGTCAATACCCTCTATCTACCAAAGAAGCTAAAATAACTCGAATTTCAACAAAATTTTTAGTTAGGGTGTTTGTAAGACACATTTTGTTAATATTGTGGAAGATGAGTTCATTAAAATTGTTGCTAATTTGCGAATAAAACAGTTTTTTGGCTTTCCTGAAAAATTGTGTTTTTGTAGATAGAGGTTATTGAATATAAGCCCTCGATATACTTTACATGGTCTCACGTCGATATTTCAAGGTGTTACAAACGGAATGACAAAGTTAGTATACCCCCATCCTGGAGTTGGAGGGTATAAAAATAATTATAATATAGTAATATAAGAAATGAATGAATGAGTGTTAATGGGTTAAAATACTGACATATTATAAATTAAAAGAAAATGTTTTTTTTTTAATATTTTAGAAATTATTTTTCATTTTATAAATATTTTACTCTAGACAATTAGTAACGATTCGGGAATTCCCGGACTCCAAACCCTATTCATGTGGCTACACCGGTTGGTTTTGCAATAACGCATCCTGTCAACCCAATTTTCCAAAATATTGGTGACGGTTTCTGGCTTTATTTCACTATTGAATTGTTCGCCTTATGGGCATCTCTCTTTAATTCATCGGTCCTTGATGGTAACCGAGGTAGTCTTTTTACATCGCCGAGATGGCTGATAACACGTGCCCCGCAAAAATGTTCAAATGGAAATGATGTTTTCAGAAACATCTTCATGGAAAAATGGACCAATGACACGACCGCACCGGACTCTTATTCACTGAGGTTGCATTGGCTTCTCCACGATCGTTTGCCGCGGTTTCGTTCCTTAGATACAGTAGTTTCTGTTATTAACTTAGACGGAGAGGTGAAAAATCGATTCGTCAGAAATTACGATTTTTCGAGCAAAATTTTTTCCCACACTGAGTAAAGCGATAACGAAGCGGATGCCCTTCACTTGTTGGGTTTGGGTTACATTGGCTTTGGAAAAAAGTTTGCATTATTTCCCAACATTGTTCAAGCGTAAAGCGATTCATTTCATTCTACGGAGATATAATACTGACATTCTGTCAATATTTCGAGCGGGATAGAGCTCTCACTGTGCTTTCATATGACCATCCTCTTCAGGTGAATGAGTTGGTACTCATAACATTGTAACTGGGATGTTAACTGGATATATATATAATATCATATCAAAAATATTAACAGTGCGAAAGTACTTTTTGGACCTGAACAAAATCATATACACATGAAACTAGAGATAATATGTAGAAAAACTGTGTACTCAGTTTTTCATTTGGCGATCTTTCCTCCTTGTTCCAGGACTTTATATATCCCAAGGATAATAATTTATTTTCATACTTTCGAGAGCCATGAACAGGGGTATGAAATGAAAGAGAAGAATGTCTCTTCCAAATACTAAAAATTACATGTCTCTATATGTATGAGTTTAGCATTAACAACCATTTGAATTTTTCTGCCTTAAATAGTAAAAGATGAATAAACAAATAAAATTGAATTTGTTGTTAATACTAAACTAATACAGAAGAAGCATTATATTTAAAATATTTTTAAAAGATATTCTCTTCCATTTGATATATCGGCTTTTATGACTCGCTAAAGTATGAAAATAAATTATTTATGCATATATATCCTTTAAATTAAAAGTCCTGTAAAAATGAGAAAGGAAATGAATAATTGAGTACACAGTTTTTCTAGTACGATTTCCAGTTTCGCATATATATGTATATTGTATTGCTTAGGTCCAATAAAATGTGAAACGAAACTGTTGTTTTCCTTATGTTCTCCGATTTTAATGAAAGTTTGTTTAATTCTGAATAAAGGAAATTGTAAATGAATTTGCAGACATAAGAGTGGAACGAAAATCAGGAATTTTGTAGTAAAGTAATTTTAAAAACTCGTAACTTTTTTCTGGAAGGAGATTGAAAAATAGCTCTGTCGAACAAATTAAGACTTTTTGAATGGAACAGAATAGCGATATTATATTATAATAATTCTGAAAGAGCATGTTGAGTAGATAATTTTTGTAGAATAAACTTATAGTCCAGCTGGTCTGAGTTTCTTTTTATAGCGGGTAAAAATTTTCATTTTTGGTCGAAGGGAGCACTATACTAATGTCTGAGAGAATTCTTATTGTCAGAAATATATTGTGGAATTTTATGAGGATCTTTTTTGTGGAAGATCTTAACCTCCTCTATTTATGGGTCAACTTGACCCCTTTCAAAAAATTCCTTTCAAAAAGGACAGTAAAGGATTCAAATGTTCTACGAAAAAAATTGTCGAAAAATTTTAGTGAGGTTACCGAAGACACCAATGTTGTAAATAAAGCTCTTCACGATTACATTGCAAAAGTAAACCACAACTTATACAGCAAAATTACTATGGTTAAAATGAGTCCATGTTTTTGGATGATCGATATTTTTCGACAAAAAAATGTGGGTATTTTGGTAGAGCACAGAAAACAAAAATAAAAATTGGATATTTTTGCTAAATAAATAAACTTCTAGTCCAGACCAGCTCGACTATAAGTTTATTCTACAAAAATGATCTACTCAACATGCCCATTCAGAATTATAGAAATATAGTCGGTGCTCTGTTTCCAAATTGTTGTTGGACAGTGTAATCCTTTGCGTTTACTTTAATTTTAAGCAAATTGCTTCTAGTTTAATATAAAATTATCAAATCTTCAAAAATATATATTTTGTTTTTTTCTTAATTCCCTCTATTTTTTTAATAATCAAAGAAGATCTTCTTCGATTTATTAAAATAATATTTTATTAACAGATAAAAGTGTCAGTAAGATGCTCCATAAGTTTCATGAGTTCACGGTACTTTCTTATAAACGTGATTGCAGTCGAAATCAAATATATTCTGATCGGTCCCATTATAAAATGGAAGAAGAAAATGTATCGATAAATGTAGAAGTTGTGACACTCATGTCTCGTATTTTTGTTTGTTTTCAAATGATTAAATACGACACATACTTCTAGTAAAAATGATCATAACTTCTACATTTATTCATAGATTTTTCTTCAGCTAAAACTGGTTTTCTTCGCTAGGATGGAAAATGAAAAATATTATTTTAATTTCTGTTTTTAATGGATTTTATTGTTTTACTTAATGGGTTTTATTTATTTTATTGAAAAATTGAAAAAAAATATATTATTTTAGTTTTTTGTTTGTTTTATTTTGGTCTGTAATCAATATTTGATTGGAACTGGAATATTATTCTGACTCAAGACCATTTTGCTTCTATATTTTATAGAATGCAAATTTATTTACAAATGACATGGTGACATTTATTACTAGGCTGCACACTACTACTATCATGATTTCCACCCTGTGGAAGGTAGTGCCTAAGAGGCATAATTTAAGAATCAGTTAATAGAAAATTCAATTGTATTTCACGTCAATGAAAACAAATTTATCGGTGATTAATTAAATTCCATAGGATGGATGAAATGTCATTCAAATTGAAAACTCATTTATGTCAGTTCGACAATAATGTTACTTAGTCCACTCTTGCTTTAATCGCTCCATATTTATATGTACATATTTGCATAGTTTATATGTAGATGTATTTGTGTTCGCGTACGTATGTATGTATGCATGTCAGTGAAGCCGGGTACGTTCGGTAGTTGCTATTGTTTGCTTTTGATAAATGCGTGGCTTTGACTACTTAACACTTCCTCTGCCGAGGGGTGGGAGAGAAGTCAACACAACACACCTTCCTACGCACTCCATTGTTTTGGTTTGTTGGATGCCCGATGGACTTTATGTACATTTGTGTGCCGAGTGACATTCTCAAAGAAAACAAACGCTCTGTAATTAAATTGTAAGACATTCTCCAGCCATGACGGATGAATGTCCAACCTTAATTGGGCCTAAGGGGGCGTTTAAGTTAAATTGCACTGGGTAACGAAACGATTCGATGTTACATCCTTAAACTACAATAATACATCATTTGATATGGGCAAACAGTGCAACGCAATGAAGGACTTACCAAAGACAATATATCACCTGCCTCCATGTAAATGGGCATTTATGACAAATACCAAAAAAAAACATGTATTCTATGATGTAGGACGTGCATAACCCATGAGCTGTTGCATTTCGAAGAAAATTAGATGCTTTGGCCATAATCCTTTCCTCCTCTTTCCATTAAAATTTATGTCTTGCAACAGTGATACATCCATACAGATGTAAACTATCGATTGTATTCGAAAATATAATTGTTGCCCGAAACTGACAAATATTGGACACCTCTGCATCCCTCCCACACGCAGTACCGCAAGTGTAGTCGCATGATTATGTTGTAACAACAATTACACTATGACAACATCAAATCAGATGCATAGGAGTACCGGAGTACCTACATTCCTACATTCACATACATGTGCATGTCTGTAATTTATTTACATCAACACACACATACTGGACACACTCATATTTTCTATTTGAGCATAAATCATTTGTACATTTCTGTTGATTATACATACATACCAACACATATGTATGTATGTATGTATCATACATACGCAAAATGTCACATTGTTGTCATAAAGCCACTCTCTGTTCTTGCCTTTGTAAGTTTATATTTAGGAATGCCAAATCCGAAACCAAAAACAAACAGAAAACTGGGAAGATTCTCCATCACCACTCAGTGGTTTCATATAGATCGAATCAATAAAATCAAAAGTAGGGAAATAATTAATGGCATAAACGATTTAGATGAAATTTGGCAGATATATAGCTTAAGTTTTGTAGTGGGGTCTCTAAATTTAAAAGGGACTGCAAAGTTTGGATATACATAAGTTGGAGTGATTCGGCAACACTGACTGGCAGAAAACTATTATTTCGGTGTTTTCATCATACATCATAGGATGGGGATATTCTAGTATGTTATTCCGTTCCTAACACCATGAAATATCGACCTGAGGCCCTATAAAGTATATATGTATTCATGTCGTACTTGCAGAAAAAAATGGATCAATCGGCTGTAGCTCGACTGTTTGGTTGTTTTTTCGAGGAATTATTCCATAATTGGTGCACAAATTCAATTTTGACTACACTTTAATGGAATTTTGTTTCCGAGCCAGCCCAATGTTTGCACTTACTGTGACGCTGATACCTAGGACTCTTCAGCACTTATGTACGAAATCAACCACAAACAAGTAAAAATGGCGTTAAGTTCGGCCGGGCCGAAATTTATATACCCTCCACCATGGATTACATTCCACACATGCTGTCGTAGAATTGCAGTAACTTTACAGGAAAACGTAAATTTTTGTATATAGCCAAACCAAAACAAATACAATTATTGAAAAAAAATAATATCCCTATTAATAAAGGGTGTTTTTTTATTGAGGTATAGAACTTTAAGTTGGCATCACTTTTTTAACTGGCGGCCATTTTGTCAGCTGTCAAGTGATTAATATTTAGTTTGGTTTGCCATTTCATCATGAACAGGTTGACAAAAGAACAACGCTTGCAAATCATGCAAATTTATTTCGTAAATAATGGTTCAGTTCGCGAAGTTCACCGCAAGCTCCGTCCATTTTATGGTCGACATAGTCCATCAGAGCAATTAATTCGGTTAACCATGGATCGTTTTCGCACTACGTTTACTCTATGTGATAATACGCATCCGCAGAGACGTCGAACAGTGCGCACCGAAGAAACAATTGCCGCTGTAGAGCAAAGTGTTGAAGAGGACCCGAATGAATCGATTCGCCACCGTGCACAGCAATTGGAGTGGTTGAAAATTGGACCTGTAGAATTGGCTATATTCGAGCCAGCCGCGGCGGCCACATGCCCGAAATCATATTTAAACATTAATGGCATAAAATTATCCTTCCAATAAAGCCAAATTGATGGACATTAAAACGATTTTCTTGTGTTTTATTTCAATTCGAAGTTCTATACCTCAATAAAAAACACCCTATATTATAAATCCTTAGTGTAGGTCTGTCTATCTGTTTGTTTGTTCCGCAATCACGGCTGAACCGATGTCGTTGAAATTTTGAGTACAGATAGATGCAGGTCTGGAAGGAACTATAGGCTACAGAATTTGTAAAAATTTGCTCTGCGGGCGGAGGGGGCGTGGCAATAGTGTGTTTGAGAGCTAGAAGGCTGAAAATTGGTACATATATATTACTGACCACGAGAATGATAAATATACTCCGAAATTTGGATTTTCATTTTGTGGGCGTGGCAATAGTGTTTTTTAAGCTAGAAGGCTGAAAATTGGAACGTATGTATTACTGACCACGAGAATGATAAATATGCTGCCGAAATTTGGATTTCCATTTTGTGGGCGTGGCAAAAGTGTTTTGAGAGGTAGTAGGCTGAAAATTGGATTTTCGTTTCGTGGGCGCTAGGGCGTGGCAAAAATGTTTTGAGAGCTAGAAGACTGTATATTACTGACCCCGAGAAAGATAAATATGATTTTGAATTTTCGTTTCGTGGGCGGTGGGGCGTGGCAAAAGCAAGAAGGCTGAAAATTGGAACGTATATATTACTGACCGCGATAATATCAATATGATAAGATCAATATGAAACCTGATTTTAATTTTACCATTTGTTTTTTTTTGCCTGGCGAAGCGGGCGGGGTTCAGCCAGTAATTTTAAAGTAAGGCTATCAATACGTTTATATTGGGTCCGCAAAATAACATTTTTTTTGAAAATGCTATAAAAAAAGTACTGAAATATTTTCTCAAATTTCTTTTTTTATTTGAAAGTAGAATCCTTCCGGTTAATAATGGAAAATAATTTCAATCAAATGGCTGCCTCGGGCACCCCACAAATAATAGTCCAACGGTTGAATAGTTGAAAAAAAAAAACATTAGATGACGGACCCTATATTATATATACCGAAATAATACTTCAAGTCACTTCAAAAAAATAAATATAAGGCAGCAATCTTCAAAAAAGCTTAAATACCATAAATATTGACAGTTAGTGGGTGCTACAGTTGGTTGTATTTCTATCCTATTTTAGTTCCAAAAGTACAAATTTGAAAATCCATTTCATTCAACCAATTTTTGTCGTTAAAGTAAAAAAGTACGAATTTGGAGTCAGAGGAATGTGTACACCGAATTCCATGATTTTAGCTGTCCCTGGTCGATATTTCAAAGTTTTACAAACGGAATGACAAAGTTAGAGTACCCCATCCCGGAGATGGAGGGTATAAAAATTAAATTTTTTATCCTTTTAGATTTTAATGTCATTGCGCAGAGAAACAACCGGTCAAAAGTCAATTTTTTTATTTTTTTTTAATAACTTTTGATTTCAATTGAAATATATGTATTGAAATAACACCATTTCATATTTAAAAAAAATATATAAAATAACTGCAAAATTTTAGTTTGCATATATTCTGAAAACCCTTTATTTACAACTTCGAAAAAGTAATAGGCCATGATTTATGTGTCAACTTTTTTAATGCGAAATTAAGAATTTTCTAAAAATTTGGGTTGTAATCTTAATTTGTGTGAAATTCGCGTTCGTATTGACTTGTGTTTTGGGTGTTCCAAAAAATAAAATATAATATAACAAGTAAGGAAAGGCTAAAGTCGGGCGGGGCCGACTATATAATACCCTACACCACTCCCATCTTTAGTCATATTTAACAAATATGGTAAATAAAAAATAAAATTAAAATTTTCCGGCGGACAAATACAAATTATACAGTAGTAATAGGATGAATCGGGCCGACATTTGAAAGGAGACCTATAGCAACTCATGGACCTATATATTTCTCATTCACGGTAGGTATTCATAGTTGAAATATATCATGATCCGATGTAAGACGTAGTTTCTAGAGCTGTATTAGAGTAGAATGGGGGGTTATTCCAAAGTGTGGATACATATATTTGACTTTGTATTCTCAGTTGAAATATAATATAATCTGCAAAATTTGAAAAAAATCCGATATAAAATTTGCGTTCTTGAGGGGTAAAAATTGAAATGGGGCCATTTGTAAGTGGTCCCATATAAAAAAGTGGTTCCATATAGATCACTTTCAAAGTAAGTATTCTTAGTTGAAATATGACATGATATACAAAATTATATCGAGATCTAATGCATGATATGGGTTCTAGAGATGTAATAGAGTAGAATGGGGGCACAATTTGTATGGGGGTTATACCAAAATATGGACCCATATATTTGACTTTCATAATATAAGAAGACATATTATGTTGAAATATAATACAACATTAAAAATTTGTTAAACTTCCGATGTAAATTGTGGGTCCTATAGGGGTAATAATAAAAATGGGGGCCATTATAAGGGCGCTACATTAAAAAGTGGGCCCATAGAGACCACTTTCAAAGTAGGTATTCTTAGTATGAAATATGAATAAATGAATAAATATGAATGAAATATAACATGATATGCCACATTTTATCAAGATCCAATGTGAGATGTGGGTTCTAGAGCGATAATAATGTAAACTGAGGGCCCATTTGTGTGGGGGCCATACCAAAACATTGACCTATATAGCTGGCTTTCAAAATACGTGTTTCTAGTGTAAATGTAACATTGTGTGGAAAATTTGATCAAATTGCAATGAGAAATGTGTATTTTCGAGCAATAATATTGTAAATCGGATGTACATTTGTATGGGGGCTATATCAAAACATATACCCATTTGGTCCACACTCCCGTGAGCTGTTTCAAGTTCAAATATAACACGATCCTGAAAATTTGGTCATGATCCCATGTAAAATGTGATTCTAGAGCAGTAATAGTGTAAATTATAGGGATATTTGTATGAACCGATCTAACCCGCATTCGCCGCAGGTGTATTTTGTTGGATTATAAGATGTTCTGCCCGATTAAAAGAAAATCGGGTACAATATGTGGTTTCTAGAGCGGAAAAAGTCAAATCGGGAGCGACATTTGTATGGGGGCTATATCTAAATCTGAATCGATCTTACCCACTTTCACCATAGCTGTTTTAAGTTTGATTATAAAATGTTGTGCCAATTTTAACGAAGCTCGGGTATAATATGTGGTTTCTAGAGCGGAATAAGTCAAATCGGGAGCGACATTTGTATGGGGGCTATATCTAAATCTGAACCGATCTTACCCACTTTCAGCATAGGTGTTTCTAGCTCGATTATAAAATGTTGTGCCAATTTTAACGAAGCTCGGGTATAATATGTGGTTTCTAGAGCGGAATAAGTCAAATCGGGAGCGACATTTGTATGGGGGCTATATCTAAATCTGAACCGATTTTCTTAAAATTCAATCCCAATTGTCCTTGGCCAAAAAAAGTAACTCCTGCCAAATTTCATGGCAATCGGACCACAATTGCGATCTGTAGAGTGCGAACAAGCTTAGAAGGACAGCAGACAGACGGACAGACAGGCATCGTTAAATCGATTCAGCTGGTGATTCTAAGCCGATCCGTATACTTAAAGGTGGGTCTAGCTCAATTATTTCTTGGTGTTACAAACATTTGGCGCGAAACTAACTTATAATACCCTAGTCCACGAAGTGGTGTAGGGTATAAAAAGACAAAAATGTCCAAGAAGAGGTTGTGACTTACACCACTTAGTAGTCCAAGGGATCATAAGTAAGTACTTTTAATCTTAAGTTGCTCTTTTTTCTTTAGAGCCATTTTAAGCGACACATATTATAACAAACGGAAATTTTCTAATTAATAATAAAGTGAACGTGACACGCCCATTTTTTTTCAAAAATCAGAAATAATGGGACATATCAAAATGCCAAATTTCAGAATTATATGATAGTAAATAAAAAAGTTATATATATTATTATATGGGCGTGGACCGCCATATATTTTTTTTTAAATCAGAAATAAAGTCGCATATCATCATGACAAATTTAAGAATTTTATTATGATAAATAAAAAAGTTATAGGGTTTTGGCCTAAATTACCACTGTGCATTGTCGACATTTAATAGTAAAATTAGGGGATCGCAAAAGTATGGGCATTTCAATGTATATCAGAGTGAGGTTTTTACAAAATTTAAAGAAACAATTCTGCAGGAAAATGAATTTACTAGATGGCGTCAAACATTCAATTGCTTATAAAGTTACATTTTTATATATATTATAGCAACTAACACAATTTACATTTTAATTTTTGCAAAATAAAAAAAAAAATTCTTTGGGTTAAAAAATGTACACATTTTTTAGTTTTGAAAAGTTGAAAAAATGTTAAAATTTTAAGAAAATTAAAAATTGTAAATTTATAAACATTATGATTACATTTCTGATTTTTTACGAGTTTCAGCTCATATATAGAAGGTGATGCCCGGCCTCTATAAGGAGATGATTCTCACAAACGAACGAGAAGCACAACTCACTTGCCGAATTTGCGTTTAAAAAATCGCACCAAGTAATAAAGCACACATGCCATCTTACAAGCATCTCATTGAGTTGCATATTTAAGTATGTGTATATGCAGGTATAGTTACCCAGCAATACTTCTGCCGTGCCAATGCTCATTTGTTTTAGTTTTTTCGTTTGCATTTTTTTGGTCTGTAATCAATATTTGATTTGAACTGGGATATTGTCTTGGCTCAAGACCATTTTGCTTCTATATTTAATAGAATGCAAATTTATTGCATTTATTACTTGGCTGCAGAGCCAGGACAATATCCCAGTTCAAATCAAATATTGATTACAGACCAAAAAAATGCAAACGAAAAAACTAAAACAGATTACAAACGAAAAAACTAAAAAAAAAATTATAACATCAATCCATGGTTTACTGTTGCCTATTTGAACAAGTGTATAAAAACTCGCCTTAATGTCCATACAATTATATAATGTCTAGCTATTTGAGAGAAAGAGAAATTACTTGTTACTATTTCCCCACAAATCCCACCGATATACGAATTTACAACTCTAAATATGAAGTACTTTTTCCAGCTGCTTTGCTATTTCCAGTTAAATATGCTAAGAGTGATTTGTTATTGTGGCGCTCTGCCTACCACTTCGTGGTGTGAGCTTGATATATAGTCCTTTTCTTTTACTGCGAAGAGCCTACGAAAAGTCAGTGTTCCCTTTTCCCTTTCCACACCGGGCTAGTTAGACATCTACCCTGAATGAATGTTTACTTTGTCGACACTATTTGTACTTGTTTTTATTGTTTAATTTAAAGATTGGGTCAACACTTAGTTGTGATTATGGATTATGTTTTTCGGTTTTCCATTGATTGGATGATTTTCCAAATGTAAATGATAAATGCGGCTGCATTACTTACATTTCAAACTTTCCCATATTTTTCAGCCTGTATGATAGATATAGATGAATAATAGCACACTATAGTGATTAAATCGGTAGAAACATTTGTTTTATTGGAGATTTCATAAGGACCGACTTATTTTTCACTGCATTGCAATTAATTGTTACAGGAACAGTGAATGGACATGTAAACATAGGCTTCAGCACAGAGCAATATGACAGCAACTTTATTATTTAGCATCTCATCTATCTCTTCGTTGTAAAGTCAGTCTAATCTAATCGAAATTTGCCGGTGGAAAACACGTGGATGCCACCATCTCTCTCGCTTTTAACCACAATTGATGTTGTGATTTATGATTTCGGAATTCTTGGATGTCGTTCGTGTTGTGACCATTAAATTAATTGCAATTTATCGATTTTGAAATTGCACAACACGACGACAAACACACACACCCATACACACCACGCACAGACCCAGACAGCAGCATCTGAATGGCTGGGCTGGTGTGCCCATATGAAGGGTTCATTCAAATTCATAAAGATGACGGCGAGGATGCTCACCAGGATGACGATGATGACGGTGATGAGGGTCATAAATGTTGTTAGAAATGCATAAAAACATACTCAGACGCACACACACGCTCGCATACTAGCAGAGAGCAGCGAGTGCACACAGAAGGATTTATTTTGTTAGCGAAACTACAACAAAGCTCAGCACCGTCAGCATCACCATCATCATCATGTAGCAGCATTCATACTTGAATGAAATCTACGTTATGTCTGTCCGTCCGTCCATCCACATGTCTGCTATGCAGTCGCCCCCCATCTGTTGGTCATGGCTGCTGGATGGCTGTTGGCTGGGTGGTGGAGGACAGACAAAGAACCAGCGAAACTTCGCTATTCGCTCATGCTGGAATAAAAATACACATTTTACATGCCGTGTCACGAATCACGATAATTCAAACTTTCATATGTGATGTGGAGGACATGAGTTTCTGTCGGCGTTTTTTTATATTTTTGGCCATCGAAATAACACAGAAAATCATTACACTGCGAATCATTTGAATGGGGATCCGAATTCGAGTTACAAGTGAAAACATGTAACATGATATATACCAGAAACTTATAGTTTCGAAATTACAAAATTAGAAAAAAAACAAGTAAGGAAAGGCTAAAGTCGGGCGGGGCCGACTATATAATACCCTACACCACTCCCTGCGTATGTACCTCGCTTTGATTACTAAACCCAGGTATTTCATGGGAGCAATTTTATGTAGTTCATACAAATTATATAAATTATATTCATATAATTTATACGCAATAAATTCATTTTTAGTCAAATTTAACGAATATGGTAAATAATATGGTAATTGATCCAATTGTCTGACAGACAAATACAAATTATACAGTAGTTAACAAAAGTCATACCAAAGTATGGACATATGGGCATCACCCAAACAATTCTCATTGCAATTCAATTCGGTAAAAAAGTGAAATCGGGAAGGATTTTTGCATCCTGTAAATGTATGTGTTTGACAAAAAATGTTAAATCGGAAAGGACATTTGTATGGGGGTAAAGTTTGGCCAAAATCGGTTAAACATTCGGGAGCAACATTTGTATGAGGGCTATATCTAAATCTGAACTGATCTTTCCCAATTTTTGTATACGTGTTTCTAGTTGGATTATAAGATGTTCTGCAAAATTTAAAGAAAATCGGGTACAATATGTCGTTTCTAGAGCGGAAAATGTCAAATCGGGAGCGACATTTGTATGGGGGCTATATATATATCTGAACCGATCTTATCCAATTTTTGTATACGTGTTTCTAGTTGGATTATAAGATGTTCTGCAAAATTTAAAGAAAATCGGGTACAATATGTCTTTTCTAGAGCGGAAAATGACAAATCGGGAGCGACATTTGTATGGGGGCTATATCTAAATCTGAACCGATTTTACCCAATTTTTGCATACGTGTTTCTAGTTCGATTATAAGATGTTCTGCAAAATTTAAAGAAAATCGGGTACAATATGACGTTTCTAGAGCGGAAAATGTCAAATCGGGAGCGACATTTGTATGGGGGCTATATCTAAATCTGAACCGATCTTACCCAATTTTTGTAGAAGTGTTTCTAGTTGGATTATAAGATGTTCTGCAAAATTTAAAGAAAATCGGGTACAATATGTCTTTTCTAGAGCGGAAAATGTCAAATCGGGAGCGACATTTGTATGGGGGCTATATCTAAATCTGAACCGATTTTACCCAATTTTTGCATACGTGTTTCTAGTTCGATTATAAGATGTTCTGCAAAATTTAAAGAAAATCGGGTACAATATGACGTTTCTAGAGCGGAAAATGTCAAATCGGGAGCGACATTTGTATGGGGGCTATATCTAAATCTGAACCGATCTTACCCAATTTTTGCATACGTGTTTCTAGTTTGATTATAAGATGTTCTGCAAAATTTAAAGAAAATCGGGTACAATATGACGTTTCTAGAGCGGAAAATGTCAAATCGGGAGCGACATTTGTATGGGGGCTATATCTAAATCTGAACCGATCTTACCCAATTTTTTCGTACGAGTTTCTAGTTCGATTATAAGATGTTCTGCCAAATTTAAAGAAAATCGGGTACAATATGTCGTTTCTAGAGCGGAAAATGTCAAATCGGGAGCGACATTTGTATGGGGGCTATATCTGAATCTGAACCGATTTCCTCCAAATTCAATACCGATGGTCCTTGGCCAGAAAAAATAACTTCTGCCAAGTTTCATGACAATCGGACAACAATTGCGACCTGTAGAGTGCGAACAAGCTTAGATGGACAGCAGACGGACAGACGGACAGACAGACGTCGTTAAATCGACTCAGCTGGTGATTCTAAGCCGATCGGTATACTTAAAGGTGGGTCTAGCTCGATTATTTCTTGGTGTTACAAACATTTGGCGCGAAACTAACTTATAATACCCTAGACCACGAAGTGGTGTAGGGTATAACAAGTATGAAAAGGCATATTCGGTGATATGACTGCATCGGTCTCTACATGGCTTTGATAACTAAATATGAACCATTTTTATTTAGACTATATCAAAGGTTTCCATATTTTCCTGTTTACTATATGTTTATGATTAACGCGTAAATATAAAAAATTGACGTAATTCTATAAAAACATGTGACTGCTCTACGCACCGATCCACTTTACACAACTCTTCCAATTATACCTACAATGAGTTAAAATAAACTATAATGTCGGAAAACTTAACTTCGTACAGCGTTAACTCACTTCTTCCTTGTGAATTAAAGTTTACCTTTGAACTTGATTCTAGTTCAACATTTGCTCATACCAAGTATATATGTACTCAAATGGAGAACATTTATTTCCTCAAACCAAGAATTTTCTTCGCAGTAAGTAAATATTAACACAATTTGAGGGGAATTTTAGTAAAGTTTTCCTAAAACCAAGTAAATAATTACTTAAATTGAAGAAATTTTTCTTCAGTTTAAATAAGTAAACTTGAAATAAGTTCAATTGAACAAAAAATTAAAAAATATTCTCCAATAATTCAAACAAACGATTTTACTTCATTGGCGTAGGAAGGTGGTCCTGGGAAGGGCTAGGCCTCTCCCACAAAAATTTAGCACCACTCAGAATTTTAAATTCATTTAAAACTATTTAGCGAAATATTTTCCGATTTTCGCTACAGTCGTTTGGTTGGTACCATTTATATTTCCTTTCTCCCCGCAATCCCCCTAAAAGTAAAACAAGTAAGGAAAGGCTAAAGTCGGGCGGGCCGCCTATATAATACCCTACACCACTCCCTGCGTATATACCTCGCTTTATTACTAAACCCAGGTGTTTCATGGGAGCAATTTTATGTAGTTCATATAAATTATACATATAAACATGCATATAAATGCATCATTAGTCATATTTAACAAATATGGTAAATAATTGATCCAATTTTCCGGCAGACAAATACAAATTATACAGTAGTAATAGGATGAATAGGACCGACATTTGAAAGGGGCCTATAACAACACTTGGGACCTGGTTCAAAACATTAGCCTATATATTTCTCATTCACGGTAGGTATTCATAGTTGAAAGTAGAATGGGTCCCCATTTAGGTTATTCCAAAGTATGGACATATATATTTGACTTTGTATTCTTAGTTGAAATATAATATAATCTGCAATATTTAAAAAAAATCCGATGTTCTTGAGGGGTAAAAATTAAAATGGGTCCATTTGTAAGGGCTCTACATTAAAAAGTGGTTCCATATAGATCACTTTCAAAGTATGACCTGATATACAAAATTATATCGAGATCTAATGCACGATGAGGGTACTAGAGATGTAATAGAGTAGAATGGGGCCCCATTTGTATGGAGGTTATACCAAAATGTGGACCCATATATTTGACTTTCATAATATGTCTTCTTAGTTGAAATATAATACAAAATGAAAAATTCCGATGTAAAATGTGGGTCCTAGAGAGGTAATAATTCAAATGGGGGCCCACTTGTAAGGGCGCTACATTAAAAAGGGGGGACTTTATAGATCACTTTCAAAGTAGATATTTTTTTATTGAAATATAACATGATCTGCAAAATTTTATCAAGATCCAATGATGATGTGGGTTCTAGAGCGATAATAGTGTAAACTGGGGGCCCATTTGTATGGGGGCTATACAAAAACATTGACCTATATAGCTGGCTTACAAAATACGTGTTTCTAGTATAAATGTAACATTGTGTGGAAAATGTGAATTTTAGATCATTTATATCAAAACATGGACCAATGTGGTTCAGTTTCCCGCTAGCTGTTTCTAGTTTAAAATGAACACGATCCTGAAAATTTTGTCATGATCCCATGTAAAATGTGTATTCTAGAGCAATAATAGTGTAACTAACTAATGATACCCTAATCCACGAAGTGGTATAAAAAAATATATAAAAATATTTTTGAAGAAGATTTTAGAGCAGTAATATTGTAAATCGGAGGTACATTTGTATTGGGGACTATATCAAAACATGGACCCATGTGGTTCAGATTCTCGCTAGCTGTTTCTAGTTTAAAATGAACACGATCCTGAAAATTTTGTCATGATCCCATGTAAAATGTGTATTCTAGAGCAGTAATAGTGTAACTAACTAATGATACCCTAATCCACGAAGTGATATAAAAAAATATATAAAAATGTTTTTGAAGGTGTCATAATTTTCCGTAAAACTGGAATCATTTTTTGGAATTTAGACAAAAAAGTTAAACAAATTGTATACAAAATTTATTCTATATATAACAAGTAAGGAAAGGCTAAAGTCGGACGGAGCCGACTATATGATACACTCCACTTCCTATCTCATTACAATTCAATTCTGTAAAAAAGTGAAATCGGGAAGGATTTTTGTATCCTGTAAATGTATGTGTTTGACAAAAATGTTAAATCGGAAAGGACATCTGCATGGGGGTATATTGAAACATGGAACGATGTGTCCCGCTTTCGCCATGTATGTTTATAAAGGGTGATTTTTTAAGAGCTTGATAACTTTTTTTTTAAAAAAAACGCATAAAATTTGCAAAATCTCATCGGTTCTTTATTTGAAACGTTAGATTGGTCCATGACATTTACTTTTTGAAGATAATTTCATTTAAATGTTGACCGCGGCTGCGTCTTAGGTGGTCCATTCGGAAAGTCCAATTTTGGGCAACTTTTTCGAGCATTTCGGCCGGAATAGCCCGAATTTCTTCGGAAATGTTGTCTTCCAAAGCTGGAATAGTTGCTGGCTTATTTCTGTAGACTTTAGACTTGACGTAGCCCCACAAAAAATAGTCTAAAGGCGTCAAATCGCATGATCTTGGTGGCCAACTTACCGGTCCATTTCTTGAGATGAATTGTTCTCCGAAGTTTTCCCTCAAAATGGCCATAGAATCGCGAGCTGTGTGGCATGTAGCGCCATCTTGTTGAAACCACATGTCAACCAAGTTCAGTTCTTCCATTTTGGGCAAAAAAAGTTGGATATCATCTCACGGTAGCGCTCACCATTCACAGTTACGTTACGATTCGCATCATCTTTGAAGAAGTACGGTCCAATGATGCCACCAGCCCATAAACCGCACCAAACTGTGACTTTTTCTGGATGCATTGGTAGCTCTTGCAATGCTTCTGGCTGATATTCACTCCAAAATCGACAATTCTGCCTATTTACGTACCCATTGAGCCAAAAATGAGCTTCGTCGCTGAACACAATTTCTTTCTTTCTGAACTTTCTTAACAGAGCACGCATTTTGATAATAAAATTCAATGATTTGCAAGCGTTGCTCGTTAGTAAGTCTATTCATGATGAAATGTCAAAGCATACTGAGCATCTTTCTCTTTGACACCATGTCTGAAATCCCACGTGATCTGTCAAATACTAATGCATGAAAATCCTAACCTCAAAAAAATCACTCTTTAGATGCAATATAATATGTAAAGTTTGGCCTAAATCGGTTAAACATTTGGGAGCAACATTTATATATATATAAAAATTTATATCTAAATCTGAACCGATCTTACCCACATTCACGATGGGTGTTTTTAGTTGAATTATAAAATGTTGTTCCAAATTTAAAGAGAATAGAGTGAAATATGTGGTTTCTAGAGCGCAAAAAGTCAAATCGGGAGCGACATTTGTATGGGGTTACATCTAAATCTGAACCGATATGACCCACTTTCACCATAGCTGTTTCTACTTCAATTATAGGGTACTATGCCAAATTTGAAGCAATTCGAGTGAAATATGTGGTTTCTAGAGCGCAAAAAGTCAAATCGGGAGCGACATTAGTATGGGGCTATATCTATATCTGAACCGATTTACTTCAAGTTATATAGCGTTCGTCCTTGATCCACAAAAGTTATTTGTGCCAATTTTTGTTAAGATCGGACTATAACTGCGACCTGTAATTTGATTACAACAATAGATGGACAGACGGACATTGCTATATCGACTCAGAAAGTGATTCTAAGCCGATCTGTATAATAAACGATGTATCTAACTCGTTTCCTTTTGGGTGTTACAAACAAATGCACAAAGACATAATACTCTCGTGGAGTGTATAAAAATGTATATATTTTGAAATGTTCATCAAAATCGGAGAGAAGAGCCAACATTTGTGGGATCACTTCTATAGCGGCAATAGGGAAAATCTTTAGTTCAGTCACTTGCTTTGGCAGCTCTCTATGAAATTGTTTTATTCGCATTTGTTCTTTTGCTGGCAAATATATTTCAAATCACATGCAAATCAATCTTGGCAAACTTTAACTCACTGACAATTTTATCGCCAACTTAACGTACAATTATGTACCTGCCAAGTTTCATTAACATCATTTAATGTCTTTAGCTGCCTCTATTTGAGATTTCAACTAAATCCTTTCCTTACTCAAACAATTCACAGTGTATCGCATCTACACACATCCTTCTTGTTAGCCCTCATGGCTAAATGGGTTGCAGCCGGCCGGTGTACTCTCCAATCCTTCCATTCATAGTGTATGCATAAGCATCAATGTGTGGGCACATACAATCCCACCCATGTACCTCTGCACGCGAGTGTTGGAACATTCATAGATCTTTTACAATGTTTGCCATTTAACTTTTGGTCTTTTACTCTCCTCCCACGAAAAAGAAACAGGCACTTCAGCGGGTTTGAGTCCACAAAATCGTTATGTTATACACTCAAGCATTCAGACCGAAATTTATTTGTTGGTCCTCCCGAAAAGGAACACTGTCATTCCACCAAAGAACAGAAAAAAACGGATAAAATAACCGAACGAGGCCTGTTGGCAATAATGAAATATACTATATCAATGCAAAAGTGTGCACACATTCATACATGAGTATATGCAAACAGAAGAACGGGCAGTTAAGTTAGGGAAATAGTTGGGAGTGTAGAGTCATCTCCATTTTAGAATATTTCAGAGGATGTGGTAAACCAAAAAAAAACTTCTAGGCCAAATCAACATGAAGAAGGATTTTTAATTTTAAATTTTTCGACGTGTTGATCAGATAGAGGGCAGAAGAGATCGTAAAGTTCCTGTAAAAGGTTGCACTTTTTTAGAAAGGCCAAATCAACATGAAGAAGGATTTTTAATTTTCAATTTTTCAACGTATTGATCAGATAGAGGGCAGAAGAGAATGTTGCACTTTTTTAGAAATGAAAAGTACATAAAACAGGGCAGCATTTTTTGCCTGGAAAAACCACTACAAGTCTCAGCGGCAGCATCATTTGCTTGAGACTCCTTTTCGTACAAAATCGTATAACCTAAATTATCCAACTAACCTCGTATGAGCTATATCTTTGAATATGTATGAAAATGCTCTGTGTATATGTTTGTCTAACCACTTTCTATGAGAACCATTATAAAAATACATCAGCGATAGCCAGGGACATTCATCCATTCATTCATTCCGTTGCAAAAATGAAATTGGAACGAACCGCTGCTCAATGGATACCCGTATCCACAGTTCTGTACCCCTTTGTTGCCCTCTAATACCCCTCCCCGACCCATCTAGTGCCACCGTACATTGGCAACATCTCTCGTGCGACTATTCCAGAATGTGTTCATAAATGTATTTGTCGTTTAATTGCAAAGGACGACGACTCAACATTTGAATGTGTAGGTAAGGATGGAAAGTGGAAACACACTCACACATTCGCATGTATGGTCATCGACAACGGCTTCGTTTTGTGCGTTATCTTTACTGTCACAGCATTTGCCACTATAGACGCACTGGCTTCACCGGCTCAACATTGATGAGGTACACAAAACCAATTCATTTGGGGATAAAAATGTTACTCATATGACTACTTCGGGTGTGTTGTTGGGGCACCAGCCAGCCGGGCGATTGGTTTGGGAACACACTTGTTTCATTGAAGATTTATAGACGACCGGTCGGTCGAGAACTATTTAAATTTCGAAAACTTAAATTCGAATATTTAACTACGGACAACTTTTGGCCTGACCACACTTTGATTGGCCATTTTCGATTGCATGTCATCCAGTTTCATTTGATAGTGGAAGGCGATAGAAAAAAGGCAATTGGGGAAACACAGAATATTATATTTAAACAAGAATTTAAATTTGGAAATGCTTTAACGTTTGAAATTAAAAACTAGTCCTTTAATTGGTCCACAATTTGGACGGGTTTATTGTAGGTAGAAGATAAGGTATTGATAAATATTAAAAATATTGGTAGAACCTTGTCATGGAGCTAAGATTTATATATTTTATGTACGAGAGCTATTTCACCAAAAAACTACATAAATAACACCATGCGACAGATCTTTTTGGACCTGACAAGACCCTATACATATGAAACCAGAGATATATGTAGAAAAACTGTGTACTCAGTCTTTCATTTGGTGATCTTTTCTCCTTCTTACAGGACTTTTAATTTTCAAAGGATATTTGGCTTAATAATTTATTTTCGTACTTTTGAGAGCGATATGGGTATCAAATGAAATAAATAAATTAAAAATTTTTATGTTTCCGGATAGTCTGGCTTGAGGTCATGAACAAATCAAAAAACTGATGTTAGTTTTCTAAATTGTTTTATTTATTTATTCCTTTCCGATATTTCGATCGTCATCGACGATCATCCTCAGGGATATTCACTTAAAATACAAACAAAATTAATTATACAAAAAGACAAAACAAAAATGACAAAGATAAAATGTAATGGTGACAAGTCCAACGTATGCCAGAAGGTATACGTTGGTACTACAAATATGAAACTAAAAGACTTTCTGCACACAAATCTGATCAAAAAGCGATTGACAAACCACTGGAACAAAAGACAGCACTGTCAGCCCATTGTACCTTGACGGGGCACAAGCCAAACTTCAACGACGTAGACATTTTGACGCAAGAAAATAATTACCGCAGAAGATATAAGCTTGAAATGTTACATATTATAAATGTCCGTACTGACCAGAGAATGAACTACAAGACTGACACTGTGCACAAATATATCGAAACATTGAATCGAAATATGGACGAAAACAATAGCTTTAGTTGAGAAAGTATTTCGAAACGAAAGATTTCATTGATTTTGCTAAAATGTAATTATTGTGATCATTTTTGTTTTGTCTTTTTGTATAATTAATTTTGTGTTTATTTTAAGTGAAAAATAGAAAATAAAAGGTCAACTATACATAAAATTAAGCAAATTAAAAATAATGAGAATGTCATGTCTCTTTAGTTTAGCATTAACAACCATTTGAAGTTTCCTCCTTTAAATAGTAAAATATGAATAAAATAAATAAATAAAAGGGAAATTTGAAATTGTTGTTAATACTAAACTTACACAAGCAAAAGCATTATATTTAAAGTATTTCTAATACATATTCTTCTCTTGCATTTGATGCCCATGTCGCCTTTGTACGACTTGTTAAAGTATAAAAATAAATTATTTAAAGATCTACGTCCTTTGTAAATTAAAAGTTCTGTAAAAAGAAGAAAGGATCACCAAATGAAAAATTTAGTATACATTTTTTCTATATACGATCTCTAGTTTCCCATGTATATTGTCTTGCACATGTCCAATAAAATAAATGTAATATAATCGCACAGTGTAACAATAAAACTCGGTGTGTACATTCCTCTGTCTATATAGGCGTGCATAATAAAAAACATTTTAGAATGGCACCAATCAAATCGATATCAATGAAAATTGGTGTATAATTTGCTCTGTCTCGAGAAATAAAGCGATATTTTTATATTCGTACATTTTGGGTCAAAATGGGCAAAAAGATATTAGATTAAAAATTCCGACCAAATGACAGCAGCAGAATCATTAAATTCGGTTTGTATATTCATCTGATCAGAGTTACAAGCCGAACCATAATTATCAGCGTCCGCGGCGCTGTTCAAAATGGGTCGGCGGCGGCGGCTTTCGGCTGATTTGCCGGCTCGTTCTGTCATCCGATTACCCCTATTTATTTGACATTTTTGGGAAAACGGAAGGAACAATTTTCTTTTATTTTTTGCCAAGTAGTTCAATATTCGTTAATATTAGCCAATGTTCCAATAATTTAATATTGTTATTAGGGTATCCAATTATTCGGATTTTATGTTATTCGATTTATCGTTTATTTGAAAACAAAAAATTTCCAATTAATCAAATGATGAAGTCGAGAGTTATTCGATTAACCGATTAATCGAACAATTGTCCACTTAAATAAAATATAATTAATAAGAGTTATATAGACAAGACACGCCAGTTTACGGGTAGTTCCACTATATATTGAACGTTTTTTACGTATCTGATTTTATTTAAAAATTGTAATATCAAATTCGAAATTCATTAGTAAAGAGTGATTTTTTTGAGGTTAGGATTTTCATGCATTAGTATTTGACAGATCACGTGGGATTTCAGACATGGTGTCAAAGAGAAAGATGCTCAGTATGCTTTGACATTTCATCATGAATAGACTTACTAACGAGCAACGCTTGCAAATCATTGAATTTTATTACCAAAATCAGTGTTCGGTTCGAAATGTGTTTCGCGCTTTACGTCCGATTTATGGTCTACATAATCGACCAAGTGAGCAAACAATTAATGCGATTGTGACCAAGTTTCGCACTCAGTTTACTTTATTGGACATTAAACCAACCACACGAATGCGTACAGAAGAGAATATTGCGTCTGTTTCTGAGAGTGTTGCTGAAGACCGTGAAATGTCGATTCGTCGCCGTTCGCAGCAATTGGGTTTGTGTTATTCGACCACATGGAAGATTTTACGCAAAGATCTTGGTGTAAAACCGTATAAAATACAGCTCGTGCAAGAACTGAAGCCAAACGATCTGCCACAACGTCGAATTTTCAGTGAATGGGCCCTAGAAAAGTTGGCAGAAACTCCGCTTTTTTATCGACAAATTTTGTTCAGCGATGAGGCTCATTTCTGGTTGAATGGCTACGTAAATAAACAAAATTGCCGCATTTGGAGTGAAGAGCAACCAGAAGCCGTTCAAGAACTGCCCATGCATCCCGAAAAATGCACTGTTTGGTGTGGTTTGTACGCTGGTGGAATCATTGGACCGTATTTTTTCAAAGATGCTGTTGGACGCAACGTTACGGTGAATGGCGATCGCTATCGTTCGATGCTAACAAACTTTTTGTTGCCAAAAATGGAAGAACTGAACTTGGTTGACATGTGGTTTCAACAAGATGGCGCTACATGCCACACAGCTCGCGATTCTATGGCCATTTTGAGGGAAAACTTCGGAGAACAATTCATCTCAAGAAATGGACCGGTAAGTTGGCCACCAAGATCATGCGATTTGACGCCTTTAGACTATTTTTTGTGGGGCTACGTCAAGTCTAAAGTCTACAGAAATAAGCCAGCAACTATTCCAGCTTTGGAAGACAACATTTCCGAAGAAATTCGGGCTATTCCGGCCGAAATGCTCGAAAAAGTTGCCCAAAATTGGACTTTCCGAATGGACCACCTAAGACGCAGCCGCGGTCAACATTTAAATGAAATTATCTTCAAAAAGTAAATGTCATGGACCAATCTAACGTTTCAAATAAAGAACCTATGAGATTTTGCAAATTTTATGCGTTTTTTTTTTTTAAAAAAGTTATCAAGCTCTTAAAAAATCAATTAGTTGACAAAAATCTTAATATCTTATCAAAATAAAGAACCTTCCCTTAAATGAGCACAATATCAGAAGTTATCCATTGATAATATGGATCATATGATTTATAACAGAACTGACTTTATTATCGCGGTGTTAACCTCAATTTTTTCTATGAATTTACTATTCTATGAAATTACTATTCTTTAAATTTTAAATAATTCCGAAGCTATTGGCCAGTTTTTGCTATTTTTAAATGATGTCGGATAAATCGTTATTTTAATATCTGTGGAGCATACAAATCAGAAATCGAAAAAATTGTGGTTTTATATTAGTTTTTTTTACCCAAATGGAGCTAACTGGCTATTCAAAATCAATTTATCATACAAAGCATACGACGATTTCATTAGTTTTCAAGGCAAAACTTATAATATCGATAAATCGATTATTTGGGACAATTTATTCGAATTAGTCGTTATTCGAAAATCATGATTTTTTATTATTCGAACAAATATTTGACAAAAATTATTAGAATAATCGCGGTTGGACACCCTAATTGTTATCCCATACAATAATTTTTTGAGAGTGGGAATCCATTCCCAAAATTTATAATATGGATGAATTTAATAAATATTTTTGCAATTACAGCTTTTCATGTGAGGCTTGAATATCATAATCCTTCCAAAGAATAATAATACTCTACCTACTTTGACACACTAAAGAAGCACAATAGAGGAGCTTATTTATAGGAACACATGGCAAAACGTACTGGAATTGACTTATATAAAAGCGACTTTCAAATCAAAATACAATCATTCAATTTTCTATAGCCGTCATCATATAGTGGGATACCAAATTCAAAGAAAGATCAATATATTTCACAGCAGTAGGTTGTCTAAGTCGACATTTATATTTTCTTTTGTAATTTTAAGTGGGTTGTCTGTTTTGCTAGTAAGATTTGACTGAGTTAGAACTCCGTCAAATCTCGGCGGCGTGGTTGAGGTCGATATGAGTCGATGAAATCGGCGGCGTGGTGAAGTCGATTTGAGCCGATGAAATCGGCGGCGGCGGCTTGTCGGCTTAAAATCGGTCGGCTTGTATCTCTGCATCTGATTGTGGTAGACACGCAACATAAATAAATCTGTACTTTTAGAGAAAACGGGTCGAAAGGGGATAAAAATGGTACCAATCAAATGATTGCAGCTAGAATATTTATAAATTTCCCTTACGCAGACGCGCAAAATAAAAACCTTTGGAATTCATACATGGGGACAAATGGGGTAAAAGGGATAAAAATTGTACCATTGAAACGACTGTAGCTAGAATCGTAAATTTAGGTGTGTCCATTCCACCATGAACGCGAAAGGTAATGGAAATTCGTAATTTTAGTTTAACGGAATGACATTTTAATTGAAAATAAACAGAATCGGTCCAAAGGGAAAACAATCTTTCCTAACAACGAATGTAATAATGTCCAATAATCTCTAATATTATGGGTATTTAGGCATATTTTTGAAGAAAATTATTTAAATATATATAGCCAAGGGTTTTCAAGCTATAAAAACCCTTTTTTAGGCACACTGTATAAGTGTCTTTAAAAATAATTAATTAATTTTAATTCTAAATTATAACAATGAAACATCAGAACATGTTACTGCACTCTATGGTGGATGGAGTGCAGATTTACTTTTTACTTCTAAAACATATTTTCGTACTTTTAATATTTGATTTGTTTAACTTTAAACATAGAAAATATGTGTGTTATCTATTAGGTAATTAACACATTGTTATCTAAAATGTTTTAGTTCTTACTTCAAATTAAAATACCTGAGGACCAAGAATTTAAAAAAATATTGCGTTTTTTGATGGTTAAAGAAATTCTATATTAGTGGTCACTAACTTTTCAGTGAGCCCTTTAAAACAGAAATCGGACCAAAAAATTTAGATTTTTTGCAGATTTTATAAAGAATGAACTAAAAAAGCACTAAAATCGTCGTCACCAATGAATAATTATAAAGTCGAAATATGAATAATTTTAATCAGCAACATCCACAACTTTTTTGAAGCCTGGTAAAATTTAGTTGTTTTAATTGTTTCTGTTAATAGTTTTAATTTCGTGAGCAATAAAGTTTATAATTGTAGTAGAGTAAGAAGCACGACCTTCAACATAAAGCTTACGCAGCGTCTTACTGACATAAAATTATCTTTTAATAAAAATTTCTTAAAAATTACAAGGGGATAGGAAAAATGTTTAAAATATATGTTTTCTAATATTTGATATTTTTCTATTAAACTGGAAGCAATTTGTTGTAACATCGGGAAAAACTATATGCGAATATCCTGCCAAAAGAAATTAAGAATTTTTTAAATTACCTTCCTGATTTTTGATCAACTCTAGTGTTATATATATTCTGAAAATCGGGAAATTCAGCTTCATTTACCCTATGGAAAAGTACAAATGTGCCAACTTTTATTTAAATCGGAGAACACAAAGTATTATCTTGTTCTGTTTCACATGGATTTAGCCTTTATTACTCCTATAAATAAATTCCGTTTGTAACACCTTGAAATATCGACCTGAGACCCTATAAAGTATATATATTCTTGATCGTAATAAAATTCTAAGACGATCTAAACATGTCCGTCCGTCCGTCCGTCTGTCCGTCTGTTGAAAGCACGCTAGCATCTAAACGAAAAAAGCTAGAACGTTCAAATTTTACATAAATGCATCTTATAGTCGTAGATCAGTTGGGATTGAAACGGGGCGAAATCGGCCCAAAGGGAAAAAATTTTCCCTCACAAGGACTAAAAATATCCATAATAATCCCTAATATTTTAGCGTATTTAAGCATGTTTTTTGAATATGCCTGTTTATATTTGCTTGATATTTGGTATGCGCATTCCCCTTGTAGCAAAAACGTGCACCATAAAGTGATTTGTATTTGTAGGGGGTGAGATGGGGCAAAAAAGGGATAAAATAAAATAAAAATTGTACATATTAAACGATAACAGCTAGAAACACGAAATTCGGTGTGTACATTCCTCTAATTGAGTAGATATATAATATAGAAGTATTTTTTTCCAAATTCGTGCTTTTAAGGGGTAAAATGGGACTAGAGGGATAAAAATGGTACCAACCAAACTGCTGTACCTAGAATAATGAAGTTCGGTGTATACATTCCACTGATTGCATAGACAAGTAAAATACACGGATTTTTCAAAATTTGTACTTTTTGGGTTTAAAATGAAAAAAGGGGATAAAAATAGTACCAATCAAATGACCGAAGCTAGAGATATGAAATTCGGAGTATATATTCCTCTGACTGTGTAGACACGGAAAATAAACAGATTTTTCGAAATTTTTAATTTTTTGGGGTCAACATAGAAAAAGGGGATAAAAATAGTACCAACCAAATGACCGCAGCTAGAGTCATGAAATTCGGAGTATACATTCCTAAACAGATTTTTCGAAATTCGTACTTTTTGGGGTTAAAATAAAAAAGGGGATAAAAATAGTACCAACCAAATGACCGCAGCTAGAGTCATGAAATTCGGAGTATACATTCCTCTGACTGCGTAGACGCGGAAAATAAACGGATTTTTCGAAATTCGTACTTTCAAGAGATACAATGGTACAGAGGGATAAAAATAGTACCAACTAAACGATTACAGTTAGAATGATAAAATTCTAATTGCGTAGAAACGTCAAGGGGGTATAAATGGTACAAACCAAATGGGCGCAGCTGGAATCATGGAATTCAGTGTATACATTCCTCTGACTGCATAGGCACGCAAAATAAAAAGTTTTTTTCCAAATTCGAACTTTTTCTTTTACGGCAAAAATTGGTTTAATAATGAAGTTAGGTTATTTTGCACTATGTACGCCTGATAATGGATTTGCAAAATTTGTAGTTTTGGAATTAAAATAGAATGGAAATAAAACCAACTGTAGCACCCACTATCTACCAATATTTATGGTATTTAAGCTTTTTGAAAATATAAATATAAGAATATTTATTTTTTGAATTGACGTATTGGTAGCCTTGCCTTATAAGCGTGGTTTGAAATAATAAATATTTTATATTTATTTATAAAATTATTTTTTCAATATTTGACGTATTGGTAACCTTGCCTTACAAGCGTGGTTTGAAATAATAAATATTTTATATTTATTAATAAAATTATTTTTTCAATATTTGACGTATTGGTAACCTTGCCTTACAAGCGTGGTTTGAAATAATAAATATTTCATATTTATTAATAAAATTATTTTTTCAATATTTGTATTTGTTTTGGTTTGGCAATATTAAAAAAAATATATTTTCTGTAATATTACTGCACTTCTACGAAAACCGACAACCTCTGTGGAATGCAACCCATGGAGGGTATACAAAGTTCAGCCCGGCCGAACTTAACGCCGTTTTTATTTGTTTTTAATATACATCATCGTGAGGTTTGATTTATAATGTAAAAAACATAATTTTTAAAGCAGTATTAAAATTTGTATTATCGTTTAAAAGTACAATTTATAGCATTTACGGTTTGAAAATGATATCATCTAAATGTTGGGCACGACTGCGACTGTGGTGGTCCATTCGGAAGGTCCAATTTTGGCCGACTCGTTCAAGTAGTAAGTCGCCTGGCTTTAATTCTTGCACAAGTTGATGAAATTTTAAATTTGAACTACCAATTACTTTGACTTTGAAAGGTAGAATAACATATTCAGTTTTATTTTCAGGTTTATGGGATGCTAAAATTTAGAAATATTAAAAACTTACTTCCAAAGTATTGAGTCTTTAACGCAAATTGTAAGAAATTTACGTGGAAAATTTTCGAGAAGAGATCTGCCTTCAGTTCAGTTTGTGCGTCAAATTGTAAGGCGAGTTCATGAAAATGGATCGCTATTGGACCATCCATCAAATCAACTCGTCATCGTCCTCAGGAACTGAACATTTCTCGCACTTCTTTGAGAAGAATATTGAAAAATTGTGTTGGTCGGATGAGGTACTGTCGAGCCAGTCGTGGTAGTCATATGAATGATATTGTGTTCCATTATTAAACGACAAATTTCAACCTTTCCAATAAAACCAAAAATTTGAAAAAATAATCAGTACTTTTTTTATAGCAGATTCTAATTTTAAATGTCCCACCATATAAATTACGACTAGTCAAGCTGCTGAGAACGACAACGAATCAAGTCGCCACGATCTTCTTTCTCACAGAACGCTGTTCGTAATACAGCTGAACAATTTGGAAACGCTGTTGTGGTATGAGTCATTCCATGATGACTTGCCAAACGATACTTAACAAAAATGACAAAGCAGTTTGATATGAGTCATTTGTGATCTGCCAAAAAAGGCTATTAAAAAACCTTACGATGAATCCCCATATATATTACTTCATTTAAAATAAGTAAAGGGTGATTTTTTAAGAGCTTGATAACTTTTTTTTTAAAAAAAACGCATAAAATTTGCAAAATCTCATAGGTTCTTTATTTGAAACGTTAGATTGGTTCATGACATTTACTTTTTGAAGATAATTTCATTTAAATGTTGACCGCGGCTGCGTCTTAGGTGGTCCATTCAAAAAGTCCAATTTTGGGCAACTTTTTCGAGCATTTCGGCCGGAATAGCCCGAATTTCTTCGGAAATGTTGTCTTCCAAAGCTGGAATAGTTGCTGGCTTATTTCTGTAGACTTTAGACTTGACGTAGCCCCACAAAAAATAGTCTAAAGGCGTCAAATCGCATGATCTTGGTGGCCAACTTACCGGTCCATTTCTTGAGATGAATTGTTCTCCGAAGTTTTCCCTCAAAATGGCCATAGAATCGCGAGCTGTGTGGCATGTAGCGCCATCTTGTTGAAACCACATGTCAACCAAGTTCAGTTCTTCCATTTTGGGCAAAAAAAATTTGGATATCATCTCACGGTAGCGCTCACCATTCACAGTTACGTTACGATTCGCATCATCTTTGAAGAAGTACGGTCCAATGATGCCACCAGCCCATAAACCGCACCAAACTGTGACTTTTTCTGGATGCATTGGTAGCTCTTGCAATGCTTCTGGCTGATATTCACTCCAAAATCGACAATTCTGCCTATTTACGTACCCATTGAGCCAAAAATGAGCTTCGTCGCTGAACACAATTTCTTTCTTTCTGAACTTTCTTAACAGAGCACGCATTTTGATAATAAAATTCAATGATTTGCAAGCGTTGCTCGTTAGTAAGTCTATTCATGATGAAATGTCAAAGCATACTGAGCATCTTTCTCTTTGACACCATGTCTGAAATCCCACGTGATCTGTCAAATACTAATGCATGAAAATCCTAACCTCAAAAAAATCACTCTTTATTATATTAAGGTTCTTATTATCTCCTAGGATTACTACAAATGAAATTTGGGGCTGAATATCCAAATTTTCACAAATTTAGAATCACAAGATTAGCATTCTATTTTGTTGTTGTTTTTGTTGAAACTACCTTTGTGTTGTAGAATGTAGAACTTAAATTAAATAAATTTATCACATATCTTAACAATGATGCTGGATAGCTTTAAATGAAACACAAATAATATTTTTAAATGCCACGGAGTCCAATCCACATAATGGTTCAATATGTATGTAGGCGATTCTCCAATACTCTCATAATTGTTAATATTTTCTAAGCAGTACAAACTTTAAAATTAATATCAATAAAATATTAAAATGATCCTTACCTCGATAAGAATGCAGACTATGTTTCTGGGAATGCGGAAAGTCAATATGAAAATTGAAAACATCAAAAATATTCACTTCCGTAAGGAAACAATCTTCATTTCCTTAGGCATACACACACACTCCCTTGTTCACCACAACGTGTGAGCCACGAACACATATGCCACCTAATTCATTAACACCATCGCACCATGACACCACCTTGCCCCATCATCCATGCGTCGTAGCATGTGTTGCAAAAATATGTAATTTATTTTATTACATCGACAATTTCATACAAAATTGTGTTAAAATATGTGCGATGAAACATCTTGTGGCAATTTTAAAAAAAATACCAACACAAAAGACAACAACAAAAAACTCATCCCAGCGAATGAGATGAGAGGTACATCTGTGGAGCTGCATTTACAGCGAGCGTGATTGAAAGAAATGACCATTTGCTCCCGGGGTGGAACGAGGACGATTCGTGTGTTTTTGGCATTGTTTTTGTTGTTGTGAGCATTAAGGGTCCACTCCACACACCGAACGCCGAAAAAAATAAGAAAACACTTTTTCAAGTATTTTGCAAACAATTCATAAAATATTTGTGGCAGTTGTGCCTGCCCGACAACAACAAAAAATATAGAAAATAGAAAATGCGAAACGAAAAGCTATAGAAACGATAAACCAATAACTGTACCCTGTTGAAGGGGTACGCACCAAGTAGCCTGTTAACATAAAATACAAACTTTAGTTTTCATTGTTTGCGAACATGGACTGTTTAGCAGTGCGCACTGTGGTTTCAAGCGGCACAAATGGTAAAAATAATCAGAAAGAGCAAATCTTTAACTTTAAATACTAACTCCCATTCAGGGGAGTCCACACTGTTAACTGCAGATTAGAAGAAGATTTTTATAATATTTATTTTTGCAATATGTCTCTATGAAATTAATTTCCTGCAACAACTATTAGATAGCCTAATGAAATTAGGTCTAAAATAAAACAAGTAAGGAAGGTTAAAGTCGGGCGTGACCGACTATATGATACCCTACACTTAGTCATTATAGCCTATGGTGTAGGATATAAAAAGGTCATTACATTTGAACCGGTTTGAACAGGAGAATATACTACAAATTCCAGACTTCTATCTGTATTTGTAAGAAAATTGAACACAAACTTTGAATGGGAGCTGTATACAAATCTGAACCGATCTGACCCATGTTTAGCAAAGGTTTTTTAGTTGAAATATTAGAGGCTTTCCCAAATTTTATGGAGTGTTAAATATGTGGTTTCTAGAGCGGAAAGAATCAAATCGGGAGCTAAAGGGTGTTTTTTATTGAAGTATAGAACTTCGAATTGAAATAAAACACAAGAAAATCGTTTTAATGTCCATCAATTTGGCTTTATTGGAAGGATAATTTTATGCCATTAATGTATACATATGATTTCGGGCATGTGGCCGCCGCGGCTGGCTCGAACTGAACCATTACTTTCGAAATAAATTTGCACGATTTGCAAGCGTTGTTCTTTTGTCAACCTGTTCATGGTGAAATGGCAAACCAAACTAAATATTAATCACTTGACAGCTGACAAAATGGCCGCCAGTTAAAAAAGTGATGCCAACTTAAAGTTCTATACCCCAATAAAAAACACCCTTTATATATAATCTGATCCGATGTGACCCACTTTCGCTATAGTAATTTCTATTTGAACCATCAGCTGATGTGCCAAATTAGAAGAAAATCTGTTCAAAAATGCTATTTCTAGAGCGGAAATAATAAATTCAGTAGCGTAAGTAATGGAGCTATATATATAACTGAACTCATCTGACCCATTTGCACCAGAACTGTTTTTCGTTGAAATGTAAGTTGTTTTGCCAAATCTGTCAAAGTTTGTGGTTTCTAGAGCGGAAAGAGTCAAATCGGAGGAGACATTTGTATGGGATATATATAAATCTGAACCGATCTATCCTATTTTTACCAGAGCTGTGTTTAGTTGAAATATAAGCTGTTTTGCCAAATTTGAAGAAAATCTTTCAAAGTTTGTGGTTTCTAGAGCGGAAAGAGTCAAATCGGAGGAGACATTTGTATGGGAGATATATATAAATCTGAACATCCTATTTTTACCAGAGCTGTTTCTAGTTGAAATATAAGCTGTTTTGCCAAATTTGAAGAAAATCTGTCAAAGCTTGTGGTTTCTATAGCTGAAAGACTCAAATCGGATGAGACATTTGTATGGGAGCTATACATAAATCTGAACCGATCTATCCTATTTTTACCAGAGCTGTTTCATAGTTGAAATATACGGCGTTTTGCCAAATTTGAAGAAAATCTGTCAAAGGTTTCTAGAGCTCAGTCGGATCTAAAGTCAAATCGGATGACACATTTGTATGGGAGCTATATATAAAGCTGAACCGATCTATCCTATTTTTATCAGAGCTGTTTCTAGTTGAAATATACGGCGTTTTGCCAAATTGGAGGAAAATATGTTGAAATATGTGGGTTCTAGAGCGGAAAAAGTAAAATCGAAAGCAATATTTGTATGGGAACTATATGTAAATCTGAACCGATTTGCTTTAAATTAAATAGCGTTCGTCCTTATCCTATAAAACTTCGTTGTGCAAAGTTTCATTTAGTTCTAACAACAATTGCGACCTGGACTTTGATTACAAGAATAGATGGACAGACGGACGGACGGAAGGACATCGCTAAATCGACTCAAAATGTGATTCTAAGTCGATCGGTATAATAAACGATGGGTCTAACTCGTTTCCTTTTGGGCGTTACAAACAAATGCACACATGACTTTAAATTCACTATTACCATTTGTGACCGAATTGGAATCACTGTGCAACTGTGAACAACCTAACAAACTGTCAGCCTCAAAGTATGCTTTAAAAACACAAAGTTTTACCCACACACATTTGTTGGGCCTAAAACACACGCAGCCACACACACATCCACTCAAGTACCTAGGCATGCACATTTCTACTTTTTTGTGCTTTTGTTGTTGCCTACTTTGATGTTGTTGTTGCGTATTTCTCGTGTGTATGCGGCTGAACCTGCTCTTTTGTGTACTCAAGAAAACTTGTTATAGTGTTTGCATGTGTTAAAACCTTTCATCATTCTTCAACGCACACTCAACCCCCGCCCCCACCCCACAAACACACCACACGCACCCACACTCACACGTGCACACATGAATGTACTATTTTTGGTGGGGGATGGGGCGAGAAAAGGTTCCATATGGTTCCCGTTTTGGTGTGTTCGAGATTACGAGGTAAAGGAAATACTAAATTTTCTATTGTGCATTCTTACTCGGAAAAACTTTTGGCTTCTTCTGGGTCCTCAGTGTGTATGTGTGTGTGTGTGAGTGTATGTATTTTTGGAATATTTTATGTTCCTACGCACTCAAGTACATCCGTGAAAAGCAAAGGCGAGCCAAAGCGAGAGCGAGGGAAGCTCACAAATTGGAGTGAAACAATTTAATTGGAATTTATTACCCGGTGACTACACCAAGAAATCTTCAGCTTACGGCTAAGTCGAACCAAACTTCGCAGTTGTGACCATGTTATGTAGTTTAAACAAATTAGGCTTTGTAATTGCACAACATGTAAATACATCCAAAAATCGGCCCAAAGGGAACAATTTTTCCCTCACAAGGACTAAAAATAGCCATAATAAACCATAATATTTTAGAGTATTTATGCATATTTTTTCAATATTTCTGCTTGTACTTACTTGATATTGGGTATGCGAATTCCCCCGATAACGTGCACCAGAAAGTGATTATTATTTTTAGGGGGTGAAATGGGACAAAAAAGGGATAAAAATGGTACATTATAAACGACAACAGCTAGAAACACGTAATTCGGTGTGTACATTCCTCTAATAGAGTAGACACATAATATAAAAGTATTTCTTCCAAATTAATACTTTTAAGGGGTAAAATGGGAATAGAGGGATAAAAATGGTACCAACCAAACGGCTGCCCCTAGAATAATCAAATTCGGTGTATACATTCCTCTGATTGCATAGACACGTAAAATACACGGATTTTTCGAAATTCGTACTTTTTGGGGTTAAAATAAAAAAGGGGATAAAAATAGTACCAATCAAATGACCGCAGCTAGAGTCATGAAATTCAGAGTATACATTCCTTTAACTACGTAGACATGGAAAATAAATGTTTTCGTACTTTTAAGGGATACAATGGGTACAGAGGGATAAAAATGGTACCAACCAAACGACCGCAGCTAGAGTCATGAAATTCGGAGTATACATTTCTTTGACTACGTAGACAAGGAAAATAAAAGGTTTTTTCCAAATTCGTACTTTCAAGGAATACAATGGGTACAGAGGGATAAAAATGGTACCAACCAAACGGCTAGACCTACAATACTGAAATTCGGTGTATATTTTCCTCTGCTTGAGTAGACACGTAAAATAAACGGATTTTTCGAAATTCGTACTTCTTAGGGTTAAAATGAAAAAGGGTGCAAAAATAGTACCAACCAAATGACCTCAGCTAGAGTAATGAAATTCTGAGTATACATTCAGCTGATTGCGTAGACACGGAAAATAAACGGATTTTTCGAAATTCGTACTTTCAAGGGATACAATGGTACAGAGGGATAAAAATAGTACTAAATAAACGACTACAGCTAGAATGATGAAATTATAATTCGGTATAAACGTCAAATAAATAGATTTTAGATAGTCGCACTCTTAAGGGGGTAAAAATGGTACCAACCAAATGGCCGCAGCTGGAATCATGGAATTCGGTGTATACATTCCTCTGACTGCACAGACACGCAAAATAAATTTTTTTTTCCAAATTCGTACTTTTTCTTTTACGACAAAAATTGGTTGAATCATGAAGTTAGGTTATTTTGCACTATGTACGTCTGATAATGGATTTTCAAAATTTGTACTTTTGGAATTCAAATAGAATGGATATAGCACCCACTGTCTACCAATATTTATGGTATTTAAGCTTTTGAAAATATAAATAGAAGAATATTTATTTTTTAAATTGACGTATTGCATTATAAGCGTGTTGTGAAAAAATTAAATTATTATATTTACTTTAGTTTTTTCTTGTCTTGAGCCAGGACAATATACCAGTTCAAATCAAATATTGATGACATACCAAAAAAATACAAACAAAAACTAAAGCAAATGAGCGGTGGCACGGCAGAAGTATTGCTGGGTAACTATACCTATATAAACTCAATGAGATGCTTGTAAGATGGTATGTGTACTTTATTACTTGGTGCGATTTTTTAAACGCAAATTCGGCAAGTGAGTTGTGCTTCTCGTTCGTTTGTGAGAATCATCTCCTTATAGAGGCCGGGTTTGATGTTGATAAGTCGTTCCGAAGCCACTTGAAAAGACTTTTGACATGGTCGAAATCATGATCGTGGTACTCTGCAGCCAAGTAATAAATGTCACCATGCCATTTGTAAATAAATTTGCATTCTATTAAATATAGATGCAAAATGGTCTTGAGCCAGTTCAATTTTATGTTTATTTATAAAATTATTTTTTTAATATTTGTATTTGTTTTGATTTGGCTATATAAAAAAGTTATATTCTCCTGTAATATTACTGCACTTCTACGAAAATCGACATCCTCTGTGGAATGTAATCAATGGTGGAGAATATTTAAAGTTCGGCCCGGCCGAACTTATCGCCTTTTTTACTTGTTTTGGTTTAAAGTGATTATACAAACATTTTCAAATGAATTTGACTACCCGTGTGAATGGTACACAGGTTTTATTTTAAGTACAGCTTGTGCCATTTTGTATGGGAGGTAGCAGAAGGGGTATGACAATTTCGCCATATTCCACACGAATGCAACATTTGTAAAAACTTGCAAAATATAAAATTTCATAGAATTCCGATAATCCATATAGAAGTTATAACAGCTTTGGGGAAAATATTATCATGTGCAAAGTTTTAATAGATTCCTTAACTCCCAGCCAGCCAGACAGACGGACTGACGGACATGGCTCAAACATCTTAAAATGTTGTGAAACTGATTTGGTCCAAACATACATAGGGTCTTGAGTCACTCCTTCAATGCCTCACACTTTTTATCTGTCCCAAATGATATATACCCTCCTACTCTGTAGAGTGAGGTTATATAAATGGGAACTGGTGCAAACTTGTCCGTATTCGGACGGACTTAAAGAATTCCTCTAAAATAATCCAAAATCGAAAAGAATGAAACATAAATTTACTTATGTGAAAACATAAGGGTTATTTAACACAACGGTTTTAAATCCCGCACCATGCACCGGTTTTTTTTTAAATTGTCATTTTCGACAAACCGAGGGAAACCGGTGTTTTCATGTCGATTAACCGGTTTTTGAATTACAAAACATTTGCATTTCGTGATTATATTCTACAATAAAAGTAAGCAAAAAATGAAAATATTGATTTGTGGCGTTGAAAAAACCAAGTAGGATATCAAATAGCTTCGTTTGGAGCTTGATGTGTAACATCGAAGCCATTGACTGCTATTGCTAATTTTTTATTGTTTTATATATATTATTAGGAATTATGTCCTATTCGATTCCACATTATATTGTAATTGAGCGCGAAAATTAAGCATTTCACTCTAGCATCACTCTTCTTTGATGGAGGTAGATAAGGTACGAAATGTGTATTTGATAATAATATTAACAGGGAATTTGTAAACACCTCCTGTATATTTCCATCAAAAAATTAATCTTCGAATATATGAATTTGCAAATGTCATTTACATTATTTATTTATGCCTCATATTGAATTCTGACAGCATCGCTGATTGAGACATACTGCATATTTGTATACTTGTTTGTGCAGATTTTCGATAAGATAGCATAGCATTCTATAACGATTTCTTGTGGTGTCCAAAAGAATGATCAAAACCAACTTCACAATAAATTGGTAATTTAAATAAACAAAAAAGGCGATTTAAGTGAATTTTCATTTAGAATATAACTAGTAAATAGTATATTTATGGCTTAATGTTTTTGAGTTCAATAAACTCAAAAAAGTATAAAATACAATATAAAATGTTCCATTTTAGCTTATAAATAAAAAACAGGAATTATTCTTTATATAAGGCACCAACTTGTGTAAAAATTCATATTAATACGTGCTTTTAGACGATTTAAAATTAAATGATCACTAAACGTATGAGTGTTATTTGGACTTAAAGAAATATTAATCATACGACACATAGAAACATCGGTGCAATCAACTAATAAGGTCTTTGGATAGTGTTGGGCATTATCGTTCACTGAACGGATCGGACCTTTTCGTTCCGATCCGACAAAGGAACTTGTTCAGTATTTTCGTTCCATCGTTCCTTTTGGATCCTTCGTTCCAAGGCGTATTTATATAGGTGAGCAAAAAAAAAATCGGCAACAACAAAATACAAGTAATTTTTTTAATGGTGAGCCATACTGTCAAAGCAAAATATATGGGATTTGACAGTTTCGGTTACTATTGAATGACAAAAATTTCTGCCAAACTAGAAAATTAAAAATACATTTAAGTATGTATATATAATTTAATTAAATATATATTGCTGGCTGTATTTAAATTACAACAATTGTTAATCCAAGTTATGTGTAATGTGAACAGTGTGTCAGCACCAAGAAAAAATCGTTCGGAAAAAACTGTGGCAACAAAAATCAACTGTTCAATGGTAAAACGAACGAAAGCATCAATCAATCAAAATAATAATGGAACGAAGTGAACGATGGAACTGAAAGAGCAGGGACCGGTTCCAATCGTTCCACCAAGGGATTCGTTCAATTGAACGAGTTCGTTCCGGAACGACCCAACTCTATCTTCGGAAGATGGAGCTGTACAAGAACCACCCCACCTAGAAAATAAAACATAAACAATTTCGAGGAAATCTCAATAGCCTCTCTGCACACTCAAAAAACAAATCCTAATATGAATTTATAAACAGAGGTTGTATACTAGGGCGCGTCTATTTGTATGGATGGAAAAAATGAAAAAATTGCCTAACGCAAAAACGAAATCTACGGAAAATTCTAAGATTATTTCCATGAGACCATGGGTCTAAAATGAAATTCTAGCCTACGGAAATCGACAGCCTCCTTTTTCCAAATACCTCATTAGATGATTGCAGCGATGCTTCTATGTGTCGTATGATTAATATATCTCTAAATTCAAATAACACTCATACGTTTACTGGTTTTCCATGTTATGACGCCAAAATTAAAAATAGAACAAGTAAGTAAGCTCACTCTCAGAGAACAAATAACTTTTTTTGGAAATTGTTTAAACACTGTAACACCCAAAAAGAAGGGAGATGGACCCATTGTTAATTATACTGATCGGCTTACAATCACTTTCTGAGTGGATTTAGCAATGTCCGTCTGTCCATCTATAGTTGTAATCACGATACAGGTCGCAATTGTAGCCAGAACCAAACGAAACTTTGCACAACGATGTTTTTCGGGACAAGGACGAAAATCGGTTCAGATTTAGATATAGCCCCCATACGAATTTCACTCCCGATTTGACCCTTTTCACTCTAGATACCACTTATATCAACAGATTTTCTTCAAAATTGGCAAAACATCTTATAGTGCAACTAGAAACACCTGTGTAGGTCAGATCGGTTCAGATTTATATATGGCTCCCATACAAATTTCGCTTCCAATTTGAAATTTCCCGCCTTAGAATCCACATATATTAACAGATTTCTCTCTAAATTCGCAAAACACCTTATATGTCAACTGGAAACACCTGTTGTAAAAATGTGTTAAATCGGTTAAGATTTATTATAGCTCCCATACAAATTTTGCTCCCAATTTGAATTTTTCCGCTCTAGAATCTACACATTTTACCAGATTTTCTTCAAAATTGACAAAACATCATATATTTCAACTGGAAACACCTATGGTAAATATGTGTTAGATCGGTTCAGATTTATATATGGCTCCCATACAAATTTCGCTCCCAATTTGAATTTTTTCCGCTCTAGAATCCACATATTTTCCTCCAAATTCGCAAAACACCTTATATTTCAACTGGAAACACCTGTTGTAAAAATGTCTTAGATCGGATCAGATTTATATATAGCTCCCATACAAATTTTGCTCCCAATTTGAATTTTTCCGCTCTAGAATCCACATATTTTAACAGATTTTCTTCAAAAGTCGCAAAACACCTTATATTTCAACTGGAAACACCTATGGTAAATATGTGTTAGATCGGTTCAGATTTATATATGGCTCCCATACAAATTTCGCTCCCAATTTGATTTTTTCCGCTCCAGAATCTGCACATTTTACCAGATTATCTTCAAAATTGACAAAACATCATATATTTAAACTAGGAATGTCTACGGTTAAAATGGGTCACATCGGTTCAGATTTACATATAGCTCTCATACAAATTTCGTTCCCCCAGAAACCGCGTATTTTCAGAGAATTTCTTAAAATTGAGCATAACACGTTATACTTCAACTGGAAGAACTTATTGTGAAAGTTAGTCACTTCATTCCATGTTTGGATATAGCCCCGATACAAATATTATTCTCGATTTGACAAGTTGGGCATGACCTGGCCCAACTGTTAGCCTGTGATTAGGAAACATAAAATTTTTTCCTCGTTTTCACTTTTTTACTGAATTGAATTGTATTCCGATAGAAAGTGAAGTGTATTATATAGTCGGCCCGCACGACTTTAGCCTTTCCTTACCTGTTTTTTCTAGCTATAGATAAAACCTTGACATGTTCAGACCTATCTTTGTGTTTCTTGTTTAGAGTATCAATCGCATTATAATAAGCGCGAGTGGTAATTTCTAAACAAATGTCTATTTCTGTTTGTATGTCATAGACAAAAATTGTTTGAAAATACATCCTCTTTCAAATGAAGCTATTTCAAATCTATTTATATAAACCCAATTTATCATACGCACCCTCGCGTGCATCGTATTTTATAAGCGAACACATGCAAGTCATACCAATTCAATTTAATACAAATAAAGTATGCCTTCACCCTTCCCCCGATCAGGGGGCAGTGCCATGCTGATACTTCTTCGAGCAAACACTTCGTTGCTTCAAAAAACTCGAACAGAAAAAGTTCGAATTTCAATGATGGCCATTTTTTGCTTATTTTCCAATTTTTTCCCTCGGCCCTGCTTGTGCGAAAAATGAAGAAGGCAAAGGAAACGAATGCGTGTGCATTGGAAGAACGTAAAATAAATAGCAAAAACTTGTACTTTCTTATGGCCTTTTGGTTCTTGGGCCTCCAATTCCAATTTGAGAGAATGTATTTGGTGAGTGTGTGCGTTGTGTGCGTGCGTTTGTTGGTGAAAAGTGCGTGTGCATAACGTAAGATGAAATGAAAAAAGACGTAACAACCAAAAATTCGAAAATTATTGTACATTTGACCAAAATACACAATATTTCCAAATTTTAGAATTCTTCGTCCAGTAATAAAGATTTTATGATGAAAATTTATTTTTATATTTTTATATTTTTATATTTTTATATTTTTATATTTTTATATTTTTATATTTTTATATTTTTATATTTTTATATTTTTATATTTTTATATTTTTATATTTTTATATTTTTATATTTTTATATTTTTATATTTTTATATTTTTATATTTTTATATTTTTATATTTTTATATTTTTATATTTTTATATTTTTATATTTTTATATTTTTATATTTTTATATTTTTATATTTTTATATTTTTATATTTTTATATTTTTATATTTTTATATTTTTATATTTTTATATTTTTATATTTTTATATTTTTATATTTTTATATTTTTATATTTTTATATTTTTATATTTTTATATTTTTATATTTTTATATTTTTATATTTTTATATTTTTATATTTTTATATTTTTATATTTTTATATTTTTATATTTTTATATTTTTATATTTTTATATTTTTATATTTTTATATTTTTATATTTTTATATTTTTATATTTTTATATTTTTATATTTTTATATTTTTATATTTTTATATTTTTATATTTTTATATTTTTATATTTTTATATTTTTATATTTTTATATTTTTATATTTTTATATTTTTATATTTTTATATTTTTATATTTTTATATTTTTATATTTTTATATTTTTATATTTTTATATTTTTATATTTTTATATTTTTATATTTTTATATTTTTATATTTTTATATTTTTATATTTTTATATTTTTATATTTTTATATTTTTATATTTTTATATTTTTATATTTTTATATTTTTATATTTTTATATTTTTATATTTTTATATTTTTATATTTTTATATTTTTATATTTTTATATTTTTATATTTTTATATTTTTATATTTTTATATTTTTATATTTTTATATTTTTATATTTTTATATTTTTATATTTTTATATTTTTATATTTTTATATTTTTATATTTTTATATTTTTATATTTTTATATTTTTATATTTTTATATTTTTATATTTTTATATTTTTATATTTTTGATTTGAACTGGGATATTGTCCTGGCTCAAGACCATTTTGCATCTATATTTAATAGAATGCAAATTTATTTACAAATGGCATGGTGACATTTATTACTTGGCTGCAGACTACCACTATCATGATTTCCACCCTGTCTAAAGGTTTCATTCAGGTGGCTTCGCAGCGACTTTTCAACATCAAACCCGGCCTCTATAAGGAGATGATTCTCACAAACGAATGAGAATCTCAACTCACTTGCCGAATTTGCGTTTAAAAAATCGCACCAAGTAATAAAGCACACATGCCATCTTACAAGCATCTCATTGAGTTGCATATGTAAGTATGTGTATATGCAGGTATAGTTACCCAGCAATACTTCTGCCGTGCCAACGCTCATTTGTTTTAGTTTTTTCGTTTGTATTTTTTTGGTCTGTAATCAATATTTGATTTGAACTGGGATATTGTCCTGGCTCAAGACCATTTTGCATCTATATTTAATAGAATGCAAATTTATTTACAAATGGCATGGTGACATTTATTACTTGGCTGCAGACTACCACTATCATGATTTCCACCCTGTCTAAAGGTTTCATTCAGGTGGCTTCGCAGCGACTTTTCAACATCAAACCCGGCCTCTATAAGGAGATGATTCTCACAAACGAATGAGAATCTCAACTCACTTGCCGAATTTGCGTTTAAAAAATCGCACCAAGTAATAAAGCACACATGCCATCTTACAAGCATCTCATTGAGTTGCATATGTAAGTATGTGTATATGCAGGTATAGTTACCCAGCAATACTTCTGCCGTGCCAACGCTCATTTGTTTTAGTTTTTTCGTTTGTATTTTTTTGGTCTGTAATCAATATTTGATTTGAACTGGGATATTGTCCTGGCTCAAGACCATTTTGCATCTATATTTAATAGAATGCAAATTTATTTACAAATGGCATGGTGACATTTATTACTTGGCTGCAGACTACCACTATCATGATTTCCACCCTGTCTAAAGGTTTCATTCAGGTGGCTTCGCAGCGACTTTTCAACATCAAACCCGGCCTCTATAAGGAGATGATTCTCACAAACGAATGAGAATCTCAACTCACTTGCCGAATTTGCGTTTAAAAAATCGCACCAAGTAATAAAGCACACATGCCATCTTACAAGCATCTCATTGAGTTGCATATGTAAGTATGTGTATATGCAGGTATAGTTACCCAGCAATACTTCTGCCGTGCCAACGCTCATTTGTTTTAGTTTTTTCGTTTGTATTTTTTTGGTCTGTAATCAATATTTGATTTGAACTGGGATATTGTCCTGGCTCAAGACCATTTTGCATCTATATTTAATAGAATGCAAATTTATTTACAAATGGCATGGTGACATTTATTACTTGGCTGCACTATCATGATTTCCACCCTGTCTAAAGGTTTCATTCAGGTGGCTTCGCAGCGACTTTTCAACATCAAACCCGGCCTCTATAAGGAGATGATTCTCACAAACGAATGAGAATCTCAACTCACTTGCCGAATTTGCGTTTAAAAAATCGCACCAAGTAATAAAGCACACATGCCATCTTACAAGCATCTCATTGAGTCACCATGCCATTTGTAAATAAATTTGCATTCTATTAAATATAGATGCAAAATGGTCTTGAGCCAGGACAATATCCCAGTTCAAATCAAATATTGATTACAGACCAAAAAAATACAAACGAAAAAACTAAAACAAATGAGCGTTGGCACGGCAGAAGTATTGCTGGGTAACTATACCTGCATATACACATACTTACATATGCAACTCAATGAGATGCTTGTAAGATGGCATGTGTGCTTTATTACTTGGTGCGATTTTTTAAACGCAAATTCGGCAAGTGAGTTGAGATTCTCATTCGTTTGTGAGAATCATCTCCTTATAGAGGCCGGGTTTGATGTTGAAAAGTCGCTGCGAAGCCACCTGAATGAAACCTTTAGACAGGGTGGAAATCATGATAGTGGTAGTCTGCAGCCAAGTAATAAATGTCACCATGCCATTTGTAAATAAATTTGCATTCTATTAAATATAGATGCAAAATGGTCTTGAGCCAGGACAATATCCCAGTTCAAATCAAATATTGATTACAGACCAAAAAAATACAAACGAAAAAACTAAAACAAATGAGCGTTGGCACGGCAGAAGTATTGCTGGGTAACTATACCTGCATATACACATACTTACATATGCAACTCAATGAGATGCTTGTAAGATGGCATGTGTGCTTTATTACTTGGTGCGATTTTTTAAACGCAAATTCGGCAAGTGAGTTGAGATTCTCATTCGGTTGTGAGAATCATCTCCTTATAGAGGCCGGGTTTGATGTTGAAAAGTCGCTGCGAAGCCACCTGAATGAAACCTTTAGACAGGGTGGAAATCATGATAGTGGTAGTCTGCAGCCAAGTAATAAATGTCACCATGCCATTTGTAAATAAATTTGCATTCTATTAAATATAGATGCAAAATGGTCTTGAGCCAGGACAATATCCCAGTTCAAATCAAATATTGATTACAGACCAAAAAAATACAAACGAAAAAACTAAAACAAATGAGCGTTGGCACGGCAGAAGTATTGCTGGGTAACTATACCTGCATATACACATACTTACATATGCAACTCAATGAGATGCTTGTAAGATGGCATGTGTGCTTTATTACTTGGTGCGATTTTTTAAACGCAAATTCGGCAAGTGAGTTGAGATTCTCATTCGTTTGTGAGAATCATCTCCTTATAGAGGCCGGGTTTGATGTTGAAAAGTCGCTGCGAAGCCACCTGAATGAAACCTTTAGACAGGGTGGAAATCATGATAGTGGTAGTCTGCAGCCAAGTAATAAATGTCACCATGCCATTTGTAAATAAATTTGCATTCTATTAAATATAGATGCAAAATGGTCTTGAGCCAGGACAATATCCCAGTTCAAATCAAATATTGATTACAGACCAAAAAAATACAAACGAAAAAACTAAAACAAATGAGCGTTGGCACGGCAGAAGTATTGCTGGGTAACTATACCTGCATATACACATACTTACATATGCAACTCAATGAGATGCTTGTAAGATGGCATGTGTGCTTTATTACTTGGTGCGATTTTTTAAACGCAAATTCGGCAAGTGAGTTGAGATTTTCATTCGTTTGTGAGAATCATCTCCTTATAGAGGCCGGGTTTGATGTTGAAAAGTCGCTGCGAAGCCACCTGAATGAAACCTTTAGACAGGGTGGAAATCATGATAGTGGTAGTCTGCAGCCAAGTAATAAATGTCACCATGCCATTTGTAAATAAATTTGCATTCTATTAAATATAGATGCAAAATGGTCTTGAGCCAGGACAATATCCCAGTTCAAATCAAATATTGATTACAGACCAAAAAAATACAAACGAAAAAACTAAAACAAATGAGCGTTGGCACGGCAGAAGTATTGCTGGGTAACTATACCTGCATATACACATACTTACATATGCAACTCAATGAGATGCTTGTAAGATGGCATGTGTGCTTTATTACTTGGTGCGATTTTTTAAACGCAAATTCGGCAAGTGAGTTGAGATTCTCATTCGTTTGTGAGAATCATCTCCTTATAGAGGCCGGGTTTGATGTTGAAAAGTCGCTGCGAAGCCACCTGAATGAAACCTTTAGACAGGGTGGAAATCATGATAGTGGTAGTCTGCAGCCAAGTAATAAATGTCACCATGCCATTTGTAAATAAATTTGCATTCTATTAAATATAGATGCAAAATGGTCTTGAGCCAGGACAATATCCCAGTTCAAATCAAATATTGATTACAGACCAAAAAAAAAAAAAATACAAACGAAAAAACTAAAATTTTTATATTTTTATATTTTTATATTTTTATATTTTTATATTTTTATATTTTTATATTTTTATATTTTTATATTTTTATATTTTTATATTTTTATATTTTTATATTTTTATATTTTTATATTTTTATATTTTTATATTTTTATATTTTTATATTTTTATATTTTTATATTTTTATATTTTTATATTTTTATATTTTTATATTTTTATATTTTTATATTTTTATATTTTTATATTTTTATATTTTTATATTTTTATATTTTTATATTTTTATATTTTTATATTTTTATATTTTTATATTTTTATATTTTTATATTTTTATATTTTTATATTTTTATATTTTTATATTTTTATATTTTTATATTTTTATATTTTTATATTTTTATATTTTTATATTTTTATATTTTTATATTTTTATATTTTTATATTTTTATATTTTTATATTTTTATATTTTTATATTTTTATATTTTTATATTTTTATATTTTTATATTTTTATATTTTTATATTTTTATATTTTTATATTTTTATATTTTTATATTTTTATATTTTTATATTTTTATATTTTTATATTTTTATATTTTTATATTTTTATATTTTTATATTTTTATATTTTTATATTTTTATATTTTTATATTTTTATATTTTTATATTTTTATATTTTTATATTTTTATATTTTTATATTTTTATATTTTTATATTTTTATATTTTTATATTTTTATATTTTTATATTTTTATATTTTTATATTTTTATATTTTTATATTTTTATATTTTTATATTTTTATATTTTTATATTTTTATATTTTTATATTTTTATATTTTTATATTTTTATATTTTTATATTTTTATATTTTTATATTTTTATATTTTTATATTTTTATATTTTTATATTTTTATATTTTTATATTTTTATATTTTTATATTTTTATATTTTTATATTTTTATATTTTTATATTTTTATATTTTTATATTTTTATATTTTTATATTTTTATATTTTTATATTTTTATATTTTTATATTTTTATATTTTTATATTTTTATATTTTTATATTTTTATATTTTTATATTTTTATATTTTTATATTTTTATATTTTTATATTTTTATATTTTTATATTTTTATATTTTTATATTTTTATATTTTTATATTTTTATATTTTTATATTTTTATATTTTTATATTTTTATATTTTTATATTTTTATATTTTTATATTTTTATATTTTTATACTTTTATATTTTTATGTTTTTATATTTTTATATTTTTATTTTTTTATTTTTATATTTTTAAATTTTTATTTTTTTTATTTTTATATTTTTATATTTTTATATTTTTAGATCTTTATATTCTTTTATTTTATTTTTTTATAATTTTACATTTTGATATTTTAATATATTTATATTTTTATACTTTTATATTTTTAAAATTCCACATTTTTATAATTGTAATATTATATATTTTTAATATTAATATGACTATACTATCTAAGCTCAGCAAATTATAGCCCTCTACGCCCAAGAATATAGAATTTATTAACACAATATGAACGTTTTGATTGAACTTTTTTACTTCTCCTTAAAATCTTATGAAAATGTGGCTTTCGTCATTTTGCATTTCACGTGACGACATACAAAAAACAGCAAGAAATATGTTTATATTCAAGCACACAGCCGCTTACCCGCACGCACCCTCAAGGAATGTACTTCGCCCCGTATATTTAGGTTATAAAGTGTTCCATAAAACCTTAAGATAAATAGTTGCCCCAGCCTAGGATTTACGGTGGTCGGAATATTTTTATATTTTTATATTTTTATATTTTTATATTTTTATACTTTTATATTTTTATGTTTTTATATTTTTATATTTTTATTTTTTTTATTTTTATATTTTTAAATTTTTATATTTTTTATTTTTATATTTTTATATTTTTAGATCTTTATATTCTTTTATTTTATTTTTTTATAATTTTACATTTTGATATTTTAATATATTTATATTTTTATACTTTTATATTTTTAAAATTCCACATTTTTATAATTGTAATATTATATATTTTTAATATTAATATGACTATACTATCTAAGCTCAGCAAATTATAGCCCTCTACGCCCAAGAATATAGAATTTATTAACACAATATGAACGTTTTGATTGAACTTTTTTACTTCTCCTTAAAATCTTATGAAAATGTGGCTTTCGTCATTTTGCATTTCACGTGACGACATACAAAAAACAACAAGAAATATGTTTATATTCAAGCACACAGCCGCTTACCCACACGCACCCTCAAGGAATGTACTTCGCCCCGCATATGTAGGTTATAAAGTGTTCCATAAAACCTTAAGATAAATAGTTGCCCCAGCGTAGGATTTACGGTGGTCGGAAGGTCGCACACACGCACACTGTTGTAATGGTGTTGCTGCTGCTGCTCTTGCTGATGAAGTTGAAGTTTATGAGTTTGCGGTAGTGAAAATGTGTCTTGGGGAAATTGATTAACGTGTTTTTTCCTAACGTTGGCTATTTACATGGAAATCTGATGGAAAACTTGTTACTGCATAGAAGTGTTGATCCGTGTTAAAAGCTGCTCGCCATTACACACAAAATTGCAACAATAAAGAACAGAAAGATCTGAGCTATTGATTTGAAAAACAAAATCATGTCAGCTTTCTTGATGGAAGAGGGTTTGTTAGATAATGTTCAAGGCAAGGAGAACAAAAGGAGTACCAGTTTTTCTGGTATTTTGTGGGGCATCTCATTGCAAACACTGTCGTTGATGGGCTAGTTTATATAGCTGTACCTCGAAAAATAGTCGCTTGAATTACATGCAAATACACAATGCAACAAAAAATATTTTTTTTTGTCCGAGACCTAAAAATTAAAATTTTTAATGGATATTTTTTTACTAAAATACCAATTTTTATCGAAGGCACATTTAATATTTGTGCTCTCATTTTAGATATATAGGTCCGATCATTACCTTATATTACGCTTATATGTTAAATTAAACGTAATTATGATGGCTACAAATATTTCACATAGCAACAGTGGTTAAGGACCAGTCTCCAAAAATATGAGAAAACAAATTTGTTTGACAATTTTTTGCTGGAGCGAAAAGTTATGAAAGATGGAAAAATATTAAAACATTATTTTGTTCTATTTTTTTAATAGCTAACATTATAACGCAGACAACAATGTAGTATACTTGTAAAAAATCTATGGATGAACGTAGAAGTTAAAAAAATAATGATTTTTATTTTTTTATAATTTTTTGATTTGACCTGGGATAGAATGCAAATTTATTTACAAATAGCAAATAGTTTATTACTTGGCTGCACACTACCACTATCATGATTTCTGGTCCGTGAAAGCCTTCGTGGGTGGCTTTGTTTCGACTTTTCAACAGCATATCCAAATTTTAAATTTCCTATATTTGGAATTTTATACCAAATCACCAATTTTGTCAAAAGGTACATTTAAAAAATTTTCCTTTCCGTAGACGTATTATTTGGCGAATTTTAAGCAAATATAAAAATATAGTTAAACATAACAAGTAAGGAAAGGCTAAAGTCGGGCAGGGCCGACTATATGATACACTCCACTTTCCAACCGAATACAGTCCAACTCGGTAAAAAAGTGAAAACGGGAAGAATAGGCTATTACGACCTGGTTCGATTTGTCATATCGATAAGAATATTTGTATCGGGGCTATATCCAAACATGGACAAATGTGACTAACTTTCACAATAAGTTCTTCCAGTTCAAATATAAGGTGTTATGCTCACTTTGAAGAAATTCGGTGAAAATTCGTAGTTTCTGGGCGGAAAAAGTCAAATCGGGAGCGAAATTTGTATGGGAGCTATATATAAATCTGAACCGATCTGACCCATTTTTACCACAGGTGTTTCTAGATGGAATATAAGATGTTTTGCTAAATCTGAAGACAATCTGATACAATATGTGGTTTCTAGAGCGGAAAAAGTCAAATCGGGAGCGAAATTTTTATGGGAGCTATATCTAAATCTGAACCGATCTGCCACATTTTTACCAATTTTGAAGAATATCTGTTGTAATATGTGGTATCTAGAGTGAAAAGTGTCAAATCGGGAGTGAAATTCGTACGGGGGCTATATCTAAATCTGAACCGATTTTTTTCAAATTAAATAGCGTTCGTTCTTATCCCGAAAAACTTCGTTGTGCAAAGTTTCATTTAGTTCTATCTACAATTGCGACCTGTATCGTGATTACAAGAATAGATGGACGGACAGACAGACAGACGGACGGACGGACATTGCTAAATCGACTCAAAAAGTGATTCTAAGTCGATCCGTATAATTAACAATGGGTCTATCTCTCTTCCTTTTGGGTGTTACAAACAAATGCACAAAGACATAATACTCTCGTGGAGTGTATAAAAATATCAAATCCTTAAATTTTTATACACTCCACGAGTGTATTATGTCTTTGCGCATTTCTTTGTAACACCCAAAAAGGAACCGAGATAGAGCCATTGTTAATTATACAGATCGACATAGAATCACTTTTTGAATCGATTTAGCAATGTCCGCCTGTCTGTCCATCTATTCTTGTAATCAAAGTTCAGGTCGCAATTGTGGCTAGAACCAAACGAAACTTTGTACAACGAACATTTTCGGAATAACCAATAAAATAATTTGAAGAAAATCGGTTCAGATTTAGATATAGTCCCCATACGAATTTCACTCCCGATTTGACTCTTTTCACTCTAGATACCACATATTTTAACCGATTTTTGTCAAAATTGGCAAATATTTCAACTAGAAACACCCATGGTGAAAATTGGTCAGATCGGTTCAGATTTAGATATAGCCCCCATACAAATGTCGCTCCCGATTTGACTTTTTCCGCTCTAGAAACCACATTTTGTACCCGATTTTCTTTAAATTTGGCACAACATCTTATAATCCAACTAGAAACACCTATGCAGAAATTGGGTAAGATGGGTTCCGATTTAGATATAGCCCCGATACAAATGTCACTCCCGATTTGACTTTTTCCGCTCTAAAATCCACATTTTTCCCATCCACGTATTTTTCTTTAAAATTGGCACAACATCTTATAATCTAACTTAAAACACCTATCGTGAAGGTGGGTTAGATCGGTTCAGATTTAGATATAGCCCCCATACAAATGTTGCTCCCGAATGTTAAACCCAAACTTTACATATTATATTTCGTCAATAAACATACATGGTGGAAACGGGTCACATCGTTCCAGGTTTCAATATACCTCCATACAAATGTCCTTTCCAATTTAAATTTTTTTGTCAAACACATACATTTACAGGATTCAAAAATCCTTCCCGATTTCACTTTTTTACCGAATTGAATTGTAATGAGATAAAAAGTCCGTCCGTTTTTAGCCTTTCCTTAATTGTTTGGGAGATGTCCATATGTCCATACTTTGGTATAACCCAAATGGGGCCCGATTCTGATCTACTACAGCTCTAGAAACTACATCTTAAATCGGATCATCAATTTTGCAGATCATGATATTTTTCAACTAGGAATACCTACCTTGAATGAGAAATATATAGGCCCATGTTTTGGACCAGGCCCAAAATGCTGTTATAGGCTCCCTTTTGAAATGTCGGTCCGATTCATCCTAATACTACTGTATAATTTGAATTTGTCTGTCGGATAATTGGATCAATTACCATATTATAATCCATATTCGTTAAATATGGCTAAAGATGAATTTATAGTAACTGTATAATTTATATGAACTACATAAAATTGCTCCCATGAAGTACCTGGGTTTAGTAATCAAAGCGAGGGACATACGCAGGGAGTGGTGTAGGGTATTATATCCTTACTTGTTTTTTATAAAATTTGTCCCCATCGCTTTTACTGGCCCCAGGAGACCGCTAGTGGGGTCAAATGTAAGAACCACCCACTATATTTTTTCAGCGCCAATATTTTTTCGGAACACACCTACCCTCCATCTGCAACCCTTAAGGCGGCCACCATACATGTGCCTATTTTTTATATTTTTTTATGAAAGAAAGGCCCGAAACTGCCCCGCATTAGACCCTAGAGGGGAGAAGTGTAAGACTGACCCCAATTAATTTTCAAAAAAAAAAAATTCAAAAGTCTAAATTTGTTGGACAATCTAATTGGAAATAATATTCATCGATATTTATTTATCAATTGGATGTGTCATCTTTCTATCCTACTGTGGTGACACATCTCGCCGTAACATCAATAAAATTAAATGTTTGTGCCGAGACCTAAAAGAAATCCATAAAACTATAGAAAATCAATTGATAACATATTTAGTTCTATTTTTAATAGCTAACGTTCTAACGAAGAAAACAATGTCTATATGTAAAAAATCTTTAGATAAATGTAGAAGTCATAACACTCTTTGTAAAGCTAGCGATATTTTCAAAAAATCACGATTTCTTAAATTGTTACGTTAATAGCACGATAATACGCTTCATAGAGTTTCCTCAAACCAGCCATGTTTTCTTCTCTAAGATGCCGTCTATAAAAAATAGAAAAACCTATCCTTATTTTTAAAGTGATTTCCCGCTATATAATCAAAAATTTTAGAAATCTTTTGTGTCTACAAAGAGTGTTGCAACTTCTACATTTATTCTTAGATATTTTACATATAGACGTTGTTACTTCGTTAGCTATTAAAAACATAAATAAATATTTTTTCGAGATTTAAAACAAAAATAATACTTTCTTCTCAAAATTTTGAATTTATCAATCTTCTTCAATCGTTTGTACAACATTCGGGCATGTTATATATTGCTTTTTGTAGACTTATCTGAAGAAGATGAAAATGTTGAAGAGTCAGATGTGTGTGTGACTAGCTTCTCAAATAATATACGCCTACAGGGTATTTATATGGTTACAAAAGTACTTATAGGGTTACACATTAAAATAATTCTTGAGGGAGATTTCCTCCTCCAAAGCATAACCTTGACGACTACAACAGCAGCAGCGCAATTGCTCCAAGCCGTTCTTCTATTTTTTAAGCAACAAAACTAACCACAACTGCGGCGTTTCCCACCGAAACCTTGAACATTATGAATTTTATTATTAAAATCACGGAGTAGGAAATTAATTTATATTTATTTGTTAACTCTTTTGTGGCACGGAATTCGGAATTCCTCTTTGGCACTAGGCAGGCAAGTACCTATGCCTGAATGGCTGTGAGAGTATTGGGTGGGCTCACCTATACAGACATACACACGCACACATTTCATACACAATGATTGTGCTAATTTCTACTAATTAGTATCTGTTTTTATGCAAACACAAATACAAGCACAGGCCTATACGTGTATAGACATACATATACATTTCATTTAGTACAGAAACAGATAGATCTCATGGTAGGCCTATGTGTGGGTGTTTGTACGCATATCTACTTACCTCTGTATATAACCCTATATAAAATTGTAATATACACTTGTCATTTCCCATAAACACCAACACTAATACCACCATTACTCTGCCACTTTGAGCTGCATGCAGTGAAACACGTACTATCCTACTCTAGAATATCATCAAAGCCATCACCATCGTCGTCATCATCCTGAACAGCTATGAATAATGAGAACACCCACTCCCTACCCTATACTTGTCGAACTGACAACAGACTGAATGAAGTATGTAGGTTGTGGTGACAGTCACAAAGTAAGTATCTGACTCTCTTAGACCAGAAGAGGACCATTGTGATAAACTTAATAAACAAAATAGTTATCCTACATCCTACTGTTGCCGATTACTGTCGTTCGAGAACTAAAAATGTATCTTTTATATATATACATAAATTTTAGTAAAATTTTCGTCTTTGATACCTTTATTATTTGTATTCCATTATTTAAAAACAAGTAACGAAATGCTGCAGTTGGGCGGTGCCGATTATAATGGGTCCGCCAAATAACTTTTTTTTTGAAAATGCTATAATAAAAACTACTGAATATTTTCTCAAATTTATTTTTTTATTTCAAAGTACAATCCTTCCGGTTAATAATGGAAAATAATTTCATTCAAATGGCTGCCTCGGCTGGCCATGCAGTAGCCTACACGATAGGTACAATTTTTAAGCACAATACCCTCAACTCTCAATCCCATTACAAGATTTTATTACTAATCTAGATGATTAATGATTAAAAATGTCAATGAAAATATACACGACACAATGTATTTTTACCCAAAAAAAATAAATATTTGGGTTGCAGGCGGCAAGAAGTCAAATGAGAGGCTCATTTCCAGGGGGTTTATATCAAAGTATTGGCCGGTATAGATGCCACAATAGATGTTTCTAAGTGATAATGGTATGCAATAAATCTGACCAAAATAGGTACTGAGAAGTGTATCCTAGATTAGTTAGAAGACAAATCATAGAGACATTTTTATACCCTACACCACAGGGTATAATGTCTTTGTGCATTTGTTTATAACACCCAAAAGGAAACGAGGTAGACCCATCGTTTATTATACCGATCGACTTAGAATCACTTTTTGAGTCGATTTATCAATGTCCGTCCGTCCATCTATTCTTGGAATCAAAGTCCTGGTCGCAATTGTTGTTAGAACTAAATGAAACTTTGCACAACGAAGTTTTATGGGATAAGGAAAAACGCTATTTAATTTGAAGCAAATCGGTTTAGACTTAGACATAGCTCCCATACAAATTTTGCTTCCGATTTTACTTTTTCCGCTCTAGAAACCACATATTTCAACTGATTTTCTTCAAATTTAGCAAAACGTCATATATTTTAACTAGAAATAGCTCTGGTAAAAATAGGCCAGATCGGTTCAGATTTATATATAGCTCCAATACAAATTTCGCCACTGAATTAATTATTTCCGCTATAGATAACGCATATTTGAACAGATATTCTTCAAATCAACTCAAAACATATGAGGCGAAAGTGGGCCTCATTGGTTCAGATTTCAGATATAGCTCCCATAAAAGTGTCTCCACCGATTTGATTCTTTCCGCTCTAGAAACCACATACTTTAACAGGGTTTCTTCTAATTCGGCACATCAGCTAATATTTCAAATAGAATGATCTATGGCGAAAGTTGGTCACATCGGTTCAGATTTATATATAGCTCCCATTCAAATTTTGCTCCCGATTTTACTCTTTCCGCTCTAGAAACCGAATATTTTAGCCGATTTTCTTCAAATTTGGCCAAACAACTTATATTTCAACTAGAAACAACTCTGATAAAAATGGGCCAGATCGGTTCAGATATATATATAGCTCCAATACAAATTTCGTCACTGAATTGATTATTTCCGCTCTACAAATAGCATATTTGAACAGATTTGCCTAAAATTTGGCAAACCAGCTCATATTTCAACTACAAATATATGTGACGAAAGTGGGCCACATCGGTTCAGATTTATATATAGCTCCCATACAAATGTCTCCTCCGATTTGACTCTTTCCGCTCTAGAAACCACATATTTTAGCAGATTTTCTTCAAATTGGCCAAACTACTTATATTTCAACTAAATGACTGCCACATATTTAACAGACTTTCATCAAATTTGGGAAAGCGTCTTATATTTCAGAAAACCTATGCTAAAAATGTGTTAGATCGGTTCAGATTTACATATAGCTCCCATTCAAAGTTTGTGTTCAAATTTTCTTACAAAAACAGATAAAAGCATGAAATTTGTAGTATATATACCAGGTTGAAATGTAACGACCTTCTTGTACCCTACACCACAGGGTATATTGACTAGGTGTAGGGTATCATATAGTCGGCCACGCCCGACTTTAACCTTCCTTACTGGTTACGGAAATATTTGTATCAAACATGGGCAAATAATATTTAAAAAAGTCGTTACACTTGAATCGGATTACCGATACCACTTAAGTGTACTGTTTGGTGCTGTGTATCCTCCAAAAGGATAATTGGCCCATATTTTTTTGAAATTTCGCGAAATGTTATGGAACATACGCTAAAAAGAGTACGTATATGCGAAGCAGAAAATTGACATCACTTACAAGATAACATTTTTCAAAGCTAATTGCAAAAAAACTCCCCAATAATATACTGTATTTAAAAAATATAATATTCGCATAAATAAAAAAGTTATAAACCATTTAAACCATATAGCTCATTCTGCGCCACCCTGTACTTGAAATATAAGGTGTCTGGTCAAATTGGAAGAAAATCTCTTAAAATAGAGCGGAGAGAGCAAAATCGAGACCGAAATTTGTATGGGATCGATTTGCTTCAAATTAAATAGCGTCCCGAAAATCTTCGTTGTGCAAAGTTTCATTTATTTATTTAACAACAATTGTACTTTGATTACAAGTATAGATCGACAGTCAGAAAGATGGTCATTGCAAAAAGTGATTCTAAGTCGATCGGTTTAAAAAACGATGGGTCTATCTCGTCTCCCTTTGGGTGTTACAAACAAATGCATAAATACATAATACCCTAGTGGAGGATATACTAATATTGCGGCAACAATCACATTTATACTGCCAAAATAACATCATTTGAAGAATACGAAAGTAATACATTTGGATGATAAATCGACGATATTGTCATATTATCACCCGGAGGAATGTAAACGCTGCATTTAATAGTCTTAACATCAGTCGTATGGTCGTACCATTTTAATCTATTCCACTACCATTTATCCCTTTTCGCCCCATTTCACCCGGAAACTTAAAAATTGTTTGAATACTCTAAATATTGGGGGATTTTTTCAGTTCTTGTTAGGGGAATTTTTTCCCTCTGGTCCGATTTCGCCCATTTTTGAAACCTACCGGGAAAGTTAAACCCCCTAACTCATTTCGGTCGGAAGTTAGCGTGCTTTCAAAAGACGTTCAGACAGACGGACATTGCTAGATCGTCGTAAAATTTTACCACGACCCAGAATATACTAACTTTATGAGGTCTTCGAAGAACATTTCAAGGTGTTGCAAACGGAATGACAAAATGAATATATATATCCCAAGGAGGAAGATGTAAACAGAAAACTGTGAAATATGGTTTTTTAAATTTATCTTACTTCTACAAGAAGTGTCAAATCTTCACCATAGATCTTGTGCTTTTTCGTTAGGATGTCAACTATTATAAAATGAAAATAATATACTTATTTTCTGGTTTTAATGTGTTTCTATCGTGGCAGAAGAACCATATATTTAAAAAATGAAAAAAAAAAAAAAACAATTTTTAATTCTCTTACAAAGCCTTCACATTTATCCATATATAGGGTGGGCCATGTAACATTTACAATTTGAACTACCGATTACTTTGCCTTTTAAAGGTAGAATACAGAGTAGGAGGGTATATATCATTTGGAACAGAGAAAAAGTGTAAGCATCGAAGACTTAAGACCCCAAGTATGTTTGAACCAAATCCGTTTCATGTGTTTTTCAGTTGTTTGATAAAATAAAACTGGTATATCTTCCATAGGGATAGCCAAAATCACTTACAATTTTATATTTGAAAATGTTTTTATAAACATAAATCCTTCTAAATTTACGTGGAAATTTTCCATGTTTCCAATTTTCATATGAAGATCATTTTCATTTGGGTGGCTATGTCAACAAACAAAATTGCCGCATATGCGGTTCGGAGAGCCCTCACATGACTATTGAGATGCCAATGCATCCACAACGAGTCACTGTTTGGTGAGGATTTTGGGCTGGCGGCATTATCGGGTCATGCACTGAAAAATTGGGTTGATGGGATGAGATACTGCCGAGCCAGTCGTGGTAGTCATATGAATGATATGGTGTTCCATTATTAAATGGCAAAGTTCAACCTTTCCAATAAAACCAGGAATTTGAAAAATAATCAGTACCTTTTTATAGCCGATTCTAATTTAAAAACGTCTCTGCTATTGTTACTAACATATTTCCTTGAGTGTGCCCCAATATTTGCTAGTGTCGCTGTTGTTGCCATTTCAAAAAATCTAAATGGATTTTAATTACTACGCAGGTCTTGAAATGATTTTTTAATTAATTTCCAAAATCACCAGCATCCGAGCAGCATCAAGAACATCGAAAAGAAAGTAAAGCACGACAAAATGTCTCGCTGAATAGCGCAAATGATGGAACGAATCGTGTACAGGGACAGGACATGCCTGGCAAATATAACAATCCAGATAAATTGATTTCCTATCCGCATTCTAGAGAGCACACTCAACTGTCTTGGTTTGTTTAAATATTAACTCCTTCCATCGCACTGAACGCTTCATAGCAACCTATCCCACCCTAAACTAAACAAAATTTTGAAATTATTGCAATTACAATCAAGCTCTAGTGTTTCTGACCAAAAAGGACACAGTCACATTGTTATCCCATCTAAAGATACAACAACACACACACACACAAAAGCACACTCACGCACAGTCTGGCAAAAGGATATGAGGAGTCCATGAGGCATGGTGATGTCATGTCATGCACATTACGCACAAAACGAGAGAGAGCGAAGAACATAAACATATCAGATGCCATGGCCCATGGCCCGTTGCGAGTATATCAGTCCGGGAATAATGGCACAAGCATGAGAACAGCCGAAAGTAGTCACTCAGTCCAACAAGCAACCAGCCAGCCAGCCTGCCTGCCTGCCTATGGTGGCACTTATTTTGAATGATAGCAAAGACAAGCATAACAAATGGACTCAAGACCATTATGTTTTCGATGTTGCTGATATTGTTATTGTTGTCGCTGTGGTTGTTGTTGCGAACGCAACTTTCACTCGAGAGTGGGAGGAGTATGTCCGGGTGTTGTTGTCGTCGCCTTCGTCGTCAGTCTGCTATCGGGCAATATAATCAACGCAAATTGTGCTTAGTTTCCTTTGGCTCGCGCTGTTGACGTCGCTGCTAATTAATGATTAGATTTAACAATGGTGCACCATTGGGCTGGTTGTGCTACTGGCGTGGTGGCATGGTGGTCTGGACGACACAATTCTCCAACTCGAGTTTTATTGGACACAAGCGGGCAACAAACAAAAACAAAATATGAAGAATATCGTGCGTAAACTATGAAGTTGCTGCTGCCGAAATGGGTGGCTGTTGGCACAGGAAGGTAATTATGTTGCTATTATTTCCTTGGCGTCCCATCCGAGGAAGTTTAGCAGAGGTACAAACAGCACACTATGCATGTGCGTTAGTATTATGCGATAGTACTGCAATAATAAAAGTTGGTTGAGGTTTTTTCTTGTGCCAGAGAGCGCGTGGAACGTTTGCTGACTATAGCAATGATTTTTTCGAAAGGATTGACATCTCGGAGGTGATGTCATATACATATTTTCCAAATTTTAGATGGTGAATTGCACGGGTTTCATATGATATCTTCGCCACTATCAAATGGCTGCAGATAAAATCGAAAAATTCGATTTTTACACATTTAAATTTTTCGCAATTTATACTTTTAAAACGGCAGCGGGACAAAAATTTTACCTATCAAAGTGTTACAGCTGGAATCGTAAAATTGTTTGTGTATATTATGACAACGTAGATGCAGAACATGAATGGATTTTTCGAAATTTGCAAAATTCATTCAGGAAAGTTATGGCTATCGTCCATTGTAGGTTTATTATTATACCCTACACCACTTCGTGGGCTAGGGTATTATAAGTTAGTTTCGCACCAAATGTTTCTAACACCAAGAAATAATCGAGCTAGACCCACCTTTAAGTATACCGATCGGCTTAGAATCACCAGCTGAGTCGATTTAACGATGTCTGTCTATCCGTCCGTCCGTCTGCTGTCCATCTAAGCTTGTTCGCACTCTACAGGTCGCAATTGTTGTCCGATTGTCATGCAACTTGGCAGAAGTTATTTTTTCTGGCCAAGGACCATCGGTATTGTATTTGGAAGAAATCGGTTCAGATTTAGATATAGCCCCACACAAAAGTCGCTCCCGATTTGACTTTTTCCGCCCTATAAAGCACATATAGTACCCGATTTTCTTCAAATTTGGCTTAACACCATATAATCAAACTAGAAATACCTGTGGCGAAAGCAGGTTAGATCGGTTCAGATTAAGATATAGCCCCCATACAATTGTCGCTCCCGATTTCACTTTTTCCGATTTAGAAACCAAATATTGTACCCGATTTTCTTTAAAATTGACACAACATTTTATAATAGAACTAGAAACACCTATGCTGAATGTGGGTAAGATCGGTTCAGATTAAGATATAGCCCCCATACAAATGTCGCTCCCGATTTCACTTTTTCCGCTTTAGAAACCAAATATTGTACCCGATTTTCTTTAAATTGGCACAACATTTTATAATAGAACTAGAAACACCTATGCTGAAAGTGGTTAAGATCGGTTCAGATTTATATATAGCCCCCATACAAATGTCGCTCTTTTTCCGCTTTAGAAAACACATATTGTACCCGATTTTCTTTAAAATTGGCACAACATTTTATAATCGAACTAGAAACACCTATGCTGAAAGTGGGTAAGATCGGTTCAGATTAAGATATAGCCCCCATACAAATGTCGCTCCCGATTTCACTTTTTCCGCTTTAGAAACCAAATATTGTACCCGATTTTCTTTAAAATTGGCACAACATTTTATAATCGAACTAGAAACACCTATGCTGAAAGTGGGTCAGATCGGTTCAGATTTAGATATAGCCCCCATAAAAATGTCGCTCCCGATTTCACTTTTTCCGCTTTATAAACCACATATTGTACCCGATTTTCTTTAAAATTGGCGCAACATCTAAAAATCCAACTAAAACAAGTAAGGAAAGGCTAAAGTCGGGTAGACCCGACTATATGATACACTCCACTTTCCAACCGAATACAATTCAACTCGGTAAAAAAGTGAAAAAGGGAAGAATTTTTGTATGTTTCCTAATCATAGGCTAATATGACCTGGTTCGATTTGTCAAATCGTAAGAATATTTGTATCGGGGCTATATCCAAACACGAAAAAATGTGACAAACTTTCACAATAGGTTCTTCCAGTTCAAGTATAACGTGTTATGCTCACTTTGAAGAAATTCGGTGAAAATTCGTGGTTTCTGGGGCGGAAAAAGTTAAATCGGGAGCAAAATTTGTATGGGAGCTATATATAAATCTGAACCGATGTAACACATTTTTACCGCAGGCGTTTCTAGTTGAAACATAAGATGTTTTGCCAATTTTGAAGAAAATCTTTTGTAATATGTGGTATCTATAGTGAAAAGAGTCAAATCGGGAGTGAAATTCGTATGAGAGCTATATGTAAATATGAACCGATCTGACCCATTTTCACCGCGGGTGTTTCTAGGACAAATATAATATATTTCGCCTAATTTGAAGAGGATCTGTTAAAATATGTGGTTTCTAGAGCGGAAAAAGTCAAATCGGTAGCGAAATTTGTATGGGAGCTATATATAAATCTGAAACGATCTGACCTATTTTCACCATAGGTGGTCCTAGTTTAAATATAAGATGTTTTGCTAAATCTGAAGACAATCTGATATAATATGTGGTTTCTAGAGCGGCAAAAGTCAAATCGGGAGCGAAATTTGTATGGGAGCTATATATAAATCTGAACCGATGTGACTCATTTTTACCACAGTTGTTTCTAGTTGAAATATAAGACGTTTTGCCAATTTTGAAGAAAATATGTTGTTATATGTGGTATCTAGAGTGAAAAGAGTCAAATCGGGAGTGAAATTCGAAATATCTAAATCTGAACCGATTTTCTTCAAATTAAATAGCGTTCGTTCTTATCCTGAAAAACTTCGTTGTGCAAAGTTTCATTTGGTTCTGTTTACAATTGCGACCTGTATCGTGATTACAAGAATAGATGGACGGACGGACAGACAGACGGACGGACATCGCTAAATCGATTCAAAAAGTGATTCTAAGTCGATCGGAATAATTAACAATGGGCCTATCACTCTTCCTTTTGGGTGTTACAAACAAATGCACAAAGACATAATACTCTCGTGGAGTGTATAAAAACCTACTGATCTTGATCAATTTTTCCATATCATGTTATATTTACTTTACTCGGAATATCTGCTGGAATAACTTTATAATTTACTTTATTATTTACATTTTTACCATATTCATTAAATGTGACTAAAGATGAATTGATAGTTACTGTATAATTTATATGAACTACATAAAACTGCTCCCATGGAATACCTGGGTTTACCTCAAAGCGAGGTATATACGCAGGGAGTGGTGTAGGGTATTATATAGTCGACCCCGCCCGACTTTAGCCTTTCCTTACTTGTTTTTTAGTGGCAAATGTTTAAAAATACGAATTTTGGACAAAATAGCATAATTTTTTTTAATCAAAAAAGCCCTACGATGGACGATAGACAATATTTGGGGCTGTTTTTCTCTAAGCGGGGATAACAAGCTGCAATAACGAAAACGTTAACAACAAGTAAGTAAACTTCAGTCGGCTAAACCGACTTATATATACCCTCACTCTCAGAGAACATATATACGGAAGTTAAAAGGAATAAAATTTTATGTAGAACAGGCTAATTTGTGTGGAAGGTACTAAGAGGTTCGTGTCACATAATCCCAGCTTCCACATTTATAAAACAATTGTAAAACAAGATCAAATATCAAGTCATAGTGGATTCCATGCACCAGTATAGAAATTATGATGGATTTAAACCTACCTAGGATAGAGACAATTGTGTGGCAGGTACAAAAAGGGACGTGGATAAAGCGTAAATATTTTGTTTAGGTTTAAAATTTACAAATATCAAATTGAAAATGATTTTGACTACCCATAAGAATGTTATATCGATTTTATTATAACCAAAGCTTATGCCACTTTGTGTGGGAGGTAACAGAAGGGGTGTGTCAATTTCGCCGATATTCCATGCGAATGTAACCACTGAAAAAGCATTGCCAAATGTCAAATTTCACAGTATTCCGATCATCGGTATAGAAGTTAGAACAGCTTTAATTTTACGTAGTTTTGCATGATTTGTGTGAGAGGAAGGGGCGTGGCAAAACCCGTGATATTTCGATAAAAACATTATCAAATACCAAAATAGAGCTGATCCCGAAGATATGTGTGGAAGTTACATTAGTTTTAATTTGACATAGGAATATGGGTCATTTGTGTGGGAGGTACCAGAAGGGGCGTGGTAATTTCGCCCATCTTCGCACTTAAACTTAGTTTGGGAAAAACATTACCATGTGCAAAGTTTCAATTGATTCCTTAACTCCTTTCGATAGATATCGTGTGCACCAGCCAGCCAGATGGACGGACATCTTAAATATTCGTAAAATGGATTTGATCCAAACATACTTAGGGTCTTAAGTCACTCCTTCAATGCGTTACACTTTGTTCTGTCCCAAATGATATATACACTCCTACTCTGTAGAGTGAGGGTATAAAAAGTTCATTATACACTCCACCCAAAATGAAGGGAGGTAGGCCCATTGTTAATTATACCTATCGACTTAGAATCGCTTTTTGAATCGATTTAGCAATGTCCGTCTGTCTGTCTGTCTTTCTGTCCGTCCATTTATTCTTGTAATCACGATACAGGTCACAATTGTAGACAGAACCAAATGAAACTTTGCACAACGAAGTTTTTCGGGATAAGGACGAACGGTTTTTAATTTGAAGAAAATCGGTTGAGATTTAGATATAGCCCCCATTTGACTCAATCCCGATTTGACTCTTTTCACTCTGATACCACATATTTTCACAGATTTTCTTCGAAATTTGCGAAACATCTTATATTCGAACTAGAAACACCTGTGGTAAAAATGCGTTAGATCGGTTCAGATTTATATATAGCTCCCATACAACTTTTTCCGCTCTAGAAAACACATACTTTATCAGATTGTCTTCAGAATTGGCAAAACAACTAATATTTAAACTAGGAATACCTATGGTGAAAATAGGTCAGATCGGTTCAGATTTATATATAGCTTCCATTAAAATGTCGCTCCCGATTTGACTTTTTCTGCTCTAGAAACCGCATATTTTAACAGATCCTCTTCAAATTAGGCGAAATATCTTATATTTGTTCTATAAACAGCCATGGTGGAAATGGGTCAGATCGGTTCAGATTTATATATAACTCCCACAGAAATTTCATTCCCGATTTCACATTTTCCACTCTATAAACCAAATATTCTAACAGATCTTCTTCAAATCTTGCAAAATATCTTATGTTGCAACTAGAAACAGCCATGGTGAAAATTGGTCAGATCGGTTCAGATTTACATATAGCTGCAATACAAATAACGCTCCCAGAAACCGCGAATTTTCACCGAATTTCTTAGAACTGAGCATAGCACGTTATATTTGAACTGAAAGAACTTATTTTTAAAGTTAGCTTTATTCCACGTTTAGATATAGCCCCGATACAAATATTCTTTTCGATTTGACAAATTGGACCAGGTCATATTAGCCTATGATTAGGAAACATACAAAAATTCTTCCCGTTTTCACTTTTTTACCGAGTTGAATTGTATTCGGATAGAAAGTGGAGCCTTTCCTTGCTTGTTTTTTACTCAAAACATTTTGACCTCTACGATTGTTTTGAAAGTTTATGTATGTATTCTTCTCATAAAAATATTGTGTACGTATTTTTGAAAAGAATAGATTTTTCACGAATTATGACCAATTTAACAATGATTTTTTAGAGTGTTCCTTCAATCGCCTGTAAATCCTGAAGAACTTGACCGATTTTAATGTACCGAAGATTTTTCTGAAGATTTTACACTTTTATTTTGATTTAAGAAGTGTTCTTAGATGTCTTTTTAGTGACTGTGGAGTTTGGAAGTGGTGAAATAATGGCTTCTATTTTTTACGATTTTTTTATTTTATTACTGATTGATTCAGCTTGAGACCATGAATAAACTGGTGGTTTTGTTTTATTATTTATTTATTTATTTTTTTCATATTTCTTTATGGTTTCAAACTGAATCAATAAGAAAAGTACACAAACAATTTTGGCTCCAGAAAAATGTTGCACTGTTTTTTTTAAGATTTTTCCATTGGCTATATATGATTCCATTGGAACGAATGTGACACTATTGTTTAGGGCGTTACACCAACCCGAAATATTTTTTCGATTTTTTATTTTAACATTCCGTAACATTTTACGAATAGAATTTTCACAAGTGAATGGAAACGAATTTTTAGTAGGGGTCGCAGAGGTTAGATGTATGCTTTGCACCTTGGTCTCGGGTTAGAATCGCACCACGGGAATAAAAAACTTTGTTTTGCTTTTTTATTACTTTAATTTTTGTGGATCTCAACACTCTAACTCCTCTCTTTATGGATCCATTTGACCCTTTTTAGCAAGAATATCCAAAAAGTCCTATAAAAAAGGACATTAAATGATTAAAATGTTCTACGAAAACATTTGTCGGGAAATTTCAGTGCAGATCTCTAAAGACACCAAAGTTGTAAATAAAGCTCTCCACGTTTATGTAGTACAATTATACGCCAAATTGTGGGTATTTCGGGTACGGTAAACAAAAAATACAAAATCATTTTTTGATTTTCTCGAAAAAAGGACAAATTGACCCATAATGTGGGAGTGCTGAAGGGTTAAGATCTTCCACAAAAATGTTCCTCAGACATTTACTTTGAAAGCTCTCGAGATTTAGATATAGGCTCCATACAAATGTTGCTCCCGATTTCACTTTTTCTGCTCTAGAAGCCACACAATTTAAGCGATTTTGATCCAATTTTGCACACCACCTTATATCTAATTTAGAAACATCTGTGGTGAAAATGGATCACATCAGTTCAGATTTAGATATAGCCACCATACAAATCTCGCTACCTATTTGTCATTTTCCGGCCTAGAAACCGTAGTTTTGACAGATTTTCTTCAATTTTGACATGACATCCTATATTTTAAATATATACATTTCTGGTTCAGATTTGGATATAGCTCCTATACAAATTTCGCTCCCGATTTGAGATTAATCGCTGTAGGAACCACATAACTTTCTTCAAATTCGGCAGGACTACTTATAAAGGGTGGTTAAATTTTAAGGGCCGTTGTTGATTTTGAATAAAACACAATTTTTTTAGGAAATTATTTCTTTTTATTATGATAATATTGGTATGGTTCAATTATGTAAGGAACAAAATATCGGCCAAATGGCCGCCGCGACTTCGGCGGCACACCTTCATCCCATGGTCCAAATTTGAAAATGACGCTGAGGCGTAATTGAGGTTCTATGCCGTTAATGTGCCGAATTATCGCATCCTTAATTGTTGCTGGCTTATCAACGTACATCTTTTCTTTCAAATAACCCCAAAGAAAGAAGTCCAACTGTGTCAAATCACATGATCTTGGCGGCTAATTAACATCGCCACCACGTGAGATAACATGGCCATTGAATTTGTCGCGCAAAAGAGCCATTGTTTCGTTAGCTGTGCGGCGAGTGGCACCGTCCTGTTGAAACCACATATCATCCACATCAAAGTTCGTTATTATCTCACGATTGCCAAGACCATTCATTGTAACTGTCTGACCGGGCTCATTTCGGAAAAAATACGGCACGATGATGCCGCCAGCCCATAAACCGCACCAAACAGTCACTCTTTGTGGGTGCATTGGTTTTTCGACAATCACTCTTGGATTATCATTCGCCCAAATGCGGCAATTCTGCTTATTGACGAAGCCACTGAGGTGAAAATGTGCCTCATCAAATTGACCGAAAAAATCACGAAGTGTACGATATGCATTTTGACTTGAACGCCCGTTTTCATAATAAGCCTGAATAACTTTAACGAGTTGCTCGATTGTGTATATTTCCATGGTTCAAATTGAGTTAGTCTGAATTTGAGAAATTTCAAATAAAATGCAGAAAAAAACTTGACGTTTAGGTGTGGTTCACATTCAACATCGGACCTTATAATTTAACCACCCTTTATGTACACTAGAAACATCTATGTTAAAAGAGGATGAGATCGGTTCAGATTTATATATTGCTCCCATACAAATGGCGTTCACGATTTTCACCGAATTGAATTGAAGTGTAGGGTATCATATAGTCGGCCCCGACCGACTGTATCCTTTCCCTACTTGTTTCAAATGTTACTGTATTATTGAAGCATTACTTCAAATAATTCCCTAAGAACAATTTCGAAGATGCGCAAAATTCATGTTACTTATTAAAAAATCTTAGCGCTGTATCTACTATACAAATGATGAGCTCAATTTAGATTTTATATCTTAAATATTCCCTTCTTATAATTTAACCTATGTTGAGAATTATTCGGCAGTTGGAGTTTAAAACTATGTATGAAGTCACCTCATCCTGTCCACATCCATCATCACTACATACCAATTATCCAATGAATATATCTACAGCATCTCCAATTCCCACATGGTGAACATTGCTAATGTGAAAAGCCACATTTAGTAAAAAATCCGCTCCTAAAGGAACCATCAGGCACCCGGGTAGCTGGAAGATTTTCATAAAAACTTTTGGTTTTTTGATTGGTTCCTTTCGGAACCAGCAGGCTATTTAGGGTTAAAGCCCTTATTCTGCCCTCTGCAAAATTTTTTTATAAAAAGTGTATTTTTCTGATTCATTTATAATAACTGCTGGAGTCTACTGGTCTCTATAAGAAAACTCCTTTATATTTTTATTCCATTATCCACACAAATATATTGAGTAAATCTTCGTCACTGATGTCCTACTTTCGACGAATGTATGCCGTCAACGTCATCCTTTTGCCTACCGTATCAATTAGTCTTTTATTAATTTCCTCTCTTCACTTTTATGTTACCCATCCCATACCCTTAAAGAAGATGCTCCTCTCTAAGCTCGCACAGTAATTGCTTACCATTCCAAATAAATTGAAACATTTACTGGCTTAAGACTCCAGTCCAGCCCAGCCAAGCCAACCCCACCAGTTTCCACGTTAAAGTTTCGAGGAAAAACTGAACATATAAAAATGACAAGAGAAAATGCGAAATGCATTTCCAATAAACGGCATATTCTGACCACGTATAAATCAAAATTCGAAAAATTGTTATCAGAATGGAAGACAAAAACTCACCCTATTCTCGTTCACGAAATATGTACGATGCTACTCATGTCTGTATGTATGTATGTATATATATATGCGTAGAATGTATGTAGTAAGCCCACACATAAAAAAGCACGCACGTAAACACACCAATACACACAGGTAGACACCCAAAACAAATACAACAACTACATACAGGCTATGCTGTGTTGTGTGCGTTATTTTCTGCAGCATCAGCATCAATATCAGCAAAGGTAGAGAATGGAAATGAAAATGAAAATGAAAATGGAATGGGAATGGCATAGAATGAAAGAAGGAAAGGTACAACGTTATTTGTAAGGGAATTTTCGGTTATATTGTGATACTGCACACACACGCAGAGATACAACAGCCTACCCAACATACCAAATAGGAGTAGAACCGCAATACAACTTGAGAACAATATTATAAAAATAGTGAATTCACAATGAGTTTTTCACCCTACACCACAGGGTATAATGTCTTTGTGCATTTGTTTGTAACACCCAAAAGGAAACAAGATAGACCCATCGTTTATTATACCGATCGACTTAGAATCACTTTTTGAGTCGATTTAGCGATGTCCGTCCGCCTGTCCATCTATTCTTGTAATCAAAGTTGCAATTGTTGCTAGAACTAAATGAAACGTTGCACAACGAAGTTTTATGGGATAAGGACGAACGCTATTTAATTTGAAGCAAATCGGTTCAGATTTAGATATAGCTCCCATACAAATGTTGCTTCCGATTTTACTTTTTCCGCTCTATAAACCACATATTTCAACAGATTTTCCTCCAATTTGGCAAGACGCCATATATTTCAACTAGAAACAGCTCTGGTAAAAAAATGATAGATCGATTCAGATTTATAAATAGCTCCTATACAAATGTCTCCTCCGATTTGACTCTTTCCGCTCTAGAAACCATAAACTTTTACAGATTTTCTTCAAATTTGGTAAAACAGCTTATATTTCAACTAAGAACAGCTATGGTAAAAATAGGATAGATCGGTTCAGATTTATATATAGCTCACATACAAATGTGTCTTCCGATTTGACTCTTTCCGCTCTAGAAACCACAAACTATGACAGATTTTCTTCAAATTTGGCAAAACAGCTTATATTTCAACTAAGAACAGCTATGGTAAAAATAGGATAGATCGGTTCATATTTATATATAGCTCCCGTACAAATGTCTCGTCCGATTTGAATCTTTCCGCTCTAGAAAGCGCAAACTTTGACAGATTTTCTTCAAATTTGGCAAAACAGCTTATATTTCAACTAAGAACGGCTATGGTAACAATAGGATAGATCGGTTCAGATTTATATATAGCTGCCATACAAATGTCTCCTCCTATTTGACTATTTCCGCTCTAGAAATAGCATATTTGAACAGATTGTCTTCTTATTCGGCACATCGGCTAATGTTTCAAATAGAAACAACTAAGCGAAAGTGGGCCACATCGGTTCAGATTATATATAGCTCCCGATTTGATTCTTTCCGCTCTAGAAACCACATGTTTAACACTCCATAAAATTTGGGAAAGCGTCTAATATTTCAACTAGAAAACCTTTGCTAAACATTGGTCACATCGGTTCAGATTTGTATATAGCTCCCATTCAAAGTTTGTGTTCAAATTTTCTTACAAATACAGATAGAAGTATGGAATTTGTAGAATATTCTCCTCTTATAGCTGCATCGTATATCACCCGGTTCAAATGTAATGTCCCTTTTTATATCCTACACCATAAGGTATATGACTAAGTGTAGGGTAAGGGTCGGCCACGCCCGACTTTAACCTTCCTTACTTGTTTAAAATGCTTGAGGAATTCTTAAGACACACATGAACTTTCTTTCTTTCTTGTAGTGAAAAGTGTCAACAAGGCACACTTCAGTTTTGGACAAATTACCATCGAGTGTTGCTATAAGAAGTAAATACATTAAAAATATTAAATGAAAGTAATAAACAATAAATTTCTACATGTCATAGATGTAGCTTTATCAGTGGGCAACACGGAGGACAAGTTCATAAAAGACACGCGAATGTCCTTTCAGTTCGCTAAAAATCGTATTAAGCTGCAAAACAATTACCCAAAATGTGAATATAAGCATTAAAAATATTGATTTGAACTGGGATATTGTCCTGGCTTATTTTGTATTTTTTACAACTAATTTTTAATTACAACTGAAATGTACAACAAAAAATGGACTGAATTACTAAAATTAATTGATATTAACAAAAAAAATTAATATAAGCTTATTCTACAATTACAAGGATACGCTTTAGACAATATTATTTTCGTAAGCTTATTCTACAATTACAAGGATAAGCTTATAGTAAGCGTACACATTTAATATTATCAAGAGGGTTCCGTTTCGATTTTTCTTAAATTGTTAGACAAGCATTTTACAATGGATTCTCAACTCATTTTCAATCCTTTCATGATAAAGCATGGTGCTGTCCAAATTCTCTTGTCAGTTAAAACATTACATTATAATCTTAAGTTATCCTACAAATCACTTTTGTTATTCTTAAAAATTTTTTTCGAAAGGCTCAATAAAACCAAACTCCAAACTCATTTTCAAGCTTGAGGCTTGTGTTGGTAAGCTTATTATAATATTATTCTCAAGTCATTTAGTATGTTGGGTACCGACATACAACCATCCGTGTGTATGTGCGCACGACATACAGTGGCTCCAAACAGGAGCAACAACAATACTTTACGAATTTGGTCAGAAATCGTACAGATGGTCGTCAAAAGTTGGCGATCTAATACAGATGTCGATCGGACTTCTTATCGAAATTTGTAAAGACGGTTGAAAAGAACGAATTCGAACTGATTTATTTTGGGAAAAATAAAAAAATATCCTTGTTGTACTCCCTGTAGATTTTCCTTTCTTTCGGACTTTTACAATTCCCGGGAAATATTTTATATGTAATCCGCGGTGAGTATAAAACTATAAGAGTAATTATTATATTTATAAGAATCCTGAATATTGACAATTTCCTAAAACTCAAAAGATTTTGTATATTACAAGATTGTCTTTGGACAATGCCTTCCGTCTGAATACTTTCTGATGCATCTACAGTAATTTACTTTATTTGATTTGAACTTGGATATTGTCCTGGCTCAAGACCATTTTGCTTCTATATTTAATATAATGCATTTATTACTTTACTTTAGTATAATATATTTTAGCATCTGAGTATGCGAATACGATGATAAATTTAAAAGATATATGTATAAACTTTTAAACCTAAAAAACACATTTATGGAATATATTTTTCATAAAGTCTTAAAATTTCCAAGGTCTCTTATCGATCCTATTTATACACTCCACGAGAGTATTGTGTCTTTGTGCATTTGTTTGTAACACGCAAAAGGAAGCGAGATAGACCCATTGTTAAGTATACCGATCGACTTAGAATCACTTTCTGAGTCGATTTAGCAATGTCCGTTTGTCCGTCTGTCTGTCTGTCCATCTATTGTTCTAATCAAATTACAGGTCGCAATTATAGTCCAATCTTAACAAAAATTGGCACAAGTAAGTTTTGTGGATCAAGGACGAACGCTATTTAATTTGAGGCAAATCGGTTCAGATTTAGATATAGCCCCCATACAAATGTCGCTCCCGATTTGACATTTTCCGCTCTAGAAACCACATATTGCACCCGACTTTCTTTAAATTTGGCACAACATCTTATAATCCAACTAGAAACACATATGCAGAAAGTGGGTAAGATCGGTTCAAATTTAGATATAGCCATCATACAAATGTCGCTCCCGAATTGACATTTTCCGCTCTAGAAACCACATATTGCACCCGACTTTCTTTAAATTTGGCACAACAGCTTATAATCCATGTAAAGAACCTATGGTGAAAGTGGCTAAGATCGGTTCAGATTTAGATATAGCGCAAATACAAATGTTGCTCCCAAATGTTTAACCGATTTTGGCCAAACTATACATATTATATTTCACCTATTTCGTTCCAGATTTGAATATAACCCCATACAAATGTCCTTTCCGATTTAACATTTTTTGTCAAACACATACATTTACAGAATACAAAAATCCTTCCCGTTTTCACTTTTTCACCGAATTGAATTGTATTCGGATTGAAAGTGGAGTGTGTCATAGAGTCGGCCCCGCCCGACTTTAGCCTTTCCTTACTTGTTTTTAGTAGAAAATTGCTGAAATATTATAAAGTAATGACAATAATTCATTAAAATCAGTTTTCTATTAGTAGTGATAAATATGAGTTATACATACATATATATAAAAGGAATGTTCCCTCTTTTAAATTTTATTGGATAATAATCAATGAGATTATATTAAATTTCATATATTTCTATTATTATTTATATGTTAAAGGCAAGCAATCGTTACTGCGCATATTATTTTTAAATTTTAGATAATTTATTCATGCTTATACTGAAGACAAATTATAGCGATATTTTGATTTTGAACTGATTTTTAGTACAAATCCATTTTGCAAAATCTCCTTAAAATAAATCTACAGTTTTCTGTTTATAAAGTAAAACTAATTACATAAGTGCTCAAACTATCAAATGAAAATAATAATAATTTGTTGTGAATATATCCCTCTTTCCCAGTTCAGCTTTAAATACCCCATACAAATGTCATTCCGATTCTACTCATATTTGGCACATTAGTTTTTTGAACTACTATTAATCTGGATATAGATCCATGAGTGGGTTGTGTAGGGTGTCATCTAAACGGCCCTGTCCGGCTTTATCTATTATTTAGTTTTTTAATTGTTTGTATAGAAATTATTTAACTTGAGTGTAATTCGTTATCTTCAAATCCATAAATCATATGAGTTAGGTCTTTTTTATACCCTCCACCTCCCGGATAACTTTGTCATTCCATTTATCACACCTTAAAATATTGACCTGAGACACTATAAAGTATATATTCCTGTTCGTCATAAAATTCTAAGACGATCTAACAATGTCCGTCCACCCGTCCGTATTTTGCATGAGTTGTTGATCGGTTGGAATTGCAAATGGGCGAAAATACCCTTTTTATTTAGAATAATTCATCATGTTTTTTTGAATATTTCTGCTTATATTTGTTTGATATTTGGTATGCGCACTCCCATTATAGCAAAAACGTATACAATAAAGTGATTTTTGATTGTAGGGGGTGAAATGGCTGAATGAGATGCTTGTGAGGTGGTATTTGTGCTTTATTACTTGGTGCGATTTTTTAAAAACGGATATTCGGCAAGTGAGTTGTGCTTCTCATTCGTTTGTGAGAATCATTTACTTAAAGAGGCCGGGTATGTTGTTGAAAAGTCGCTGCGAAGCCACCTGAGGAAACCGTTCACAAGGTGGGAATCATGATAGCGGTAGTGTGCAGCCAAGTAATAAATATCACCATGCCATAAATAATTGCATTCTAAATAAATAAATTTGCATTCTACTAAATATAGATGTAACATGGTCTTGAGCCAGGATAATACCCCAGTTCAAATCAAATATTGATTATAGACCAAAATAAAACAAACGAAAAACTAAAATAAAATTATAAAAATTTTCAAAATTTCAAATCAATTTCCAGCGAAACTTTTTTGATGCTTAAAAAAGCATCGAATAAATAATAATTTTTTTTATAAATGTGACGGTTGAGGAAAAAATTTCCCCATGGCACACTGGTCCCAAATCGATTTTTTATGGCATAAAGTCGAAAAATAAACATACAGTCTTGTAATTTTGCACATTTGCTAGACATATCATACGCAAAAAATAAAAATAAAATTGGGCCGATCGGACCACGCCCACTACCACCTCCCATATAAACTCAATATATAACCAACATAATTATCACCCTGTATTGGTACAGGGTGACCAAAAACAAAACTTTATGAAAGCTTAAAAAAATAAAGAGTTGTTTATTTTGACGAAATGTGATTTTCTAAACATTATTACAAAAGTAAAATATAGCATACAAATATTATACTTGACACTGCAAATTAAATAATTATTTCAAGAAATACCTTTTAAATAAAATATTGATGGGTCTCGTACACAAAACTAATTCAGAGATATAATCATATATATGTCTATGGCTAATCAAAAACTGTGCTAAAATAAAACAAGTAAGGAAAGGCTAAAGTCGGGCGGGGCCGACCCTATGATACACTCCACTTTCAATCCGAATACAATTTAATTCGGTGACAAAGTCAAAACGGGAAGGATTGTTTTATCCTGTAAAATATGTCAAATCGGAAAGGACATTTGTATGGGGGTATATTGAAATCTGGAACGAAATAGGTGAAATATAATATGTATAGTTTGGCCAAAATCGGTTAAACATTTGGGAGCAACATTTGTATTTGCGCTATATCTAAATCTGAACCGATCTTAGCCACTTGCACCATAGGTTTTTTACTTGGATTATAAGATGTTGTGCCAAATTTAAAGAAAATCAGGTACAAAATGTGGTTTCTAGAGCGGAAAATGTCAAATCGGGAGCGACATTTGTATGGGGGCTATATCTAAATCTGAACCGATCTTACCCAATTTTTGCATAGGTGTTTCTAGTTGGATTATAAGATGTTGTGCCAAATTTAAAGAAAATCGAGTACAATATGAGGTTTCTAGAGCGGAAAATGTCAAATCGGGAGCGACATTTGTATGGGGGCTAAATCTAAATCTGAACCGATCTTACCCAATTTTCGCATAGGCGTTTCTAGTTAGATTATAAGATGTTGTGCCAAATTTAAAGAAAATCGAGTACAATATGAGGTTTCTAGAGCGGAAAATGTCAAATCGGGAGCGACATTTGTATGGGGGCTAAATCTAAATCTGAACCGATCTTACCCAATTTTCGCATAGGCGTTTCTAGTTAGATTATAAGATGTTGTGCCAAATTTAAAGAAAATCGGGTACAATATGTGGTTTCTAGAGCGGAAAATGTCAAATCGGGAGCGACATTTGTATGGGGGCTATACCTAAATCTGAACCGATCTTACCCAATTTTTGCATAGGTGTTTCTAGTTGGATTGTAAGATGTTGTGCCAAATTTAAAGAAAATCGGGTACAATATGTGGTTTCTAGAGCGGAAAATGTCAAATCGGGAGCGACATTTGTATGGGGGCTAAATCTAAATCTGAACCGATCTTACCCAATTTTCGCATAGGCGTTTCTAGTTAGATTATAAGATGTTGTGCCAAATTTAAAGAAAATCGGGTACAATATGTGGTTTCTAGATCGGAAAATGTCAAATCGGGAGCGACATTTGTATGGGGGCTATATCTAAATCTGAACCGATTTGCCTCAAATTAAAAAGCGTTCGTCCTTGATCCACAAAACTTACTTGTGCCAATTTTTGTTAAGATCGGACTATAATTGCGACCTGTAATTTGATTACAACAATAGATGGACAGACAGACGGACAGACGGACAGACGGACAGAGGGACAGACGGACATTGCTAAATCGACTCAGAAAGTGATTCTAAGTCGATCGGTATACTTAACAATGGGTCTATCTCGTTTCCTTTTGGGTGTTACAAACAAATGCACAAAGCTATAATACTCTCGTGGAGTGTATAATGACAATTTTTGGAGTTTACCGAAAAATGCTGACGAGATATTATTTCCACCATAAACTACAATCTCAGACGAACACTTTCACATTTACACTTTGAGTCAAGTTGAGTCATACGTATAACTTTTGGTCCACGACATTTATAGATTATGTTCTCTACAAATCACAAAATTACAATACCTATGAATACTTACAAGACCACAATAATCATAAAATGTTAAATATAATTTTTCAACTACTAACTCTTGCCGTCAATTTTCATAATATAGTCACTTTATTATTTACTTTTTAAGTCTTGATTTTAATTAATTTGTTAAACTGCTTTATATCAAAATTAATCCCACTTTTTTTGAACCGCAAAGTTTAAGTACCATTCAGGCTTGTGGTGTTGCCACCTAATTTTCTCCAGTATATTTTCTTGATTGCTTGGAGTGTTGCCATAAAGAAAATATAGACACATTTACCACTTTCCAATTTTAATTTTTTGAATTTCTGCCAAAAAAAATGGATTTGGGACCATAGTGCATGGTCCGATTTTACCCATTTTCAATACCAAACGATCCGTAGCTATTTGACACGTGAATGAAAAATTTAAACCAGTTTATTCGAGCTTATTTCGTTCGCAAGCTTAGGCAGAGTCGCGATCATTATAAATTAAAAAATAAATTGTAGTCACTTCGCGGAAATAAGTTGTAATTATGAGTTACAAAATATTTCGTTCCTAGATCAAGCTGTGTGTGATCTAAACGCTCCTCATGTTTATCTCCTGTACTTTTTATACCCTCCACCTACAGGATGGGGGTATACTAACTTTGTCATTCCGTTTGTAACACTATGAAATATCGACCTGAGACCCTATAAAGGATATATATTCTTGATCGTCATAAAATTCTAAGACGATCTAGCCATGTCCGTCCGTCTGTTGAAAGCAAGCTAGCATCTAAACGAACGGAGCTAGAATGTTCAAATTTTCCATTAATGCGTCTTATAGTCGTAGATCAGTTGGGATTGATACAGTGCGAAATCGGCCCAAAGGGAAAAATTTTTCCCTCACAAGGACTAAAAATACCAATAATAATCCCTAGTATTTTAGCGTATATATGCATGTTTTTTGAATATGTCTGTTTATATTTGCTTAATATTTGGCATGCAAATTCCCCTTAGAGCAAAAACGTGCAACGTAAAGTGATTCTTATTTTTAGGGAGTGAAATGGGGCAAAAAAGGGATAAAAATAGTACATATTAAACGACAACAGCTAGAAACACGAAATTCGGTGTGTACATTCCTCTAATTGAGGAGATACATAATATAAAAGTATTTTTTCCTAATTCGTACTTTTAAGGGATAAAATGGGAATAGAGGGATAAAAATGGTACCAATCAAATGACCGCAGCTAGAGTCATGAAATTCTGAGTATACATTCCTCTGACTGTGTAGACATGGAAAATAAACTGATTTTTTGGAGTCCAAATAGAGAAACGGGATCAAAATAGTACTAACCAAATGACCGCAGTTAGAGTCATGAAATTCGGAGTATACATTCCTTTGACTACGTAGACATGAAAAATTAAAGGTTTTTTTTTCAAATTCGTACTTTCAAGGGATACAATGGGTACGGAGGGATAAAAATGGTATACATTCCTCTGACTGCGTTAGATACGGAAAATAGACGAATTTTTTGAAATTCGTACTTTTTGGAGCTAAAATGGAAAAGGGGGATACAAATAGTACCAACCAAATAACCGCAGCTAGAGTCATGCAATTTGGAGTATACATTCCTCAGACTGACACGGAAAATAAACGGATTTGTCGAAATTCGTACTTTCAAGGGATACAATGGTACAGAGTGTTAAAAATAGTATCAACTAAACGACTACAGCTAGGACTATGAAATTCTAATTGCGTAGAAACGTCAAGGAGGTAAAAATGGTACCAACCAAATGGGCGCAGCTGGAATCATGGAATTCGTTGTATACATTCCTCTGACTGCATAGACACGAAAAATAAAAAGCCGGCCGAACTTAGCCCGAACTTTTTGATGAACTTCGGATGGAAATTGACCACTCAGCGCTCATTTTTGTAAACAGAGCTCTGAAAATCAATCTCTTGTATTATAGTTTAACACAAAAATGGATTCAGTGGAGCCATTTTTCGAGGTATGTATAAATGAAGCTAAACTCCCAATAAAACGAGTAATGAGTTATTCTAAGACAAGAATAAAAATTGATATTTAAAATTCTTCCAAGGGTCTCTCAATTCAGAAAGAAATTGGACAAAAAATGATATATAAAAAATTACATGGGAAAAACATTACTTGTATAGTAGTTTTCAGGTGCGTAACTCGCAGATGGCTTGAACTGGCTAAAACCATTACAAAGACATTAATAAATTAACTAATATACAGTGGTAGAAAATAGCTTCGTTGAATTTACGAAAAGTTTAATATAACGATGCCTGTCATAAATGTTCGTAAAACGATCTATTCGATCTATAAAATGAAAACCTAAGGGGTTAGTTAAACTTCGTTAGAATTTTATTTAAAAACATTAATTTTCTATAGAAATGTATACTGGTCTCACTTTCATCCAACTTTTTGTTTGGTGGCACTGTGCCACCACTGCATATTCCACCAACACACCCACACATACAGACACGCACGCACGCATACACTCACTCGACACTCACTTTCGTTTCGTTCATTTGAAGACAGGAAAGGTGCGTACAATCATTTTATTGATTTATATGCCAAAGCTATTACAACTGACGTTACCACCTTAACGAAATGCGAAATACGAAAAACAACCAGCCAGCCAGCCTACCCCCTTTAACTCCAAGACCACCTCCTGCTTTGCACCCATCAGACCCCCATCCCACCCACTGAACTGAACCAAGAGGACCGATACAGCCCTAACACACTTCAAATCATGTCGCCTGCGTCTCTATGATGGAGCCCGCTTGTTTCCTTGTTCATGTACGGCCGTACCTTATCTGCTTGTGGTGCGTTGGTTGTAGTGGTGGCACTGGATGCCGAATGCTTGATACTGCTGGTGCTGCTGATGTTGTATTGCTTCATCGTGCGTTGCGAGTTGTGCGTTTTTTGTCGGTGAGGTGGCCTGGGCGGCATGGCTGGGTTGGGTAGGGTTGGTTGGGAAGTTTCAAGTGTGGCGCGTGTTCTGTTTCGATGCTTCAGCTTTATGCTGAACACATTCTCATTTAGTTGGGCCGATGTGAATTTAGGCTGGAGCTGGAGCTGAAAATGTTGATGCTGATGCTGCTGTGGCTGTTGCTGCTTGGATTGCTGATGTGGGGTACACTTGCACTTGCCTCGTTATGCTGTCGCAGTAGATTGCCATGCCGCACAGATCCTGTGCGTGTGCTGTATTGTGGCGTCTCTTGGTAGTTAAGTAATAGTAGTTGTGTGCGTGCGTGTGTGTGTTTATGTACGTCAGTCTGTATGTATGTTTTGTTGCAGATGTCTTGTTGTCGCTGCCTCCGGATTCTGTTCCTGTTTTGTGGCACACACACACACTGTATTTCCTCCTCTTCTGGGAGAGGCAGTCGTCATGTAGCACAAAACACAACAACATTGTTTTTGTTTTGTTGTATCGCTGGAATGGGTGCAAATGCCTCCCGATATTGTACTCGTAGTTGTAGCAGTAGTGGTAGTGGTAGGAGTAGTAGTAAGGATTTGTAAGTTTTTGGTGAGTAGGAAGAGGCACAAGGAGATGGAATTGGGAGTGGGGATGCGGATGGGTTTGGCCATGGGTCTGGGTATGGGGTGTTAGACTAAATAGTGGGTAATGGTGGAGAGATAATGAACATTAGAAATGCGTGCAGGCAACCGACTGCTATAATGTCACATTAGAAGGATATTCAGTTGTGGTACTGGGGGGCATGTATACGCATATATGTATGGTTGTGTGTGTCATTTTATTAGTTTAAAACAATAGCTGGGTGTAATGTATATGGGAAAGTAGTTTTAAAGAATGACTAAAAAAATGTTTGCCATAGTTTTTCATAAATCATTTAAGTGAGCGATCGATGGTTTCTCAATGTTCTGTTCAATGAGCCATAAATCATAAATTAAAAAAATCAATGAAATGCTTTTGGAATAACCTACAACATGTTTCAAATATAGTTGATGAGAGAAAAACCCCTTTCCAACACACTCAGCATTTCAATCTATTGTTTTGTAGAAGATCCTGCAAATTTTCAGAGGATTTCAAACGTTGGTTTCCATTAACCTTATTTTAGTTTTAAAATAAAAAAAAAATGAATTGTGTGTTAGACATGATGGAAACCTTTATTGCGTTTTAAAATCGGTCTAAAATCAAACCATAATCCGTGCCTCTCGACTTGACAATTTTTACTTGGGTGCATATTTTTTAAATGAAAAAAATTTTGAGTGTAGAAAAAAGTATAAAGTGCAAAAGAACTTACTAAACAATTTTTTTCAGAAAATTCGATTTCTTTTTGGAAAAAGCTACTTTTTTCTAGCATTTATTTTTTTTTTGCAAAGGCGGCCCTATAAGTTTTCAAGTCGAGAGGCGCGGATTAGGATTTTATTTTAGATACATGGTTTCTCCGAAAAATTTTCTTAGAATTTTATGTAGTTTATGTTTTTGCTATAAGATTTTAAAAATAAAAATCAACCCGCCCTGTTGTATATTCAAAGTCGCTCTGTTTTGAAAATAATATCATTAAAATGAGAAGTGGAATCCAGTATGACACTGCAACTCGCAAATGACTTAAACGATGTTGTTCTTAATTACAAGTGCAAGTGTTTACCACATCAGCAATCCCAGCGGCATCAACATTTACAGATCCATCCTAAATTCACATTGGTCCAGCTAAATGAAAATGTGTTCAGCATAAAGCTGAAGTATAGAAACAGAACACGTACCACACTTGCAACATCCCAACTAACTCTACCATTCCGACCAGATAAATCACATGATACTGGCGTTCTATTCTATACTATGAGCCGTCTTGTTGGATCCGCATGGCGCCCAGTTTAATGTCATCCAAAAAAGTCAGTTATCATGTCTTCTCATGGCCGCTTTCCAGACAATTTTTGACAACATCATAACAAAAAAATAGTTAATAATAAAAGAAGTAAAAATAACATTAAGTTTGGCCGGGTGGAAACTTATATACCCTCAACCATAGTCTGTGTTCCAGTAACATTACAGGAAAATGATAATTTTTTTAATGTATCCAAACCAAAACAAATAAAAATATTGAAAAAATAATTTTTAATTTTAATTATATTAAACCACGAATATAAGGCAAGGCTACCAATATATTTATACTCTATACATAAATATATCATTTAAATTTTAATTCCAAAAGAAAACATTTTGAAAATCCATTATCTCCGACGTTTACACCGCAAGGTAACCTAACTTCCTGCTCGCCATTTGCACATTTGGAATGTACAAAATTCCATGATTCTAGCTGCGGCCATTTAGTTGGTACCATTTGTATCCCCTTTTCCCCATTTTACCCTCTTAAAAGTACGACTTTCGAAAACTCTTTATTTTGCATGTTGGTACCATTTGTATCTCTGTCCCTGTTCTCTGTTCCCATTGTATCCCTTGAAAGTACGAATTTGGAAAAACCTTTTTATTTGTTGGTACAATTTGTATCCCCCTTTTTTCATTTTAGCCCCTAGAATTACGAATTTCGAAAAATCTCTTTTATTTTACGTGTCTACGCAATCACACCGAATTTCGCATAAGAAATATCAACTAAATATAAACCGTCATATTGAAAAACAAGTAAGGAAAGTCTAAAGTCGGGCGGGGCCGACTATATGATACACTCCACTTTCCAACCGAATACAGTCCAACTCGGTAAAAAAGTGAAAACGGGAAGAATTTTTGTATGTTTCCTAATCATAGGCTAATACGACCTGGTTCGATTTGTCAAATCGATAAGAATATTGTATCGGGGCTATATCCAAACATGGAAAAATGTGACTAACTTTCACAATAAGTTCTTCCAGTTCAAATATAAGGTGTTATGTTCACTTTGAAGAAGTTCGGTGAAAATTCGTGGTTTCTGGGGCGGAAAAAGTTAAATCGGGAGCGAAATTTGTATGGGAGGTATATATATATAAATCTGAACCGATCTCACACATTTTTACCACAGATGTTTCTAGTTGAAATGTAAGATGTTTTTCCAATTTTGAAGAAAATCTGTTATAAAATGTGGTATCTAGAGTGAAAAGTGTCAAATCGGGAGTGAAATTCGTATGGGGGCTATATCTAAATCTGAACCGATCTGACTCATTTTCACTATAGGTATTTCTAGGACAAATATAATATATTTCGCCTAATTTAAAAAGGATCTGTTAAAATATGTGGTTTCTAGAGCGGAAAAAGTCAAATCGGGAGCGAAATTTGTATGGGAGCTATATATAAATCTGAACCGATCTGACCCATTTTTACCACAGATGTTTCTAGTTGAAATATAAGATGTTTTGCCAAATCTGAAGACAATCTGATACAATATGTGGTTTCTAGAGCGGAAAAAGTTAAATCGGGAGCGAAATTTGTATGGGAGGTATATATAAATCTGAACCGATCTCACACATTTTTACCACAGATGTTTCTAGTTGGAATATAAGATGTTTTTCCAATTTTGAAGAAAATCTGTTATAATATGTGGTGAAAAGAGTGAAAAGTGTCAAATCAGGAGTGAAATTCGTATGGGGGCTATATCTAAATCTGAACCGATTTTCTTCAAATTATATAGCGTTCGTTCTTATCCCGAAAAACTTCGTTGTGCAAAGTTTCATTTGGTTCTGTCTACAATTGCGACCTGTATCGTGATTACAAGAATAGATGGACAGACAGACAGACAGACAGACAGACAGACAGACAGACGGACGGACATTGCTAAATCGATTCAAAAAGTGATTCTAAGTCGATCGGTATAATTAACAATGGGTCTATCTCTCTTCCTTTTGGGTGTTACAAACAAATGCACAAAGACATAATACTCTCGTGAAGTGTATAAAAACTTGCTTAAATATTAGATGTAGATTGAGGTATTTTCAGTCCTTGTGAGGGAAAATGTTTCCTTGTAAGCCGCTTTCCCTCCTTTTCAATCACAACCGATCTATAACTATGAGAAGTATTCGTGCAAAGTATTCGTGGACGTCCAAGCTGCTTTCGTCTAGATACTAGCGTGCTTTCAACAGTCGGACAGATGGAAGGACAAACATGACTAGATCGTCTTAGAATTTTATGACGGTCAATAATATATATACTTATAGGGTCTCAGGTCGATATTTCAAGGTGTTACATACGGAATGACAAACAGAGTATACCCTCATCTTGTGGTGGAGGGTATAAAACATGAAAAAACTCCTGTCAAAAGTGTGCATTATTTTCTTCGCTAGGATGCTAATTAAAACAAAAAATAAAAATAAAAAAATATATATTTTTTCCGATTTTTGTCTATTTTAAGAGTTTCTTTGAGCAAAAACAGTTTTTTTGATAAACATCAACTTTTTAAAAAAATTGTATTGTAACTATTTACTCAGGTTCGAAATAATTTGTAAACATATACAAATTTTAATTTTTTTTAGTTTTTTATGTTTGAATTTTTTTGGTCCGTAATCAATATTTGATTTGAACTGGGATATTGTCCTGGATCAAGACCATTTTGCATCTATATTTAATGGAATGCAAATTTATTTCAGTCTTTTCTTTTCAAATGACTTCGCAGCGACTTTTCAACCTCAAACCCGGCCTCTATAATGAGATGATTCTCACAAACGAACGAGAAGCACAACTCACTTGCCGAATATGCGTTTAAAAAATCGCACCAAGTAATAAAGTACAAATGCCATATTACAAGCATCTCATTGAGTTGCATATGTAGGTATGTGTATATGTATATGGGTTGCAGACAACCACTATCATGATTTCCATCCGGTCGAAAGTTTCCTCAGGTGGCTTCGCAGCGACTTTTCAACAACATACCCGTCGTCTTTAAGTAAATGATTCTCACAAACGAACGAGAAGCACAACTCTTTTGCCGAAAATCGCACCAAGTAATAAAGCACACATGCCACAAGTATGGTAGTCTGCAACCAAGTAATACATGTCACCGTGGCATTTGTAAATAAATTTGCATTATATTAAGTTTAAATTTAAAATGTCAAATGGCCCATCCTTTAGTTTCTATATTTATTCATAGATTCAAATAATCATTATTTTCTTCGCTAGGACGCTAGCTTTTGAAAAATTAAAAAAATCTTTTTTCTATTTTTACGTTTGCCTTTCGAGTCAATAAAAATTTCAAAAAAATAGTTCTTTTTTCGAAATAATTTGTTTTTGTTTTTTTTTAGACCGAAAACAAAAAGTCGTAAAAAAATTCAATTTTTTTAATGACTGGTACCAAACAACAGTTTCTAAGTGAAAATATATTAATAGCATAAATTCAGCGTATAAGTCGTAATTCTGCAAATACTCAAGGTAGATTCGATGATAATAATAGTTTTAATAAAAAATTATACATAAACAATTTTTGATTTTATAGAATAGTATGCCACAATCTACAAAAAAATAGTTTTTAGATCTGAGACACAAAAATTTTTTTTTTATTTTAGTATATTTTATAAAGAAACTTCATTCATTTTATGAGCAAGATTCCTAAATATTAATAATTTATACTGAACTATAAACAAAAATTATCTGACGTGTTGACTATGACCTACATCACTTATGTCAGATTTAACATAGGAGAACTGAGAATTGCTAGCATTCAACCGAATAAAGTCGACACACTAAAAATCTCTTTGTCAGTTATGAAAAGTTGCATAAAAAAGATATTTCATAACATAAATATTATTTCATTGGTTATGACATATTTCTTAATATTTAAGATTTTTTGAAATTATTATTTGATCGTATGACACAATTTTATGAAATTTGAAATGTTTATGAAAAAATTTTACGAAACATTTAATTTTATTTATGGATTTTTCATATATACATAATAAGAAAAATTTCACTAAATTTATGAAAAACTCTTTCAGCGTGGACATTAACCTACTGTAGTCGGACACGACATACCCTCCTCTTTAGTGTAATTTTCACAGGAAATACATAAATTTGTCATTGCTCAATTTTCGAATAGAATAATAGAATAGAATAATAGAATAATACTCATCGAACATAATGAGGTCAAAAATCCTATCATATAATTCCATTTTCTCAGCGGGATTAATAGCAATTTATGAAGTCATTAACATCGTAAAAAAATACAATTCGCAGCGATTCTCTCTCAACCATTATCAATAATGTAAACCATTACACCGTTGAGATTGGAAATTCTTTAATAAATATTCCTGCCGAAATAGTTTCAGTCTGAGAGCATTCTTCAATTTTACGAAATGTCCAAAATTTCTTTGAGGAAATCTCTAGTAACAACGATTAAGCATAACTGGTAAGACTTTAATAACTTCTTAAGGACTAAATATGGTAATAATACTGACTTACTAGAATCTACATTTCAGTGTGCATATTTATGAATCAAGATAAAACAATCATTTTAAACTTTCCATCAACAAAGATATCACAAGACTAACCAGGCTCCAAACTGGATTCACATGGACACTAACTACGTTTAAAAATTAACTATATTTGCATAGGGTCTTCGAGAAAGCATTACTTCAATTGCATAGTGATCTAATGGAATATATAGAACATTCCGAGTAGTGTTGTCCATTGAAAGCGGTGCTGTAACACAAAACCAACTTTACTCCATATATACTACAAATTATGTGGCAGACATGCAGCCCCCAGTTGAAATTGACAAAGTTACATAAAATATGGGACACTAATGATGGAAATGACACCTGCATTATATGCTCAATTCACCATTCATTCCAGAGATTATATGTTATCTGCCAAATGGAACTTGTTATCACTGCAGCATTTGGCCAGCTACAAATAAATATCCTTTTTTCCTGGTAAACCCAACACATAAACCCAATTTCGTAACACATCTATGTATGTATGTGCTACAGTATGGCATGGCTTAGTATGGGATGTCAATCCCATATCAAGATTCTGCCGGAACACCCAAACAAAACCCGAAAAGAATGTGAAGCCATTAAAAGTGAAATTGCTGAAAACTAGATTTTTTATGGCAACACGAAAAAAACAACAACGAAAAAGGCTTTAAAAATGTAATTATCATTAGTTAAAATAGAGAGAGAGGAGAAAGTTTACTAGTGCAGGTTACCCCCCACAACAGCAGCAACATATTAATAACCCAAATCCTGCCAAACACACATACGGCCGGGAAGCAATCCCGAAAAGTCAACCAAGGGTTAAGGTAGTGACAACAGCAACACTGGTAGTGGTAGTGGCAGTGGCATTGGCAACAGCACATGAATGCGATGCCACATAGACGGATGCCCGTCCGCCCGGCCGTAAAGAGTATCTAAAACCCATCTAGAGGAAAGCCAACTAAACCACACAATGGATTTTATTGTATTGAAGTAGTGAGCATAAAACGAAAAACTTTCGCTTTTTTCTCTACTCCGGTCTCCAAGGAAGGTGGCGAGGAGGATCTTCGGAGCAGCAACAAAACCTCTAAAAAGTAGACATCGCAACACAACAAGAGTACTGCGTTAACAACGACATCGAAAGCGGAGGCATCGGGTGACGGTGACTGCACAGTGTCGCGTCAATCCGATGGTAGCTGTCCCAGAAGTGAGGAACACTAACTTACTCATTCAAACATTATAGACTGACTATTTTTGAATCCATTAGTAAGTTTGTAATTTTAGAGAAAAAATAATTGGGAAGGATATCAAAAATACTTATCAAAACAAGTACGGTAGGTTAAAGCCGGGCGTAGCCAACTATATGATACCCTACACTTAGTCATTATACCCTATGGTGTAAGATATAAAATGGTCATTAGGAAAAGGAAAAAAAGGTCAAAGGAGAATATACTACAAATTCAAGACTTCTATCTGTATTTGTAAGAAAATGGGAACATAAACTTTGAAAGGGAGCTATATACAAATCTGAACCGATCTGACCCATGTTTACCAAAGGTTTTCTAGTTGAAATATTAGACGCTTTCCCAAATTTTATGGAGTGTTAAATATGTGGTTTCTAGAGCGAAAAGAATCAAATCGAGAGCTATATTTAATCCGAACCGATGTGACCCACTTTCGCTATAGTAATTTCTATTTGAGACATTAGCTGATGTGCCGAATTAGAAGAAAATCTGTTCAAAAATGATATTTCTAGAGCGGAAATAATTAATTCAGTAGCGAATTTTGTAATGGAGCTATATATATATATATATATATATATATATATCTGAACTCATCTGAACCATTTTCACCAGAGCTGTTCTTAGTTGAAATATAAACTGTTTTGCCAAATTTGAAGAAAATCTGTCAGCGTTTGTGGTTTCTAGAGCGGAAAGAGTCAAATCGGTGGAGACATTTGTATGGGAGCTATATATAAATATGAACCGATCTATCCTATTTTTGCCAGAGCTGTTTTTAGATGAAATGTAAGTGTTTTGGCAAATTTGAAGAAAATCTGTTGAAATATGTGGGTTCTAGAGCGGAAAGAGTCAAATCGGATGAGACATTTGTATGGGAGCTATATATAAATCTGAACCGATCTATCCTATTTTTGCCAGAGCTGTTTTTAGATGAAATGTAAGTTGTTTTGGCAAATTTGAAGAAAATCTATCAAAGTTTGTGGTTTCTAGAGCGGAAAGAGTCAAATCGGATGAGACATTTGTATGGGAGCTATATATAAATCTGAACCGATCTATCCTATTTTTGCCAGAGCTGTTTTTAGTTGAAATGTAAGTTGTTTTGGCAAATTTGAAGAAAATCTATCAAAGTTTGTGGTTTCTAGAGCGGAAAGAGTCAAATCGAATGAGACATTTGTATGTGAGCTATATATAAATCTGAACCGATCTATCCTATTTTTATCAGAGCTGTTCTTAGTTTAAATATAAGCTGTTTTGCCAAATTTGAAGAAAATCTGTCAAAGTTTGTGTTTTCTAGAGCGGAAAGAGTCAAATCGGAGGAGACATTAGTATGGGAGCTACATATATAAAAATCTGAACCGATCTATCCTTTTTTACCAGAGCTGTTTCCAGTTGAAATATACGGCGTCTTGCCAAATTGGGGGAAAATCTGTTGAAATATGTGGTTTCTTGAGCGGAAAAAGTAAAATCGGAAGCAAAATTTGTATGGGAGCTATATCTAAATCTGAACCGATTTGCTTCAAATTAAATAGCGTTTGTCCTGATCCCATAAAACTTCGTTGTGCAATGTTTCATTTAGTTCTAGCCACAATTGCGACCTGGACTTTGATTACAAGAATAGATGGACAGACGGACGGACGGACATCGCTAAATCGACTCAAAAAGTGATTCTAAGTCGATCGGTATAATTAACGATGGGTCTATCTCGTTTCCTTTTGGGTGTTACAAGCAAATGCACAAAGACATTATACCCCGTGGTGTAGGGTACAAATACTCCTCTACAATATACGACATCCTTCAACCCTTTGGGGTAAGAGTTTACAAATTATTTTTGTAAAATATATAAAATATAGACATTTTAAAATGTTGACCATAATTCTTGATTCAACTTCCTTCCATTCGCAGAAAATTCAAATCCATCAAATTTGCAAAAATATTCAACAACTCAGAAATGAGATAAGGGCACTGTGCGCCACCAACAATATCCCGGTTAAGGGAAAACCGTATTTTCAAACAACAAAATAAAGTCATAATGATGCTCAACGGCAACAACAACAACAAAAACAATGGAAAGCAGAACTGGCATCAGCACGACAACAACAACAACAAAAAGTCCAAAGTGAAAGTGAAAGGAAAATTAGGACATTGTAACGCAGCAACGAAATGAATATAATGCGATACCAACACACTTACCCGCTTACATAGATAGGCGAAAAACTTGAATGTACAAGTACGTGTGTGTGAGTGTGTGTGATGTATACTTGTAGTGGTGGCAAGGATACGGATGAGTAAGTAGGTGTGGGAGTGAGAGTGGCTGCGTAAATGTATTGGTGAGCTTTGTCAGTTGTATTACTGCTGCTGCGGCTGCGGCTGTGGTTGTCGATGCTTTTGTTGCTGCTGTTGTTGTCGCAGCTAATGTTGTTTATCTATATTTAAAGTATATTTACAGGAAATTCAAGTAATTCGTACAATATTCACTCAGTCACCATCTTCTGTCAGTCAACCGTTGTCGATGTCATTGTCATTGTTGTTGTAGGTTGATGAGAAAGTTTTCAATGCACTCTACATTAGGCGAAATGAACAAAACTTATCGTCTACACTGAAGCAGGGTATATACATTTGGGACAACAAGTGTAACACAGGGGTGCCCTAAGACACTGGGTATAAAGGACCAATTAAAGTATTTTTTAAATGCAGGAAAAATCGCCAAATAAATTTTCATTATTGAAAATCAACCAAAAACCAGAAATGAAATATCGCCCAGTGGGTGATTTTTCATAAATTCAAATATGAAGATGTAAAAATGGCGTTGTATACCCTTTATAGAGGGTGATTTTTTAAGAGCTTGATAACTTTTTTTAAAAAAAAAACGCATAAAATTTGCAAAATCTCATCGGTTCTTTATTTGAAACGTTAGATTGGTCCATGACATTTACTTTTTGAAGATAATTTCATTTAAATGTTGACCGCGGCTGCGTCTTAGGTGGTCCATCCGCTTAGTCCAATTTTGGCATTTCCACGTTTTTGAGTAACAGAGACCCAATTGGTGCGAACGGCGACGAATCGAAAATTGGTGGTCATCATTAACACTGGCCGATACAGCTGCGATATTTTCTTCAGTTCGCACTCTACGTAAGCGTGTTGGTGGTTTAATGTCCAACAATGTAAATTTGGTGCGAAATTTAGTCACAATATCCCGAATAGCCGCTTCAGTGGGTCGATTAAACTGACCATAAAATGGAAGCGCGCAATGAACTTTCTTAACAGAGCACGCATTTTGATAATAAAATTCAATAATTTGCAAGCGCTGTTCGTTTGTAAGACGATTCATGATGAAATGTCAAAGCATACTGAGCATCTTTCTCTTTGACACTATGTCTGAAATCCCACGTGATCTGTCAAATACTAATGCATGAAAATCCTAACCTCAAAAAATCACTCTTTATATATATATACCATATATATATATATACAGAGTGATTTTTTTGAGGTTAGGATTTTCATGCATTAGTATTTGACAGATCACGTGGGATTTCAGACATGGTGTCAAAGAGAAAGATGCTCAGTATGCTTTGACATTTCATCATGAATAGACTTACTAACGAGCAACGCTTGCAAATCATTGAATTTTATTATCAAAATGCGTGCTCTGTTAAGAAAGTTCATCGCACGCTTCCATTTTATGGTCAGTTTAATCGACCCACTGAAGCGGCTATTCGGGCTATTGTGACTAAATTTCGCACCAAATTTACATTGTTGGACATTAAACCACCAAGACGCTTACGTAGAGTACGAACTGAAGAAAATATCGCAGCTGTATCGGCCAATGTTAATGATGACCATCAATTATCGATTCGTCGCCGTTCGCAGCAATTGGGCCTCTCAAAAACGTGGAAATGCCAAAATTGGACTAAGCGGATGGACCACTTGAGGCGCAGCCGCGGTCAACATTTAAATGAAATTATCTTCAAAAAGTAAATGTCATGGACCAATCTAACGTTTCAAATAAAGAACCGATGAGATTTTGCAAATTTTATGCGTTTTTTTTTTAAAAAAAAGTTATCAAGTCTTAAAAAATCACCCTTTATATATATATATATATGCATTCCACAGAGGTTGTCGGTTTTCGTAGAAGTGCAGCAATATTACAAGAAAATGTATTTTTTAATATAGCCAAACCAAACCAAATCAAATCAAATACAAATATATAATTTTATAAATAAATATAATATTTTAATTATTTAAAACCATTATTTATTTCAAATCAAAAAATAAATATTCTTATATAGGGTCCGACAAATAACTTTTTTTTTTGAAAATGCTATAAAAAAACTACTGAATATTTTCTCAAATTTCTTTTTTTTATTTGAAAGTACAATCCTTACGGTTAATAATGGAAAATAATTTCATTCAAATGGCTGCCTCGGGCACCCCACAAATAATAGTCCAACGGTTGAATAGTTGAAAGAAAACGTTAGATGGCGGACCCTATATTTATATTTTCCAAAAGCTTAAATACCATAAATATTGGTAGATAGTGGGTGCTACAGTTGGTTCTATTTCCATTCGATTTTAATTCCAAAAGTACAAATTTTGAAAATCCACTATCAGACGTACATAGTGCAAAATAACCTAACTTCATGATTCAACCAATTTTTGCCGTAAAAGAAAAAGTACGAGTTTGGAAAAAACTTTTTATTTTGCGTGTTTATGCAGTCAGAGGAATGTATACACCGAATTCCATGATTCCAGCTGCGCCCATTTCGTTGGTACCATTTTTACCTCCTTGACGTTTCTACGCTGTAGTCGTTTAGTTGGTACTATTTTTATCCCTCTGCGCCATTGTAACCCTTGAAAGTACGAATTTCGAAAAATCCGTTTATTTTCCGTGTCTACGCAGTAAGAGGAATGTATACTCCGAATTGTATGACTCTAGCTGCGATCTTTTGGTTGGTACTATTTGTATCCCCTTTTTCCATTTTAACCCCAAAAAGTACGAATATCGAAAAATTCGTCTATTTTCCGTGTCTACGCAGTCAGAGGAATGTATACTCCGAATTTCACCACTCTAGATGCGGTCATTTGATTGGTACTATTTTTATCCCCTTTTTCATTTTAACCCCAAAAAGAACGAATTCCAAAAAATCTGTTTATTTTAAGTGTCTACGCAATCAGAGGAATGTATACACCGATTTTCATTATTCTAGGTGTAGCCGTTTGGTTGGTACCATTTTTATCCCTCCGTGCCCATTATATCCCTTGAAAGTACGAATTTAGAAAAAACCTTTTATTTTTCATGTCATCGTAGTCAAAGGAATGTATACTCCGAATTTCATGACTTTAGCTGCGGTCATTTGGTTGGTACTATTTTTATCCCCTTTTTCCATTTTGACCCCAAAAAATACGAATTTCGAAAAATCTGTTTATTTTCTGTGTCTACACAGTCAGAGGAATGTATACTCCGAATTTCATGACTCTAGCTGCGGGCATTTGATTGGTACTATTTTTATCCCCTTTTTTCATTTTAACCCCAAAAAGTACGAATTTTGAAAAATCCGTGTATTTTACTTGTCTATGCAATCAGATGCAATGTAAACACCGAATTTCATTATTCTAGGTACAGCCGTTTGGTTGATACCATTTGTATCGCTCTATTCCTATTTTACCCCTTAAAAGTACGAATTTGGAAAAAAATACTTTTATATTATGTATCTACTCAATTAGAGCAATGTACACACCGAATTTCGTGTTTCTAGCTGTTGTCGTTTAATATGTACCATTTTTATCCCTTTTTTGCCTCATTTCACCCCCTACAAATAAGAATCACTTTATAGTGCTCGTTTTTGCTATAAGGGGATTGCGCATACCAAATATCAAGCAAATATAAACAGACATATTCAAAAAACATTCTTAAATACGTTAAAATATTAGGGATTATTATTGGTATTTTTAGTCCTTGCGAGGGAAAAAATTGTCACTTTGGGCCGATATCGCCCCGTTTCATTTATGGAAAATTTGAACGTTCTACCTCCTTTCGTTTAGATGCTAGCGTGCTTTCAACAGACGGACGGACATGCTTAGATCGTCTTAGAATTTTATGACGATCAAGAATATATATACTTTATAGGGTCTCAGGTCGATATTTCAAGGTGTTACAAACGGAATGACAAAGTTAGTATTCCCCCATCCTGGAGGTGCAGGGTATAAAAAGTATCCTTTTGGGCGATTTGACATAAATGCAACCTTGAAAACATTAACTCTGCGTAGCCGGCTTTGGCCATACCCCAGAGCAGTAAATCTTTAAGCCCAATGTAGGCAACCGTTACTATACTCATACTAGAGATGGGCGCGTGAGTGATTATTGGCTCACGTTCACGAACGCTCACGAAGGAAAACAATTGAATCACGCACGTTCGCACTCGAAGATTTTTTCGTTGCTCACGTGAGTAAAATAAATTTTGTCCACGATAAATGTGGTTCACGTAAACAATTTCCCCCCTCATTTCATATTATAAATCGAAATGAGTAACGCCTAACAAATCCGAAAATTATATTATTCAGTTATTATTTATACTCTAAGTTTACGATGTTTGTCTTAAATTCATATTTTTAAAGTTGTATACAAAATTACAGGTGATTATCGCATAGTTTAACGCAAAATTAGTTAAAAAAATCAGACACTGACATAAAATACAAGATTTTGTTTAGTTGCAGTAAGTAAGGAAGGTTAAAGTCGGTCGTGGCCGACTATATGATACCCTACACTTAGTCATTATACCCTGTGGTGTATGATATAGAAATACAAATATCATACTTCTGTCTGTATTTGTAAGAAAATTTTAACACAAACTTTGAATGGGAGCTATATATAAATCTGAACCTTTTGGTTGGTACCTCTATTTCCATTTTACCCCTTAAAAGTTCAAATTTGGAATTATATTATGTATCTACTAAATTGGAGGAATACACACATCGAAATTTGAGCATCTAGCTGTTGTTGTTTGATAGGTACCAGTTTTATCCATTTTTTGCCCCTTTTCACACCCTACAAATAAGAATCACTTTATGGTGAACGTTTATGCTATCAGGGGAATGTACAGTTCAAATATCAATTAAATATAAGCAGACATATTCAAAATATGCTTAAATACTCTAAAATATTAGTTCTTGTGAGGGAAACATTTTTCCCTTTGGACCGATTTCGCCCAGATGCAATCCTAACCGATCTGGAACTATAAGACGCATTTATGAAAATATTGGATGTCCTAGCACCTTTCGTTTAGATGCTAGCGTACTTTTAACAGACGGGCGGACTTGACTAGAATGGCCATAGAATTTTATGACTATCAAGAATATATATATTTTATAGGGTCTCAGGTTGATATTTCAAGGTATTACAAACGGAATGACAAAATTAGTATACCCTTATCCGGTTCAGTAGATTCGAAGATATGAAAAAAGTCGTTTCGAGGAAAAGTAAAAAATTTTTTGCTTTGTATCGCATTTGCCGTGCCAATTTCTAAGAGCTGCAACTTGGGAAATAACTTAAATTCCGTTAATGTATCCGTGGACTCTGTGGACAGTATGTCCATGGATATTATGACATCCACCCTATTTTAGTTCTCTATCATGTAAATAAATAATGTCAGTCGATACAACATTTTTGTTGCAAAACAATTCAGTTTTCATAACCTTTAACAACAGCCTCGGTTTATCTCCACATGCATACATACATACATATGTATGTAAGCAATGCATTCTGCGATAGGCTGTTATGTGCTTGTGTTGGAGCACATCGTGTGTATGCATATCTTTGGCATCTGTTCGTATGAGTGTGTGCGTGTTTATGGATGGATATGTGTGGGTTGAATTTTCCAACCATACCCATAATGCCGTGCGCCATATCAACCGGTTTTTCCTCATCATCCACAACTGTTTGTTGTCGTTGTTGCTGCTGCTGTTGTTGTGGGATCTCGTTCGTCGTTCATCGTACTCGACGTACTAATGACACACATTGTTGTACTTCAATCCTCATTTACTTACTTGCGGCACACAGCGTTAAATGAGTTGCTGTTGAAGTCATTCGGAGATATTTCCAAATGATAACCGAAATCAGGTCATCAGAGCAGCAAGTGAGCGCTCGCTCGTTCGCTGGCGTGCGTTTCCCTTTTTTCCCATCATCCCACCATCATCTCAGACGCATACGAAGAGAAAGTTTATCCCTGCCCAAGCAATGGAAAAGGGATGGCGGCCCATTTTTTTGTTGTGTTGTTTGGATGTTCGCTGAAGTGGATGGGCATGAAAACAGGATATCCAGGATAATTTGTGCGTATGACTGACTCAGCTGGAGCGATGAAAACAAATTAATTAAAATGCAGTTCAATAAACGTAAGTATGTACACTGTACATATGTACCTACTTGGTAGTATGTATACCCTTGGAATATTTATATATCGTATGTACATACATATATATAATATACATACAATAAAGGACATTCATTAATGTAATTGGGAAGCCTTTTATATCATTTAGTATTTCATCGCAATTCCTTTGCAATTATGAAGTTTCTTTGAAAATTTAAGCATCCTGTGCTGCGACGCAAATTCTTCATTTATTTATTTCTAATCAAGGTACAAAGATGAAACTGGAGTAGAAGGAATGAATGAATTATGTTATATCCTTATATTGACTAGCCTCTGTATGTAGTGCCTTTATAACTATTTAAGAACGTAATAATCTCAATCTCTGATACACACATGACGACATTTTCAAGATTAAACTTTCGTCGAAAATTTTGCAAGCAAAGTACAACGTTGACAATCCTCTTTACATTTTTGAAAAAAAAATAGAAAAATAATCCGATAAATAAGGATATTATGATTTACACTAGTTTACAACCACTTTGCCAGAGGTCATATATCGAAAAACGATTATTTTTTAATTTTGATTGATACCAATTGACATCGCCAAGACAGCTGATAACACGATTACATACCTTGGTGCCATCCTGTTGAAACCAAATATCGTTCACGTCCATGTCTTCAATCTCCGGCCACAAAATAATGTTTGTCATTCTAGTGTTAACCGAAGCTGCATTTCCAGCGATATTTTCAAAGAAAAGAGTGATCATAATGATTGGGAAGGGCATCATGCATTATAGTAAATAATGACAGCGCTATCAAGTTAAGATACCTAGAGTATCATTACAGGACCCCCGACCAATCATAGCAAGATCCCAAAGTCGAAATAATACGATCACTAGATAGTCATAATATAATACACCATCAATCATCTGATGATACAGAATCATAATACGATCATATTATGATCACCATATAATAAATTGCAATAACACGAATATATTGTTTTTTTATACCCTCCACCTCCAGGATGGGGGAATATTCACTTTGTCATTCCATTTGTAACACCTTAAAGTATTCATCGGAGACCCCATAAAGTATATATATTCTGGGTCGTGGTAAAATTCTAAGACGATATAGCCATGTCCGTCTGTCTGTCTGTTGAAAGCACGATAGCGGCCGAACGAAATGAGCTAGGAGGTTCAAATTTTTCCTAAATGTGTCTTATGGTTTCAGATCGGTCGGGATTGAAAGTGGGTGAAATCGGCCAAGAGGGAAAAAATTTTCCCTCACAAGGACTGAAAATACCCCTAATATTTAGAGTATTTCAGCATGTTTTTTGAACATAATAGCTTGTATTGACTTCATATTTGCAAAATTGATATTTAAAAGGACACCATAGAGTGATTTTTATTTGTAGGGGGCGAAATGGGACGAAAAGGGATAAAGATAGTACCTATCAAACGACAACAGATAGAAACACGAAATTTGGCGTGTACATACCTCTAATAGAGTAGATATATAATATACAAGTATTTTTTCTAAATTTGTACTTTTAAGGGGTTTACTGGGGATAGAGGGATAAAAATAGTACCAACCAAACGGCTGCACCTAGAATAATGAAATTCGGTGTATATATTCCTCTGAGTGAGTACACACATAAAATAGACGAACTTTTCGAAATTCGTACTTTTAGGGTGTAAAATGGAAAAAGGGGATACAAATTGTACCAAAGAAATGGATGCAGCTAGAACCATGAAATTCGCGGTATACATTCCTCTGACTGAGTGACACGAAAAAAAAGTTTTTCCAAATTCGTACAATGGGAGCAGAGAGTGATAAAAATGGTACCAACTAAAACGCTACAGCTAGAGTGATGAAATTTTCGAAAGTCGTACTTTTAAGGAGTAAAATGCAAAAAATGGTACCAACAAAATGGCCGCAGATAGTATCATGGAATTGGATTCCACGTAAAATATTTTTTTCCAAATTCGTACTTTATTTTGTTACTCTTACGACAAAAAATGGTAGAATCATGAAGTTGTCTTATACTGCGTACGTGAGAGATAAGGTATTTTAAAAATGTATATTTTTGAATTTAAAATAGATGGAAATACTACCAACCAAAGGACTGCAGCTGAAAATTCACTCTCTATCCCCCAATATTTAGGGTATTTATGATTGCTGCATTATATTTACTTTATGAATTGAAGAATTATTTCCAATATATATATACATAGTATAAAAATATTGGTAGCCTTGGCTTATTAATTAAATTTCGCATTTTCATACATTTCAAATTTGTTGCGGACATTCCTCTTGTAGCTTGGAAGCACCACAAAGAAAATGAATGTTTTAGCGGGCGAAATGGGACAAAAATGGATAAAATATGGTACCAATGATACGACAACAACTAGAATCATGAAATTCGGTGAGTACATCCCTCTAATTGCATAGACACAAAAGACACATAGACACAAAAGAGGGATTTTTCGAAATTCGTACTTTTAAGGGATATAATTGAAAAAGAGGGATAAAAATGGGACCTTCCAAACCGCTGAAGTTGATATCATGAAATTCGGTGTATATATTCGGTGTGTATTCGGTGGTCTGACTATGAAGAGTCGAAACAAAAAGGTTTTTTTCCAAATTTGTACATTTGGGCGGAGAATGGGGCGAATGGGGATATCTTTAAAATTTGTACTTTTCTTATCAAAATAATGCAGTCACTTTGTCTGTATCTGAAAATGCTTCTCCCTAATGGCGACTGATAATGGCCTAATATTTTCGGCATGTTCACTTCCACAATTACAGCATTGTATTTATTTATAGTAGTCGATTTTAAACAGTGCGCATAAGTATACATTATAGTTTGAAATAGTAATCAAATATAGTAATGTGCAAAAACATATCACAATTTTCGTAATATGGTTCTGTACTTCTATGTCGACATCCTTTAATCTGCTGGTAATACTGTGGAATGCACTCCGTGGTGGAGGGTATATAAGATTCGGCCCGGCCGAACTTAACACCTTCTTACTTGTTTTTTTATTGAAAATATGCAATGAATGAATGGAGGCATGTGTAGGCATTACTGACCAAAAAGAAAAAATCTTAATATGGCACTTCAATGTGCTCAAGGAAGAAATGTAAAAAACGCCGAAAATCTGACATTTTCAATGTATCACCTAAAACAATTACTTAAAATCATAGGAAACGGTTGTCATTTATACCAAAAGATAGGTAATATCAGCGGCTATTTATAAGTGTAGTAGGTGCTAAATAAAGGGTGATTTTTTAAGAGCTTGATAACTTTTTTTTTAAAAAAAAACGCATAAATTTGCAAAATCTCATCGGTTTTTTATTTGAAACGTTAGATTGGTCCATGACATTTACTTTTTGAAGATAATTTCATTTAAATGTTGACCGCGGCTGCGACTTAGGTGGTCCATTCGGAAAGTCCAATTTTGGGCAACTTTTTCGAGCATTTCGGCCGGAATAGCCCGAATTTCTTCGGAAATGTTGTCTTCCAAAGCTGGAATAGTTGCTGGCTTATTTCTGTAGACTTTAGACTTGACGTAGCCCCACAAAAAATAGTCTAAAGGCGTCAAATCGCATGATCTTGGTGGCCAACTTACCGGTCCATTTCTTGAGATGAATTGTTCTCCGAAGTTTTCCCTCAAAATGGCCATAGAATCGCGAGCTGTGTGGCATGTAGCGCCATCTTGTTGAAACCACATGTCAACCAAGTTCAGTTCTTCCATTTTGGGCAAAAAAAAGTTGGATATCATCTCACGGTAGCGCTCACCATTCACAGTTACGTTACGATTCGCATCATCTTTGAAGAAGTACGGTCCAATGATGCCACCAGCCCATAAACCGCACCAAACTGTGACTTTTTCTGGATGCATTGGTAGCTCTTGCAATGCTTCTGGCTGATATTCACTCCAAAATCGACAATTCTGCCTATTTACGTACCCATTGAGCCAAAAATGAGCTTCGTCGCTGAACACAATTTCTTTCTTTCTGAACTTTCTTAACAGAGCACGCATTTTGATAATAAGATTCAATGATTTGCAAGCGTTGCTCGTTAGTAAGTCTATTCATGATGAAATGTCAAAGCATACTGAGCATCTTTCTCTTTGACACCATGTCTGAAATCCCACGTGATCTGTCAAATACTAATGCATGAAAATCCTAACCTCAAAAAAATCACTCTTTACAATATTTATACACTCCACGAGAGTATTATGTCTTTGTGCATTTGTTTGTAACACCCAAAAGGAAGAGAGATAGACCCATTGTTAATTATACCGATCGACTTAGAATCACTTTTTGAATCGATTTAGCGATGTCCGTCCGTCCGTCTGTCTGTCTGTCCGTCCATCTATTTTGTAATCACGATACAGGTCGCAATTGTACACAGAACCAAATGAAACTTTGTACAACTAAGTTTTTCGGGATAAGAACGAACGCTATTTAATTTGAAAAAAATCGGTTCAGATTTAGATATAGCCCCCATACGAATTTCACTCCCGATTTGACTCTTTTCACTCTAGATACCACATATTTTAACAGATTTTCTTCAAAATTGGCAAAACATCTTATAGTTAAAATAGAAACATCTGTAGTAAAAATGGGTCAGATCGGTTCAGATTTATATATAGCTCCCATACAAATTTCGCTCCCGATTTGATTTTTTCCGCTCTAGAAACCACAAATTGTATCAGATTGTCTTCAGATTTGGCAAAACATCTTATTTTTCAACTAGCAACACCTGTGGTAAAAATGTGTTAGATCGGTTCAGATTTAAATATAGCTCCCATACAAATTTCGCTTCCGATTTGATTTTTTCCGCTCTAGAAACCACATATTGTATCATATTGTCTTCAAATTTGGCAAACTATCTTATATTTCAACTAGAAACACCCATGGTGAAAATGGGTCAGATCGGTTCAGATTTACATATAGATCCAATACAAATTTCGCTCCCGGATAGACTTTTTCCGCCCCAGAAACCAAAAATGTTCTCCGAATTTCTATGAAGTGACCACAAAACGTTATATTTGAACTGGAAGAACTTATTTTGAAAGTTAGTCACTTTATTCCATGTTTGGATATAGCCCCGATACAAATATTCTTGTCGATTTGACAAATTGGACCAGGTCATATTAGCCTATGATAAGGAAACATACAAAAATTCTTCCCGTTTTCACTGTTTTACCGAGTTGAATTGTATTCGGATAGAAAGTGGAGTGTATCGTATAGTCGGCCCCGCCCGACTTTAGCCTTTCCTTACTGGTTTTATAAGACACTTTTGCTAGTTATGTATGTATGCATATAAAATAAGTATTTGGTATTTGAAATTTTAAATTAGAATCAGCTATAAAAAAGTCCTGATTATTTTTTTTCAAATTTCAGATTCCGATCAACCAGTTTCAGTACATATTCGATTGTTCAATGGAAACTTCGATTTGATGTTTCAACGATTCCATTGTCTATGGATGGTTTGCGTAACATTTATCCTTAATGGATCCCCACAGAAAATAATCCAAAGGGCTCAAATCCCAGCCCGGAGGTGGTCAATTGTGTAAAATGTGGGTTATAGAGGGATAATAGTAAAAATGGGGACCCATTTGTAAGGACGCTACATTAAAAAATGGGCCCTTATAGATCACTTTCAAAGTAAGTATTCTTTATTGAAATATTACATGATCTGCAAAGTATTATCAAGGTCGAATGTAAGATGTGGGTTCTAGAACGATAATAGTGTAAACTGGGAGCCCATTTGTATGGGGGATATACCAAAACATTGACCTATATAGCTGGCTTTCAAAAGAGGTGTTTCTGGTGTAAATGTAACGTTGTCTGGGAAATTTGATCAAGATCCGATGTAAAGTGTGGGTTTTAAAGCAGAAATATTGTACATTTTACGGGGCTATATCAAAACATATGGACCGATTTTGTTAAAATTAAATAGCGTTCGTCCTTATCCCGAAAAACTTCGTTGTGCAAAGTTTCGTTTGGTTCTGGTCCATATCCGTGGAATCAGTAGGCATCGTAGTCGGAATCGTTCCCATCGACTTGGCAGCCAGGAAACTCACCACTGTACAAACAGAGTGTAAAAGAGATGCAGAAGCATCTCTGCATACATAAGATCGAGAGAGAAAATACCGTGGCGGAGTGGCAAAGAAGATCGGAGAATTCGCCAAAGGGCAGATCCGGGACACGGGGTGGTAAATTACAATGTTACTCAATTCCTTACTGGCCATGGAGGCTACAAAAGTTATTTGCACCGATGATTCCCCAAGATGTCCACATTGTCCAGCAGAAGATGAGGACGTGCTCAGACGCGTCACATTTAAATGCCCATGATTTACGGGACATCCAGTAGGACTGTAAAGGCCGTAGGAGAACGCTTGAGACCAAACAACATATTCGATATAATGTTAAAGTCTGAAGGAAACTGGTCCACAGTAAACTGGATCATAAGTTGCAGATACCAGGAACCCCGAGAAGCAGAAAAGATAAGAAAGTAGTTCAATAGCAATAAGTAATTGAAGAGCAGCTAAAAAGCTAACTTCCCCCGCGAAGTAATACCAGTAGGCGGTCCCGTGGGGAGGAGTGAAGAGGGGGTGTGGGGCGAATCGCACATGTTATCCAACACGGGTTGGATACATCTTACGAAGATTCCACACCTCCAGCGAAACAAAAAAAAGTTAGACAGACATTGCTAAATCGAAGTGATTCTAAGTTGATCGGTATAATTAACAATGGGTCTATCTCGCTTCCTTTTGGGTGTTACAAACAAATGCACAAAGACATAATACTCTCGTGGAATATAATAAAATTATATTAGAGTAAATATTCCTCGGAAAATCACAAAGGCAGAGACTATTAAAGTGGAGTGTGACGGCGCAAAAGTGGTAACTGAATTAATTTCCATCTTTTAAAACCTCCTCCAAAAATCCAAAAATTTCCATTCCTCAATACATCCCGATACACATCAAAATCACGTTCCTTCAGTTGAAATGGAGATTGTCTCGTTGTAAGTTTGAGTTTATTATTTGTAAGGAGATAGGCAACTAATTGATACATATCACTAGGATACAAAATCTTCGAAGTTTTTGTGTGGGTTATTTTAAAATCTTTCAAGGGATGACACGAAAGAAAATATTAAATTGCGACAGATTCAACTATATCATGCCCTTCACCAATCTCTACCCCAGCTATAAGGAATACCAAACCGGAAACGACCGTCAGCACCTCCTTCTTTCGCCTGAAACTTCGCAAGTAGGGCAAGTATCGAATCAAATAATGTTCATGGTATTCAGCCCATTTGATTTTAAGGAAGAGCCATTATATGCAGAACTGTAGCTGACTACATTGTATCAGACACACACACACACACATTTCTGCATGCCACTGACAGTTGTGATATTGAACATTAATAGTTCCATTGAAAGCCATAATTATGTATGCCCAGACCAGACCATATTAAAGACACATCAAAACTACCCCACCCCACCCCTGCACAAAAAGGAAATCTCACGAAAACATCTCACACTTCGGGCAAAACGACAGCTATTCACTTTTGACATTTAAACCTAAAAAACCAAGTTCGGCGAAAAGACGAACCAACGTTACGAGCGAAAACTTAAATAAGGCCAACAACAAAAACTTCAGCAGCAACCAAAAAGTAGCAGCAGCAACATCATCAACCTATTTACCAAACTATGTTATGTACTTTCGGATGTTGATAATAAAGATGATGATATGCCACACAGCAACGCTGCCTACCTACCTAGCTACCCATCCGTCCGTTCGCCCGTCAAAGTTCACCGTTTGCCGTGCAGGGGCTCACCACAACACAGTACTACCCCACTACGGTTGTGCCACTACCCCCAACCGGCGAAACAAATTAAATTCCTTTTTTTTTCAAAAATAACTCATACCGCGCCAAAAGGAATTTTGTGTTTGGCCAAAAACGAAACGAAAAGAAATGTTGACAATATCCCAAAACAAGAACTTGCAACTCACACCATGCCACGACATCTTCACGCAGCAGTACACCAGTACACAGTCAATTCCGGAGTTTGTTTGTACAAACGTGCGTATGTAGGTATGTACATAGATCTACGAGTGTACGTATGTACGTATGACGGGACGGTTTGGATGATTGTGTCGGACGCAATGCGCAAAACAAAACTGAGCCGAAATGAAGTGAAGTGAATTCTTTGTTGTTTTGGCCAAGGCAACAAAAACTACAACGATTTTTTTATGGCCATGCAACACACAAAAGCAGCAAAGCACCAAAGCCAGCGAGCCAGCCAGCCAGCCAACTTTGCCCAACAGCCTGGAAGACGGCCGCATTCATTCATCAATTCACTCCCTCAGCCACCCACCAACAGTGGCGATCAAATTTATAGCACAATTTTCTAATGATTGGGTAATGAAATAATTGAATTGAGAGGTGTCGCAATCCGACATTTTTTGATAGATGACCTTAAAAGAAAAATCTCGATATTTTTGAACTATAATTCTGAAAGGGAAATTTGAATAAATCATTTTTGTAGAATGAACATACAGTCCAGCTGGATTGAGTTTCTTTTTATAGTTGGTTAATGTTTTAATTTTTTTATGAGGATCATTTTTGTAAAATATTTTAACCCTCTAGTAGGTATAGGGTGTTTTTTATTGAGGTATAGAACTTCGAATTGAAATAAAACACAAGAAAATCGTTTTAATGTCCATCAATTTGGCTTTATTGGAAGGATAATTTTATGCCATTAATGTTTAAATATGATTTCGGGCATGTGGCCGCCGCGGCTGGCTCGAATATAGCCAATTCTACAGGTCCAATGTTGGCAATAACTCCACGAATGTTGGCTTCCAAGTCCCCTAACGTTTCTGGTTTGTTGGCGTAGACGAACGACTTCACATATCCCCAAAGAAAATAATCCAATGGTGTCAAATCACACGATCTTGGTGGCCAATTGACAGGTCCATTCCGCGAAATTATGCTCTCATCGAATGTTTCCCTCAATAATTCGATTGTGACGTGCGCTGTGTGGCATGTAGCGCCACTTGAACTTCGCGAACTGAACCATTACTTTCGAAATAAATTTGCACGATTTGCAAGCGTTGTTCTTTTGTCAACCTGTTCATGATAAAATGGCAAACCAAACTAAATATTAATCACTTGACAGCTGACAAAATGGCCGCCAGTTAAAAAAGTGATGCCAACTTAAAGTTCTATACCCCAATAAAAAACACCCTTTATTAGGGCGGGTTGATTTGTATGGATGAAAAAAAAAAAATAAAAATCGTATATCAAAAACGTAATCTACATTAAATTCTAAGAAAATTCTCTGGGTATAAAATAAGATCAAAATCTATCCTATCGACTTGAGTATTTATATGCCCGCCTTTGCCTAAAAAATAAATGTTAGAAAAAATAGCTTTTTCCAAAAAGAAAGTACTTTTGCACTTAATATTTTTTCTACACTCAAAATTTTTTTCATTACATAAATATTCACCCAACCATATAAATTTTCAAGTCGAGAGGCGCGGATTAGGATTTTATTTTAGATACATGTTTTCTTCGGAGAATATTCTTATAATTTAATGTAGATTACGTTTTTGCTATACGATTTTAAAAGAAGTAAGGAAAGGCTAAAGTCGGGCGGGGCCGACTATATAATACCCTACACCACTCCCTGCGTATGTACCTCGCTTTGATTACTAAACCCAGCTATTTCAAGGGAGCAATTTTATGTAGTTCATATAAATTATACAGTTACTATAAATTCATCTTTAGTCATATTTAACGAATATGGTTAATAATATGGTAATTGATCCAATTATCCGACAGACATATACAAATTATACAGTAGTAATAGGATGAATCGGACCGACATTTCAAAAGGGGCCTATAACAACATTTTGGGCCTGGTCCAAAACATGGGCCTATATATTTCTTATTCACGGTAGGTATTACTAGTTTAAAAATATCATGATCTGCAAAATGTAAGATGTAGTTTCTAGAGCTGTAATAGATCAGAATGGGGCCCCATTTGGGTTATACAAAAGTATGGACATATGGGCATCTCTCACAAATAAGGAAAGGCTAAAGACGGACGGACTTTCTATCTCATTACAATTCAATTCGGTAAAAAAGTGAAATCGGGAACGATTTTTTCATCCTGTAAATGTATGTGTTTGACAAAAAATGTTAAATCGGAAAGGACATTTGTATGGGGTATATTGAAACCTGGAACTGTGGCCCGCTTTCACCATGTATGTTTATTGGTGAAATATAATATGTAAAGTTTGGCCAAAATCGGTTCAATATTCGCGAGCAAAATTTGTATGGGGGCTATATCTAAATCTGAACCGACCTTACCCACTTTCACCATAGGTGTTTTAAATTGGATTATAAGATGGTGTGCCAATTTTCAGGAAAAAAGGGCTACAATATGTGGATTTTAGAGCGGAAAAAGTCAAATCGGGAGCGGCATTTGTATGGGGGCTGTATCTAAATCTGAACCGATCTTACCCAATTTCTGCATAGGTGTTTCTAGTTGGATTATAAGATGATGTGCCAAATTTAAAGAACAATATGTGGTTTCTAGAGTTAAATCGGGAGCGTTATTTGTATGGGGGCTATATCTAAATCTGAACCAATCATACCCACTTTCAGCATAGGTGTTTCTAGTTCGATTATAAGATGATGTGCCAAATTTAGAGAAAATCGGGTGCAAGATGTGGTTTCTAGAGCGGAAAATCTAAATCTGAACCGATCTAACCCGCATTCGCCACAGGTATTTCTAGTTTGATTATAAGGTGTTAAGCCAAATTTGAAGAAAATCGGGTACTATATGTGCTTTTTAGGGCGGAAAAAGTCAAATCGGGAGCGACATTTGTATGGGGGCTATATCTAATTCTGAACCGATTTCCTCCAAATTAGATGGACAGCAGACGGATGGACAGACAGACATCGTTAAATCGACTCAGCTGGAGATTCTAAGTCGATCTGTATACTTAAAGGTGGGTCTAGCTCGATTATTTCTTGGTGTTACAAACATTTGGCGCGAAACTAACTTATAATACCCTAGTCCACGAAGTGGTGTAGGGTATAAAAAGAAAATCAACCCGCCCTAGTAGGTATGTTCTGAGAAAATATTGGAGCTGAAAAAATATTGGTGGTTGGTCATATATTTGACTCTCGTAGTGGCCTTCTTGGGACAGTAAGAGTGGTGGGAGCGAATTTTATAAAAAGTAAAAACGGCGTTAAGTTCGGCCGGGCCGAACTTTATATACCCTCCACCATGGATTGCATTCCACAGAGGTTGTCGGTTTCCGTAGAAGTGCAGTAATATTACAGGAAAATATAATTTTTTTAATATAGCCAAACCAAAACGAATACAAATATTGAAAAAATAATTTTATAAATAAATATAATATTTTAATTATTTCAAACCACGCTTATAAGGTAATGATTGGTAGCATTACCTTATACGTGAATTCAAAAAATAAATATTGTTATATTTATATGTTCAAAAATATTTTCAAATCCATAAATATTCGTAGATAGTGGGTGCTCAAGTTGGTTGTATTTCCATTCTATTTTAATTCCAAAAGTACAAATTTTAAAAATCCATTATCAGACGTACAATTTTTGCCGTAAAAGAAAAAGTACGAATTTGGAAAAAAAAAAAAAAAACTTTTTATTTTGCGTGTCTATGCAGTCAGAGGAATATATACACCGAATTCCATGATTCCAGCTGCGCCCATTTGGTTGGTACCATTTTTACCCCCTTGACGTTTCTACGCAATTAGAATTTTATCATTCTAGCTGTAGTCGTTTAGTTGGTACTATTTGTATCCCTCTGTACCATTGTATCCCTTGAAAGTACTAATTTCGAAAAATTCGTCTATTTTCCGTGTCTACGCAGTCGGAGGAATGTATACTCCGAATTTCATGACTCTAGCTGCGGTCATTTGATTGGTACTATTTTTATCCCCTTTTTCATTTAACCCCAAAAAGTACGAATTTCGAAAAATCAGTTTATTTTCCGTGTCCACACACTCAGAGGAATGTATACTCCGAATTTCATGACTCTAGCTGCGGTCATTAGATTGGTACTATTTTTATCCCCTTTTTTCATTTTAACCCCAAAAAGTACGAATTTTGAAAAATCCGTGTATTTGACTTATCTATGCAATCAGAGAAACGTATACACCGAATTTCATTATTCTAGGTACAGCCGTTTGGTTGGTACCATTTTTATCCCTCTATTCCCATTTTACCCCCTAAAAGTACGAATTTGGAAAAAATACTTTTATATTATTTATCTACTCAATTAGAGGAATGCATACACGGAATTTCGTGTTTCTAGCTATTGTCGTTTAATAAGTACCATTTTTATCCCTTTTTTGCCCCATTTCACCCCCTACAAATAAGAATCACTTTATGGTGCACGTTTTTGCTATAAGGGGAATGCGCATACCAAATATCAAGCAAATATGAACAGTCATATCCAAAAAACATGCTTAAATACTCTTAAATATTAGGGATTATTATGGGTATTTATAGTCCTTGTGAGGGAAAAATGTTTCCCTTTGGGCCGATTTCGCCCCATTTCAATCCCAACCGATCTACGACTATAAGACGCATTTATGGAAAATTTGAACGTTCTAGCTCCTTTCGTTTAGATGCTAGCGTGCTTTCAACAGACGGACAGACGGACGGACGGACGGACATGGCTAGATCGTCTTAGAATTTTATGACGATCAAGAATATATATACTTTATAGGGTCTCAGGTCGATATTTCCCCATCCTGGAGGTGGAGGGTATAAAAATGTTTTTATGTGGGAGTGGGGATAGGGGGTAAGTGTGTTCTGAAAAAAAAACGAACGTAAAAATTTAACCAGACTCCTGGCAGTTTTGAGCCTCGCTGTTATAAAACTATAAAAAATTCGTATGATGGACCACCTTAAGGTTGAAGATAGAAGATGGGTATGTTCAGAGAAAATGCGGGGGTTGAACAAATATTGGAGGCCGGTCACACATTTGACTCCACTAGCAGCCTCCAGTAAGAGCGGTAGGAGCAAATTAAACAAGTTAGAAGGGATTAAGCTCGGCCGGATCTAATCTTATATACCCTCCACCATAGAGTGCATTCCACAGTATTACCGCCAGATTAGAGACTGACGACTTTACATAGAAATGCAGAACCATATTAGGAAAATTATGATGCTTCATTATTATAATATTAATAGTCCTTCAGTATATGTAAATATAAAACGTCAAGTGTAATTAAAAAGTGAACATGAGGCAGCAGTTTTCAAATATATGCCCTAAACTTTGGTGTATTGTCATTCGTAATTAGGTAGAAACAATTTCCCCCAAGCCCTATTTTCCCCATTTGCAACTTCTTGATTCCAGCAACATCCTAAATGTCTCTACCACTTCTAATATACGAAATGTTCTAATATTGAATATCCAATATGTTTCAGAGTGGAATATACTTACCTACATACATTTCATAATTTTAGCTACAGCCGTTTTCTTGGTCCTAGTTTCACTGTTTTTTTCATGTTTACCCTAAAAGAACGAATTTAAAAAATCGTACCTCTTATTTTCCTCCTATACGCAGTCAGATGTGAGCAAATATTGAATATCATGATTATAGCTACAGCCGCTTGATTTCTGCCAAATTTGATCATGAACTCACGAATATTGAAAGATATCTTTATGTGCACACCCAATTTCATTATTATAACTGCAGCGTTTGGTTGGTACCACTTTTATCCCTTTCGGCCCATTTTACGCATAAAAGTAAAAAATTTCACAGTCAGATAAATGCATACGCCGAATTTCATGATTTCAACTTCTGCGATTTGGTTGGAACCATTTCTATCCCTCTTTTCCAATCGTATCCTTTGAAAATACGAATTTTGAAAAATCCTTCTATTTTACGTATCTACGCAATTTAAGGAATGTACATTCCATATTTCATGTACATTCCATGTTTCTAGCTGTTGTCGTATCATTGGTACCATATTTATCCCTGTTGGTCCCAATTCTCTCGCTAAAACTTTTATGTACTTTTTGTTGCTTTTACTCTACAAGAGGAATGTACGCAACAAAATTCAAGTGCATATAAAGCAGAAATTAAAAAACTGCTTAAATAGTCGAAGTATTGGGAGGTATTTCAGTCCTTATTAGGGAAACAATTTTCCCTCCGAGCCGATTTCGCCCACTTTCAATATATATCGTCGTAGAATTTTACCACGACACAGAATATATATACTTTACGGGATCTCCGACGAATATTTCAAGCTGTTCCAAACGGAATGTCAAATTGAATATACCCCCATCCTAAGGTGGAGAGTATACAAATGTCGGGGAGGAGTTGGTCTTACATTTAACCCCTCTGGGGCGACTCCGAGGCAGTTTTTAACTTTTTTAGTATTTTTACCCCTTTTCCACTTTGGGCGATGAGCGCCCACTTACACTAACCCCCATTTTTTGCCTCATGATTTTTTTCCGAACCTCTCAAAATTAAGGAATCTAGCAAATCGAAATCGAAAAGTCGTGCACTATCCCACCCCCAATTTACAGCCAACATTTATTCCATTTTATTTTTTAACAGATATTCTTTTCTTTCATTTGATACCAATATCACCATTCTATGATCTATATATTAAGTTCTATATTGTCTCGTTCTTAGGAATGAATATTTTTCATAATTTCGCGCTGCCGGGTACGCAACGCAACTATAACTATGATCACTGCTGCATACCCCTAGAGAACATACAATAACATCAGCCACTACCACCATCAGCGAGCAATATCAACAACGGTTGCAAAGCAGCTACAGCCGTATACAAACAAGAATTTGACAAAACAAGAAACGTATAAAAGTAAAGTTGCAAAAAACGCACAAAGGAATCACCAGCATGGGTACGAAGAAGAAGAAGAAAAGGCAGTGGCAGCAACAGCAATGAAAGAATGTGTTCATCATACGCCTAGGAATGAGAGTGCACGCACAAAAGTAGGCGCACACACACAAACACTCATACTACCACCTAACATAGTCGCATACAAACACACGCCGTACACATAGAGCCGACAAAACCTTTATTTCTAGGGAATTGCTTGAACAATAACAACAACTGTGCTACGCACGATACAAGGGTAGAGAAACAGGAAAAGCCTAAACAACGGAATAGCATATTGTGGAGAACCTCACAACAGCAACGGCAACAGCAACGATGCCGCCCGCCGACGCCTACCCCAAAAGAACACATTAACAACAACAATAACGTGATGATGTTGCTCCTGCTGCTGCTGTCGTTGCTGCGGTCGTTCGTTCATTCGTTTTGTTATCAGCAACGTTAAAGTTAAAGTCTTGCATTAACGTGAATTATATACACTGAGCACAGCATAGAAATTTATAAACTGCCACACGCAACGAAACCAGAAACGCAACCGAACCATTAAAGCCACCACTAGAGGCTCTTCACAGTAACAACAAGAACAACAAAGCAACCAAACCACCCCACCCCCATCCATCACTAGCACTTGCTTGCTTGCCCCACTCGTCCAATTCCTTCTAACACCCAACGACGATGGCCCCCCAAATACCGCCCTCCACCCCCTGCCTTCAACCATAGGCAAACATGCGTTTTTGTTGGAAACTGAATTTGTAGTCATTGTCCCGTTGCCTAAACAACTTTAACGATATGGAACAACCCTCTTGGTGTGTATTATGGCTTTGCATTTCGTTTATTGCCTGTGAATGTGTATGTCCGTGTGTACATACATACACTGTGTGCGTGTGTGTTCTTGCTCTTCATGAAATTTTCGTTGTTTTGTTTTTCTCGTTTCGTTCGTAATGCCTTTAAATCCCACTTAACAGTTGGTAACTCTCTCCCTCTGGCTATGGCCGAACACAAAAGTGCGTTCTGAAACGTCCTTGATTCTTGCATTAGAGTTGCGTTAGCCCCAAACACATACATGCACACACACACACGCAGCACGACCATTCACTCACTCTCTCGCATACACTCAATTCTTATTTACTCTTTATTTTTCTCAGAAACAACAGAGAGCTTTCATGTGAATGGATGGCAGAGCAGCTGTAGAGCTTAATGCAGGACATCCCGAAAGAGTAGTGGAAAGAGAGAGGGTTGGTATGTGGGTGGGCTTAATAGTGGTGCAGATATACAATTATATGCGTGTGTATGCATCGCACACTAAAAAAATGCCGCACCAAAGGAAAATACATACCAAAGGTTTAGAGAAAGAATTTTTTGAAGATAACCAAATTTAAAGTTGTTAGTTTAATTGAAGGAGGTCCTTTTAAGCTGAAATCCTACATATACATATATTTTGATTATATACAGAAAGTGGCATGAACTCGCAAAGGCGGAAAACTTACCGCGTACTGGAGAAGCCGGATAATATTTAAAATGGAAGGTTATCAGAACTATGTCAACAACTGCTTATAAAAAGAGTATTGAGGATTTTAGAGATCGAGGACCGAAATAATGAATATTCATAAAATGTTCCAGGCAATACAACAATCGAGATTGCTTATTTATTAACGTAGTTTCAATCTTACGCCGGTGACATCTGCGGCAAGGAATATGAGTGATTCTTTTAAAACTGAACTTTACAGTAACAAAAAATTTCCTCTAATCTTCTCATAATACTATGGAATGCATTCCCAGATGGGGATATACAAATTATTACATCAACTAACTGACCCGACAGAAACTTTCCTGTCCATATTTTAATTAGTTTATTTGTGATTGTTGTGTGGATTTGGAAAAGCTATTTTAACGTTTAAACTAAATTTAAATAATCAGTGATCATTGTGTCCATTATTGCCGTCATAGATATTCAATTTAAGGATATGTCCATGGATATTCAATTCAGATTAGATAAAAATACAACATGCGAGATGAATTGATTTTAATTTCGTATGAGAGGTGCCACGTCCACTTTTTCCACTTGCTAGATGCACTTACACAAAATTTCAGCACTCTGGGTGTCATGGAACTGGCAATAATAAAAATTATTAAAATAATAAAATTTAGTAATAGGTTTTACCTTCGTATGGGAGGTGCCTCGCCCACTTTTTCAATAGCGTCCATTTTTGGCAGATCTACGCACATTCATGCTAGATGCAATTACACAAAATTTCAGCATCTGGGTATCATAGAACTGGCACAACTGTGCAGACTGACAATTAGTGAACTTTCACAAAAGTTCAAGACTCTCGCTGTAACAGTACTCCGAATATGCTAATTTATAAAAAATGAATAAATCCCCAATTTGTGTGGGAGGTGCCACGCCCTAACCGAGTTTGATCCCAATGCTTATGAATATTTTTGTTGTCGATTCAAAAGCGGAGAGTTCGTTAGAATTTATACCCTCAGTCAGTTGGGCGCAGTCATTCCTAATTGAGACAATACCAATAAAATGTCCTCAGTCAATGATGATCATGATGATCAGATGTGATCCACAAATCGGTAACGAATGGAAGTATTTAATTATAGAAATGTAATATTCTGGCTTTGCGGAATAGATCAGCGTTTGGACGCAGACATCATTATCCTATAACGAAGATTTCTTTATTGCGAATCAATTTTAAGAAAACTGTGTTTTCTTTTATTTTCAGTGTATTTTGATCTCCTTAATATTCAGAAAATTGTTTACAAAAGGAGGATAAGTGTCGTGGTGGCAAGCAATAGACCGAATCTGTGATATTGCTAAGCCGTTACCCATATATGCGTTTCTACATTCTACATTTCAAGGTTTAAGAACCAATATTTTAAAAGAAGAAGAACATATAATATGCTTGTTTTTCTTGACGTGTTAAAGAAAGGTGGAAAATAAACAAATGTTTTATATGACACATTTTTTCTTTACAACGAATTTTCCATATAGCGAAACAATTATCAGGTCCCTTGGAATTCGTTATCATTGTATATCATTATAAAACTGGCCGATGTTGCTGTACTGCGTTAACCTTCTAAATTTTTGTGTTTTTTCGCAGAATCATAGAGAACATAACAGAAATCCATTGCATAAATCGAAACTTACAACCTTGAGTTGATTCAAAAGTACTGTAGAAAAAGGCACTTTCAGTTTTTTTACATATTTTCCAATTTTGTGGTCAACTTTTCTAAATTGTTTTCATCTTAAAACCTAGTTCGGACTACTACGAACATTTTATAACAAAAATCAGCCAAATCGGTTCAACCGTTCTCAAGTGATGCGATTACCAACGAACATCATTTCATTTTTATACACTCCACGAGAGTATTATGTCTTTGTGCATTTGTTTGTAACACCCAAAATGAAACGAGATAGACCCATTGTTAATTATACCGATCGACTTAGAATCACTTTTTGAGTCGATTTAACAATGTCCGTCCGTCCGTCCGTCTGTCCATCTATTTTTGTAATCACGATACAGGTCGCAATTGTAGACATAACTAAATGAAACTTTGCACAATGAAGTTTTTCGGGACAAGGACGAACGCTATTTAATTTGAAGAAAATCGGTTCAGATATAGATACAGCCCCCATACGAATTTCACTCCCGATTTGATTCTTTTCACTCTAGATACCACATATAACAACAGATATTCTTTAAAATTGGCAAAACATCTTATATTTAAACTAGGAACATCTATGGTGAAAATAGGTCAAATCGGTTCAGATTTATATATAGCCCCCATACAAATGTTGCTCCCGATTTGACATTTTCCGCCCTAGAAACCATATATTGTACTTGATTTTCTTTAAATTTGGCACAACATCCTATAATCCAACTAGAAACACCTATGCAGAAATTGGGTAAGATCGGTTCAGATTTAGATATAGCCCCCATACAAATGTCGCTCCCGATTTGACATTTTCCGCTCTAGAAACCACATCTTGCACTCGATTTTCTTTAAATTTGGCACAACATCTTATGATCCAACTAGAAACACCTATGCAGAAATTGGGTAAGATCGGTTCAGATTTAGATACAGCCCCCAAACAAATGACGCCCCCGATTTGACATTTTCCGTTCTAGAACCCACATATTGTACCCGATTTTCTTTAAATTTGGCACAACATCTTATAATCCAACTAGAAACACCTATGCAGAAATTGGGTAAGATCGGCTCAGATTTAGATATAGCCCCCATACAAATGTCGCTCCCGAATTGACTTTTGCGCTTTAGAAACCACATATTGTACCCGATTTTCTTTAAAATTGGCACAACATCTTATCCAACTAAACAAAACTATGGTGAAATTGGGTAAGAGCGGTTCAGATTTAAATAAAGCCAAATACGAATGTTGCTCCCAAAAGTTTAACCGATTTTGGCCAAACTATACATTTTATATTTCACCTATTTCGTTCCAGGTTTCAATATATCCTCATACAAATGTCCTTTCCGATTTAACTTTTTTTGTCAAACACATACATTTACAGGATACAAAAAACCTTCCCGCTTTCACTTTTTTTGAATTGAATTGTACTCGGATAGAAAGTGGAGTGTATCATAGAGTCGGCCCCGCCCGACTTTAGCCTTTCCTTACTTGTTTTTATTTAATTCATTTAATCAATCAAAAGGATCATCACATTTTTCTGCGTAGGCTCCAACGATGCGATACACCGTGCGACAATTTTACATTTTTATCAACTCCACGAGAGTATTATGTCTTTTGTGTATTTGTTTGTAACACCTAAAAGGAAATGAGTTAGACCCATCGTTTATTGTACAGATCGGCTTAGAATCACTTTCTGAGTCGATTTAGCAATTTCCGTCCGTCCGTCCGTCTGTCCATCTATACATGTAATCACGATACAGGTCGCAATTATTGTCCGATCTTTACAAAAATTGTCACAAGTAAGTTTTGTGGATAAAGGACAAACGCTATTCAATTTGAAGCATATCGCTCCAGATTTAGATATAACCCCCATACAAATGTCTCTCCCGATTTGACTTTTTCCGCTCTAGAAACCATATATTTTACTCGATCTTCTTCAAATTTGGCACAACACATCGTATTTCGACTATAAACATCTCTAGCGAAATTGGTTCAAATCGGTTTAGATTCATATATAGATTCCATCCAAATAATTTTACAGATTTTAATCAAGTTTTGGTAGAACATCTTATATTTTAACTAGAAATAGTAAAAATATTTCAAATCGGTTCTGATTTCTATATAGCTTCCACACAAATCTACCTTAAGATTTCAGACTTTTTCTGCTCTAGAAAACACATATTTTAACAGATTTTCGTTAGAATACAGATGAAATAAATCTGGACACATACATGGTGAATGTGGGTCTCATCGGTCAATGATGTAGAACACATACCGAAATCCTCACCAAATTGAGTCGTAATGGCGTAGAAAGTTCCTTGCAGTGCAGCCTATACCCCACTTTATCATCAAGTCTAGAGCCGTCTATGTAAAACTTGAGATAACGACTTCTACCAAGAAGTTCATCCACACTGCAATCCCTGCCAACTGAGACGTGTAGTTCTTGCAAAAATAGTGTCACCGGCAGGGAATAGTGCACCCTGTGTGACTGTGATAACTTTTGACGGGAAATACTAATATGACCTATGTCTCTCTTGGTCCCAAAGGGAAAGACAGTTAACTTTAATCGCTGCTGCAGCTGCAGTTTGTCTGCTTCGATCGGCATGACATGCAGCTAAAACTCTAGAGCAGTTGTTCTTATATATATACAGTTATCTGGGATAGTTTTCGTACAAAAGCAATTTAAAAGCATCCAATTGTGATATTTGGTATATTAAATTCAAATCTCTGCTATAAAATAATTTAAATCTAAAATAATTATTATACGCAATAGCCATTCTGTAGGGGGAGACGCGCCCACTTCTTTGAAACTGAAAATTATGCCAAAGCTAATTTCAAAACCGAAACTAAATCGAACGCACTAAGTCGCACGCACTAATCGTGCGGCATCCCTGGCAACCTGAGTCTCATTCGCATAAACATGCACATACACATAAAATACCGCCATCCAGAAGAAATGAAAAAATACACAGACCGGAAGTCTAAACAAGACGGAAGTCTATGCGGGTGTACGAATGTAGGACTCGGCGAAAAGAGAATTTGGGGGAAAACAGTGAAACAGCAAAATAAAAACAAAAACCGTAATGTAATGTGTGAATGAGTGTAAGTAGAGTGAGTGAGAGCAACGTAAACAAATAGTAAGGAAAGAAAGAAAAACATAAAAACACAAACAAATGTTCGTCGGTCGTTCGTACGGTAATATTGAATTTTAAGGGCTTGGCGCGTATAAAAACGACGAATGCCTCAACGACGACGACGGCGACGACGTCAATGCGATAATAGAACGTTAATGAGGTTTACAATGCGTCATAAAGAAAAAGGAAAGTGATTTCTTGTTTGCCAGTTTTTGTTTTGTTTTGTTTCCATGTGCATGTATGTGTGCGGTAGTAAAAGCTTGTTCTCACGGAGAGTGGTTGGTCAAGAGCTGCAGTCCTGTGTGTGAGAGCCTAAAATAATTTATTTGAGAGCAAGAGAGAAAAGCATGCGCTTTCAGTATATTTTAGCGGTAAATTCAATGAAGCAGCAAGAAATGCAATGTCTAAAGACAAGGGAATAAAAGGAAGGGGTTAAAACAGTAAACTCTCTCTTACTCCTGTCTCTCTCTCTCTCTCTATTTGCATTTTCTCCGAGTGAGACCTGTTCTCTGTGAATGTTGGGTTTGAAGGTAACTGCAATGTTTTTGTTTGTATTTCTTCTCTTCACACACAGACATGATATTGTTGTTTATCCCATCATCTTGCTCTCTGTGCATCTCTCGTAAACCTCTTCATTGGCCACCCCTCCCTCTGTAGCACCCTGCTCAGCAAACATAACGTAAAAGCTTTATACATTGGTATGTTGTAGTAGTTTTAATAGCTTAAATGTCCTTGGCAAAGCATCAAACTGAAGGATATTTTTATGCAGCTGCGCAGCTAACGTCATTATTAGATCCTTTGCCTTTGCTTTTGCTTTTGCCTTTCTTTTCGATTCGGTGTTCGGCTGTGTGTACACGGGTGGTGTGCCTGCGTGTGCATGACTGGGAAGTCCTTTTGTTTCCATGGCATTTCTTTAAGACATATTATCTCTTCGTTATGCTTCACCCAGACACACACATACATCCATATATACACATTGCACTCCCCCTGAACCACACTGAGCTCACACCACTGTAGTTGCCACCACCGCCAGCCTCTTTACCAACACCCTCCCCCTCCACCACCACACAAAGGAAACATTGCAATTTATAATAGAAAACACGCGCGATGGCAACGAAAAGAAAGCTGAATTTCGTCTCAAGAAAAGTGAAACGAAAGCGAAAGTTATTTTTCAAAGTCTTGGAGGGAATGAACGAACGAGCGCATACACACGCACACACACTCACAGGATATACAATACGTTCGTGTGGCTGTATGCGTTTGTGATTACTTTCACTTTCTAGTTTCACGGTCTTGGGAACCATGCGTCTCTTATATACCAGAGACATACAAAGGACATTCATACATACTCGTACATACTTATATATATTTACGTGTACAATAGAAAAAGTCCTGTGCATGTTGCTTGCTTTATGTGCCATATACCCTATATTTACTTTGTTGTGTTTGGGCGGAAACACACACACACACGCACGTTTCCATGCACATACACTTCAACGCACAACCACACACACCGACGCGCCAATGTAACTGTCAGTCACTTGAAGTTTTTTGGCAAAAACTTTGTTATTGTTTGTGATGTTTTCTGTTCACTTCTTGTTGTCGTTTCTTCGGCGTTTTTTTTCTCCTTTTGTCAGGAAAACCATTCAAAATTGTCTTAAATTTTTAATATTTGCCAAAAAACAAAAAAAAAAGAAAACCGTTTGTTTTCCTTTTTTCTTCTGTTGTCTTCTGTTGATTGTTTGCCTATTTCGCCCCCTCTTGCATAGATTTATATATGTACACACAGTGGTTTCGACTGTTATAGATCTTTACGAGTTTTAGTTTTGAACACGGTGATGGCTTCCTTAAAAAGGCTTTATAAGCATACCATTGGCAAAAGAATAAAATTAATTAACGCTTTGAATTACTAAATCAGCCTCTATTTATCCTATTCTACAAATATTTTGCAAAGGGCGCAACATTTTGTTGATTTGTCCCGAGAAATTCAAATAATCACACATAAAGCATCCGCCATCTAACGTTTTTTTATTCAACTATTCAACCGTTGGACTATTATTTGTGGGGCGCCCGAGGCAACCATTTGAATGAAATTATTTTTCATTATTAACCGGAAGGATTGTACTTTCAAATAAAAAAAGAAATTTGAGAAAATCTTAAGTAGTTTTATTTTTCATAGCATTTTCAAAAAAAAAGTTATTTGGCGGACCCTTTACATCCCAGAAGTATTACGGGGTAGGTTATTTCGAAAAGATAGACAGCTTCGAAATTCCAATGTTATTTATTAGATAAACTGATATCTATCTGTAGTTAAAAACACCCATATAGCGTGGAATTATTATTATTGATTTCAATTATTTTGCAAGAGTGATAAAAAGCATAAATAATAATTTATATTTATATATATTTAATATATAAAGGTTTTTAAACTTTTTGAAAAAAAATTATATTATTAAAATGTTTTAGAATATATTACAATATAAATATTAAATATAAATTTTAAAATATAAATTACTAGCAGTACCCGCTGCTTCGCACACGAAAAGGCCAGGTATTTGTTATTAATTTTATCCGTCTCTGTTTTAGGATAGTATTTATTTGATTTTCTTTTCTAAAATAGTAAATTGGAAACATAGCACTCATATACAGTCAAAGGAATGTGCTTGTCAATGTGCACTGTTTTAGCTGAACTCCCTTCGTATATATATTTTGTATCATTTTCTACCCAGTTTTTAACAAAAAATTAAAACCGCAGAGCCTTTTATTCGAAAAAAAAATCCATGATGGCGTTTCTACATGGTCAGAGGAATTTACATACTAAATTTCATGATTCTAGCTGTAATCCTAAAGTTGGTACCATTTTTATCCCTTTTGGTCTCGCTCTCCTCTTAAAGGTACAAATTTCGAAAAATTCGTTTATGTTGCAAGTGTACGTTGTCAGAGGAATTTACGCATCAAATTTCACGACTATAGCTGCCATACTTAAATTAGTACCATTATTATTCCTTTTTGTCCCTCGTAACCCTTAAAAGTACAATCCAATTTTAATGCGCTTATACATGGTCAGAGGAATTTACATACAACATTTCACGATTCTTGCTATAATAATTTAGTTGGTACTATTTTTATCCCTTGTTGTCCCGCTCACCTCTTATAAGTAAAAAATTTCGAAAAATCCAATTTTACTGCGCTTCTACATGGTCAGAAGAACTTACACATCAAATTTCAAGATTCTAGCTGCAATACTTTAGTTGGTACCATTTTTATCCCTTTTTGTCCCGCGCAACCCTTGAGAGGAATTTACATACCAAATTGCACGGCTATAGCTGCAATACTTTAGTTGGTACCATTTTTATCCCTTTTTGTCCCGCTCTCCTTTTATAAGTACAAATTTTGAAAAATCCAATTTTAACACGCTTCTAAAGGGTGATTTTTTAAGAGCTTGATAACTTTTTTAAAAAAAAAAAACGCATAAAATTTGCAAAATCTCATCGGTTCTTTATTTGAAACGTTAGATTGGTCCATGACATTTACTTTTTGAAGATAATTTCATTTAAATGTTGACCGCGGCTGCGTCTTAGGTGGTCCATCCGCTTAGTCCAATTTTGGCATTTCCACGTTTTTGAGTAACAGAGACCCAATTGGTGCGAACGGCGACGAAACGAAAATTGGTGGTCATCATTAACACTGGCCGATACAGCTGCGATATTTTCTTCAGTTCGCACTCTACGTAAGCGTGTTGGTGGTTTAATGTCCAACAATGTAAATTTGGTGCGAAATTTAGTCACAATAGCCCGAATAGCCGCTTCAGTGGGTCGATTAAACTGACCATAAAATGGAAGCGCGCAATGAACTTTCTTAACAGAGCACGCATTTTGATAATAAAATTCAATAATTTGCAAGCGTTGTTCGTTTGTAAGACGATTCATGATGAAATGTCAAAGCATACTGAGCATCTTTCTCTTTGACACCATGTCTGAAATCCCACGTGATCTGTCAAATACTAATGCATGAAAATCCTAACCTCAAAAAAATCACTCTTTACATGGTCAGAGGAATTTACATGCCAAATTTCACGATTCTAGCTACAATACTTTAGTTGGTACCATTTTTATCCCTTTTTGTCCCGCTCACCCCTTATGAGTACAAATTTTTAAAAATGAATTTATATTGCAAGTCTACGTTGTCAGAGAAATGTAAATACCGATTTTCACGATTCTAGCTGTACCATTTTTATCCCTTTTTGTCTCTTTACAAATTTCGAAAAATCCCTATTTGTAGCTCGTCTGCATGGTCACTGCCGTTTAGTCAGGACGAAGTCTCGTTGTTTATCCCTTTTTGTCCCATTTACCCCCTAAAAGTACGAATTTCGAAAAACCCTTTCTTAGTCGACGTCTACGTCATATTTGAAAACTACTCTGAAAATTGTATGACTCTGGCTTCAGCCGTTTGGTCTGGGGGCTGGTCAATGATAAGTCAGTCAGTAACGCAACTCTTTTATATAATTGTATATATAATATATATAATTGTAAATAATAATATAAACATTAACTTAAATATGAACAATATCATATATTAATATATAAATATTAAATATAAATTTTAAAATATAAATTGTTGAAAATAATAATCTAATCATAATAATCAAAGATGATCAAACTCATGTAATTTGTATCTAGAAGAAGTATCTATTGGGTTGTATCGATTTTTTAATCCCTTTGGAATAGCAAAAAAAGTTGGAGGCATATGTAGGTATTACTGTCCAAAAGGAAAAAAAATCTTAAAATTGTCCTTCAACGTGCGTAAGGACGATATGTAAAGAATCGGATTTTGTCAATGTTTCACCTGAAACAAGTACTTAGCTTCATTGGAAACTATTGTCACATAAGCGGCTATGTAAAAGTTTAATAGGGGCTAAATACGGTCTAGTCATCTCCTCTATAATTGGCATTAAAGTAAAAAGACTAAAACAAATACTTTTAAGAAGTCACTTTTGCTAGTTATGTATGTATATAAAAATATATTAAAACTTTAAATTTGAACTACCGACTACTTTGACTTTGATAGGTAGAATAACATTAATTTTTATTTTCATTTAACATTTGCAAAATGACACGCTATACGCTCAAACAAAATTACGAAATATTAAAAACTTACTTCCAATGTAGTGAGTCTTTAACGCAAACTGTAAGAAATTTAAGTGGAAGAGTTAAATTTGCCGCATATGGGGTTCAGAGAACCCACACAATACTATTGAGAAGCAAATACATCTATAACAAGTCACTGTTTAGTATGATTTACTAAAATTACTGCTGAGCTAGAATGAATGAATGATATTGTGTTCCATTACACAGTGTAACACGAAAAAATATAATCATGTGCGGACACCACTACGTGATAAAAGACCAAAAAAGACCCGTGTCTTCAAGTTTTGCCCAAAGTTAGGCGTCGGTGTCATTTTTGCAAAAAGGGATCATTTTCTCAGGCTCGTATCTTGCAATCGTTACTCTCTGAGACACAGTTGTTGCCATAAATAACAAAAAAAACTTCTTCTTCAAAGTCAAAATCGCATTTTTAACCTTTTCCTCTGCTTATGTCCATAGGTAACAAACCGTTCAAAATTCAAGGAAACAATCAACTACTACTACTAAGATCTCAATAAACAACTTTTAGAACATATTAACTTCCTATACTCAGAAAAATAGCATTCCTTAATTTGAGTAAAATCCATACTCCAATTTAGTTCAACAATTTTACTACAGTTTAGTAAAAATTTCCTAGAAAATAGGAAAATTAATTAAGTATGAGTAAAGTTTCCTTATTTAAAAGTCATAGCAAATAGTTCATTTACTAGAAATAGGGTAGTAAATTTACTTAAAAACCATTTCATTGGATCTAATAAAAAATTCTTACAATTAAGAAAATTCATACTTGTGCGGAAGAAACCCAGGTTTTATGTAAGAAAATTATTAAGATTTTTTTGTATGAAAAAAAAATTCATTTAGGAAATTTTAACTAAAAAATCAGTTTGATTGAAATTGTTTAGAAAATTCTTGAATATTAATCTAAGAAGCAATTCTCATTCGTTTGCCGAGACTTATTTCTTAAATAGTTCAAGTATTATTCTAAAAAACACTGCGAAGACGCCTATCTTGCCTTAGTTTCAGTAAATTTTTACTTGATTTGAGTAAAAAATTACTTGGTTTTAGGAAAAATGTACTTAATTTTAGGAAAATTGTACATGAATTTATTAAAAATTTACTTGGTTTTAGGAAAAACTTACTGGAATTTTCCTTAGTTTGAGTAAATATTTACTTGGTTTGAGGAAAATTTAACTAGAATCATGTTCAAAGCATGTATTACTTTCAAGGAAAAGTTTGAACTTGATATGAGGAAATATTGCTTTAGTGCTATACGAAGTTCAATTTTCCTAAATTTTAGTTCATAGGTTTTTTAGTTTTATAGGATTCACTTTTTTCCTAGCGTAGAATGATTCTTAACACAATATGCAAAAATGCAGGACTGTTTCTGTCAGTTGGTCAGTTCAACTATAGTGCGTATGAGTGATAACACCCTTAATAAACAGCACGTATACGCAACCTACACACACGACAGCATATAAGATTGATTCGCTGATTTTTATACCCTCCACCTCCAGGAAGGGGGTAAACTAACTTTGTCATTCCGTTTGTAACACCTTGAAATATCGACCCTATAAAATATATGTATTCTTGATCGTCATAAAAATCTAAGACGATCTAGCCATGTCCGTCCGTCTGTCCGTCTGTTGAAAGCACGCTAGCACCTAAACGAAAGGAGCTAGAACGTTCAAATTTACCATAAATGCGTCTTATAGTCGTAGATCGGTTGGGATTGAAATGGGGCGAAATCGGCCCAAAGGGAAAAACTTTTCCCTCACAAGGACTAAAAATACCCATAATAATCCCTAATATTTTAGCGTATTTAAGCATGTTTTTTGAATATGTCTGTTTATATTTGCTTGATATTTGGTATGCGCATTCCCCGTATAGCAAAAAAGTGCACCATAAAGTGATTCTTATTTGTAAGGGGGTGAAATGGTACATATTAAACGACAACAGCTAGAAACACGAAATTCGGTGTGTACATTCCTCTAATTGAGTAGATACATAATATAAAAGTATTTTTTCCAAATTCGTACTTTTAAGGGGTAAAATAGGAATAGAGGGATAAAAATGGTACCAACCAAACGGCTGTACCTAGAATAATGAAATTCGGTGTATACATTCTTCTGATTGCATAGATAAGTAAAATACACGGATTTTTCAAAATTCGTACTTTTTGGGGTTAAAATTAAAAAAGGGGATACAAATAGTACCAATCTAATGACCGCAGCTAGAGTCATGAAATTCGGAGTATACATTCCTCTGAGTGTGTAGAAACGGAAAACAAACTGATTTTTCGAAATTCGTACTTTTTGGGGTTAAAATGAAAAAAGGGGATATAAGGGTAGACACGGAAAATAGACGAATTTTTCGAAATTAGTACTTTCAAGGGATACAATGGTACAGAGGGATAAAAATAGTACCAACTAAACGACTACAGCTAGAAGACTACTTCAAGGGGGTGAAAATGGTACCAATCAAATGGGCACAGCTGGAATCATGGAATTCGGTGTATACATTCCTCTGACTGCATAGACACGCAAAATAAAAAGTTTTTTTTAAATTCGTACTTTTTCTTTTACGGCAAAAATTGGTTGAATCATGAAGTTAGGTTATTTTGCACTATGTACGTCTGATAATGGATTTTCAAAATGTGTACTTTTGGAATTAAAATAGAATGAAAATACAACCAACTGTAGCACCTACAATATTTATGGCTTTGAAAATATAAACATAAGAATATTTATTTTTTGAATTGACGTATTGGTAGTATTACATTATAAGCGTGTTTTGAAATAATTAAAATATTATATTTATTTATAATATTATATTTATTTATAAAATTAATTTTTCAATATTTGTATTCGTTTTGGTTTGGCTATATTAAAAAAATTATATTTTCCTGTAATATTACTGCACTTCTACGAAAACCGACAACCTCTGTGGAATGCAATCCATGGTGGAGGGTATATAAAGTTTGACCCGGCCGAACTTAACGCCGTTTTTCTTGTTTGAATTTATATGTTTGATTCTGTTTGTTCTTTATGACAAGAGCTAAAACGTTGTCTCAGATCAGTAAATCAAAATTCCAAACGGTTTGCAAGATGTGAGCCTGAGAAAATGATATTTTTTTGCCAAAATGACACGTAGGCGCCAAATCTCTGGGGGTCCATAAAAAAGTGAATGACTTTAAGCAAAAATTGGAGACACAGATATTTTTTGGTCTCAAATCGCGTAATAGTGTCCGTATATAGTTATATTTCATGACTTAAAAATTACACACAGTGTTATTAAAGTTCAACCTTTCCAATAAAACCAGAAATTTTGAAAAAAAATCAGAAACTTTTTTATAGCCAATTCTAATTTAATGTTTTAAATGAGCCACCCTATACCTTGAAAGTGGTACTTTACTATATATAATTGATATGAATTGAGTATACAGAATAGAAGGTTACAAATAATTCTTGTAATATTTTGAAATAATTTAATTCCACAATTTTTGATATCATTATGAATAAACTCCGATATGCTAATATCCATGGAGAAATCGTTATATACAATTTTACTAATAAATTTAAAAAAACGTACAATCTTATGTAACAACTATGTATAAAATGAGCTCAAAGAATATATTTAAATTCGGTCCATTGTGATTCCCGTTAAAGAAAGAATGAATTCCATTGATTCTTTTGGACCAGAAGGATTTAACTACAAATTTGATGTGGGATATTTGTAATAAATCATTTAAAACTTGATTTCAAAATGCTTTTATATGAAATATAATAAATCACTTTATTAAAGTTCGAGTGTTTTTTTCTAAAAACAATAAGTTGACGATTTCCCGTCCAGTCATGGGGTCCCGAGAAATCGAATAAATAATAATATAAAAATTAATTTTATTCTACTTTTCAAAGTCAAAGTAACCCTATTTTATAACATATATCGATGGCTTATATTCAAAAGTGGCTATGAACCATTTTCTCGAAAATGAGTTTTTGGTGCCAAACTATTCTCAGGTTTGGATGCCTTCTGTCATAAGAATTTGGAGGAGAAATCTTTTTCTAAAGCCGTTTTTTTTCAAAAATTTCAGATTTGGCTATCCACTCACACGCTAATTTGCGACTGTGGCTATGAACATAAAAATAATATAAATAATATAGTTCAAAAATGGAGCAGCATAAAACCGAAGGTTGATATTCGCTATAACGATTTTGTTTAAAACCTTTTTCTAGATTTAGAGCATATCGCATAATCAAATTCCATCATTTCGCGGTTAAAAACATTTTGGTTCTCAAGTTATCAGCCTATAATAGGATAAATAGTGGCTGTAAAGTCAAAAAATTGTGAAAAGTATCTTTACAAAAACCAGCGTAACTTTTTATCATATTGAAAATGCCAAAATATTTTTATAGCACATGATTGTTGACTTCATTCGGAATATTTGTGTCGGAAAAGTTTCAGAATCCTGAACAGAGAAAGTTTAAATATCCGCGAATTTTGGAATTTTCAACAATTGCAGCTATTTTCGAGACTGGTTACATATATGTTACAAGCGATATTGGTTCTTAATACACAAGCAAAAATTCAGTCGGATTCGTTGGCTAGATCGCGAGAAAATCATAAAACAAAAATGTCATGTGTGAAACTTATTTTAGCCATATTTGCCGCGAAAAAGAAAATTTTCCAAAAATATCCCATTTGTATTTTTTGTTTACCGTGCCCTGCAGCAATATACACTTCTCCTGAAAAGTTGTGTTTTTGTTCAAAGTCACTTATGAATATAAGCCCTCGATATGTAGTTAGTCACCAATTATCAAATGAATATAACACCCACTGTCCTATATTCGAACATGGTAGTACATTATTCAATAATCATCAAATACCAAAAATCATGTCGGCATCATAAAAATTATACATAAAATAGTGGTAAATATTAATGTGCAGAATCCACTAATGTTTCTATTAAAATTTCCCGGGAATTCCTGCACAAATTTCACGGGATTCTGGGATTGATAATTAGACAACCAAAAAAAATTAAAATTTTATGTCCGATATTTAAAACAACTCTACTTATGGGTATTTTTTAATTTTTACCAAATTTTTTATTTTCGACGAAGGTGCATTTAATATTTCTACTCTCATTTTGGAAATTTAGGCACGATCACAGCCTCTTATATGTCCATTAAAAGAAAATTTCGCATAGAAACAGTGGACAAATATGACTGTAAAAGTCCTGGATTACATTAAATTATAATTTTCTTGCCTTTATAAGTAATTCTTATAATTTATTCAGTTGGGTAATTGTTCGAATGATCGCTTAATCGACTAACTCATGCAGTTATTTTGGGTATTCTTCATTTTCGAATAAATGATCAATAACTGACATAGTTCATTTCACAGTAATCACTTCTAGACCACTGTGCCACGGCAGGCACATTGCATTGTTCTCGTGCCCCTTTCTCGTTTCGTTTGTTGTCACTCTTTCTGTTTGCGTTTTTTTTCACACTTTCCTTTTTGACTTTGTGTGGCTGTTTGGTTTGTTTTGACAAATGCTAAAATAATGTAATTTGTTGTTAGATTTATGTGACATGACACCGAGCGCGAGTCTGTGTGCGTATATTGTCACTCATGCAAATGTACTAGCGTATCCCGCTAAAAGGACTTTAGAAGTTTATGCCTTTGCGATAAAAAAGGAACAATAAATCGCCTAAAAATATTACTGGATTGTTTTTTATTTAACAAATCCTAGTGTATTATTATTTCCGGGAAATACCAAAATGCTTACATTTCCCCTTTCCTGGAAAGAAAAAATTCTACTGTAGATCATTCAAAAACTTGGTGGAATCCTAAGACAAACATCTGTGTAAGAACGCATTTTTTAACGGGACACCCTATGTCTATGAAACTCATGCATAGTTGAAAGAGCACTTTCAGAAATTGTTGGTGAATTTCTCATTATTCATGCCGCATGAGTGGGAGCTGCACAGCAACATTTATTACCATCGTCAATTAGGCAAACAGGTAAAGTAATGTCCTTAAGCTCATCGATGTAGAAAACTAAAACGAATTTCCACCAAAAAAAAAACATTTTGTGTAGGTGAGTTGTTTTAAATCGAATAATCGACTAGTTGATGACATTCTCTTTCATATGAAAGTTCAAATAAATTGGCATAATAGGAATTGAGCAACGTACACACCGAATTTCACTATTCTAACTGCAACCGTTTGATTGGTACCATTTTTATCCCTTTCGCCCCATTTTCCGAAAAAATCCTTTATGTTTCGCGTCTACACAGTCAGATAAATGCATCCACCGAATTTCATGATTTTATCTTCAGCGGTTTGGTGGGTACCATTTTTAGTCCTCTTTTCCAATTGTATCCCTTAAAAGTACAAATTTCGAAAAATATCTCTATTTTACGTGTCTACGTAATTATAGGGACGTACACACCGAATTTCATGTTTCTAGCTGTTGTCGTATCATTGGTACCATTTTTATCCCTTTTGTCCCATTTAATATTTTTTTACTTTTTTGGTGACTACACGTTACTAGAGGAAGGTACAAAAGAAATTTCAAGTGTACAAAAATCAGAAATTTTCAAAAAGATTGCTAAATAGTCTAAATATTAGGGGTATTTTCAGTCCTTGTTAGGGAAAAAAATTTCACTCGGGGCCGATTTCACCCACTTCCAATCCCAATCGATCTGCAACCATAAGTCACATTTACGGAAAATTTCAACCACCTAGCTCATTTTGTTCGGAAGCAAACGTGCTTTCAACAGACAGACGGACATGGCTAGATCGTCTTAGAATTTTACCACGACCCTGAATATGGGATCTCTGAGGAATATTTTAAGGCGTTACACACGGAATGACAAATTGAATATACGCCCATCCTTAGGTGCAGGGTATAAAAAGAAAATAAAAGATATGTTTTCAAGGATTAAACTTATTTTTAATTTTTGGTGCCCTTGAACCACATTTTCGTACAGATTTGGAAAGAGGAGGTATAAATCTTTCAGATGATAAGGAAGCCATCCGTCCGTCCGTCTGTCCATCTATTCTTGTAATCAAAGGCCAGGTCGCAATTGTTGTTAGAACTAAATGAAACTTTGCACAACGAAGTTTTATGGGATAAGGACGAACGCTATTTAATTTGAAGAAAATCGGTTCAGATTTAGATATAGCTCCCATACTAATTTTTGGTTCCGATTTTACTTTTTTCGTTCTAGAAACCACATATTTCAACAGATTTTCCCCAATTTGGCAAGACGCCGTATATATCAACTAAAACTGATCTGGTAAAAATAGGATAGATCGGTTCAGATTTATATATAGCTCCCATACAAATGTCTCCTCCGATTTGACTATTTCCGCTCTAGAAACCACAAACTTTGACAGATTTTCTTCAAATTTGGCAACACAGCTTATATTTCAACTAGAAACAACTCTGGTAAAAAAAAGGATAGATCGGATCAGATTTATATATAGCTCCCATACAAATGTCTCCTCCTATTTGACTCGTTCCGCTCTAGAAACCACAAACTTTGACAGATTTTCTTCAAATTTGGCAAAACAACTTACATTTCAAATAAGAACAGCTCTAGTAAAAATAGGATAGATCGGTTCAGATTTATATATAGCTCCCATACGAATGTCTCCTCCGATTTGACTCTTTCCGCTCTAGAAACCTCAAACTTTGACAGATTTTCTTCAAATTTGGCAACACAGCTTATTATTAATCTTTATTAAATTATTCATCAGTCTTATAAAAGAGTTTAAATATATATGTACACATTAAGAGATTTGGCTTCAAATAACCTTACATCTATAACAATAATCGCTTATAACAAAATAATAAGTAATCTATGAGAAAAAAAATATAGATATCGCCGAAGGAAAATTTTATAAAAAAACCTTCATTAAATAATGACTAATATTTTTAAAATATTATTAAAGTGTTTTAATACATATATTTTAATATTATTTATTATTATTTTAATATACTTATAATTTGTTAACATAATTAATTGAAAAGGTTTTTAACAAGATCATTTTCTGATAGTGAACACATAAATTTAAAATTTTCACTAATTTTATCTATACGAGTTTTAACTAACTCTACATCATGCAATCTATGAAGGCGGCGGGTGGAGTAGTGCCAGGGTAATCTCATCATCATCTTAAGAAGTTTATTTTGGCTAATTTGAATTTGTTTATGTGTGTTTTAGCACACCCTCCCCACACAGGGCAGGCATAACAGATTATAGATTGGAAAATGGATTTAAAAATATTTATTTTGTTGCATATATTAAGATCTGATTTTCTATTAATTAATGGATAAAGAAGTTTTATAGCAATGTTAATTTTTTTTAATTATTTGTGTTACGTGACTACAAAAAGTAATTCGTTGGTCTAGAATGACTCCTAGATATTTAACATTGTTAAACCAAGGAATATCTATACCATTCATGTAAATACACCCGTTAGGTAGGTTACAAATACTTTTTTTCTAGTGAAAAAGATGGCTTGTGATTTGTCTGCATTTATCTTTATTTTCCATTTATTAAAGTAATCAGACAAAATATTGATAGATCTTTGTAGGTTTTCAATAATAGGAATTGGGGCTTCTCCAGAGGTGTATATTGCTGTATCATCTGCATAGAAAGCATAGTTACATATACTTAATTTGGGTATATCAGCGCAATAGATTGTATACAATATGGGTCCGAGTACTGATCCTTGAGGTACTCCTGCTCTTATGTCGTACATATCAGAAAAAACGAATTTAAAGAGATACAAAACCATCTGTTATTTAGATATTTTTCTATGATTTTTATAAGATAGAGAGGAAAATTTAAATTACTTTGTTTGTAAATTAATCCATTGTGCCACACCGTATCGAATGCCTTCTCTACATCTAAAAGCACCATAGCGACTGATTTTTTATTGGTTAATTCGCCTTTCACAAAATTTATCAGACGTTTCAACTGTTGTGTAGTACTATGACCAGGTCGGAATCCAAATTGCTCTTTAGGAATTATGTTATTACCGGTTAGATGATTTGAAATTTTATTTTTTAGAATTTTTTCGTAAACTTTTCCTAAACAGCTAAGTATGCTGATAGGTCGGTAGCTAACAGTTTCATTTGGCGGTTTACCAGGTTTTAAAATGGGGACCACTTTAGCCGTTCGCCATGATTTTGGAAAATACTGCAGTTTAAGACATGAGCTATAAATAAATGTTAAACGTTTAACACCAGATTTTGGTAGGCGCGTTTGCTTTATAAGAATTGGTAACTAGGACATGATCTTTATATTTAATTGCCGGTATGTTTGAAACTTTTTTCCTCAAAATCTTGGTAATGTTCCAAAAAGGTTTAGAACGATTATCAAGCTTGCCAATTTTTCGATTCCATTCACTATTCCTGAAGTCCCAGATACTATTTCTTACTTGCTTTTCAAAGTATTTAAAACATTCATAATCTGAAGGGTATCTATACATTTTCCATTGTTGTCTGTAGTAGTTTCTCTCCCGTATAAGAGTTTCAATAGTTCGGGGGAAGTTTAGTGCATCGAAAACAAGCCGAGACGATGGGTGTGCTAAGAACAGCTCTGGTGGAAATAGAATAGATCGGTTCAGATTTATATATAGCTCCCATACAAATGTCTCCTCCGATTTGACTCTTTCCGCTCTAGAAACCACAAACTTTGACAGATTTTCTTCAAATTTGCAAACACAGCTTATATTTCAACTAGAAACAACTCTGGTAAAATAGGATAGATCGGTTCAGATTTATATATAGCTCCCATACAAATGTCTCTTCCGATTTGACTCTTTCCGCTCTAGAAACCACAAACTTTGACAGATTTTCTTCAAATTTGGCAAAACAGCTTATATTTCAACTAAGAACAACTCTGATAAAAATATGCTATATCGGTTCAGATTTATATATAGCTTAGATTTATATTTAGCCATACAAATGTCTCTTCCGATTTGACTCTTTCCGCTCTAGAAACCACAAACTTTGACAGATTTTCTTCAAATTTGCAAACACAGCTTTTATTTCAACTAGAAACAACTCTGGTAAAAATAGGATAGATCGGTTCAGATTTATATATAGCTCCCATACAAATGTCTCTTCCGATTTGACTCTTTCCACTCTAGAAACCACAAACTTTGACAGATTTTCTTCAAATTTGGCAAAACAACTTATATTTCAACTAAAAACAGCTCTGGTGAAAATTGGTCAGATGAGTTCATATATATATATATATATATATATATATATATATATATATATATATATATATATATAGCTCCATTACAAATTTCGCTACTGAATTGATTATTTCCGCTCTAGAAATAGCATTTTTGAACAGATTTTCTTCTAATTCGACACATCAGCTAATGTTTCAAATAGATATTACTATAGCGAAAGTGGGTCACATCGGTTCAGAGTATATATATCTCCCGAGTTGATTCTTTCCGCTCTAGAAACCACATATATAACACTCCATAAAATTTCGGAAAGCGTCTAATATTTCAACTAGAAAACCTTTGCTAAACATGGGTCAGATCGGTTCAGATTTGTATATAGCTCCCATTCAAAGTTTGTATTCAAATTTTCTTACAAATACAGATAGAAGTATGGAATTTGTAGTATATTCTCCTCTTACAGATGCATCATATATCACCCGGTTCAAATGTAATGACCTTTTTATATCCTACACGATAGGGTATAATGACAAAGTGTAGGGTATCATATAGTCGGCCACGCCCGACATTAACCTTACTTACTTGTTAAAAACTTGCTCTGTGCGCGGAGGGGGCGTGGCAAAAGTGTTTCTGAGAGCTATAAGTCTGAAAATTGGTACGTATATATTACTGACCACGAGAAAAATCGCTTTGATGTCGTAATTTGGATTTTCTTTTTGTGTGCTCCTGAAAGTAACCCTAAAAATCATTTTTTTTCGGAGTATTTTTTTTGCTTACATTTTTTTCTGAAATAATAAACCCTTGAAAGCACTTTAAATAAAAATGTTGATTCTTGTCTTTGAGTAACTTAGTGGTCGAAATATTGGACGTTTATAGTATTTTTTTGTGGATTTTCGCGGAGACGGTTTTCGTAGAAGTGCAGTAATATTACAGGAAAATATATTTTTTAATATAGCCAAATCAAAACAAATACAAATATGGAAAAAAATAATTTTATAAATAAATATAATATTTTAATTATTTCAAACCATTATTTATTTGAAATCAAAAAATACATATTCTTATATTTATATTTTCAAAAAGCTTAAATACCATAAATATTGGTAAATAGTAGATGCTACAGTTGGTTGTATTTCCATTCTATTTTAATTCCAAAAGTACAAATTTTGAAAATCCATTATCAGACATACATAGTGCAATATAACCTAACTTCATGATTCAACCACTTTTTGCTGTAAAAAAAAGTACGAATTTGGAAAAAAAAACTTTTTATTTTGCGTGTCTATGCAGTCAGAGGAATGTATACACCGAATTCCATGATTCCACCCCCTTGACGTTTCTACGCAATTAGAATTTCATCAATCTAGCTGTAGTCGTTTAGTTGGTACTATTTTTATCCCTCGGTACCATTGTATCCCTTGAAAGTACGAATTTCGAAAAATCTGTTTATTTTAAGTGTCTACGCAATCAGAGGAATGTATACACCGAATTTCATTATTCTAGGTGTAGCCGTTTGGTTGGTACCATTTTTATCCCTCCGTACCCATTATATCCCCTGAAAGTACGAATTTGGAAAAAAAACTTTTATTTTTCATGTCATCGTAGTCAAAGGAATGTGTACTCCGAATTTCATGACTCTAGCTGCGGTCATTTGGTTGGTACTATTTTTATCCCGTTTTTCCATTTTGACCCCAAAAAGTACGAACTTTGAAAAATCCGTGTATTTTACTTGTCTATGCAATCAGAGGAATGTATACACCGAATTTCATTATTCTAGGTACAGCTGTTTGGTTGGTACCATTTTTATCCCTCTGTTACCATTTTACACCTTAAAAGTACGAATTTGGAAAAAATACTTTTATATTATGTATCTACTCAATTAGAGGAATGTACACACCGAATTTCGTGTTTCTAGCTGTTGTCGTTTAATAGGTACCATTTTTATCCCTTTTTTGCCCCATTTCACCCCCTACAAATAAGAATCACTTTATGGTTCACGTTTTTGCTATAAGGGCAATGCGCATACCAAATATCAAGCAAGTAAAGAGTGATTTTTTTGAGGTTAGGATTTTCATGCATTAGTATTTGACAGATCACGTGGGATTTCAGACATGGTGTCAAAGAGAAAGATGCTCAGTATGCTTTGACATTTCATCATGAATAGACTTACTAACGAGCAACGCTTGCAAATCATTGAATTTTATTACCAAAATCAGTGTTCGGTTCGAAATGTGTTTCGCGCTTTACGTCCGATTTATGGTCTACATAATCGACCAAGTGAGCAAACAATTAATGCGATTGTGACCAAGTTTCGCACTCAGTTTACTTTATTGGACATTAAACCAACCACACGAATGCGTACAGTGCGTACAGAAGAGAATATTGCGTCTGTTTCTGAGAGTGTTGCTGAAGACCGTGAAATGTCGATTCGTCGCCGTTCGCAGCAATTGGGTTTGTGTTATTCGACCACATGGAAGATTTTACGCAAAGATCTTGGTGTAAAACCGTATAAAATACAGCTCGTGCAAGAACTGAAGCCAAACGATCTGCCACAACGTCGAATTTTCAGTGAATGGGCCCTAGAAAAGTTGGCAGAAAATCCGCTTTTTTATCGCCAAATTTTGTTCAGCGATGAGGCTCATTTCTGGTTGAATGGCTACGTAAATAAACAAAATTGCCGCATTTGGAGTGAAGAGCAACCAGAAGCCGTTCAAGAACTGCCCATGCATCCCGAAAAATGCACTGTTTGGTGTGGTTTGTACGCTGGTGGAATCATTGGACCGTATTTTTTCAAAGATGCTGTTGGACGCAACGTTACGGTGAATGGCGATCGCTATCGTTCGATGCTAACAAACTTTTTGTTGCCAAAAATGGAAGAACTGAACTTGGTTGACATGTGGTTTCAACAAGATGGCGCTACATGCCACACAGCTCGCGATTCTATGGCCATTTGAGGGAAAACTTCGGAGAACAATTCATCTCAAGAAATGGACCGGTAAGTTGGCCACCAAGATCATGCGATTTGACGCCTTTAGACTATTTTTTGTGGGGCTACGTCAAGTCTAAAGTCTACAGAAATAAGCCAGCAACTATTTCAGCTTTGGAAGACAACATTTCCGAAGAAATTCGGGCTATTCCGGCCGAAATGCTCGAAAAAGTTGCCCAAAATTGGACTTTCCGAATGGACCACCTAAGACGCAGCCGCGGTCAACATTTAAATGAAATTATCTTCAAAAAGTAAATGTCATGGACCAATCTAACGTTTCAAATAAAGAACCGATGAGATTTTGCAAATTTTATGCGTTTTTAAAAAAAAAAAGTTATCAAGCTCTTAAAAAATCACCCTTTTATAAACAGAAATATTCAAAAACAAGTAAGGAAAGGCTAAAGTCGGGCGGGGCCGACTCTATGATACACTCCACTTTCAATCCGAATACAATTTAATTCGGTGAAAAAGTGAAAACGGGAAGGATTTTTGTATCCTGTAAATGTATGTGTTTGACAAAAAATGTAAAATCGGAAAGGACATTTGTATGGGGGTATTTTGAAATCTGGACCGAAATAGGTGAAATATAATATGTATAGTTTGGCCAAAATCGGTTAAACATTTGGGAGCAACATTTGTATTTGCGCTATATCTAAATCTGAACCGATCTTACCCACTTTCTGCATAGGTGTTTCTAGTTGGATTATAAGATGTTTTGCCAAATTTAAAGAAAATCGGGTAGAATATGTGGTATCTAGAGCGGAAAATGTCAAATCGGAGGCTATATCTAAATCTGAACCGATCTTACCCAATTTCTGCATAGGTGTTTCTAGTTGGATAATAAGATGTTGTGCCAAATTTAAAGAAAATCGGGTAGAATATGTCGTTTCTAGAGCGGAAAATCTCAAATCGGGAGCGACATTTGTATGGAGGCTATATCTAAATCTGAACCGATCTTACCCACTTTCTGCATAGGTGTTTCTAGTTGGATTATAAGATGTTGTGCCAAATTTAAAGAAAATCGGGTATAATATGTCGTTTCTAGAGCGGAAAATGCCAAATCGAGAGCGACATTTGTATGGGGACTATATCTAAATCTGAACCGATCTTACCCACTTTCTGCATAAGTGTTTCTAGTTGGATTATAAGATGTTGTGCCAAATTTAAAAAAATCGGGTATAATATGTCGTTCCTAGAGCGGAAAATGTCAAATCGGGAGCGACATTTGTATGGGGGCTATATCTAAATCTGAACCGATCTTACCCACTTTCTGCATAAGTGTTTCTAGTTGGATTATAAGATGTTGTGCCAAATTTAAAGAAAATCGGGTATAATATGTCGTTTCTAGAGCGGAAAATGCCAAATCGAGAGCGACATTTGTATGGGGGCTATATCTAAATCTGAACCGATCTTACCCACGTTCTGCATAAGTGTTTCTAGTTGGATTATAAGATGTTGTGCCAAATTTAAAGAAAATCAGGT